>CM066042.1:21572137-22172137 GCA_033557465.1 Ichthyophis bannanicus
TGGTCGCGCAACCGGCAGCCTCTGTAGCGGTACTGGACACTTCAGCAATGAGTGAGGCGAGAACTGCTGCGCCTACCGCACAGTCCTCTTTGGAGCGCAGGTCCAGGCAGTAATGTTTTTGGAAGGTATGAGGCGTAGACCATGTGGCTGCCTTGCAGATCTCCGTGAGTGGAACAGAGCGCAGGTTGGCTAGGGAGGTTGCCACCGCCCGGAGTTTGTGCGGGCCGACCGTTGGCGCTGACGGGTCGGCTGAGGCATTGAGGCAGAAGGAGACGCAGGAAGACACCCAGTTAGAAAGAGTCCTCTTGGAGACGGGCATGCCCGGCCTGTTAGGGTCGAAAGAGACGAAGAGCTGATCCGTCTTTCGGACCGGGAGCGTCCTCTGCAGGTAGATCCTGAGGGCCCGTAGGCAGTCCAAGGTATGCAAGAGCTGTTCTTCCGTGGATGAATGGGGTTCCGGGAAGAAGCAGGGGAGCTCGATGGATTGATTGATGTGGAAAGATGAAGCGACCTTGGGGACGAACTTGGGGTTGGTCCACAGGGACGCCCGGTCATGAAGTAGCAGTATGTAAGGAGGATGTGCCATCAGAGCCTGTAGCTCACTGATCCTCCTTGCGGAGGTTATGGCCACAAGGAAAAGAGTTTTCCAGGAGGTGAACTTCATTTCCGTTGATGCGAGAGGCTCGAAGGGCATCTGTGTCAGCCGCAGCAGGACAGAGTTGAGGTCCCAGGGTGGTATAGGGGCCCTGACCGGGGGTTTGAGGTTGTTGAGTCCTTTCATGAAGCGGGCGGTTATGGGCAGCGATGAAATGGGGGTGTTACCGTCTGCCGGCACATGAAGCGCCGCTATGGCAGAAAGGTGTACCCAGATGGACTGGGTCTTAAGGCCACCGTCGGACAGAGTCTTGAGATATCGAAGGACTTGTGCAATGGGGCAGGTGGTCGGCTCGAGGCCTTGCTTTTCGCACCAGAGGCCGAATCTTCTCCATTTGAGGCCATAGGATTTCCTAGTGGAGGGTCTATGAGCGGCCAGGACGACGTCCTGCACCTCCACTGGGAGTTCGAGGCCGGAGAGGCCTACCCGCTCAACCTCCAGGCAGTGAGAGCGAGGGCTCTGAGGTTGGGGTGGCGAGTGGTGCCCCCGTTCTGAGTCAGGAGATCCGGCTCGGGGGGAAGGTGTACGGGTCCCTCGCAGGCGAGACGTTGTAGCAGTGAGAACCACATTTGGCGCGGCCAGTGGGGAACCACGAGGTTGGCGTGCGCTTTGTCATGGACGATCCGCTGTAAGGTCGCTGGAATGAGGGGAGTGGGTGGGAAGGCGTACACTAGAGACCACTCCCCCCAGCCCACGTTGAATGCATCCGCCGCCAGTCTGTTGCGTGAAGGGTGCCTGGAACAGAACAGGTGGCACTTGGTATTCCATTCCGTTGCGAATAGATCGATTAGGGGTGGTCCCCATCGCTGGAAGAGGACATTGACCGCCCTCTGGGAGAGCGACCACTCGTGAGGTCTTAGTTGTCTGCTGAGCCTGTCGGCTAGTGTGTTCAGGTCCCCTGGAAGGTATGTGGCCCTGAGTTTGCAATTGTTCTCCAAGGCTAGGCACCATAGTGCCCTGGCCTCGATGCAGAGGGAGCGGGAGCCTGTCCCCCCCTGTTTGTTCACATAGAACATCGCCACTTGGTTGTCCGTTTGAATGAGGATGGACTTGTTCGCCAGGTGTTGGATGAAGGCTAGGAGCGCATACCTTATGGCCCGTAGCTCGAGAAGATTGATGTGCAGTCTTTGCTCCCGTCGTGACCATGCACCTTGGGTGCTGAGGTGCTGGAGATGCACGCCCCAACCGGTGTTGGACGCATCGGTGGTGAGGGTCACTTGGTGCGGCTGCTGATGAATGTCCTTGCCCCCGGACAAGTTGGATGTGTTCGACCACCAGCGGAGGTGTTCTTTGATGCTCTGGGGTATTGGGACCGGAGTGGATAAAGGTTGGGAGTGCTGGTTCCAGGAAGTACGCAGGTGCCATTGGAGTGAACATAAGAACATAAGATATGCCATACTGGGTCAGACCAAGGTCCATCAAGCCCAGTATTCTGTTTCCAACAGTGGCCAATCTAGGTCATACGTACCTAGCAGTTTCCCCAAGGGACACAGGTTCCACAATGCTTGTATTGGTTCAAGCATTGATATCCTGGGTCCCTTCTTAATAATGGCTTATGGACCATTCCTCCAGGAACTTGTCCAAACCTTTTTTAAACCCAGCTACACTAACAGCCTTTACTACATCCTCCGGTAACAAATTCCAGAGTTTGATTACACGTTGAGTGAAAAAATATTTTCTTTTATTAGTCTTAAATAGTTTACCCTGTAGCTTCATTGCATGTCCCCTAGTCTTTCTATATTCTGATAAGGTAAACAATCGATCTACGTTTACCCGTTCCACTCCGCTCATTAATTTATAGACTTCTATCATATCTCCCTCAGCCGTCTCTTTTCCAGGTTAAAGAGCCCTAACCTTTTTAGCCTTTCTTCATAGGAGTATCCTTCCATCCCCTTTACCATTTTGGTGGCTCTTCTCTGAACCTTTTCTAATAACTCTATATCCTTTTTAAGATACGGCGACCAGAATTGCACACAATATTCAAGGTGCGGTCTCACCATGGAACGATATAGAGGCATTATAATATCCTTTGTTTTATTTTCCATTCCTTTCCTTATCATACCTAGCATTCTATTTGCTCTCTTGGCCGCCGCTGCACACTGGGCCGAGGGTTTTAACATGGTATCCACAATGACGCCTAAATCTTTTTCCTGGGTGGTGGTTCCTAATGTGGAACCTTGCATCGTGTAACCATAGTTTGGGTTGTTCTTCCCTAGGTGCATAACCTTGCACTTGTCCACATTACGCATGGTCGCATCATTAGCCGTGCCGAGGGCAGGACAGAGGTTGTAGCTGCCATGTGGCCCAGAAGGCGGAGTAGGGCCCGAGCCGAGGTGACTTTCACTGCTGTGGCTGCGGCAGCAAGGGAGGTGATAGCGAGCTGCCGACGCTCTGGTAGGTAGGCTCGTGCTGTCCGTGTGTCGATCAGCGCCCCAATGAATTTGAGTCGCTGAGATGGCTGTAGTTGTGATTGTCGAAGTTGATGACAAACCCAAGCGAGGTAATCACGTTGGTTGCCTTCTGGAGGGACGTCCGTAGGTCCTGGGGCAAGGGAGCTGTGAAGAGCCAGTCGTCCAGGTATGGGAAGACGGAAATCCCCATCCGGCGGAGATGCGCTGTGACCACGGCTACACACTTCGTGAAGACTCGGGGCGCCGGAGACAGGCCAAAGGGGAGGACTCGGTATTGGTAGTGGCGACCCAGCACCTGGAAGCGGAGGTATTGCCTGTGTGCCTTGTGGACGAGGATGTGGGTATAGGCCTCCTGTAGATCCAGAGATGCCATGAAATCACCTGCTTGGATTAAGGGTAGGATGGCATTGAGGGAGTACATCCTGAACTTTTTCTTGACGAGGAATTTGTTGAGTCTGCGTAAGTCTAGGATGGGGCGCATGTCGCCTGTCCTTTTTGGAATGAGGAAGTACCTGGAGTAGAATCCGGAGTTGGTCTCGTGAGGTGGTACCTCTTCGATGGCTCGGGAGGCCAGGAGGTGTATCAATTCCATAGCCATGGGCAACTGCAGGTGGGCAGGGGTTCTGCTGGATGGTTTGTTGCGCTGGAATGGGGTTGTATGAAAATGTAAGCGGAACCCGCTTTGGATGATGTGGAGGACCCAGGAGTCAGAAGATATCCTTTTCCACTCCTCGAGAAAGCTGGACAGACGACCCCCTATTTGGGTAGGCGCATGTGAGGTGGCGTCAAAAGGAGGAAGCGCCCTTGGCGGCGGGAGTTGAGGTGACCTTCCTTTGTTTCCGGTCCCTCTGGGGCTGCCGCTGGTTGGAGGGTCCCTGGTAAGAGTTGCTCTTGTACCTCGGTGCTTGCCACTTGCGGTTAGAAGAGTACCTCTTGTTGGAGTTGTAGTTGTAGGAGGAGTAGTAGCCTTTACGCTGGTAGCCCCCTTTCTGAGGCGCGCTGCGGCGCTCAAACCCTTCTTCGGCAAGTGTTTGTAGTGTGATGCAATGCTCTTTCATGACATTTACCGCGTCCGTGACTTTATCTCTGAAGAGTGACTCGCCGGAGAAGGGGCGTCGGCGATCTTGTCATGTGTGTCGTCACTGAGTCCAGAAGCTCTGAGCCACGCCCACCGCCTGGCCGATATCGCCGTACCCGCTGTACGTGTTGAGGTGTCAAAGGCATCGAAGGCCGTGCTAGCCAGATGCTTGCTGCACTCGGAGATGTCGGTGAGGGGGCCAGCCAGTAATGCCTGTGTCTCTTTGGGGAGTGTTGCGACCGCACTTCGTATGTTAGCCACGCAGGTGTCCTGGAATAGGATGTGCTGGAACTGATGTGTCGCGATCTTGGCATTAAGCATAGCCCCCTGGAAGACCTTTTTGCCGATATCGTCCAGGAGCTTGGGGTCCCGACCAGGCGGGTGGTTGGCGTGTGAGCGAGAGGATCTGACCCTTTTTAGGGCTGAGGAGACAACGATGGATTGATGTGGAAGCTGGGGTAGCGTGAATCCTGGCGCGGGCTGGATCTGGTATTTGAAATCCAACCTCCTGGGAAAGGGGCGCCCTGAGGCAGGGGTCTGCCATATCTTGAGGTAGTTGTCCCGCAGCTTGCGGTGCATGGGTAAAGAGAAGGGAGTCTTGGGAGCTGAGAGGTAGCTCAGGACCTCCGGGTCCTGCTCCTCCACCTGGTCAGGGGGAACCAGCGCCAGGGCGGTAGACACTTTCTGTAGAAAGTTTGTGTAGGAATGGTCCTCAGGAGGGGGAGGGGGGCCCTCAGTCTCAGGAGGGGGTCCTGAGTCAGGCACACTCTTGTCGTTGGAGGCGGAGCCCACGACAGCTTCTATGTCTCGTTCTTCTGCCGTGCTGTCCGGTGAGGGGTTGGCTGGGGAGCGAGGTGAAGATGCCACTGCTAACCTGCGATCCGGGGATGCTCTATCCGGGGATCTGGAGGGGGACCGGGCAGGGGGAGCAGTCACCTGCTCTGGAGACCGCCCAGAGGGAGCAGGTTTGGAAGGAGCGCTGATAGCCTGTACAATCTGAGTTAACAGCTGTAGAATAGCAGAGTTATTGTTAGGGTCAGCCGTATGGCTGCAAGATCTGACCTGGCGCTTCCTGTCGTGGTGTGTCCTGGATCTGGCAGGGCTGCCTCTCCTGCTGCCTCCGTGGCGATGCTCCCCATGGTGCCTCTTGCGAGATGGTGCAGGGCTCCGAGAGGATGAAGAGGAGGAGCGGCGATGTCTGCGCTGCCTGCAGCGCTTCCTGCGTTGTGGACTCCGATGTCGTTGCTGCAGTGGTACCCCGAGAAGGGAGACTGGGTCCAAAACGGAGGCTCCAACTCCCGAAGCAAGGCCTTGGAAGGGGGCGGAGCTTGCCGCCGCGTGGACTGCTGGGCCATAATGGGAGGAGCTGGAGGACTGCCGGGAGCCGCTGCTGGAGGACTCGTGCCGGGCGCCATTATAGAAGTGCACATGGCCTCTTGGGGAAGAAGTGGAGGGCCCGGGAAATTGCACGTCAGTCTCAGCCGGGTAAGCCGCCGCGTTGATCAGGGCTAAGCTTACCTCAGCGCCGCTGCGGGCAACGGAGGAGATTTCCGGAGCTGCCGGCTGCAGAAAAATAGGAGCGTTGGCCCAAACAAGCGCGTCCCACGCCGCGGGAGCATCCTCAGGGGCAGCGGTGGCACGGCTGGGGATGGAGGCCCGTCCAGGCACATCCCAAGCCAGCAGAGGTTCCGCGGAGTGCAGGGGGCCGGGAGCGGGTCCCGGAGTTGGTCCATGCTGCCCTTTCTTTCTCTTGGTGCCGGCCCCGCAGAGCTTACACCCTTTAATGGTGTAGGAATTGTTCCCACATTGTGGGCATTTCTTCGGGTTGGATTTAGTCATTTAAAAAATATGAAAACAAAGAAATAAACGAACAGAGAGCAGGGTCCGTCTTGCTGGCAAGGCGGAAGGATGAAGACTGACCGGCCCAGGGGCGGGTCGGGGAGGTGGGCTACCTGGGGGGCATGGCCTGAGAGCCCTAAACTCTAGAGAGTACTTCCGTATGGCGCCGCCCGGAGGACGTCACCAGGTGTGGCTGACGCAATCCTGCAGTCCATGGAGAATACACTCTCCCCACCCCTGTCCTCCTCCATCTCACCCCCTCTTCTCATGCCCTTTCTAGTCTCTCGCCTTTTTTCTCCCCAGGTTCTCTCACCCCCTGCCCTGTCTTCCTCCCTCCCTTCCCCCTCCCCATTGCTTCCCTATCTTCATATTCCTTGTTCCCTCCTTCCCCCAGGTCTGTTGACACCCTCACCCATCCCTTCCCCTTGCTCCTTCCTCTCTCATTCTCTCTCTATCTTCAGCCTCCCCATTCCCTCCTTATCCTTTATTCCCTCCTCCTCCGCACTCTTCCATCGTTAAAAGCACCCCTTTTCGCTTTGTATTCCCCCCGTTTTCCTTCTTTCCTTTTCTCCCATTCTCTCTCTGTCTCTGCTCTTTCCCTCACTTTTCTCATTTCACCCTTATTCTCTGCCCTACTGTCGTGCTGATCTTCCCCTCGTCATCTTCTTCTTATCTTTTCTCTTCATTCCAGTCATCCTTTCCATTTTCTACATGACTTCCCCACTCCCACCTCCCTCCCTCTATTCATATCCCCCCCCCCCCCACACACACACACACACACATGCACACTTTCCTTATTTATCCCTGGCCTTCCAAAAGAAAATATTTGCAATTGTCTAGACATGAACAAGGCAAAGCTGGGAACCATGTAGACCTGGTCTTTTGGTCATTCTCACAACTTTTACTAAAATCCATCCCATGAGATGGGAAAAAGACCATTCCAAAACGTGACCCAGGTTAGGCAGGGGACTAAGAGGACAGAGGAAAGGGTAAATTGGGTTGGAACAAAGGGGTGAAACAGGTGAAAAATCAAGTCATACAGTGATGGAGGGAAGAGAAAGAAGACATGAAAGGGTCTGGGTGACAATGGGACCCCCCCCCTCCCCCTTCCCCCCCCCCCCCCCCCCCCCCCCCCCCCCCCCCCGGATGTAGGAAATTCCTCTTGAATTGGATCCCCAGTGGAACCAGCTTTTACCTACTTGAGGGTTGGGATTTATGCCCCGGCACCGGTCATGTTTCTATGCCACAGTGAAAGAATTAAGTTAGATCCAGGGAACCCAACTGGAATATTCACAGGGACTCGGATTTACACAGACACAATAATATAGATGTTCAGTTTCCCACTGGTCATAGGCCGCCTCCCTGTAATCTAATACTGGGCAGCATGCACATTCCAGAAAAGCCCTAATTGCATCTTAAGAGCCCTCCTTTATGCTCTCTGCAAGCAGGAGACGGTCCCAGTGCATCCATTGATCTCTTCTCCAGCTGGGTTAGGGAACGTGGAAACCAACACTCCTGCAAAGCTGCACAGGACTCATCCCCCCACGCTGCTGCCAGTGCCGCAATATTATACGTTTAGTGCCTTCTCCTCGCCTCTAGTAATGTGATATGGCAGCAGCGTGGGCAGAGGACTCCCGCACAGCATCACCAATTTACAAAAATACATATTTAACAAGTAAAAATGCTTTTTGTAGAAACACTTGTTACCCCACTTGAGAACAG
This sequence comes from Ichthyophis bannanicus, assembly GCA_033557465.1. NCBI lineage: Eukaryota > Metazoa > Chordata > Amphibia > Gymnophiona > Ichthyophiidae > Ichthyophis > Ichthyophis bannanicus. Next base: position 21,579,843 of record CM066042.1, read on the forward strand.
TTGCATCATCGGCCCTCCAAGGCAACTGAAGCCAGCAACAGCAAAGTCGTGAATCTGCTGAGGTAATAAGATCCAGAAAACTTCAGTACCTTGGGGCACCCCCAAAATAGATGCCCCAAGGTATCATGTTCCCCGCCACACTTAATGAGCACTGCCCACTAAATTATCCTAGCTCGTAGCCAGCCTTGGTCTGTGCTATATCGCTGTTGTCTCGAGTCTCCTTTAAAAGCACGTTCTTAGTTATGGTGAGGTCCCGAATGATGCCTCCTCTAGGCACTTGACCGGGACACTGGCAGTACCATCACTAGACCACTTTTGTGCCAATTTATCATAGGAAGTTTGTGGCTGCAACCACACTAGTTGCAAATATGGTAATGAATTACTAAAGTCGTCCATATCAGTTGGTTCTAAACTTTCTTCCAAAGACGGTTTCCAGTGTTCTGGCCAAGGACAAAGCAGGATGCTTAACCTGAAAGTAGGTATCTACCGATCCACATGGTTGGATTGAATGCTTTACTTTACTTATGGAAAGCTTTCTATCCAAGAAATGTTCTATAGCTCATTCCCAAGGAAAAGCCCACTTCACAATGATGAGGGCGCAGCCGCAGGGTTCCAAAGCCTCATCCAACACCCGCGAATGGAGGAGACCAGAGGATGGCTTTTAGTACATTTTGGCAGATGCCATATTAAAAACTCTTTAATACAGAATGCAACAGCTTGCATGATTGTTGTAGTAAAGTGCCGTTGAGTGGATGTTGATTGAGCTACATTGGCTTCCTGTCAAGCATGGGATAGATTTTTAGGTACAGTATTTTAGTTCCTTTGCTTGCTGTGAGATTGGATTCCCCCATTCAGATAGATGAACTGTTGTGCACCTTTGGATCTACTGAAAAAGAACTCTTGAACGCTCCCTCAGCAGCCTTCAGGCAGGAAAATGGTCTGATCTCTTTCAGAAAAGGGTTGAAGACTAGCACATAGATAAGGAAATGCTACAACCAGGATGGTAAAGATATTAGTGGGCCCAATATGCAAAGAGATTAACGCGGTTAGTTGGTTGAGATATTTTTGCCAGAATATTCAGCGCAACTAAGATGAACAGTGCAGCAAAATATCTGCGAGTGCCGCTTCTGCGCACTGTTAGCATCGGGGTGTTCTGGGGGCAGCACCTGGTGATAATATTGAGCCACCACCCAATTATCACAAAGCGGTGGAAGTCAAGCATAGCCAGCAACGACCTAATATCGGCACTGCCTGGTTAACAGCATTGCTATCCGAGCAAGGCAGGGACCCAGATACAGCCCCGGGTTGAATATCCAGATCTAATGCTAAGTGTTACTCAATATTACATCCATGATTTTCTCTTATGTATTTATTGAACAGGTTTTTTATGCCGCTTTATCATTTCAGTCAAAGTGGTTTACATTGTAACTTAAACTTTGTAATGTACATTAAACAGGGACATTGATAACTTGGATTTTTCTGAGGCAATGGAGGGTTAAGTGACTTCCCCAAGGCCACAAGGAGTGCTAGTGGGAATCGAACCCTGATCTCTTGGTTCCCAAGCCAGGGCTTAACCACTAGGCTACTCCTCCACTTCCACAATATAATTTTTAGGTTCTGAATTGTGATATGTTTTAACTTGTGTTGTTCATATGTTTTTGATATGAATGTTTTTCTGTAAACCGTCTAGAGTACAGCGATAGATGGGTAAGAAATTTTATTCAATGAAATTAAATGAAACTGTTTAACCTGCGCATGCCAAATGTGTTTAGATCTAGATTGCCAGGTGCTGTGGAGCTTGGCACAGTGTGGGATTAGCTCTGACCTGCTTTCCCCCAGCTCTCCTTGAGAGCTCTGATAAACAGGCACCCACGTCCAAAGGCAATATCTCAAGCACAGGCCTTTGTGCCTCCCCCATCTTCCACAAATGAACCCTTTGCCAGTATTTTCCAGAGCTCAAGGCCAGCCGATTCCTTCCGCCTGCAAGAGAAGAAAGCTTTATTCCTCACTGTGCTGGATCTCATAGGGTGGAGCTCTGAATTCTCAGTGATTATAGCCCTTCCTTAACTGGTAACCGGGGCCACTTCTAGCACTACCATTATCTGGCTAATTACAAACTGAACCAAAACAGGTTTCCTGCCAGAGAAGCCAGGAATGTAAATTAGAGGGCGAGTGAGGGTTGACCCCATGCCATGAAGTTTCTCCACCTTGGTGGACCCTCCATACCAAGCACTCTCTATATCCTATAGTACTAGAATTGCCAGGCTGCCCACCTCCCACTCCCAGCTCCAACAGCTTGAGGCGTCCTCCCTGTAACTTCCCAGCATGGTGGGAGGGGAGGGGAGGCTTGGCTTGGAAGCCTGTAATTGTACTGCTACTGCTCTTTACGAAAGGAAGAAATTTGTTGAAGGCATCTTCATTCCTTGGGAAGCCTAGAGGCCTGTGGTTAGCACCAAGTATGCTAAGATATCCAACCTCAAAAGCGCAGAGTGGTGAGGACTGAGGACTTCCGCAAAGAGGCATTTAAAGGACAGTGTGCAGACAGATGTGGAATAATGTTGCCTACTAGCTCCATGTCCTAAGGAAGGATCTGCACGCATGGTCTTGGAGTCCCGCCTTCCCCATGGGAACTGGAAGTGTGAAAATACGGCAATTGATAAAATGAGCACTGCCAGCTCCTGCTTCTTGCTGGTTGCCCTCTCTTGCCATATCAGGGATACGGGGAGACTGGTGCTCTCCATTGCTACTCCTAAAACACAATATCTTAGCGCAAGGCTCCCATCCACGGACAGTCAGATTCTCAGGATAACAGGAGATCAGTTTGCATGTGCTGCAGACTCATTCTATACATGTTTATCAAGTGCACATACATGATGGATGTCCTGAACCCCAACCGGCTGTGGGGTGTGCAGGACAGACTTGGGAAGCGCCCCCCCAGAGGGTCTGATTAGGCTCATAGACTTCCCGCCTCTTTGCTGTCTCAGGCATTGGTGCAGTGCTTTGAACAATGGGCTACAGAAAGGTGCTAATAGCAGGGGAGTGTTCCACTGAGAGCCAAAAGCCCGGAGGCTCCTGTGAGTAAGCGGGAAGGCATGCAAGCAAGAGGATGAGAAACTGCTCAGCCGCCTTAACCCTTTACATGCTGAAATCTTAGACTGGAGCCGCCTGACCCACTGCAATCCTCATGTGCTGATCTACGTTTACCCCATTGCATTCAGAGCTGCATTTAAGATTTTTGGTGTCCATAGACAAGACCACAGAGAAAGAGGGGGAGGGGGAGACATGGGGGGGGGGTGTAGGATCTCTCCCAGAGACTGGAGAACCAAAAGGGGATCACAAGAAGGCAATAGATCCACAGTCTCTCGCCCCTCTTTAGCCTGGTGCTGCAGGTAGTTTCTTATATTGCTGCTGACTGCATCCAGGCCCAATTGCATTTATGGACTTATGGTTCTGTCTTTCCTGCAGAAACTGGAACTGCAAATCTATAGATGCAATGGAGCAAAACTCCCCCCAAACATACACACCCAGCATCGCAACTCTAAGCTCCCTCCTACCCTGTACACATACATACTGGCACCTCAGTGCAATGCCAAGCAACGTCCTGCTCCGCACGCACACACAAACACGCTCCCACACACATACATACACACTCACTGACACAGACACACACTCACGCTCACACTCACACTCTGACACACACACACAGACACACACACACACACACATTCACACTCTCTCACACACATGCCCACACACACACTCATGCTCACACTCACACACACACACACATACACACTCACTCCCCCACACACCCTCACACTCACTCACACACACACACACACACACACACGCTCACGCTCACACTCACTCACACACACACACACATACACACTCACTCCCACACACACCCTCACACACACACACGCTCATGCTCACACTCACACTCTCACACACACTCACCCCCACACACATACATACACACTCACTCACACAGACACACACTCACGCTCACACTCACACTCTGACACACACACACAGACACACACACACACACATTCACACTCTCTCACACACATGCCCACACACACACTCATGCTCACACTCACACACACACACACATACACACTCACTCCCCCACACACCCTCACACTCACTCACACACACACACACACACACGCTCACGCTCACACTCACTCTCACACACACACACACATACACACTCACTCCCACACACACCCTCACACACACACACGCTCATGCTCACACTCACACTCTCACACACACTCACTCCCACACACACCCTCACACTCTCTCACACACACACTCACGCTCACACTCACACTCTCACACACACATACACACTCACTCCCACACACACCCTCACACTCACACACACTGCCCCGGTATTGCAGCTTTAAGCGCTTCCTCCACCCCCCATTCACACTGTCCCTTCACTACGCCTGCAGGCTCCCACCAAAACACAATTTCCCTGCACCATAGCTTCAAGCTTCCTCCAAATGCACAAATAGAAGCACAATTAAATACACATACTGCCCCCCCCCCACCCACCAAATCCACATGCACACACTATCTGCTCACTGCAGCTCCAGGCTTCCCACACATTGCCATCCCACTGTGACTCTAAGCTCTTACACACACACTGTTCCCTCACTGCAACTTCAAGCTCTTTCCCCCCTCCCCCCACATACTACTCTCGTACTGTAATTCCAAGCTTGCCTCCCCACATACACATACACTGCTCCTACACTGCAACTTCAAGACCCTGCTCACACACATACTGCTCGTTCCCTACAATTCTAAGATCCTTCCACCACCACACACTGCCCCTCTTCACATCAGTTCCAAACACTCTCCACGCATATTGTCCCCTCACTGCAACTCCAAACTCCCAGCCACACTCTCACATTGCTCTCTCACTGCAATTTCAGTCAATCCCTCCCACACACATATTGCCCCTTGCTGCAACTCCAAGCTCCTCCTACCCCATACTGCCCCTTCAGAGCAGTTCCAAACACTCTCCACTCGCACTGCCCCTTCACTGCAATTCCAAGCATCACCCGCACATATACTGCTCATTCACTGCAGTTCCAAACACTCTCCACTCCCACTGCCCCCTTCACTGCAACTCCAAGCATCACCCCCACATATACTGCTCATTCACTGCAGTTCCAAACACTCTCCACTCCCACTAACCCCTTCACTGCAATTCCAAGCATCACCCCCACATATACTGCTCATTCACTGCAGTTCCAAACACTCTCCACTCGCACTGCCCCCTTCACTGCAACTCCAAGCATCACCCCCACATATACTGTTCATTCACTGCAGTTCCAAACACTCTCCACTTGCACTGCCCCCTTCACTGCAATTCCAAGCAACACCCCCACATATAATGCTCATTCACTGCAGTTCCAAACACTCTCCACTCGCACTGCCCCTTCACTGCAATTCCAAGCATCACCCCCACATATACTGCCCATTCACTGCAGTTCCAAACACTCTCCACTCCCACTACCCCCTTCACTGCAATTCCAAGCATCACCCCCACATATACTGCTCATTCACTGCCGTTCCAAACACTCTCCACTCGCACTGCCCCCTTCACTGCAACTCCAAGCTTCACCCCCACATATACTGCTCATTCACTGCAGTTCCAAACACTCTCCACTTGCACTGACCCCTTCACTGCAATTCCAAGCATCACCCCACATATACTGCTCATTCACTGCAGTTCCAAACACTCTCCACTTGCACTGACCCCTTCACTGCAATTCCAAGCATCACCCCACATATACTGCTCATTCACTGCAGTTCCAAACACTCTCCACTCCCACTGCCCCCTTCACTGCAACTCCAAGCATCACCCCCACATATACTGCTCATTCACTGCAGTTCCAAACACTCTCCACTCCCACTAACCCCTTCACTGCAATTCCAAGCATCACCCCCACATATACTGCTCATTCACTGCAGTTCCAAACACTCTCCACTCGCACTGCCCCCTTCACTGCAACTCCAAGCTTCACCCCCACATATACTGCTCATTCACTGCAGTTCCAAACACTCTCCACTTGCACTGCCCCTTCACTGCAACTCCAAGCATCACCCCCACATATACTGCTCATTCACTGTAGTTCCAAACACTCTCCACTCGCACTGCCCCCTTCACTGCAACTCCAAGCATCACCCCCACATATACTGCTCATTCACTGCAGTTCCAAACACTCTCCACTTGCACTGCCCCCTTCACTCAATTCCAAGCAACACCCCCACATATAATGCTCATTCACTGCAGTTCCAAACACTCTCCACTCGCAATGCCCCTTCACTGCAATTCCAAGCATCACCCCCACATATACTGCCCATTCACTGCAGTTCCAAACACTCTCCACTCCCACTACCCCCTTCACTGCAATTCCAAGCATCACCCCCACATATACTGCTCATTCACTGCAGTTCCAAATACTCTCCACTCGCACTGCCCCCTTCAATGCAACTCCAAGCTTCACCCCCACATATACTGCTCATTCACTGCAGTTCCAAACACTCTCCACTTGCACTGGCCCCTTCACTGCAATTCCAAGCATCACCCCCACATATACTGCTCATTCACTGCAGTTCTAAACACTCTGCACTCCCACTGCCCCTTCACTGCAATTCCAAGCTTCACCCGCACATATACTGCTCATTCACTGCAGTTCCAAACACTCTCCACTTGCACTGACCCCTTCACTGCAATTCCAAGCATCACCCCACATATACTGTTCATTCACTGCAGTTCCAAACACTCTCCACTTGCACTGACCCCTTCACTGCAATTCCAAGCATCACCCCACATATACTGCTCATTCACTGCAGTTCCAAACACTCTCCACTCCCACTGCCCCCTTCACTGCAACTCCAAGCATCACCCCCAACTTATACTGCTCATTCACTGCAGTTCCAAACACTCTCCACTCCCACTAACCCCTTCACTGCAATTCCAAGCATCACCCCCACATATACTGCTCATTCACTGCAGTTCCAAACACTCTCCACTCGCACTGCCCCCTTCACTGCAACTCCAAGCTTCACCCCCACATATACTGCTCATTCACTGCAGTTCCAAACACTCTCCACTTGCACTGCCCCTTCACTGCAACTCCAAGCATCACCCCCACATATACTGCTCATTCACTGTAGTTCCAAACACTCTCCACTCGCACTGCCCCCTTCACTGCAACTCCAAGCATCACCCCCACATATACTGCTCATTCACTGCAGTTCCAAACACTCTCCACTTGCACTGCCCCCTTCACTGCAATTCCAAGCAACACCCCCACATATAATGCTCATTCACTGCAGTTCCAAACACTCTCCACTCGCACTGCCCCTTCACTGCAATTCCAAGCATCACCCCCACATATACTGCCCATTCACTGCAGTTCCAAACACTCTCCACTCCCACTACCCCTTCACTGCAATTCCAAGCATCACCCCCACATATACTGCTCATTCACTGCAGTTCCAAATACTCTCCACTCGCACTGCCCCCTTCACTGCAACTCCAAGCTTCACCCCCAAATACACTGCTCATTCACTGCAGTTCCAAACACTCTCCACTTGCACTGACCCCTTCACTGCAATTCCAAGCATCACCCCCACATATACTGCTCATTCACTGCAGTTCTAAACACTCTGCACTCCCACTGCCCCTTCACTGCAATTCCAAGCATCACCCCCACATATACTGCTCATTCACTGCAGTTCCAAACACTCTCCACTCGCATTGCCCCTTCACTTCAACTCCAAGCATCACCCCCACATATACTGCTCATTCACTGCAGTTCCAAACACTCTCCACTCCCACTAACCCCTTCACTGCAATTCCAAGCATCACCCCCACATATACTGCTCATTCACTGCAGTTCCAAACACTCTCCACTCGCACTGCCCCCTTCACTGCAACTCCAAGCTTCACCCCCACATATACTGCTCATTCACTGCAGTTCCAAACACTCTCCACTTGCACTGCCCCTTCACTGCAACTCCAAGCATCACCCCCACATATACTGCTCATTCACTGCAGTTCCAAACACTCTCCACTCGCACTGCCCCCGTCACTGCAACTCCAAGCATCACCCCCACATATACTGCTCATTCACTGCAGTTCCAAACACTCTCCACTTGCACTGCCCCCTTCACTGCAATTCCAAGCAACACCCCCACATATAATGCTCATTCACTGCAGTTCCAAACACTCTCCACTCGCACTGCCCCTTCACTGCAATTCCAAGCATCACCCCCACATATACTGCCCATTCACTGCAGTTCCAAGCACTCTCCACTCCCACTACCCCCTTCACTGCAACTCCAAGCTTCACCCCCACATACACTGCTCATTCACTGCAGTTCCAAACACTCTCCACTTGCACTGACCCCTTCACTGCAATTCCAAGCATCACCCCACATAAACTGCTCATTCACTGCAGTTCCAACACTCTCCACTTGCACTGACCCCTTCACTGCAATTCCAAGCATCACCCCACATATACTGCTCATTCACTGCAGTTCCAAACACTCTCCACTCCCACTGCCCCCTTCACTGCAACTCCAAGCATCACCCCCACATATACTGCTCATTCACTGCAGTTCCAAACACTCTCCACTCCCACTAACCCCTTCACTGCAATTCCAAGCATCACCTCCACACATACTGCTCATTCACTGCAGTTCCAAACACTCTCCACTCGCACTGCCCCTTCACTGCAACTCCAAGCTTCACCCCCACATATACTGCTCATTCACTGCAGTTCCAAACACTATCCACTTGCACTGCCCCTTCACTGCAATTCCAAGCATCACCCCCACATATACTGCTCATTCATTGTAGTTCCAAACACTCTCCACTCGCACTGCCCCCTTCACTGCAACTCCAAGCATCACCTCCACATTTACTGCTCATTCACTGCAGTTCCAAACACTCTCCACTTGCACTGCCCCTTCACCGCAATTCCAAGCAACACCCCCACATATAATGCTCATTCACTGCAGTTCCAAACACTCTCCACGCACACTGCCCCTTCACTGCAATTCCAAGCATCACCCCCACATATACTGCCCATTCACTGCAGTTCCAAACACTCTCCACTCCCACTACCCCCTTCACTGCAATTCCAAGCATCACCCCCACATATACTGCTCATTCACTGCAGTTCCAAATACTCTCCACTCGCACTGCCCCCTTCACTGCAACTCCAAGCTTCACCCCCACATATACTGCTCATTCACTGCAGTTCCAAACACTCTCCACTTGCACTGACCCCTTCACTGCAATTCCAAGCATCACCCCCACATATACTGCTCATTCACTGCAGTTCTAAACACTCTGCACTCCCACTGCCCCTTCACTGCAATTCCAAGCATCACCCCCACATATACTGCTCATTCACTGCAGTTCTAAACACTCTCCACTCCCACTGCCCCTTCACTGCAATTCCAAGCATCACCCCCACATATACTGCTCATTCACTGCAGTTCCAAACACTCTCCACTCGCATTGCCCCTTCACTTCAACTCCAAGCATCACCCCCACATATACTGCTCATTCACTGCAGTTCCAAACACTCTCCACTCCCACTAACCCCTTCACTGCAATTCCAAGCATCACCCCCACATATACTGCTCATTCACTGCAGTTCCAAACACTCTCCACTCGCACTGCCCCCTTCACTGCAACTACAAGCTTCACCCCCACATATACTGCTCATTCACTGCAGTTCCAAACACTCTCCACTTGCACTGCCCCTTCACTGCAACTCCAAGCATCACCCCCACATATACTGCTCATTCACTGCAGTTCCAAACACTCTCCACTCGCACTGCCCCCTTCACTGCAACTCCAAGCATCACCCCCACATATACTGCTCATTCACTGCAGTTCCAAACACTCTCCACTTGCACTGCCCCCTTCACTGCAATTCCAAGCAACACCCACACATATACTGCTCATTCACTGCAGTTCCAAACACTCTCCACTCGCACTGCCCCTTCACTGCAATTCCAAGCATCACCCTCACATATACTGCCCATTCACTGCAGTTCCAAACACTCTCCACTCCCACTACCCCCTTCACTGCAACTCCAAGCTTCACCCCCACATATACTGCTCATTCACTGCAGTTCCAAACACTCTCCACTTGCACTGCCCCTTCACTGCAACTCCAAGCATCTCCCCCACATATACTGCTCATTCACTGCAGTTCCAAACACTCTCCACTTGCACTGATCCTTTCACTGCAATTCCAAGCATCACCCCACATATACTGCTCATTCACTGCAGTTCTAAACACTCTGCACTCCCACTGCCCCTTCACTGCAATTCCAAGCATCACCCCCACATATACTGCTCATTCACTGCAGTTCTAAACACTCTCCACTCCCACTGCCCCTTCACTGCAATTCCAAGCATCACCCCCACATATACTGCTCATTCACTGCAGTTCTAAACACTCTGCACATACACTATAACTAAGTTCTCCCACATGCATAGACTTTCTCTTCACTGTGGCTTCAGGTTCCCCCATTCCCAAACACACACACTGCCCTCTCACTGCAACTCCAAGCTCCACCCACCCCCCACTGCCTCTTCACAGCAGTTTTTAACATGCTGCAAACACACTTCCCCCTCATTGTAACTCTAAGCTTTTTTCCTATACATACAAAGGGCCAGCCCGTCCATTGGGCAAGAATGTTGTTTGCACAGGGCCCCGCGTTTCTAGGGGCCCCACACCAACAACATCCTGCATTGAACACCGGCAGACAGGGCGGCTTTAGAGGGAGTCAGAGAGGCCTCGGCTCACCTCTAACAGCTGCCAAAGTGAAGCGCGTCTATTCCTTCACTTTGGCAGCTGTACTGAAGTTTAGAACGCTGCTACGCTGAGCGCCGGGAAACAGGAAGTCCCCTTTGACCTCAGCACAGCAGTGTTCTAAACTTCAGTACAGCTGCCGAAGTGAAGGAAAAAGACGCGCTTCATGTTGGCAGCTGTTAGAGGTTGTGTATTAACACTATGTCCAGGGTCTACTCACAGAGGGTTTTTAACCGTCCAATTCAAAAAAATCACATCCCTCTAAATATATTAAGAACCTGCCCGATGAACTTTGCAAAATTATCTACTAAAACAAATTTAGGCAATCATTGCCTAAATTTGTTTTAGTAGATAATTTTGCAAAGTTCATCAGGTAGGTTTTTAGGGAGCTGTTAGAGGTCAGCCGGGGCCTCTCCAGCTCCCTCTAAAACATTTTAGATAGCTGCGGGACTCTTCGGGAGTGGTGAGGGCTTGGACTGGAAATGGGCTGGGGGGGAGCTAGGACGGGAAATGGGCTGAGTGGAGGGGGGCTTGAAATGGAAATAGCTGATGGGGAGGGGGCCTTGGACTGGAAATGGGCTGTGGGGGGGCTTGGACTGGAAATTGGGGGGAGGGAGCTAAAACTGGAAATGCGCTGAGTGGGAGGAGTTAGCACTGGAAATGGGCTGAGTGGTGGGGGCTTGGACTGGAAATAGTTGATGGGGAGGGGGGCTTGGACTGGAAATGGGCTGTGGGGGGAGCTAGGACTGGAAATGGGCTGAATGGAGGGGGGCTTGAACTGGAAATAGCTGATGGAGAGGGGGGCTTGAACTGGAAATGGGATGAGTGGGGAGGGTTTGGACTGGAAATTGTGAGGGGGAGCTAGGACTGGAAATGGGCTGAGTGGGGGGGGGCTTGGACTGGAACTTGGGGGGGAGCTAAAACTGGAAATGGGCTGAGTGGGAGGAGTTAGGACTGGAAATGGGCTGAGTGGTGGGGGCTTGGACTGGAAACAGCTGATGGGGAGGGGGGCTTGGACTGGAAATGGGCTGAGTGGGGGGAGCTAGGACTGGAAATGGGCTGATGGGAGGCTAGGATTGGAAATGGGCTGATGGGGGGACTTGTATTGGAAATGGGCTAATGGAGGGGCTAGGATAGGACTGGAAATGGGCTGATGGCGGGTTTGGATTGGAAATGGAATGATGGGGGGGCTTGGATTTGAAATGCACTGATGGAGGGGCTAGGATAGGATTGGAAATGGGCTGATGTGGGTACTAGAAGGGAGCAGATGCTGGGTGGGGTTGGAAGTAGAACGGAGCTGATGTTGGGGGAGGACTAGAATGGGATGGGGCTGGGGGGTGAGGATGGAGAGGGGAAAAAATATTTTGTGTGGGAGGGAAGAAAAATCTACGATTGGCCGGGTATTGGGAGAGTAAGTGTGGATTGAGGATGGAGGGGTAAAATTTGAGTGGATGAAAAAGAAATGAGGAAAGAGCAAAAGGAGAAAGATTAGTATGTTAAAGCAGATGTAGGGAGAGAATGGAAAAAAACTAGAAGAGAGAAGAAAGGACAAATGGACAGCTCGCAGAAGACACAAAGAAACCAGAAGAAAGTGACTGGAGCAATTGCAACCGAAAAAGAAAATGCACAAGCAACAAAAGGTAGAAAAATACTTTTTAATTTTGAATTTATTAAGTGGAATATGTCAGCTCTGGGAAATGTGCATCACTAATGTCTGCACTTTGTTTAGAACAAGAGGAAATTAATTTGTAGTTTTATTTCTACAATGTTGTTGTACATTCCAAGTTTGGGTTTTGGGGTTCCCAGTTTAATTATTGTCTTCCTATTTCTAAATTGTGATTCCTTGTTTGGTGATGGTCTATGTTCTGCATGTGTAACTGAGCTGAGGTGTTCTGTTTATGTAATTCCTATTTGACATTGCCACTTGTTCTCTTTCCCCAGTAGGTCATGTGTTGTTGTTCAGTAGGTCATGTGTTGTTATTAATATTTGCAGTGTTGCCTTTTGATAGGTAGGGTCTGGTGCTTTGTGAGTCCTGGTAGTGCTGTTACGATACGGCGGGTTTGCTATGGGTCCGGTCTTTTAAATTGATTAAAAAGGAGGGCTCACTTCGAGACATGAAATGTTTCTTGTCATGGTGAGCGATCCGACAAAAAAATACTTTTCTTTTGGGATATGGGTGTAGTTCTTTAGTAGGTAGATAGGGGAATCAAATATTTATTGAGTTTATGGGGTTGGTTCCCAGGGGTGTTTATTTATTAAGGATGGGTTCTAAATGGGCAGTGTTTGTAATATTTCCTAATGTGCCTGGCGGTTGGCACTGGAGTATAGTAATGTAGAAATCTGGTGGTCTTTCTTTATCCAGACACTCATTAAGAGGCATGTTTACTAAAAGTTAGTGCATGGTAACATTATGCAACTATTTATGCAAATGAGGCCCCGCACCAAGTCCCCGCACATGGCCCCGCATCCCCCTTGGGCCGCCCCTGCACATACACTGCCCCTTCACTGCAACTCTAAATTCTCCCACGTGCACAGACTTTCTTCTTATTGTGACTTCAAGCTCCCCAATTCCCAAACACACCCTCTGCCCCCTCACAGGATTCTCCCTCCCCACATGATGTTCTATCCATTCTGCCATGTCAGTGTAGCAGCTTTCCTTGATGGATATTTAGTTTTCACTCTCTCTGCTATCACTACCAAGCAGAAGCCTATTAACAATACCAATGCACATCTTTGTGTTCAGCAGTTGGGAGAGGTTAAGTGACCTGCTGAAGGCAGAAGAGATGGTGAACGGGGGGAATAGAAGTGCGTTATGATGACGTCTCCTCTGAGCTACACTGCTAGCCGGAACCCGGCTCCCATCATTGTGGACCTTGAGCCAGTCTTACCAGACCACTGCAAGTCAGCACATGGTTCCAAGTGCACAGCTAGTGATGGTGTAGAAGCAGATGGAAACCTGAGTGCTATTATAAACCCAGATAGCCATGCAAGGCCAGATCTTTAAGTACTGAGCCTCACACTGCTCTGCAATGCATGGCTTGCCTCGCCATGGGAGATACCCGTATAGTGGGACAGGGCAGCTAGTGCCCGGGCATGTCGGGCTAGATCCAGTGACTCCTCAGGTGTGGTAGACTAATGCAAAGAGAATGCAGAACTGGAAGGGCCCCTTTGTATATTGGAGGAAAGAGCAGATTTTCACATTCTTATCATGTTTGTTTTGATGTGTGAAGACGGTGAATGCACCTGGAAGTTTTTCCATGTTAATGCATAAACACAGAATCTCAGCCCGCTTGGGGTAATGTGACAGTCCTTTGCTATGTCTCATTGCCCCATGATGAAATAAAGCCTAGCAGCCGCCTGGGATGTCGAGACGCTGCAGTTGCACCCATCCACCCACCCCGAGACCTCTGATGTCTTCCTGTGCTCTCCTCCCAATTCATGTAAATGGAACGCTCCATGAGCCACCTTTAACCATCTCTTGTCCCCTGTTTGTTGCATTTCTGTCTCTTATGTGTGTATATATAGTGCTGCATAGGCCTTGTAGTGCTATAGAAATGATAAGCAGTAGTAGTTGTAGTGGTAGAGACAGCGCATGGAAACATCTCTCATGCATATTCATTAGATATATCCTGAAAATCAGATTGGCTTGCAGCCCTCCAGGACTGCAGCTCTACAGCCTGCTGCAAGCCGTCTTTGGGTGCTTGCTGGGAAAGACGGGTACAAAAGGAATAAATAGCACTAGAAAGAACATCACTAAAGCAGACCCCAGACCATAGCAGAGTTATGGGCAGAGCATAAAACCAGCAGTTTTAACACATGGTGAGAAACAGGAGAATAAAGAGTCCAGATCCAAAAGCAGCCTCAAAGAGGTGAGTTTAAACCTGGATTTCAATAGGGCCAGAGATGGACCCCGACACACTGACTCAGGTAGTTTGTTCCTATGGAGCAGTGAGGTGCAAAGATCGAAGTCTGGAGATAAAAGGGACATGTCAGAGGAGCGGAGTCCCTGACGTGGGGTTTAGGGAGACCTAAGAGAGGAGCTGCTGAATGAATGAAAGGTTTTGGATTGAATGCGGAAATGGATAGGGAACCAGTGCAGTGATTTGAGAAGAGGGGTTGTGTGAGAATAGAGGCCTTGGCTGAAGATTAGTTCTGTGTGCAAATATATCTCCTGACAGTCTAAGGGGCTTGTTTACAAAGCCGCGGTAGCGGTTCGCGATTGTTATCGGAGCCGCGGCCCCATTGATTTCAATGGGGCCGCGGCTCCGATAACGATCGCGAATCGCTACCGCGGCTTTGTAAACAAGCCCCTAAGAGAACATAAGAACATAAGATATGCCATACTGGGTCAGACCAAGGTCCATCAAGCCCAGTATTCTGTTTCCAACAGTGGCCAATCTAGGTCATACGTACCTAGCAGTTTCCCCAAGGGACACAGGTTCCACAATGCTTGTATTGGTTCAAGCATTGATATCCTGGGTCCCTTCTTAATAATGGTTTATGGACCTTTCCTCCAGGAACTTATCCAAACCTTTTTTAAACCCAGCTACACTAACAGCCTTTACTACATCCTCCGGTAACAAATTCCAGAGTTTGATTACACGTTGAGTGAAAAAATATTTTCTTTTATTAGTCTTAAATAGTTTACCCTGTAGCTTCATTGCATGTCCCCTAGTCTTTCTATATTCTGATAACGTAAACAATCGATCTACGTTTACCCGTTCCACTCCTTTCATTAATTTATAGACTTCTATCATATCTCCCCTCAGCCGTCTCTTTTCCAGGTTAAAGAGCCCTAACCTTTTTAGCCTTTCTTCATAGGAGTATCCTTCCATCCCCTTTACCATTTTGGTGCCTCTTCTCTGAACCTTTTCTAAAATCGCTATATCCTTTTTAAGATACGGCGACCAGAATTGCACACAATATTCAAGGTGCGGTCTCACCATGGAACGATATAGAGGCATTATAATATCTTTTGTTTTATTTTCCATTCCTTTCCTTATCATACCTAGCATTCTATTTGCTCTCTTGGCCGCCGCTGCACACTGGGCCGAGGGTTTTAACATGGTATCCACAATGACGCCTAAATCTTTTTCCTGGGTGGTGGTTCCTAATGTGGAACCTTGCATCGTGTAACCATAGTTTGACCATAGTGTAACCATAGAGGCTATGTCATTCTATAAATGATTGTCGTGCATAAGTGGGATCTTCTAAAATTAAGCCACGCCTAGAAGTCCACATAGTGCAAGTAAGCATTCATGGAGCGGAGTTATGATTTCCACATGTAGTTCATGAATTATGTGTGCACGTGCATAAAGTAGATGCTAACACTAATGCCAGCTCGAGAGCAGGTGTAATATCCACGTCATCAATCCAGGCGCAATTTCTGCAGGATTTGTGCCAGTATCTCATAGACACATAGGTGCATGTTTGTAGAAACTTGGGTAAACTAGGTGCCTTCTCCATCTTTACATCTAGGCTCCTCCTAGAGGGGGTTAATGCCCTGCCGCTGGGGACACGCTGATGTTATGACCATGACCAGAGTGTGTGGGTTAAAGCAAAGGACTGAATTCTGAATGAAGGACGGAGCTGCTGTTCCCACATTTCTACTGCCTTTGGCAGCTTAGCGGACTCCAGATGGTAGAAGATCCGTCAGGGTCTTATCCCGATAAGTCTAGCGGCTGTAGCTTTCTCCCCTGCCTGCTTATCTTCTCTCTTGTCATTTCACTATCTTATTTCCTACCACTAAAACATAAAAAGAGAAGTTGTAAGGGAAATCAGGAGGGATTAAGGATACCCTGTGAATCCGAGTGACCTTGGCAAGCAGGAAGCGCAGAAGGGCCTTGAGAAATATGGCAGAGATGGAGGCCAGGAGCTGCAAAATTCTGCTAAATTTACTGACACTTGATAATATAAAATGCCGTCTCCACGTGCCCTCCCTTTCTTCTATTTTCTCATATTTCCTCCCTTAGACTGTCTCAGTCCTCCCACTTCAGTTGGGAGTTGCTCCAGGTTCTCAGATGTGCTACCAGAGGCGACCAAGGACTACTGGAGGCTGGTGCAGTAAGGGCGGACTCTAGTGTGTGAGCGTGCCAGCTGTGTGACATCAAAGCAGTCTGCCCCGCATGTCCAGAGGTGCTGGGAGCGGACCTCTCACCCTTCTCTGCAGCTTGCGTCTCGTTCACCATGGTGCACTTGACTTCTTGTAGAGAGCTTTACTTCCTGCAGACTCTGGTGCCCACCTGGAACCTTTGGCATCAACCCCCTCCCCCAGTATTTGTGAGCAAGCGTTCCTTAATAACCTGAGTCTAGTTTCAAATCCTCTCCCCCTCCAAACTCATTAACGTGATAACACTGCACATTCCCCATAAATGTCAAGGATGTTTTTTTATTGACATAATGTTATCACACAGTGTTTGAGTCTGATTTGCATGCCAAGCTCTTCCGATACCACTCACCCCTGGCCCTGTTATCTGGTATTTAAATTGGTGAAATCCATTTTGTTTTTGTGATGGCTCAGAAGACCGCACATGACTTCGGCCTCTGTGTTGCAAAGCTTGATCAAGGCTGCCTAGTGGCTGCAGGGAAAGCCTTACTTTATTGTGTTAGTGCGTAACAATCAGGGCAACCTACAGCACTTACATATAATACGCATTTCACTTTCCACCTCTTTTCTTTACTGGTTTACTCTGACACAGAATCTTACTCTGATACCTTTGTGCGGTTTACCAAACTTACTGGGCGCCGAGCCATATCGTTCTCTAATATTTTTCTTGGGTACTTACCACTGGTGCTGACGGAGTTATCGCAAGCACAGTTCTGTCTGACAGAGCCCTGTGGGGTCCTTAAAAGTGCTTCAGCTGTTCTCTTGGAGCAGCCTTCCTGCGAGCTGTAACACTACAGTCCTGGACAGACTGTCAATGAGTCCAGTAAAAGACTCAATTAACCTCAGAACTTTAACTGAAGCCGTATGTGTTCGCTGCCTTGTAACTCTGCTGTCTCCAGGGACTCCGCTAGGCCTTAAATGAACCTGTGAGAGAGGTTCCTGACCTGGCAGGCCTGTGGCCCGCCTCAGGGTGGAGACTGGCTTTGATTTCTTTAACCTATATCTGAAGGGAAAGGCAGCTTATGAAATGAATATAAGAACACAAGAAAAGCCATACTGGGTCAGACCAAGGTCCATCAAGCCAACAGTGGCCAATCTAGGTCACAAGTGCCTAGCAGTTTCCCAAAAAGACACAAGTTCCCCAATGCTTATATTGGGTCAAGCAGTGATATCCTGGGTCCCTTTTAATAATGGTTTATGGACCTTTCCTCCAGGAACTTGTCCAAACCTTTTTAAAACCCAGCTACACTAACAGCTTTTACTACATCCTCCGGTAACAATTCCAGAGTTTGATTACAAATTGAATGAAAAAATATTTTTTCTTATTAGTCTTAAAAGGGGTTACACTGTAGCTTCATTTTATGTCCCCTAGTCTTGCTATATTTTGATGGCACAAAGAATCGATCTACGTTTACCCGTTCCATTCCACTCATTAATTTATAGACTTCTATCATATCTCCCCTCAGCTGTCTCTTCCAGGTTGAAGAGCCCTAACCTTTTTAGCCTCTCCTCATAGAGTTATCCTTCCATCCCATTTACCACTTTGGTGGCTTTTCTCTGCACCTTTTCTAATAACGCTATATCCTTTTTAAGATACGGCGACCAGAATAGCACACAATATTCAAGGTGTGGTCTCACCATGGAGCGATACAGAGGCATTATAATATCCTCTGTTTTGTTCTCCATTCCTTTCCTTATGATACCTAGCATTCTATTTGCTCTCTTGGCCGCCGCTGCACACTGGGCAGATGGTTTTAACATGTTATCCACAATGACACCTAAATCTTTTTCCTGGGTGGTGGTTCCCAATGTGGAACCTTGCATTGTGTAACCATAGTTTGGGTTGTTCTTTGCAGTTCTCAACATTAAATTTCATCTGCCATTTGGCTGCCCAGTCTTCCAATTTATCAAGATCCTCTTGCAATTTTTCGCAATCCTGTTGGGTTTTAACAACTTTAAATAGTTTTGTGTCATCTGCAAATTTGATAACCTCACTTGTTATTCCCATTTCCAGGTCATTTATGAATATGTTAAAAAGCAGCGGACCCAGCACAGATCCCTGGGGTACTCCACTATTCACCTTTCTCCATTGGGAAAATTGGTCATTTAGCCCTACCCTCTGCTTTCTATCTTTTAACCAGTTCCTGATCCACAATAGTACACTGCCTCCTAGCCCATGACTCTTTAATTTTGCCAAAAGTCTCTCATGAAGGACCGTGTCCGTTAGTAACTTTGCACTTGCTGTCCTATCCAAACCAAATTTTTAGGACTTTCCGGTAAGCCACAAGGCTTCTGACAGGAGATTTCTTTTCCA
Organism: Ichthyophis bannanicus; assembly: GCA_033557465.1. Lineage (NCBI taxonomy): Eukaryota > Metazoa > Chordata > Amphibia > Gymnophiona > Ichthyophiidae > Ichthyophis > Ichthyophis bannanicus. The sequence goes on from CM066042.1 coordinate 21,599,132, forward strand.
CAAATATCCATGGCAGGGTTGGTGCAAGCATTAGGAGGACAGGTGATGGTCCTGTGGTGGCCCATTGCCGCTGTTCTTTAGGATCTGGGCTTTAAACAGTCGCGTAGCGCATATCTAAACCTCAGTGCTGCGATTCCACTCCTCCGATGCCTGAGGCCAACTTCCTGTGCATGGGGGCAAAGCGGCTAATCAGCTCACAAGTCAATATTGACCTCAATACATCTATGTATCTATATTATACGTTAGAGCAACAAATGCAGAAGTTACTACCAAGGGCAGACTTCCTTCTTTCCTTTTCCTGACCTTTGCCCCTTGCCCTGTGACCTTTCTAACAATTTTCTTTAAATCGAGCCCCAGTGCTTTGAGCCACCCCTAAGCTTTGATCCATAATTGTACTTACAATTTCCTCAGCCATTCGATTTATGGCTTGAGTAACCAAAAGCCATCATCAGCCCAGGCAACCCTTATCTGATGGTACCTAGTGCCCCGCCCCCCCCCCCCTCTTTTATTCTATTTGGCTGGTGAACTGCAGAAGGACCAATAAGACTGGATTAGAGCACACCCCCCCCCCCCCCAATTACCCACACTAGAGTTTTAATAAAGCTTTGATTGCTGGTTGCAGTTTCCATACTTGGATACTGGCTATTCCCCAAATAGAGACTGTTAAGGGTGGAGGGGCTGTCTCAACTATTGTGGAGTGTTGCTGATAGGAAAGTAGGGGAAGGCCATGAAGATACGAGTCTACTCTGTTGCTTTTCATTATGTAGTGAATATAGGTTTATTCTGTTGGGAATATGTTTTAAATATTCTTTCCAATCCAGGAGAGCTGGAAAGAAATATATAAAAGGGTTGAGAATGTCTGTCCATCCATCTGTCCATCTGAGGGCAAAATAACCCTATGAAAATGTAATAGAAAGGGATGAAACTTGACATGTTGTGAAAAACTGATAAAAAGACACACTGAGATAAAAAATGGGCCAAACTGGATTGGAAGTTCCAGAGTAACAAGCCCCCAGAACACTAGCTAGTGTTTCTACGGGAGAAGGGGTTCCAGAGTAACAAGCCCCTAGAACACTACCCAGTGCGTTTCTATAGGAGAATGGGTTCCAGAGTAAGAAGCCCCCAGAACATCAGCCCAGTGTGTTTCTATGGGAAAAGGGGTTCCAGAGTAAGAAGCCTCCAGAACACTAGCCCAGTGCGTTTCTATGGGAGAAGAGGTTCCAGAGTAATGAGCCCACAGAACACTAGCCCAGTGTGTTTCTATGGGAGAAGGGGTTCCAGGGTAATGAGCCCCCAGAATACTAGCCCAGTGTGTTTCTATGGGAGAAGGAGTTCCAGAGTAACAAGCCTCAGGACACGGCCCAGTGCGTTTCTACGTGAGAAAAGGTTCCAGAGTAACAATCCCCCAGAACACTAGCCCAGTGTGTTTCTATGGGAGAAGGGGTTCCAGAGTAACAAGCCCCCAGAACACTAGCCCAGTGTGTTTCTATGGGAGAAGGAGATCCAGAGTAAAAAGCCCCCAGAACATTAGCCCAGTGTGTTTCTACAGGAAAAGGGGTTCTAGAGTAACAAGAACCCAGAACACTAGCCCAGTGTTTTTATGGGAGAAGGGGTTCCAGAGTAACAAGCCCCCAGAACACTACCCAGTGCGTTTCTATAGGGGAATGGGTTCCAGAGTAAAAAGCCCCCAGAACATTAGCCCAGTGTGTTTCTATGGGAGAAGGGGTTCCAGGGTAATGAGCCCCCAGAACGCTAGGCCAGTGTGTTTCTGTGGGAGAAGGGGTTCCAGAGTAAAAAGCCCCCAGAACGCTAGCCCAGTGTGTTTGTATGGGAGAAGGGGTTCCAGAGTAATGAGCCCCCAGAACACTAGCCCAGTACATTTCTATGGGAGAAGGGGATCCAGAGTAACAAGCCCCTAGAACACTAGACCAGTGCGTTTCTATGGGAGAAGGGGTTCCAGAGTAACAAGCCCCTAGAACACTAGACCAGTGCGTTTCTATGGGAGAAGGGGTTCCAGAATAACAAACCCCCAGAACGCTAGCCCAGTGTGTTTCTATGGGAGAAGGGGTTCCTGAGTAACAAGCCCTCAGAACACTAGCCCAGTGTGTTTCTACGGAAGAAGGGGTTCCAGAATAACGAGCCCCCAGAACACTAGCCCAGTGTGTTTGTATGGAAGAAGGGGTTCCTGAGTAATGAGCCCCAGAACACTAGCACAGTGTGTTTGAATGGGAGAAGGGTTTCCAGAGTAATGAGCCCCCAGAACACTAGCCCAGTGTGTTTCTATGGGAGAAGAGGTTCCAGAGTAATGAGCTCACAGAACGCTGGCCCAGTGTGTTTCTATGGGAGAAGGGGTTCCAGAGTAACGAGCCGCCAGAACACTAGCCCAGCGTGTTTCTATGGGAGAAGAGGTTCCAGAGTAATGAGCCCACAGAACGCTGGCCCAGTGTGTTTCTATGGGAGAAAGGGTTCCAGTATAAGGAGCTCCCAAAACACTAGCCCAGGGCATTTGTATGGGAGAAGGGGTTCCAGAGTAACAAGCCCCCAGGACATGGCCCAGTGCGTTTCTATGGGAGAAGGGGTTCCAGAGTAACAAGCCCCAGGACACGGCCCAGTGCGTTTCTATAGGAGAATGGGTTCCAGAGTAAAAAGCCCCCAGAACATTAGCCCAGTGTGTTTCTACAGGAAAAGGGGTTCTAGAGTAACAAGAACCCAGAACACTAGCCCAGTGTTTTTATGGGAGAAGGGGTTCAAGAGTAACAAGCCCCCAGAACACTACCCAGTGCGTTTCTATAGGAGAATGGGTTCCAGAGTAAAAAGCCCCCAGAACATTAGCCCAGTGTGTTTCTACGGGAAAAGGGGTTCCAGAGTAACGAGCCCTCAGAACACTAGCCCAGTGTTTTTATGGGAGAAGGGGTTCCAGAGTAACAAGCCCCCAGAACACTACCCAGTGCGTTTCTATAGGAGAATGGGTTCCAGAGTAAAAAGCCCCCAGAACATTAGCCCAGTGTGTTTCTACAGGAAAAGGGGTTCTAGAGTAACAAGAACCCAGAACACTAGCCCAGTGTTTTTATGGGAGAAGGGGTTCAAGAGTAACAAGCCCCCAGAACACTACCCAGTGCGTTTCTATAGGAGAATGGGTTCCAGAGTAAAAAGCCCCAGAACATTATCCCAGTGTGTTTCTACAGGAAAAGGGGTTCCAGAGTAACGAGCCCTCAGAACACTAGCCCAGTGTTTTTATGGGAGAAGGGGTTCCAGAGTAACAAGCCCCCAGAACACTACCCAGTGCGTTTCTATAGGAGAATGGGTTCCAGAGTAAAAAGCCCCCAGAACATTAGCCTAGTGTGTTTCTACAGGAAAAGGGGTTCTAGAGTAACAAGAACCCAGAACACTAGCCCAGTGTTTTTATGGGAGAAGGGGTTCAAGAGTAACAAGCCCCCAGAACACTACCCAGTGCGTTTCTATAGGAGAATGGGTTCCAGAGTAAAAAGCCCCCAGAACATTAGCCCAGTGTGTTTCTACGGGAAAAGGGGTTCCAGAGTAACGAGCCCTCAGAACACTAGCCCAGTGTGTTTCTATGGGAGAAGGGGTTCCAGGGTAATGAGCCCCCAGAACGCTAGGCCAGTGTGTTTCTGTGGGAGAAGGGGTTCCAGAGTAAAAAGCCCCCAGAACACTAGGACAGGTACAGAGAAGAGCCACTAAAACGGTAAAGGGGATGGAAGGATACTCCTATGAAGAAAGGCTAAAAAGGTTAGGGCTCTTTAACCTGGAAAAGAGACGGCTGAGGGGAGATATGATAGAAGTCTATAAATTAATGAACGGAGTGGAACGGGTAAACGTAGATCGATTGTTTATGTTATCAGTATATAGAAAGACTAGGGGACATGCAATGAAGCTACAGGGTAAACTATTTAAGACTAACAAAAGAAAATATTTTATCACTCAACGTGTAATCAAACTCTGGAATTTGTTACCGGAGGATGTAGTAAAGGCTGTTAGTGTAGCTGGATTTAAAAAAGATTTGGACAAGTTCCTTCAGGAAAGGTCCATAAACCATTATTAAGAAGGGACCCAGGATATCAATTTTTGACCCAGTACAAGCATTGTGGAACCTGTGTCTTTTGGGGAAACTGCTAGACACTTGTGACCTAGATTGGCCACTGTTGGAAAAAGGATACTGGGCTCGATGGATCTTGGTCTGACCCAGTATGGCATATCTTATGTTCTTATGTTCTTATAATTGCCTAACTGTGATGTGCTGTATTTTAAATTATTCACATATATATTTTCTTTTCTTTGATGCTGTTTCTACTGTGGAAGCTTGTGCTGGAACTGTGCTGCTTCCTTATTGGTTGCTAGTATCTGTTGCATGGGCGGGGCTAGATGAAGAGACCGACAAGCTCGGTGCATGTCTAGGATCAAAGCACTGGGGAGGTTAAGCGCAGGACCAGCCCCAGGGCTGATGCAAGTAGCAGGTACCAGGTACCCTCGGTGAACACCTCCAGCCTTATGACCCCACCAAGATTTTGGTAATTAAACTAAAGAATAATGATAATCTGAACAGCGCCCTTCCAACAGTCCTATAAAAATACATAATTGGATATCACACTTTTAAGTATACTTTGCTTTGTACATACGTGTGCCACTCTCCCTGCAGGTAGAAACATAGAATGTTTATGTTTATGTTTATTCCATTTGATAAAAACCACCTTTCTACAATAACCAAGGCGGTGTACAATAAAAATTCAATAAAAGAAGGCCAATAGCCAACGAAAAGGAAAGGAAATGTACAATATCTTAAAAGGACAGTAAAGAAAATGAGGAGGACAGGACAAGACGTAAGTAGGGAAGATCTTAAGGGGAGAGAGGTGGGGGAGGATAAAGGTCACATGAAAGGAGAGGGAACATCGAACGCTAGAGAAAACAGGTGGGTCTTTAGGTTTTGTTTAAATGTAGTGTATTGATGTTCCAAACGGAGGGAAGAGGGGAGAGCATTCCAGAGGGCGGGACCAGCGAAAAAGAAGGCAGAGGAACGGGTGGACTGCAAGTGAGCACGGGAGGGGGAGGGAAGGGTGAGGCAATTAAGATGGAAAGAGCGAGGAGTATGTCTGGGAGAGTGAAAGAAAAGGAGATCTGTTAAGTATTGTGGGGTGCTGGTGTGGAAGGCTTTAGGTACCAGAGTCAGCAGTTTGAAAGTGGCACGGAAGGTAACAGGCAACCAGTGAAGGTGAAATAATAGAGGGGTTATATGATCTCGGGGGGAGGTGTGTGTAACAAGGCGTGCTGCAGTGTTTTGGATCCGTTGAAATCGAGTTAACTGGTTTTTAGGAAGACCAATGAATAATGAATTAGAGAAATCCACACGGGACATGATTAAAGATAACACCAGAGTGACAAGGGCTGAAGGGGAAAGGAAGGGGCGAACGGAACGAATTTGACGAAGAAAGAAAATTGAGCGTTAACCAGTTTGCTACAGCTGAGAGGCAAGAATCCAATGCTGAGAGATCTGGGCAGGAGGGGGAAGTGTGATGGAGCAAGAGAGTATCATCAGCGTAGAAAAAAGCAGATATGCCGGACTGCTGTATTAAAAAAGCGAGGGGGGCCAAGAAAAGGTTAAAAAGATGAGGGGCAAGAACAGAACCCTGAGGAACCCCACAGGGGAGACGGTGGGAATCTGAAGTGGGGGTGGAGGATGAAGAAGAGAGAACCGCACAAAACCGAGAAGAAAGAAAAGAGTGGAACCAATGGTGAACTGTACTACAGAGACCCGCATCCCGTAAGCGGTGAAGGAGAAGGGAGTGATCAACCAAATCAAAAGCAGCTGAAAGATCCAAAGCAACCGCCACCGAGATGTCACCACGATCGTGACCTACGTGTATTGCATTTGTGAAAGCTAAAAGAGCAGTTTCAACACTGTGACCCTGACAGAACCCAGACTGACAAGGGTGAAGGAAATTAATAGAATCAAGGTGATGGGAGAGTTGTGCAAAAACAAATTTCTCTAAAAGTTTAGATAGAAAAGGGAGGTTGGAGACAGGATAATAGTGAGCGGGAACTAAGGGATCGAGTGAGGAGTTCTTAAAGATGGGGCGTATCAGAGCATGTTTCCAGGGTCTAGGAAAGGTCCCTGTGGAAAGGCTAGAGTTGAACATGGTGAGAATGTAGGGAAAGAGTCCCAAGGAAGGGGTAAGAAGCCAGGAAGAAGGAATGGGATCGAGTGGACAGAAACATAGAAATCTGACGACAGAAAAAGACCACATGGTCTATCTAGTCTGTCCTTCCATATCAACAACTACAACAGTCCCCTTTTTCCCTTTAGAGATCCTCTGTGTTTGTCCCATGCTTTTTTGAATTCAGTTACTGTCCTCATCTCTACCACCTCCACTGGGAGACTATTCCACGGATCCACTACTCTTTCCGTAAAGAAATATTTCCGCATATCACTCCTGAATCTATCTCCCTTCACCCTCATCCCATGTCCCCTCGTAGCAGAACTTGCTTTCAATTGAAAGAGGCTCTCTCCCTGAACATTTATGCCATGGAGGTATTTAAACATCTCAATCATATCACCTCTATCCCGCCTTTCCTCTAAGGTGTACATACTATTTCACCACTGTAACTGTAACTAACTAAGATGCGCTCCATGTATATAACTTGTAAATAGTTTGAAAAGCTCTGTTATAGTTAATGTTCAAAATATGTTCAAAATGTTGTTCAAATTATGTTCAAAATATGTTCCCTGTAAGTACACCTGTACATAGTTAAAGCATAATGTTCCTTGTAAATGTATACAGAAGTATACAATTGTTCTGTTTAATGTTCAATGTAAACCGCCCCTGATCTCTGGAAGGGGCGGTATAGAAAAGACCGTTAAATAAAAATAAATAAAAATAAATAAATATTAAGATCCGTAAGTCTGTCCTCATATGCTTTTAATGAAGATCACTAATCAATCATTTTAGTAGCCATCCTCTGCACCGACTCCATCCTGTTCACATCCTTTTGAAGGTGCGGTCTCCAGAATTGCACACTATACTCCAAATGAGGTCGCGCCAAAGACTTATACAGAGGCACAATCACCTCCATTTTTCTGCTAGCCATTCCTCTCCGTATGCACCCAAGCATCCTTCTAGCTTTTGCCGTCGCCTTTTCTACCTCTTTAGCTACTTTAAGATCATCAGACACAACCACGCCTAGGTCCCGCTCTTCTTTAGTGGACAAAAGTACTTCACCCCCTATACTATATTGCTCCCTTGGATTGAGCAGCCCAAATGCATGACCTTACATTTTTTAACATTAAATCCCAGCTGCCAAATTCTCGACCATTCTTCAAGCTTAGCTAGATCCCTCCTCATGTTATCTACACCTTCCTGGGTGTCTACTCTATTGCAGATTTTGGTATCATCTGCAAAGTGGCAAACCTTACCCGACAGCCCTTCCGCTATATCACTAACAAAGATGTTAAAAAGAATCGGACCAAGGACAGATCCCTGGGGCACACCACTGGTAACATCCTTCTTCTCAGAGTGAGCTCCATTTACTTGTACTCTTTGTCGCCTCCCACCCAACCAATTTCTAACCCAAGCAGTAACTTTAGGGTCCATCCCTAGGGTGCTCAGTTTGTTTATAAGTCACCTGTGAGGAACAGTGTCAAAGGCTTTACTGAAATCTAAATACACCACATCTAAGGCTCTCCCTCGGTCCAACTCCCTGGTCACCCAGTCAAAGAAATCAATCAGATTTGTCTGACAAGACCTGCCTCTGGTGAATCCATGCTGCCTCAGATCCTGTAATCCGCTGGACTCCAGAAACCTCACTATTTTCTCTTTTAGCAACGTTTCCAATAATTTACTCACCACTGAAGTTAAACTAACCGGCCTGTAGTTTTCAACCACATCCTCACTTCCACTTTAGTGTAAAGGCACCACATGAGCCTCTCTCCAGTCCTTTGGCGCCATTCCCGACTCCAACGAGGCATTGAAAAGGTCAGTCAGTGGAGCTGCTAGAATGTCCCCAAGTTCCCTCAGTATTCTAGGGTGTATCCTATCTGGTCCCATCGCTTTGTCTACTTTGAGTTGAGCTAGTTTCTCACGAACACAGTCTTCTGAAAATTGTTCAAGATGTCCCTCGCTTCTGTTCATGTTTGTGGGTGTTTTCTGAGGTCCTGCTCCTGGTTCTTCATCTGTGAACACAGAACAGAAATATTTGTTAAGCAATTCCGCTTTATCCTTATCAGCTTCTACATATTCCTCCCCTGCACCCTTGAGTCTGACAATACCACTTTTGCCCTTCCTCTTCTCACTAATATATCTGAAAAATGTCTTATACCCCATTTTATTGCATTGGCTATTTCCTCCTCCTTTTGAATCTTTGTCTTCCTGACTACTTTGCTAGCTTCTCTAAGTTTTTCCAAATACAGATTCCTGTCTTCCTCTCTCTGTGATCTCTTGTATTTCATGAAGGCCTCCCTCTTTTTCTTCACTTTTTCAGCTACTTCTTTCGAAAACCATAGTGGTCTCCTTTTCCTTTTACCTTTATTTACCATTTTAACCAAAAGGTTGGTTGCCCTTAAAATATCCCCTTTCAGTTTTGCCCACTGTTTTTCTACATCCCCCAGCTGTTCCCATCCTACTAATGACTCCCTGAGGTATTGGCCCATCTTGGCAAAGTTAGTCTTCCTAAAGTCTAAGATCCTCACCTTGGAATGGATTCTAACAGCCCTAGTCCTAATACTGAACCACACCATCTGGTGATCACTGGATGCAAAATGATCTCCCAATACAACATCAGAAACACTTTCACCATTGGTAAGCACAAAGTCCAGTATGGCCCTTTCACGTGTGGGGTCTGTTACCAATTGCCTGTATAGTTCTCCCTGTAGAGAATCCGGGATCTCTTTACTTCTAGATGATACTGCAGCAGGAATGTGCCAATCAACATCTGGCATATTGAAATCTCCAATCAGTAGCACTTCCCCTTTCCTAGCAATGCTGCGTATGTCTTCAATTAACTCTCTGTCCACCTCTTCCTCTTTTGAGGGAGGTCTGTATATCACACCAATGCAAATAGATTTCTCTTTCCCTCTTTCTAGTTTAACCCACAATGCCTCCTCTCTCCCTTTTAAGCTCTGTAATTCCAAAGCTTTAATAGTAGTTTTTAAATATAGTGCCACTCCTCCTCCCCTTCTTCCTACCCTGTCCTTTCTGAATAAAGTATAGCCTGGTATAGTTACATCCCAGTCATGGTTTTCTGTGTCCCATGTTTCTGTAACTGCCACTAAATCCAAGTCAGCCACTCCCAACAAAGCTTCAACGTCAGGGATCTTATTTCCCATGCTACGGGCATTTATACACACTGCTTTCCATATGTTACCCCTGTTACCCATTTCTATAAAGGTATTTAATGTATCATCTACCTGGGGGCTTTCACCTACCTGGGGGCTTTCCTCACCCATCCCCACCGAATCTAGTTTAAAGCCCTCTTCAGTAGATTAGTCAGTCTACTACCGAAGACGCGTTGACCTTTCTTGGACAAATGGATGCCATCTCTGCTCTGCAACCCTTGGAACAGCATGTGTGGGGCTGTCAGGATCTGTGACTGCTGCTGCCCTAGGTGACTACCTAGTCATGCCTAATGATTGGGCCGGCCAGGTTAGGATTAACAACCCTCTGTTTTTTCTTTTTCATGATTCTACTGATTCTCACATTAATGTCTGGAAGCTAGACGTGAGACTAACACGTCCAGACATTTTTAAGAGTTTAAAACCTCACAGTAACATAGTAAATGATGAGAGGCAAAGACCGGCATGGTCCATCCAGTCTACCCAGTAAAGGTGGCTAAAACGATAGAATTGTACCTTCCGCTGCAGGCTCATTACCCCCTCTATCTGCAGTTCATCCTTCCCCCTAGGTGAATGAACTTGCTTCCAATTTAACTAGCAGAAAAGACTGTGGGTAGGATCCAACCAATGAGAAGTCTGTGGGGCAGAGCACTGGAAGCCTGCCCTAGTCACAGAGTGTGGGTCCCAGCCAATGGGAAGGCTGTGGGGTTGGAGCACTTGAATGCTGCTCTAGTCACAACCTGTAGGTAGGGTCCCAGCCAATGGGAAAGCTGTAGGGTTGGAGCACTGGAAGGCTGCTCTAATCACAGCCTGTAAGTAGGGTCCAGCCAATGGGAAGGCTGTGGGAGTGGAGCACTGGAAAGCTGCCCTAGTCACAAAGTGTGGGTAGGATCCAGCTAATAGGAAGGCTATGGGGACAGAACACTGAAAAGCCACCCTACTTACATAGTGTGGGTAGGAGCCACACAATGGGAAGGCTGTAGGGGCGGAGCACTGGAATACTGCCTTAGTCACAGAGTGTGGGTAGGACCCAGCCAATGGGAAGGCTGTAGGGGTGGAGCACTGGAAAACTGCCTTAGTCACAGAGTGTGAGTAGGACCAGCCAATGGGAAGGCCAAGGGCTGCTCTAGTCACAGAATGTGAGTAGGCCCAGGACAATGGGAAGGCTGTGGAGGCGGAGCACTGGATGACTTCTCTAGTCAAAGAGTGTGGGTAGGACCCAGCCAATGGGAAGGCTGTGGGGGCAGAGCACTGGGAGACTGCTCTAGTCACAGAATGTAAGTAGGCCCAGGACAATGGAAAGGCTGTGGAGGCAGAGTACTGGAAGGCTGCTCTAGTCAAAGAGTGGAGTGGAGGAGTGGCCTAGTGGTTGGGGCAGGGTACTTCAGGCCGGAAGGTCGGGGGTTCAAATCTCACTAGAGGACAGCAACCTTGGGCCGGAAGGACTGGGGTTTCTAGTCCCACAGGTGCTCCTTGTGGTCTTGGGCAAGCTACTTAACCCTCCATAGCCCATGTTCCCTGTAAATAGTTATCTCCAAGTTATAATGCCCTGTTCAATGTAATTTCAGTTTGTTCAATGTAAACCGCACTGATGCAGAATAGCGCGGTATATAAGAGAATGTAAATAAATAAAAAATAAATAAATAAAGAGTGTGGGTATGACCCAGCCAATGGGAAGGCTGTGGGGGCATAACACTGGAAGGCTGCACTAGTCACAGAGTGTGGGTAGGACCAGGCCAATGGGAAGGCTGTGGAGGTGGAATACTGGAAGGCTGCTCTAGTCACAGAGTGTGGGTAGGACCTGAAAATGGGAAGGCTGTGGAAGCAGAGTAGGGTGGGCAGGACCAGGCCAATGGGAAAGCTGTGGAGGTGGAGCACTGGAAGGCTTCTCTAGTAACAGAGTGTGGGTCCCAGCCAATGGGAAGTCTATGGGGCGGAGCACTGGAAGGCTGCTCTAGTCTCAGAAAGGGAGGAGGTGAGTTGTTGTTGTTGTTGTTAAATCCCGTCGAGTCAGTGTCAACTCATGGCGACCCTCTGGATAGATGTCCTAAATTTTGTTCGGTCTTCAGTCAGGCGGCTCATTGTTTGCAGACTGGTACCCATAGCTGCTGTTATTGTATTGATCCATCTCATTGCTGGCCTTCCTCTTTTGCGTTGACCTTCTACCTTGCCAAGCATGATGTCTTTCTCTAATGATCTCTCTTTACGTGATGTGTCCAAAGTATGAAAGTTGAAGTCTTGTCATCTGAGCGTCTAAAGAAAGCTTAGGTTTGATCTCCTCTAGTACTGACTGTTTCGTTCTTCGGAGAGTCCATGGTATACACAGTATTTGCCGCCAGCACCATAATTCAAAGGCAACAATTTCTTCCAGTCTTTTTCACTGTCCAGCTTTCGCATCCATATGATGTTATTGAAAATTTCATGGCTTGAGCGAGTCAAATCTTTGTATTGTGATGTAGCAGACTCTTATGAGGCAATGGAAACTGATAGTGATCCGGTGGAGAGAGCCGGTACTGCAGGGGAATGCAGGATTTTCTCTGATGAAAGGAAAAAATGCAGAGCTAATCAGGAACCACTCCTCACTTCAAGGCAGGTGAAAAGCCAAGTCCCTGATTGGGCACGCCCAAGCAGGAGGAGGGCAGTGCAGTACTCAGCTAGCTTGTTAAAAACCCAGAAACAGTTAGACAAGCATCGTGACAAGCAAGGAGTTTGGGAAGAAGGACACAAGCACCTGGACGAGGATAGGTCAGATGACCAGGAACAGGAACCGAGAGAGAGAGAACCACTAAGCAGCTGTGATCCAAGAAGGAGCAGACAGAAGCTGGGAGACTCAGGGGCAGAGAAAGATTTCTGGAAGCAGAAGAATTCTAAGGCACTGAGAGACCCAAGGCTGCAGCTCAGGAGTTCAAAGGATCCAGAAGAACCTTGGAATAGGAGGCAAAGGGATAAGGATTTACCCTGGAAGAAGCCCAAGCATAAGGTATCTGGTGGGTGTGGCACAGCTAGCAAACCTAACAGTGGAAAGCCAGAAAGAGTGAATTTTAATTGTGAAAGACAGGATAAAGGCAGAAAGTTTGATACTAATTGGTTAAGTCAAGAAAAGCCTGACTGTTTTCCTTTTAACACTCTGAGAGACTCTCTAGACCCAGCTGGAGCGTTTTACCCTGCACTGCCATGTGGATAGGTGGGGGAAGGGAAATGCTTGCACGCTGAAATGTTGTCCAAGTAAAAGCACTGATAATTGCCTAGAGATAAGAAATATAAACAAGCATTTACCTGAAGGAGGATTTGCTCAGCCTAGCTCAGAAAATACACAGGCTGAATTACTTCTCACTGAATTCAGAGACTTTCTTAAAAGCAGAGCAGTTTCTACTCAGAACGTAGCAAAGCCATTGATCAGCTGGCCAGAAGAAATGCCTTTAATTTCTTTGCCATCTACTGAACAGGAAGTCCCGATGGATTGCTCTACTTGTATGATTCCAAAGGACATTTAACTGATTTGCTTGCCAGTGTGTATGTAAGAAAATAGCAAAAGTTACCTCACTGTTTGCTGTGATAAAAGAGCTTCTGTGAAGAAAATAAGTGGAAGCATATTCTGTGCAATTCAGGAGCAGTGCTGTATCAGAGTTTCTGTTACCTTAATGAAAAGGAGATCACATGACAGCTGAATGTGATTTGTAATGGACATTCAGTTAAGCAGTGAAAAAAGCCTTGTTTAAGTTCAGTTTCTCCATCTTGTTTTGTACCACATTATTTCATTGACGTCTGCTGCATTTGAACTGCGTAAGCGGGATATAAATCTCATAAAAAAAGAAATATTCTTTGCCTTGCCTTATCACTTGAGCACCAACACAACTACAACATTAACCCTCAAGGGCATTCAAGGCCAGCCCCTCCCTTAACCCTCAAGGTCCAGGGAGTGGGTGGGTGGCAGTATGTAGAGAGCCATCTCTGCTCTTGAGAATCTTGTCTAGGTCTTTCATAGCCATTCTGCCAGTTTAAGTTTAGTGTTGTTGCCGTTGTCACAGAAATGTGATCCTCTGCCGCCAACACTGTGCCATTTCTGCTGCTGCCCAGATGGGTTTTCATGGCAAGATACAGTGGTAGATTGTCAGGCCTTTCCTCTGCACAGTTTAAGTTTAGTGTTGTTGTCGTTATCACAGAAATGTGATCCTCCACCACCAACACTGTCCCATTCTGCTGCTTCCCAGATGGCTAGTTTGTCTTGGTCTGGCACCTCAGCAGAGACCTGTCCATCTTGGGAAACCTTGCCAATAGTTAAACTATCGATAGCTTAGCCATCAGCAACACTGATGCACACAAGCCCTCACAGCATGACAAGCTGCAAATGAGATGGAAGAGAAGTGATACCCATAGCCTTCAAATCCCTAATGCATTTCTCTAGAAAGAACAGTTCTAACTTCCACAGAGGATTGACTCTGATCAAGAACATAAGATATGCCATACTGGGTCAGACCAAGGTCCATAAAGCCCAGTATCCTGTTTCCAACAGTGGCCAATCTAGGTCACAAGTACCTAGCAGTCTCCCCAAAAGACACAGGTTCTTCAATGCTGAAATTGGGTCAAGCAGTGATATCCTGGGTCCCTTTTAATAATCGTTTATGGACCTTTCCTCTAGGAACTTGTCCAAACCTTTGTAAAGCCCAGCTACACTAACAGCTTTTACTACATCCTCCGGTAACAAATTCCAGAGTTTGATTACACGTTGAGTGAAAAATATTTTCTCTTATTAGTCTTATTGCATGTCCCCTAGTCTTTTTATATTCTGACGACGTAAACAATCGATCTACGTTTACCTGTTCTACTCCATTCATTAATTTATAGACCTCTATCGTATCTTCCCTCAGAGGTCTCTTTTCCATGTTGAAGAGCCCTAATCTTTTTGGCCTCTCTTCATAGGAGTATCCTTCCATCCCTTTTACCATTTTGGTGGCTCTTCTCTGTACCTTTTCTAATTATGCTATATCCTTTTTAAGATAAGGCGACCAGAATTGCACACAATATTCAAGGTGCAGTCGCACCATGGAACGATACAGAGGAATTATAATATCCTTTGTTTTATTCTCCATTCCTTTCCTTACGATACCTAGCATTCTATTTGCTCTCTTGGCCGCTGCTGCACACTGGGCGGAGGGTTTTAACATGTTGTCCACAATGACGCCTAAATCTTTTTCCTGGGTGGTGGTTCCTAATGTGGAACCTTGCATTGTGTAACCATAGTGTGGATTGTTCTTTCCTTGGTGCATAACTTTGCACTTGTCCACATTAAATTTCATCTGCTATTTGGATGCCCAGTCTTCCAATTTATCAAGATCCTCTTGCAATTTTCCACAATCCTTTTGGGTTTTAACAACTTTAAATAGTTTTGTGTCATCTGCAAATCTGATAACCTCACTCGTTATTCCCTTTTCCAGGTCATTTATGAATATGTCCAAAAAGCAGCGGACCCAGCACAGATCCCTGGGGTACTCCACTATTCACCTTTCTCCATTGGGAAAATTGGCCATTTAGCCCTACCCTCTGCTTTCTATCTTTTTACCAGTTCCTGATCCACAATAGTACACTGCCTCCTATCCCATTACTTTTTAGTTTTGCCAAAAGTCTCTGATGAGGGACCTTGTCAGAGGCTTTCTGAAAGACCAGATACACTATATCAACCGACTCACCTTTGTATACCTGTTTATTCACACCTTCAAAAAAACATAACAGATTAGTAAGACAAGATCTTCCTTCTCTAAAGCCATGTTGGCTGTCTCCCAGTAAGCCATGACTATCTACATGTTGGGTAATTTTGTTCTTTGTGATGGATTCTACCATTTTTCCCAGTACTGACGTCAGGCTCACTGGTCTGTAGTTTCCTGTATCACCCCTGGAACCCTCTTTAAAAATTGGCGTTACATTGGTGATCCTCCAATCTTCAGGTATTATAGATGATTTTATGATAGTTCACAGATTACTAATAGCAGGTCTGCAATCTCATATTTCAGTTCTTTCAACACCCTTGGATGTATACCATCTGGTCCAGGTGATTTGTTACTCTTCAGTTTATCAAATAGTTGATTCACAGTAAGTTAGCAATTCTGCAGTTGTAGCTGTTACAGATGTTAACTAGTGACTCTTTCTTATATCCCACTGTTTTCCTACTTGTTGTCACACATCATATTCTTGAATATTATTTGAAGCCACTGCACTTCTGAGGTCTGGTGGTTCGTGATTAACTTGCTTAAGAGTCAGGCTACTGAGTGTTGTATCAGTGTACACTACCTTGGATGCAGTGCCATTCTTGGAGGGGCTTCATTTCAAGCAAGGTAATTCTGTGATGTTTTCTACAAGTTCTCTGCCTGAAAGTTCTTTTAAAAGGGGTTGTTTTGTTAGATAACATTTTTTGCTGCTTAAAGGCTACTGGTTTATTTTCTGTAGCTGGTTGCGGTAAGGGATTTTTCTGTTTTACGCAAGATTTTCTATTTTGCTTCTGGTCCCCCTCCCCCACCTCCCCTTTCCTATAGCCTGAAAATTCAAAGAGGGAAGCTAGTACATATCTAAAAGTAGACAAAGAGATAGGGCTGGATGGATACATCTAAGAGTATTCAAAGAACTTGGGAAGTTTTAGTGACTCCACTGACTGACCTTTTCAATGCTTCTTTAGAGTCCAGAGTGGTCCCAAAGTACTGGAGAAAGGCAAATGTGATCCCTTTACACAAAGGCGGAAGTAAGGATGAGATTAAGAACTACTGGCCAATTAGTCTGTCCTCTGTGTTGAGTAAATTAATGGAAATTAAACAGGGGATAGTGAGGTTTCTGGAGTCCAGCGGATTGCAGGATCTGAGGCAGGATGGATTCACCAGAGACAGGTCAGACAAATCTGATTGATTTCTTTAACTGGGTGACCATAGAGCTGGACTGAGGGAGAGTCCTAGATGTGGTGTACTTGGATTTCAGTAAAGCCTTTGACACTGTTCCACACAGGAGACTTATAAATAAATTGTGCACCATAGGGATGGACTCTAAAGTGACTGACTGGGATAGAAATTGATTGAATGGGAGCTCACTGAGGAGAAGGAGGTTACCAGTGGTGTGCCGCAGGGATCTATCGTTGGTCTGATTCCTTTTAACATCCTTGTTAGTGATATAGCAGAAGGGTTGTCAGGTAAGGTTTGTTTGCGGATGATACCAAAACCTGCAATAGAGTAGACACCCGGGAAGGTGTAGATAACATGAGGAGGGATCTAGCTAAGCTTGAAGAATGGTTGAGAATTTGGCAGCTGAGATTTAATGTTAAAAATGCAGGGTCATGCATTTGGGCTGCAGCAATCCAAGGGAGCGATACAGTATAAGGGGTAAAGTACTTCCATCCATGAAAGAAGAGATGGACCTGGGCGTGATTTTTTCTGATGATTAAAGTGGCTAAAAGAGGCAGAAAAGGTGACAGTGAAAGCCAGAATGGTGCTTGGGTAATGGTCAGCATTAAAAAGGAGGTGATAGCGCCTCTGTATAAGTTTCTGGTGCGACCTTGTTTGGAGTACTGTGTGCAATCCTGGACACCGCACCTTCAAAAGGATATAAACAGGCTGGAGTCATTGCAGAGGGGGGCTACCACAGTAAAATAGTTAGTGGTCTTTGTTATAAAGCATATGCGGACAGATTTAAAGATCTCAGTTTGTACATGATAGAGACGCTTAAATATCCCGTGACACAAATGCAGAAGAGAAGAGCCTCTTTCAATTGAAAGCAAGCTCTGCTACGAGGGGACATAGGATGAGGGTGGAAGGGGATAGATTCAGGAGTGATATGCAGAAATATTTCTTTACGGAAAGAGTGGTGGATCCGTGGAATAGTCTCCCAGTGGAGGTGGTAAAGATGAGGACAGTATCTGAATTCATGAAAGCATGGGACAAACGCAGAAGGAAAAAAGGGACTATAGTAGTTGGTATGGAAGGGCAGACTAGATAGGACGTATAGTTGTTTTCTGCCATCATTTTTCTCTGTTTCTATATTCTTTGTAGCCACTGCACTGCTGGGGTAGATCCCTCCCTCCCTTCCCACCCCAGCTCTTACCCACCTCTGTGTTGAATCCTGCTAAATAGATTAGATCCCCTAATTAAAGGGTTAGATTATATAGATTTATTTTTGAGTAGGTAGATTAGGGAGTTAAAGATATAGGCCAAATCTAGGTTCTATGGGGAAATAATTCAATATAGTATATTTCAGGAGTCTTTGATTAGTAAAATCGTAATAAATCCTTCAGGTACATCTACTAAGAGGACACACTATACTACACACCCCAGATAAACTACTGCAGAACCCAAAAGCAAGAAGCGCGCACACACCCACACCCACAAGGGCACGCCCTGCATGCTTTCCACATCTGTTGTGTTAGGATGTTTTTATTTTGTTAGGATTGTTTTCTGTTGTTCGCTCTGATAGGTTTTTTTAGAAGCAAGTGGGCGCTAAGAATAAAATCAGTGTCCAAACCTCTGTCATTTATTATTTGGTACACTGCTCTTTAGCTCAAGACCATCAGAGAAGTTTACAAATCCAAGATAGTTTAGCAGTAACACAATGAAAAACCAAATACAGATCATACAATAAGCATAAGAAAAAAGGAAACAGAGAACAGAAGCACAATATTTAGCTGATATGCAATGGTTAATATAGATAGTTAATTGATGGTCTCTGCCTACTCATTCAAGAAGGAAGCAGTTTTAAAGAGGTGTCCTGCAATTCCTTTTTTGAACCTTTTAGGTAAACTCTTGAAATGGAAGTTCAATGCAAGATTCATCCAAAGTGTGGGAGCCCGAAAGCTGAACATTGCATGTCTCGTTAACCCCACCAGTGACAATAGACCCAGGCATCGACTCGCTAGCTGTCCAGTTTCTGGCTTTATGCCTGATACCAAGTTCCTGTGAAATTCCTGCGTCTCTATTCGCCTTTTACCACAGTTTCCTTTTGCCATATTGCTTCTGGCTTCCTTCCTTGGCGTCAATGCCCCACCCTGCCACTCTGCTCCAATCCAAGCCACGTCTCATTAATGCTACTGGGGAAACGAGTCCTCTCCATGATACCAGCTCATTCCCTCCCATGCTTTGGCACCAGCTGGACCCATTTCATTCCCCTATATCCCCTCCACTGCTTTACCTCACTCACGTTATTGGGAATTTCAGTTGTCTCTTTAAGTATTTTACGGAAAACTAAACTAAATAACCTTGAGCTTAATCACAATAGTTTTTACATGGGTAAACACGGTTTGAAAACTGCTCCCTTCCCCCCTGCGGTGCAGATTAACATGAGTGGGAGCAGAGTAATGGAGGTAAACTATCCATAGGGATTTCATTTGAAATTCCCACATGTGCTGTAACACACGTACGTTGCGTCTCCGTGAGAGCAGCTGTTCCCCTGCCCATCTGCATATTCAGCAGTCTGGGGAGGGGAAGGCTGTAGATTAAAATTTGCCCCTTTGTTTCTGGAGTGGTGGCAGGTGCTGTTCCTCTGGGAATTATTCCTGCTCATTGCCTCTCTCGGTGTCAGGAAATGTGCATCTCACCATTTTGTCATGTACATAGCATCTCTGTTTGTCTTCCTCCAGTGTTACGCTGCACGCAGAATCGGGTCTGTCTGGACTGCAGTGTTGGGCTTTCTCTGGACTGTCTGGACTGCAGTGTTGGGCTTTCTCAGGACTGTCTGGACTGCAGTAATGGGCTTTCTCGGGACTGTCTGGACTGCTGTGTTGGGCTTTCTCGGGACTGTCTGGACTGCAGTGTTGGGCTTTCTCGGGACTATCTGGACTGCAGTGATGGGCTTTCTCTGGACTGTCTGGACTGCAGTGTTGGGCTTTCTCGGGTCTATCTGGACTGCAGTGTTGGGCTTTCTCTGGACTGTCTGGACTGCAGTGATGGGCTTTCTCTGGGCTGTCTGGACTGCAGTGATGGGCTTTCTCTGGACTGTCTGGACTGCAGTGATGGGATTTCTCTGGACTGTCTGGACTGCAGTGTTGGGCTTTCTCAGGACCGTCTGGACTGCAGTGATGGGCTTTCTCTGGGTCTTTCTGGACTGCAGTGTTGGGCTTTCTCAGGACTGTCTGGACTGCAGTGTTGGGCTTTCTCAGGACTGTCTGGACTGCAGTGTTGGGCTTTCTCTGGACTGTCTGGGCTGCAGTGATGGGATTTCTCTGGACTGTCTGGACTGCAGTGTTGGGCTTTCTCAGGACCGTCTGGACTGCAGTGATGGGCTTTCTCTGGGTCTTTCTGGACTGCAGTGTTGGGCTTTCTCAGGACTGTCTGGACTGCAGTGTTGGGCTTTCTCCGGACTGTCTGGACTGCAGTGATGGGCTTTCTCCGGACTGTCTGGACTGCAGTGATGGCTCTGTCCATGCAGCTCATTTATTGCATAAAGGCTTTTCTGTGTCACAAGCAGACATGGCACCTGTGGTGTTGGCAATGTCCATGCAATGATGATCAGAGCCCATGTGCTGGCACAGTCCTGCAGGCACAGCATATCTATGGGATTGCAAACCAGCAATGGGCTCTGGCAGGGTGAAGCCAATATTCATCCAGTTGGATTCGGATGAGAGAATCCAATATCTTTGCCTGGTTAACATGAGTGGGAGCAGAGTAATGGATGTAAACTATCCATAGGGATTTCATTTGAAATTCCCACATGTGCTGTAACACATGTACGTTGCGTCTCCGTGAGAGCAGCTGTTCCCCTGCCCATCTGCATATTCAGCAGTCTGGGGAGGGGAAGGCTGTAGATTAAAATTTGCCCCTTTGTTTCTGGAGTGGTGGCAGGTGCTGTTCCTCTGGGAATTATTCCTGCTCATTGCCTCTCTCTCGGTGTCAGGAAATGTGCATCTCACCATTTTCTCAAGTACATAGCATCTCTGTTTGTCTTCCTCCAGTGTTACGCTGCACGCAGAATCGGGTCTGTCTGGACTGCAGTGTTGGGCTTTCTCTGGACTGTCTGGACTGCAGTGATGGGCTTTCTCTGGACTGTCTGGACTGCAGTGATAGGCTTTCTCTGGACTGTCTGGGCTGCAGTGATGGGCTTTCTCTGGACTGTCTGGACCGCAGTGTTGGGCTTTCTCGGGACTGTCTGGATTGCAGTGCTGGGCTTTCTCTGGACTGTCTGGATTGCAGTGATGGGCTTTCTCTGGACTGTCTGGACTGCAGTGTTGGGCTTTCTCGGGTCTGTCTGGACTGCAGTGATGGGCTTTCTCTGGACTGTCTGGACTGCAGTGTTGGGCTTTCTCTGGACTGTCTGGACTGCAGTGTTGGGCTTTCTCGGGACTGTCTGGACTGCAGTGCTGGGCTTTCTCTGGACTGTCTGGACTGCAGTGTTGGGCTTTCTCTGGACTGTCTGGACTGCAGTGCTGGGCTTTCTCAGGACTGTCTGGACGGCAGTGATGGGCTTTCTCTGGACTGTCTGGACTGCAGTGTTGGGCTTTCTCAGGACTGTCTGGACTGCAGTGATGTGCTTTCTCAGGACTGTCTGGACTGCAGTGATGGGCTTTCTCTGGACTGTCTGGACTGCAGTGTTGGGCTTTCTCAGGACTGTCTGTACTGCAGTGATGAGCTTTCTATGGACTGTCTGGACTGCAGTGTTGGGCTTTCTCTGGACTGTCTGGACTGCAGTGTTGGGCTTTTTCAGTACTGTCTGGACTGCATTGTTGGGCTTTCTCTGGACTGTCTGGACTGCAGTGTTGGGCTTTCTCTGGACTGTCTGGACTGCAGTGATGAGCTTTCTCTCGACTGTCTGGACTGCAGTGTTGGGCTTTCTCGGGTCTGTCTGGACAGCAGTGATGGGCTTTCTCAGGACTGTCTGGACTGCAGTGATGGGCTTTCTCTGGACTGTCTGGACTGCAGTGTTGGGCTTTCTCTGGACAGTCTGGACTGCAGTGTTGGGCTTTCTCTGGACTGTCTGGACTGCAGTGATGGGCTTTCTCTGGGTCTGTCTGGACTGCAGTGATGGGCTTTCTCTGGACTGTCTGGACTGCAGTGTTGGGCTTTCTCAGGTCTGTCTGGACTGCAGTGTTGGGCTTTCTCTGGACTGTCTGGACAGCAGTGATGGGCTTTCTATGGGCTGTCTGGACTGCAGTGCTGGGCTTTCTCCGAACTGTCTGGACTGCAGTGATGAGCTTTCTCCGGACTGTCTGGACTGCAGTGTTGGGCTTTCTCGGGTCTGTCTGAACTGCAGTGCTGGGCTTTCTCTGGACTGTCTGGACTGCAGTGCTGGGCTTTCTCAGGACTGTCTGGACGGCAGTGATGGGCTTTCTCTGGACTGTCTGGACTGCAGTGATGGGCTTTCTCTGGACTGTCTGGACTGCAGTGTTGGGCTTTCTCAGGACTGTCTGTACTGCAATGATGAGCTTTCTATGGACTGTCTGGACTGCAGTGTTGGGCTTTCTCTGGACTGTCTGGCTGCAGTGTTGGGCTTTTTCAGTACTGTCTGGACTGCATTGTTGGGCTTTCTCTGGACTGTCTGGATTGCAGTGTTGGGCTTTCTCTGGACTGTCTGGACTGCAGTGATGAGCTTTCTCTGGACTGTCTGGACTGCAGTGCTGGGCTTTCTCGGGTCTGTCTGGACTGCAGTGATGGGCTTTCTCTGGACTGTCTGGACTGCAGTGCTGGGCTTTCTCAGGATTGTCTGGACTGCAGTGCTGGGCTTTCTCAGGACTGTCTGGACTGCAGCGATGAGCTTTCTCTGGACTGTCTGGACTGCTACGATGGGCTTTCTCTGGACTGTCTGGACTGCAGTGTTGGGCTTTCTCTGGACTGTCTGGACTGCAGTGATGGGCTTTCTCTGGGTCTGTCTGGACTGCAGTGATGGCCTTTCTCTGGACTGTCTGGACTGCAGTGTTGGGCTTTGTCTGGACTGCAGTGGGGCTTTCTCAGGTCTGTCTGGACTGCAGTGTTGGGCTTTCTCTGGACTGTCTGGACAGCAGTGATGGGCTTTCTATGGGCTGTCTGGACTGCAGTATTGGGCTTTCTCCGGACTGTCTGGACAGCAGTGATGGGCTTTCTATGGGCTGTCTGGACTGCAGTATTGGGCTTTCTCTGGACTGTCTGGACTGCAGTGATGAGCTTTCTCAGCACTGTCTGGACTGCAGTGTTGGGCTTTCTCGGGTCTGTCTGAACTGCAGTGCTGGGCTTTCTCTGGACTGTCTGGACTGCAGTGCTGGGCTTTCTCAGGACTGTCTGGACGGCAGTGATGGGCTTTCTCTGGACTGTCTGGACTGCAGTGATGGGCTTTCTCTGGACTGTCTCGACTGCAGTGTTGGGCTTTCTCGGGACTATCTGGACTGCAGTGATGGGCTTTCTCTGGACTGTCTGGACTGCAGTGTTGGGCTTTCTCGGGTCTATCTGGACTGCAGTGTTGGGCTTTCTCTGGACTGTCTGGACTGCAGTGATGGGCTTTCTCTGGGCTGTCTGGACTGCAGTGATGGGCTTTCTCTGGACTGTCTGGACTGCAGTGATGGGATTTCTCTGGACTGTCTGGACTGCAGTGTTGGGCTTTCTCAGGACTGTCTGTACTGCAGTGATGAGCTTTCTATGGACTGTCTGGACTGCAGTGTTGGGCTTTCTCTGGACTGTCTGGACTGCAGTGTTGGGATTTCTCTGGACTGTCTGGACTGCAGTGTTGGGCTTTCTCAGGACTGTCTGTACTGCAGTGATGAGCTTTCTATGGACTGTCTGGACTGCAGTGTTGGGCTTTCTCTGGACTGTCTGGACTGCAGTGTTGGGCTTTTTCAGTACTGTCTGGACTGCATTGTTGGGCTTTCTCTGGACTGTCTGGACTGCAGTGTTGGGCTTTCTCTGGACTGTCTGGACTGCAGTGATGAGCTTTCTCTTGACTGTCTGGACTGCAGTGTTGGGCTTTCTCGGGTCTGTCTGGACAGCAGTGATGGGCTTTCTCAGGACTGTCTGGACTGCAGTGATGGGCTTTCTCTGGACTGTCTGGACTGCAGTGTTGGGCTTTCTCTGGACAGTCTGGACTGCAGTGTTGGGCTTTCTCTGGACTGTCTGGACTGCAGTGATGGGCTTTCTCTGGGTCTGTCTGGACTGCAGTGATGGGCTTTCTCTGGACTGTCTGGACTGCAGTGTTGGGCTTTCTCAGGTCTGTCTGGACTGCAGTGTTGGGCTTTCTCTGGACTGTCTGGACAGCAGTGATGGGCTTTCTATGGGCTGTCTGGACTGCAGTGCTGGGCTTTCTCCGAACTGTCTGGACTGCAGTGATGAGCTTTCTCCGGACTGTCTGGACTGCAGTGTTGGGCTTTCTCGGGTCTGTCTGAACTGCAGTGCTGGGCTTTCTCTGGACTGTCTGGACTGCAGTGCTGGGCTTTCTCAGGACTGTCTGGACGGCAGTGATGGGCTTTCTCTGGACTGTCTGGACTGCAGTGATGGGCTTTCTCTGGACTGTCTGGACTGCAGTGTTGGGCTTTCTCAGGACTGTCTGTACTGCAGTGATGAGCTTTCTATGGACTGTCTGGACTGCAGTGTTGGGCTTTCTCTGGACTGTCTGGCTGCAGTGTTGGGGCTTTTTCAGTACTGTCTGGACTGCATTGTTGGGCTTTCTCTGGACTGTCTGGATTGCAGTGTTGGGCTTTCTCTGGACTGTCTGGACTGCAGTGATGAGCTTTCTCTGGACTGTCTGGACTGCAGTGCTGGGCTTTCTCGGGTCTGTCTGGACTGCAGTGATGGGCTTTCTCTGGACTGTCTGGATTGCAGTGCTGGGCTTTCTCAGGATTGTCTGGACTGCAGTGCTGGGCTTTCTCAGGACTGTCTGGACTGCAGCGATGAGCTTTCTCTGGACTGTCTGGACTGCTACGATGGGCTTTCTCTGGACTGTCTGGACTGCAGTGTTGGGCTTTCTCTGGACTGTCTGGACTGCAGTGATGGGCTTTCTCTGGGTCTGTCTGGACTGCAGTGATGGCCTTTCTCTGGACTGTCTGGACTGCAGTGTTGGGCTTTGTCTGGACTGCAGTGGGGCTTTCTCAGGTCTGTCTGGACTGCAGTGTTGGGCTTTCTCTGGACTGTCTGGACAGCAGTGATGGGCTTTCTATGGGCTGTCTGGACTGCAGTATTGGGCTTTCTCCGGACTGTCTGGACAGCAGTGATGGGCTTTCTATGGGCTGTCTGGACTGCAGTATTGGGCTTTCTCTGGACTGTCTGGACTGCAGTGATGAGCTTTCTCAGCACTGTCTGGACTGCAGTGTTGGGCTTTCTCGGGTCTGTCTGAACTGCAGTGCTGGGCTTTCTCTGGACTGTCTGGACTGCAGTGCTGGGCTTTCTCAGGACTGTCTGGACGGCAGTGATGGGCTTTCTCTGGACTGTCTGGACTGCAGTGATGGGCTTTCTCTGGACTGTCTCGACTGCAGTGTTGGGCTTTCTCGGGACTATCTGGACTGCAGTGATGGGCTTTCTCTGGACTGTCTGGACTGCAGTGTTGGGCTTTCTCGGGTCTATCTGGACTGCAGTGTTGGGCTTTCTCTGGACTGTCTGGACTGCAGTGATGGGCTTTCTCTGGGCTGTCTGGACTGCAGTGATGGGCTTTCTCTGGACTGTCTGGACTGCAGTGATGGGATTTCTCTGGACTGTCTGGACTGCAGTGTTGGGCTTTCTCAGGACCGTCTGGACTGCAGTGATGGGCTTTCTCTGGGTCTTTCTGGACTGCAGTGTTGGGCTTTCTCAGGACTGTCTGGACTGCAGTGTTGGGCTTTCTCAGGACTGTCTGGACTGCAGTGTTGGGCTTTCTCTGGACTGTCTGGGCTGCAGTGATGGGATTTCTCTGGACTGTCTGGACTGCAGTGTTGGGCTTTCTCAGGACCGTCTGGACTGCAGTGATGGGCTTTCTCTGGGTCTTTCTGGACTGCAGTGTTGGGCTTTCTCAGGACTGTCTGGACTGCAGTGTTGGGCTTTCTCCGGACTGTCTGGACTGCACTGATGGGCTTTCTCCGGACTGTCTGGACTGCAGTGATGGCTCTGTCCATGCAGCTCATTTATTGCATAAAGGCTTTTCTGTGTCACAAGCAGACATGGCACCTGTGGTGTTGGCAATGTCCATGCAATGATGATCAGAGCCCATGTGCTGGCACAGTCCTGCAGGCACAGCATATCTATGGGATTGCAAACCAGCAATGGGCTCTGGCAGGGTGAAGCCAATATTCATCCAGTTGGATTCGGATGAGAGAATCCAATATCTTTGCCTGGTTAACATGAGTGGGAGCAGAGTAATGGATGTAAACTATCCATAGGGATTTCATTTGAAATTCCCACATGTGCTGTAACACATGTACGTTGCGTCTCCGTGAGAGCAGCTGTTCCCCTGCCCATCTGCATATTCAGCAGTCTGGGGAGGGGAAGGCTGTAGATTAAAATTTGCCCCTTTGTTTCTGGAGTGGTGGCAGGTGCTGTTCCTCTGGGAATTATTCCTGCTCATTGCCTCTCTCGGTGTCAGGAAATGTGCATCTCACCATTTTCTCAAGTACATAGCATCTCTGTTTGTCTTCCTCCAGTGTTACGCTGCACGCAGAATCGGGTCTGTCTGGACTGCAGTGTTGGGCTTTCTCTGGACTGTCTGGACTGCAGTGATGGGCTTTCTCTGGACTGTCTGGACTGCAGTGATAGGCTTTCTCTGGACTGTCTGGGCTGCAGTGATGGGCTTTCTCTGGACTGTCTGGACCGCAGTGTTGGGCTTTCTCGGGACTGTCTGGATTGCAGTGTTGGGCTTTCTCTGGACTGTCTGGATTGCAGTGATGGGCTTTCTCTGGACTGTCTGGACTGCAGTGTTGGGCTTTCTCGGGTCTGTCTGGACTGCAGTGATGGGCTTTCTCTGGACTGTCTGGACTGCAGTGTTGGGCTTTCTCTGGACTGTCTGGACTGCAGTGTTGGGCTTTCTCGGGACTGTCTGGACTGCAGTGCTGGGCTTTCTCTGGACTGTCTGGACTGCAGTGTTGGGCTTTCTCTGGACTGTCTGGACTGCAGTGCTGGGCTTTCTCAGGACTGTCTGGACGGCAGTGATGGGCTTTCTCTGGACTGTCTGGACTGCAGTGTTGGGCTTTCTCAGGACTGTCTGGACTGCAGTGATGTGCTTTCTCAGGACTGTCTGGACTGCAGTGATGGGCTTTCTCTGGACTGTCTGGACTGCAGTGTTGGGCTTTCTCAGGACTGTCTGTACTGCAGTGATGAGCTTTCTATGGACTGTCTGGACTGCAGTGTTGGGCTTTCTCTGGACTGTCTGGACTGCAGTGTTGGGCTTTTTCAGTACTGTCTGGACTGCATTGTTGGGCTTTCTCTGGACTGTCTGGACTGCAGTGTTGGGCTTTCTCTGGACTGTCTGGACTGCAGTGATGAGCTTTCTCTCGACTGTCTGGACTGCAGTGTTGGGCTTTCTCGGGTCTGTCTGGACAGCAGTGATGGGCTTTCTCAGGACTGTCTGGACTGCAGTGATGGGCTTTCTCTGGACTGTCTGGACTGCAGTGTTGGGCTTTCTCTGGACAGTCTGGACTGCAGTGTTGGGCTTTCTCTGGACTGTCTGGACTGCAGTGATGGGCTTTCTCTGGGTCTGTCTGGACTGCAGTGATGGGCTTTCTCTGGACTGTAGTGTTGGGCTTTCTCAGGTCTGTCTGGACTGCAGTGTTGGGCTTTCTCTGGACTGTCTGGACAGCAGTGATGGGCTTTCTATGGGCTGTCTGGACTGCAGTGCTGGGCTTTCTCCGAACTGTCTGGACTGCAGTGATGAGCTTTCTCCGGACTGTCTGGACTGCAGTGTTGGGCTTTCTCGGGTCTGTCTGAACTGCAGTGCTGGGCTTTCTCTGGACTGTCTGGACTGCAGTGCTGGGCTTTCTCAGGACTGTCTGGACGGCAGTGATGGGCTTTCTCTGGACTGTCTGGACTGCAGTGATGGGCTTTCTCTGGACTGTCTGGACTGCAGTGTTGGGCTTTCTCAGGACTGTCTGTACTGCAGTGATGAGCTTTCTATGGACTGTCTGGACTGCAGTGTTGGGCTTTCTCTGGACTGTCTGGCTGCAGTGTTGGGCTTTTTCAGTACTGTCTGGACTGCATTGTTGGGCTTTCTCTGGACTGTCTGGATTGCAGTGTTGGGCTTTCTCTGGACTGTCTGGACTGCAGTGATGAGCTTTCTCTGGACTGTCTGGACTGCAGTGCTGGGCTTTCTCGGGTCTGTCTGGACTGCAGTGATGGGCTTTCTCTGGACTGTCTGGACTGCAGTGCTGGGCTTTCTCAGGATTGTCTGGACTGCAGTGCTGGGCTTTCTCAGGACTGTCTGGACTGCAGCGATGAGCTTTCTCTGGACTGTCTGGACTGCTACGATGGGCTTTCTCTGGACTGTCTGGACTGCAGTGTTGGGCTTTCTCTGGACTGTCTGGACTGCAGTGATGGGCTTTCTCTGGGTCTGTCTGGACTGCAGTGATGGCCTTTCTCTGGACTGTCTGGACTGCAGTGTTGGGCTTTGTCTGGACTGCAGTGGGGCTTTCTCAGGTCTGTCTGGACTGCAGTGTTGGGCTTTCTCTGGACTGTCTGGACAGCAGTGATGGGCTTTCTATGGGCTGTCTGGACTGCAGTATTGGGCTTTCTCCGGACTGTCTGGACAGCAGTGATGGGCTTTCTCTGGACTGTCTGGACTGCAGTGATGAGCTTTCTCAGCACTGTCTGGACTGCAGTGTTGGGCTTTCTCGGGTCTGTCTGAACTGCAGTGCTGGGCTTTCTCTGGACTGTCTGGACTGCAGTGCTGGGCTTTCTCAGGACTGTCTGGACGGCAGTGATGGGCTTTCTCTGGACTGTCTGGACTGCAGTGATGGGCTTTCTCTGGACTGTCTCGACTGCAGTGTTGGGCTTTCTCAGGACTGTCTGTACTGCAGTGATGAGCTTTCTATGGACTGTCTGGACTGCAGTGTTGGGCTTTCTCTGGACTGTCTGGCTGCAGTGTTGGGCTTTTTCAGTACTGTCTGGACTGCATTGTTGGGCTTTCTCTGGACTGTCTGGACTGCAGTGTTGGGCTTTCTCTGGACTGTCTGGACTGCAGTGATGAGCTTTCTCTGGACTGTCTGGACTGCAGTGTTGGGCTTTCTCGGGTCTGTCTGGACTGCAGTGATGGGCTTTCTCTGGACTGTCTGGACTGCAGTGCTGGGCTTTCTCAGGACTGTCTGGACTGCAGTGCTGGGCTTTCTCAGGACTGTCTGGACTGCAGCGATGAGCTTTCTCTGGATTGTCTGGACTGCAGCGATGGGCTTTCTCTGGACTGTCTGGACTGCAGTGTTGGGCTTTCTCTGGACTGTCTGGACTGCAGTGATGGGCTTTCTCTGGGTCTGTCTGGACTGCAGTGATGGGCTTTCTCTGGACTGTCTGGACTGCAGTGTTGGGCTTTCTCAGGACTGTCTGGACTGCAGCGATGAGCTTTCTCTGGACTGTCTGGACTGCTACGATGGGCTTTCTCTGGACTGTCTGGACTGCATTGTTGGGCTTTCTCTGGACTGTCTGGACTGCAGTGATGGGCTTTCTCTGGGTCTGTCTGGACTGCAGTGATGGGCTTTCTCTGGACTGTCTGGACTGCAGTGTTGGGCTTTGTCTGGACTGCAGTGGGGCTTTCTCAGGTCTGTCTGGACAGCAGTGATGGGCTTTCTATGGGCTGTGTGGACTGCAGTATTGGGCTTTCTCCGGACTGTCTGGACAGCAGTGATGGGCTTTCTATGGGCTGTCTGGACTGCAGTATTGGGCTTTCTCTGGACTGTCTGGACTGCAGTGATGAGCTTTCTCAGCACTGTCTGGACTGCAGTGTTGGGCTTTCTCGGGTCTGTCTGAACTGCAGTGCTGGGCTTTCTCTGGACTGTCTGGACTGCAGTGCTGGGCTTTCTCAGGACTGTCTGGACGGCAGTGATGGGCTTTCTCTGGACTGTCTGGACTGCAGTGATGGGCTTTCTCTGGACTGTCTTGACTGCAGTGTTGGGCTTTCTCAGGACTGTCTGTACTGCAGTGATGAGCTTTCTATGGACTGTCTGGACTGCAGTGTTGGGCTTTCTCTGGACTGTCTGGCTGCAGTGTTGGGCTTTTTCAGTACTGTCTGGACTGCATTGTTGGGCTTTCTCTGGACTGTCTGGACTGCAGTGATGAGCTTTCTCTGGACTGTCTGGACTGCAGTGTTGGGCTTTCTCGGGTCTGTCTGGACTGCAGTGCTGGGCTTTCTCTGGACTGTCTGGACTGCAGTGCTGGGCTTTCTCAGGACTGTCTGGACTGCAGTGCTGGGCTTTCTCAGGACTGTCTGGACTGCAGCGATGAGCTTTCTCTGGACTGTCTGGACTGCAGCGATGGGCTTTCTCTGGACTGTCTGGACTGCAGTGTTGGGCTTTCTCTGGGCTGTCTGGACTGCAGTGATGGGCTTTCTCTGGGTCTGTCTGGACTGCAGTGATGGGCTTTCTCTGGACTGTCTGGACTGCAGTGTTGGGCTTTCTCTGGATGGTCTGGACTGCAGTGTTGGGCTTTCTCTGGACAGTCTGGACTGCAGTGATGGCTCTGTCCATGCAGCTCATTTATTGCATAAAGACTTTTCTGTGTCACAGGCAGACATGGCACCTGTGGTGTTGGCAATGTCCATGCAATGATGATCAGAGCCCATGTGCTGGGACAGTCCTGCGGGCACAGCATATCTATGGGATTGCAAACCAGCAATGGGCTCTGGCAGGGTGAACCCAATATTCATCCAGTTGGATTCGGATGAGAGAATCCAATATCTTTGCCTGGTTAACATTATGCAGATATTCAATCTAAAAGTCACAGGACAAAGTCGCCCCATTAACTCTAGGCTGCCATTTGTGCTGCTGAGATATTGAGACAGCTTTCAACAGCCAAAGTGAAGCAAAGCTTTGGGAGTGCCCCTGGACAAAATAAAAAGCTCAGTAGCTAAGATTCAATGTGAAGAAGTGCAGAGTCATGCACTTGGGAAGCAGAAATCCAAAGGAATCATATGCAATAGGGGTGGCGAGAGGTTGGTGTGCACAGACCAGTAGAAGGACCACGGAGTGATAGTGTCTGAGGATCTCAAGGTGGCAGAATAATATGACAAGGCGGTGGCCAAAGCCAGAAGGATGCTGGGCTGCATACAGAGAGGAATTACCAGCAGATAGGAGGAGGTACTAATGCCAATGTACAAGTCGCTTTTGAGGCCTCACTTGGAATATTGTGTTCAGTTTTGGAGACTATGGGCCCGATTTTCAGCTGGGCGGTGCTATGCACCACACTGGCACATAGCCCGCTCCCCTTCCATCTAACCCAGAGTTTCCATGCCGGGGTCATATGCGGCTCTGGCATTGAAAATCCGGGTCTCACACCTCAGAAGCGGCAGGAGCTAGCCAGGAAAAACTTTGCCGATCTTTAAGGTGCAGAGGGCTAAGCGGGTAGCATCGAAAATCAATGCTATCTGATTAGCCCTTCCTCCACCCCAGAACGCCATTAACGCGCCCCATTGCTAACCGTATAGCATCTGGCGCTTTAGGGACATATCCAGGATGCCCTTCAAAAATCCCAGATAAGGCATTTGCCCGGGTAACTAGGGCAGTTACCCATATACATGCCTTCAAAAATCAGGCCCTATATCTCGCAAAGGATATAAAAAGACTTGAAACATTTCCGAGGAAGGTGACCAAAATGATTTGGAGCCTGCATCAAAAGACGCATGAGAAGAGACTTGAAGACCTAAATATGTATATGCTAGAAGAGAGGAGGACAGAGGAGATATGATACAGACCTTAAAATACTTAAAGAGTATTAATAAATAAACAAATCTTTTTCAAAGACAGGGAAGCTATAAAACTAGAGGGCATATGATGAAGCTGCAAGGCGGTAAATTTAAAAAGCAATATCAGGAAACAGTTTTTCACTGAACAGATGTGGTAGTGACTAAAACAGTGACAAAATTCAAAATAGCAAGGGACAGACACAGTGGACAGATCCCTCTATAGCAAGAGGTTGAAATCAAAGCAACATTTAATATCTTTTAGACTTCAACAAATTGAGGGGGTGACCTGCATGGAACGGCAGGCAAAACCCTAAACAAACACACAGAGGAGGGACTAGCATGGATCCACGGATAGAACCACTCTAGCTACCTTACTGAACAAACTAGATGGGCTATACTGGTCTTTATCTGCCATCATCTACTATGTTACTATGTAAAATGTATCCACTAAGCCAGGGGTGGGCAATTCCATTCCTGGAGGGCCGCAGACCAGTCAGGTTTTCATGATGTCCCTAATGAATATTCATGAGATCTATTTGCATAAACTGCCTTCCATTTTATGGAAATAGGTCCATGAATTTTCATTAGGGACATCATGAAAACCTGACTAGTCTGTGCCCCTCCAGGACTGGAATTGCCCACCCCTGCACTAAGTGGGTCTTTCCAGAATATGAATAAAGGGTTTGTACCTGCAGTGGGCATGCTTATGTGCCGAAAACGTCTCCGACCGTGTTCTGAAACACTGCTGTAACGCTAGCATGGGGATCTCAGAATGTGCCAAGAAGGGGCGGTACGGGGGTGTGGTCAGCCAAGGAGAAGTGTAGTGTGTATTCAGGAAAGGCACATGTGCGCAGAAGGGGAGGTACGGGGGTGTGGTCAGCCACGGAGAAGTGTAGCGTGTATTCAGGAAAGGTGCATGTGCACAGAAGGGGCGGTATGGGGGTGTGGTCAGCCACAGAGAAGTGTAATATGTATTCAGGAAAGGCGCATGTGCACAGAAGGGGCGGTAAGGGGGTGTGGTCTGCCACAGAGAAGTGTAGCATGTATTCAGGGAAGGCGCATGTGCGCAGAAGGGGCGGTACGGGGTGTGGTCAGCCACGGAGAAGTGTAACGTGTATTCAGGAAAGTCGCATGTGCGCAAAAGGGGTGGTACGGTGGTCTGGTCAGCCACGGAGAAGTGTAACGTGTATTCAGGAAAGGCGCATGTGCGCAGAAGGGGCGGTACGGGGGTGTGGTCAGCCACGGAGAATTGTAACATGTATTCAGGAAAGGCACATGTGCGCAGAAGGGGTGGTACGGGGGTGTGGTCAGCCACGGAGAAGTGTAACGTGTATTCAGGAAAGGCACATGTGCACAGAAGGGGCGGTACGGGGGTGTGGTCAGCCACGGAGAAGTGTAACGTGTATTCATGAAAGGCGCATGTGCGCAGAAGAGGCGGTACGGGGGTGTGGTCAGCCACAGAGAAGTGTAGCGTGTATTCAGGAAAGGCGCATGTGCGCAGAAGGGGCAGTATGGGGGTGTGGTCAGCCACGAAGAAGTGTAGTATGTTTTCAGGAAAGGCACATGTGCACAGAAGGGGCAGTACGGGGGTGTGGTCAGCCTCAGAGAAGTGTAATGTGTATTCAGGAAAGGCACATGTGCGCAGAAGGGGCGGTAAGGGGGTGTGGTCAGCCATGGAGAAATGTAACGTGTATTCAGGAAAGGCACATGTGCGCAGAAGGGGCGGTACGAGGGTGTGGTCAGCCACGGAGAAGTGTAACGTATATTCAGGAAAGGCACATGTGTGCAGAAGGGGCGGTATGGGGGAGAGGTCAGCCACAGAGAAGTGTAGTGTGTATTCAGGAAAGGCACATGTGCGCAGAAGGGGAGGTACAGGGGTGTGGTCCGCCACGGAGAAGTGTAAAGTGTATTCAGGAAAGGCGCATGTGTGCAGAAGGGGCGGTATGGGGGAGTGGTCAGCCACGGAGAAATGTAGCGTGTATTCAGGAAAGGCGCATGTGCGCAGAAGGGGCGGTACGGGGGTGTGGTCAGCCACGGAGAAGTGTAACGTGTATTCAGGAAAGGCGCATGTGTGCTGAAGGGGCGGTATGGGGGTGTGGTCAGCCACGGAGAAGTGTAATGTGTATTCAGGAAAGACGCATGTGCGCAGAAAGGGCGGTATGGGGCTGTGGTCAGCCACGGAGAAGTGTAATGTGTATTCAGGAAAGGCGCATGTGTGCAGAAGGGGCGGTACGGGGGTGTGGTCAGCCACGTAAAAGTGTAAAGTGTATTCAGGAAAGGCGCATGTGTGCAGAAAGGGCGGTATGGGGGTGTGGTCAGCCACGGAGAAGTGTAACGTGTATTCAGGAAAGGCGCATGTGCCGAGAAGGGGCGGTAAGGGGGTGTGGTCAGCCACGGAGAAGTGTAATGTGTATTCAGGAAAGGCGCATGTGTGAAGAAGGGGCGGTACGGGGGTGTGGTCAGCCACGGAGAAGTGTAGCGTGTATTCAGGAAAGATGCATGTGTGAAGAAGGGTCGGTACGGGGGTGTGGTCAGCCACAGAGAAGTGTAATGTGTATTCAGGAAAGGCGCATGTGTGCAGAAGGGGCGGTACGGGGGTGTGGTCAGCCATGGAGAAGTGTAATGTGTATTCAGGAAAGGCGCATGTGTGAAGAAGGGGCGGTACGGGGGTGTGGTCAGCCACGGAGAAGTGTAGCGTGTATTCAGGAAAGATGCATGTGTGAAGAAGGGTCGGTACGGGGGTGTGGTCAGCCACGGAGAAGTGTAACGTGTATTCAGGAAAGGCGCATGTGTGCAGAAAGGGCGGTATGGGGTGTGGTCAGCCACGGAGAAGTGTAACGTGTATTCAGGAAAGGCGCATGTGTGAAGAAGGGGCGGTACGGGGGTGTGGTCAGCCACGGAGAAGTGTAATGTGTATTCAGGAAAGGCGCATGTGTGCAGAAGGGGCGGTACGGGGGTGTGGTCAGCCACGGAGAAGTGTAATGTGTATTCAGGAAAGGCGCATGTGTGAAGAAGGGGCGGTACGGGGGTGTGGTCAGCCACGGAGAAGTGTAGCGTGTATTCAGGAAAGACACATGTGCGCAGGGCTGTACCATGCCATAAATGTGCCCTGTGCGACTTGCGCATCTGGCGTGCTCCACTCCCCCCAATCATCACAAATTTGTCATTTATCCAGCATTTCCCCGTTGTTCTTTCCTCTACACCTCCATGTCCGGCCGGCTCCCTGTGCTGCCTGCTCAATAAAGGTCCATCCGTAGCAGTTTAAAATGTGTTTGTAGAGGCAACCAAGGCAGGAATCACTGGGGCCATTTTATAATTCCAAGTACCATGTGATGCAAGGTATGTCCTGACATACATGTCCATGTTTACATTCTCGTATACTAGGGATGACAAACTCCTGTCCTGCAGTGCCACAATCCAACCTGGTTTTCAGGATGCCCCTAATGAATATTCATGAGATATATTTGCATACAATGGGAGTTAGTGGATGCAAATATATCTCATGAACATTCATTAGAGACATCCTGAAAACCAGGCTGGATTGTGGCACTCCAGGACTGGAGTCAGCCATCCCTGTCTTATACCATTTTAGGGTGCACTGGGATTACCTGGCACTTCTCAGGGCCTGTAGAGGAGCGGAATGTGGTCTAGGTTGCAGCAGAGTCATTTCTCATTGGTATTCATGTCTAGCTTGCATGAGCACACTACTGTCAGCGTGACGAGCAGCTTAGGAGATGCACGTTCTTCCCGGGGGAAACTATACTGTATATAGCCACCGAATAGAATCTCGGTTCTCTCTTTCACTATCTTTTGGCACCAACTCATCCCTCGCTCATTTGTTATATTGGCTTCTTATCTATCTAGTGTCTTTTAAAAGATAATTGGAATGAATATGCAAATGATATGCAAATATGTTGTTCCACCCTTTGGCCTCCCAAATGAAGCAGTGAAACTACGCTCTCAGTGGGTGATTGATGTAAGGATTTTGTGGATAGGCTGTACGGTGGAGAAGGGTACATAGAGCATTATATCATCAGCATAAATATGGTAGAACATATTATGTGCTTGTGTAATTGAGCAGATGGGTTGCAGATAGAGGTTAAATAGGAGGCAGAATGTGCAGAGCCTTGAGGAACTTCCCGCTGTAATTTGTGTGGAGCGGATTCCAGTCCTGCTGTTCTTACTTGTTGTTGGCGCTCTGTTAAGCATGAGCTAAACCACTTTAATGTCGTGTTGCCTAATCCGATGGACTGTAGTCGTAGTAAGAATGCATCATGAGGGGACTGAATCAAAAGCGGATGTGATGTCCATGAACACCAGGATAAGTCCTTGACGAGGGCTTTGGATGCCTTGTGTTAATCTGTCTTTGAAAGTCGTTAACAGAGTTTTTTACAGCATGATTGGGCCTGAATCCATACTGTTGTGGGTCAAGGGGGGCGTGTGAGTTCATGTGATCCCGAAGCTGAAGTTGTACAATATTCTCAATAATCTTCGCAAGGAAGGGTAGACTGGATATGGGTCTACATCAACGGTTCTCAACCCGTGGGCCGTGGACCAAAGGTGGGCCGTGACAGGGAGTATTGTGGGACGTGCTGAAGTCAGACCACTCGGGCTTTTTTCACGAGATCTTGGGTTTTTTGATCAATTCTTGGGATCTGGGGATTTTCATTGGAAAGCTTGTTTTTTTTTTAAAGACCATGCATCGCCGCGCCAGAGAGTTGTCATTTCCGGTTACGTGACGTCAGTCACGTCACTTCCGGTCTTATGCTCGTCATCATCAGATAAGATTCATCACTCTCACCAACCAATCAGGACTCGAGTAAGTTGTGCACGAGCCGCCCCCCGCCCAACAGGAGCTCAATTAGCTGCTGCCTGCTCGCTGCTGAGTCGCTGCTGTGAGAGTGTGACTTGCTCTCGCAGCGCGTGACAGCAAGACCCGGCCAGCGCCATTTGAGGAGGCCTGCTCGCTGCTGAGTCGCTGCTGTGTGAGTGTGACTGAGTCTGTGAGAGCACTGTGAGTCACTGCTGTGAGAGTGTGACTTGCTCTCGCAGCGTGCGAGAGCAAGACCTGGCCAGCGCCATTTGAGGCAGGCATTTGAGGAGGCCTGCTCGCTGCTGAGTCGCTGCTGTGTGAGTGTGACTGAGTCTGTGAGAGCACTGTGAGTCACTGCTGTGAGAGTGTGATTGTGAGAGTGTGACTTGTTCTTGCAGCGCACGAGAGCAAGACCCAGCCGGCGCCATTTGAGGCAGGCAGCCAGCCACGCGCCTGTAAGCAGCGTGCGCAGCATGAGAACGAGACCCGGCGCCATTTGAGGCAGGCAATGAATCGATTTGTGAAACATAAGCCTCTGACTTCACGCAAACAAATTGATAGTAGTCAAAGTAGTGGCAGCGAAAGTGATTGTGATCGAGACGATGTTAAAGTTGATACTTGTAAGAAAACTAAATATGTTTGAAAATATGATGTGGAGTATATTAAGTACGGTTTTGTTCCATCAGCAAATGACCAAAATCTGCCACAGTGTGTTATTTGTTTGAAAATCCTCTCTAATGAGGCAATGAAGCCGACGAAAATGTGTCGTCATCTAACTACAAGACATCCAAATCTACAGAATAAAACCAAAGATTTTTTTGAACATAAAGCAGAGGAATATAGTAAACAGAAGACAGTATTAAAAACAAGAGTCACTCTCAATGAGAAAGCTCTTAAAGCAACATACTTGATTGCCCAGAGAATCGCAAAATCAAAGAAACCGCACACGATTGGAGAAGAGCTTATCATGCCAGCTGCTGTTGAGATTTGTGATGTATTGTTCGGCTCAGAATATGCTACAAAACTGAAAAGCATTCCTATCTCAAACGATACTATCTGCAGAAGAATATCTGAAATGTCCGAAGACATTGTCACGCAGCTAACTGAATGATTACAATCTACTAAGTTTGCTATTCAATTAGATGAGTCAACTGACATCGCCGGCGAGTCACAGCTGCTTGTTTATGTTCGCTATTGTTGGCAAAATGGTATACAAGAGGAATTTCTTTTTTGCAAGTCATTCCCAGCAAGAACGACGGCCAATAAAATATTTCGTGTTTTAAACGATTTTCCCACAGCTTTTGGACTGCAGTGGACAAATTGCATCGGTGTTTGCACCGACGGTGCTGCCACAATGACCGGCCTCAACAGTGGTGTTGTAACTCGCATAAAGCAAGTGTCACCCGAGATTGTAGGCACCCATTGCATGATCCATCGTGAGGCATTGGCTTCAAAGAAGTTGAATGAAACCCTGGGATCTGTACTCGAAGACGGTGTACAGATTGTAAACTTCATTAGAACTAGAACAGTGAACAGACAATTATTTGCTCAACTTTGTATTGAGTCAGATGCAGACCACAAGCATCTCCTACTGCACTCGGCTGCGCGTTGGCTGTCCACAGGAAACGTTGTTGCAAGGGTGTCTGAGCTTCGTTTAGAATTGTTGCAGTTTTTGACCGAACACAATCTCAACCTGGCAGCTAAGGTCACTGATACTGAGTGGCATGCCATGCTGGCCTACCTTGCTGACATTTTTAGCCTTTTGAACAGTTTGAACATATCACTGCAGGGTAAAGATGCCAGTATACTCAACACGTACGACAAAGTTGCAGCCTTTAAGAAGAAGTTACGACTTTGGCGCACGCAACTCGAGAACAATTCACAAGACACGTTTGAATTGTTTTGTCAATTTATAAAGAGCAATGAAGTTAATGGCGAGATGTTGAAAGGGGTCACTGGTGTAATCAAAGAGCACCTGACATCTCTTGCTGAATATTTCGACAAATGCTTCACGCATGAAGACATTGAAGCTTACGACTGGATTCGTAATCCTTTTCAGTGTGCATTCTCTGAATTAACTGGTCGTGCACAAGAAGAATTAGTGGAGCTATCTAGCGATCGCACATTACAAATCAAATTTAACGACCCCGCTGTGGATATCTCTTCCTTTTGGTGGACTGTTTCGCTGGAATATTCATTGTTGTCAGCCCTGGCAATGAAAGTTCTTTTATTTTTTTCAACAATTTATTTATGTGAGATTTCATTTTCTGCATTGACTGCCATGAAAACCAAATATCAAGAATGAACGTGGAGGATGATCTTCGAGTGTGTTTGTCACAAATTCCAGCCAGAATACACATGCTATCCAACCGGAAACAGTGCCATCTTTAACAATAAAGGTAAATGAAAAGAACTTTTGTGTACCAATCAATACGCAGTTAAACATTTAGAGAAAATATAACATAATACTTTATAAAGTTATATTTATAGTATAAAATATAAAGCACTTTATTAGTTTATTAACTTTATTTAACACGTGGGCCGCAAAAATGTTTGAATTTTAAGTGTGGGCCTTGCAGCAGAAGGGTCTGAGAACCACTGGTCTACATGAATTGGGAGTCTCTGGGTCTAGTGTTGCGCTTTTGATTATTGATTGGATAGATGCCTGCTTGAGTTTGGTGGGCTTAAAGCCTTGGATGAGAGAGAGCTATGTACATTTTGAATATTGTGGGGGTGAGTCTGGAGCGAGCTATATTGATCTAGTTTACTAGGCATGGATCTAAAGGGGAAGTAGTGCTGCTACGATTTGTGATAATGCTCTCCAGGTGCTCCAGAGAGATTGGATTGAATGAATACCATGTGATTGGTGGTATTACGGCGGTAGCTGGTGTATCGTCTGTCTTGATTAGATTGTAAGCTCAGGTGGATAGGGACCGTCTTTTTACAGGTATCTGTGCAGCGCTGTGAACGCCTTGTAGCGCTATATAAATCATTAATAGTAGGAGTAGTGGCCCCTGAGGTCTGTGAATGCTGGAGACATGCACGTGAGAGAAGACTTTCTACAATTACTGCCGCTTAGTCTTCTGGATTTGACAGCATATCCCAGACGGGTCAAGTGGCAAAGGGGTTAAAACCCTCCTCCATATTGCACAGGCTGTACAGGCCCCATCTGTTCGTCATCACACCCACGGGGCTTTACTCTGCGATCAGCTCAGGGCATGGAAATTGTTTCTGAATCACTTCCCAAGCTTCAGTACTCTTCTTAGGATTCTAAAAACCACATATAAATAGACGATGTAAATCTTCTAATGTGATTCTCGCAAGGATGTCAAAATATCCTTATTTCACAATACTCTAAGTAATCCCTCAGCCAGTAATCTTTAACAGCCATTGAGTGAGGACACCCTGAACAGCATGAAGTACTACTAGATAATATTTATTCTATCTCCCCCTCACTCTCGTACCCCCCCACACACTATTCTTCCATCTCCCCCTCGCTCTCGTACCCCCACACACTATTCTTTCATCCCCCCCTCGCTCTCACCCCCACACACTATTCTTTCATCCCCCCTCAGTCTCTCACCCCCACACACTATTCTTCCATCTCCCCCTCTCTCTCACCCCCACACACTATTCTTCCATCTCCCCCTCGCTCTCTCACCCCCACACACTATTCTTCCATCTCCCCTTCGCTCTCTCACCCCCCCCCACACTATTCCTTCCATCTCCCCCTCACTCTCTCACCCCCCACACACTATTCTTCCATCTACCCCTCACTCTCTCACCCCCACACACTATTCCTTCCATCTCCCCTCACTCTCTCACCCCCACACACTATTCTTCCATCTCCCCCTCACTCTCTCACCCCCACACACTATTCCTACCATCTCCCCCTCACTCTCTCACACCCCCACACACTATTCCTTCCATCTCCCCCACACTCTCTCACCCCCACACACTATTCCTTCCATCTCCCCCTCACTCTCTCACCCCCACACGATTCTGCCATCTCACCCTCACTCTCTCACCCCCCCAACACACTATTCCTTCCATCTCCCCCTAACTCTCTCCCCCCCACACACTATTCCTTCCATCTCCCCCTCACTCTCTCACACCCACACACACTATTCCTTCCATCTCCCCCTCACTCTCTCACCCCCCACACACTATTCCTTCCATCTCCCCCACACTCTCTCACCCCCCCCCCCACACACTATTCCTTCCATCTCCCCCTCACTCTCTCACCCCCACACACTATTCCTTCCATCTCCCCCTCACTCTCTCACCCCCCCCCACACACTATTCCTTCCATCTCCCCCCTCACTCTCTCACCCCCCCCCCCCCCACACACTATTCCTTCCATCTCCCCCTCGCTCTCTCACCCCCACACACTCTTCCTTCCATCCCCCCTCACTCTCTCACCCCCACACACACTATTCCTTCCATCTCCCCCTCGCTCTCTCACCCCCCCCACACTAGTCCTTCCATCTCCCCCTCACTCTCTCACACCCACACACTATTCCTTCCATCCCCCCCCTCACTCTCTCAAACCCACACACTATTCTTTCCATCTCCCCCTCACTCTCTCACCCCCCCACACACTATTCCTTCCATCTCCCCCTCACTCTCTCACCCCCCCACACACTATTCCTTCCATCTCCCCTTCACTCTCTTACCCCCACACACTATTCCTTCCATCTCCCCCTCACTCTCTCACCCCCACACACTATTCCTTCCATCTCCCCCTCACTCTCTCACCCCCACACACTATTCCTTCCATCTCCCCCTCACTCTCTCACCCCCACACACAATTCCTTCCATCTGCCCTCACTCTCTCACCCCCCACACACTATTTCTTCCATCTCCCCCTCACTCTCTCACCCCCACAAACTATTCCTTCCATCTCCCCCTCACTCTCTCACCCCCCACACACTATTCTTTCCATCTCCCCCTCACTCTCTCACCCCCACACACTATTCCTTCCATCTCCCCCCTCACTCTCTCACCCCCCCCCACACTATTCCTTCCATCTCCCCCTCACTCTCTCACCCCCCCACACTATTTCTTCCATCTCCCCCTCACTCTCAACCCCACACACTATTCCTGCCATCTCCCCCTCACTCTCTCACCCCCCCCCCACACACTATTCCTTCCATCTCCCCCTCACTCTCTCCCCCCCACACACTATTCCTTCCATCTCCCCCTCACTCTCTAAGCCGCCCACACTATTCCTTCCATCTCCCCCTCACTCTCTCACCCCCACACACTATTCCTTCCATCTCCCCCTCACTCTCGTATCCGCCCACACTATTCCTTCCATCTCCCCCTCACTCTCTCACCCCCACACACTATTCCTTCCATCTCCTCCTCACTCTCTCACCCCCACACAATATTCCTTCCATCTCCCCCTCACTCTCTCACCCCCCCACCCACCCCCACACACTATTCCTTCCATCTCCCCCTCACTCTCTCACCCCCACACACTATTCCTTCCATCTCCCCCTCACTCTCTCTCACCCCCCACACACTATTCCTTCTATCTCCCCCTCACTCTCTCACCCCCCACGCACTATTCCCTTCCATCTCCCCTCACTCTCTCACCCCCACACACTATTCCTTCCATCTCCCCCTCACTCTGTCACCCCCACACACTATTCCTTCCATCTCCCCCTCACTCTCTCACCCCCACACACTATTCCTTCCATCTCCCCCTCACTCTCTCACCCCCACACACTATTCCTTCCATCTCCCCCTCACTCTCTCACCCCCATACACTATTCCTTCCATCTCCCCCTCACTCTCATACCCCCACACACTATTCCTTCCATCCCCCCTCACTCTCTCACCCCCCACACACTATTCCTTCCATCTCCCCTCACTCTCTCACCCCCCCACACACTATTCCTTCCATCTCCCCCTCACTCTCTCACACCCACACACTATTCCTTCCATCTCCCCCTCACTCTCTCTCACCCCCCCACACACACTATTCCTTCCATCTCCCCCTCACGCTCTCACCCCCACACACGATTCCTTCCATCACCCCCTCACTCTCTCACCCCCCACACTATTCATTCCATCTCCCCCTCACTCTCTCACCCCCCACACACTATTCCTTCCATCTCCCCCTCACTCTCTCACCCCCACACACTATTTCTTCCATCTCCCCCTCACTCTCTCACCCCCACACTATTCTTCCATCTCCCCCTCACTCTCTCACCCCCACACACTATTCCTTCCATCTCCCCCTCACTCTCTCACCCCCACACACTATTCTTCCATCTCCCCCTCGCTCTCTTACCCCCACATACTATTCTTCCATCTCCCCCTCACTCTCTCACCCCCACACACTATTCTTCCATCTCCCCCGCGCTCTCTCCTCACCCCCCCACACTATTCCTTCCATCTCCCCCTCTCTCTCTCACCCCCCCCACACTATTCCTTCCATCTCCCCCTCACTCTCGTACCACCACACACTATTCTTCCATCTCCCCCTCGCTCTCTCACCCCGGCACACTATTCTTCCATCTCCCCTTCACTCTCTCACCCCCACACACTATTCTTCCATCTGCCCCTCGCTCTCTCCTCCCCCCCCCCACACTATTTCTTCCATCTCCCCCTCGCTCTCTCACCCCGACACACTATTCGTCCATCTCCCCCTCTCTCTCTCACCCCCCCACACTATTTCTTCCATCTCCCCCTCACTCTCGTACCCCCCACACACTATTCTTCCATCTCCCCCTCGCTCTCTCACCCTCTCACACTATTCTTCCATCTCCCCCTCACTCTCTCACCCCTACACACTATTCTTCCATCTGCCCCTCACTCTCTCACCCACCCACACTTTTCTTCCATCTCCCCCTCACTCTCTCACCCCCCACACACACTATTCTTCCATCTCCCCCTCACTCTCTCACCCCAACACACTATTCTTCCATCTCCCCCTCACTCTCTCACCCCCACACACTATTCTTCCATCTCCCCCTCGCTCTCTCACCCCCACACACTATTCCTTCCATCTCCCCCTCGCTCTCTCACCCCACACACTATTCCTTCCATCTCCCCCTCGCTCTCTCACCCCCACACACTATTCTTCCATCTCCCCCTTACTCTATCCCTCCCCACCACTATTCCTTCCATCTTCTCCTCCCTTCATCTCTTCCTTCCCTCTTTTCCTTCCAT
Source organism: Ichthyophis bannanicus (assembly GCA_033557465.1). Lineage (NCBI taxonomy): Eukaryota > Metazoa > Chordata > Amphibia > Gymnophiona > Ichthyophiidae > Ichthyophis > Ichthyophis bannanicus. The sequence continues at coordinate 21,642,226 of CM066042.1, forward strand.
ATTCCCTACTCTCTGCATCCCCACCACTCTATTCCTTCCATCTTCCCCACTCTCTCCCTCCCCCTCTCATTCTCTTTATTCCACTTCCTCCTCCCATCTCCCCCTTCCCCTTCCCCTCATTCTATCCCTCCTTCTCTTTCTCCCTCTCCCTCACTCTCATTTTTTCCTCTTTCCACACCTAACTCCCTTTCACTTTCCCATAGTCATTTCATCTCTCCCCTCTCACACCCTTGGCAGCTCTCTCCCGACTCTTTCACCTCCCCCCTCTCTTCACCTCTCTAGCCCCTTCTCATTCCAGTCTTCACTTTCTCTCCTTTTTTCCGTCTCATCTTTTCCTCTGTTTCTCCCCTCCCCATTTCATTCTCCCCCTTCCCATCTCATTCTCTTCCCTTCCCATCTCATTCTCTTCCCTTCCCATCTCATTCTCCCCCTCCCCCATCTCATTCTCTTCCCTCCCCATCTCATTCTCCCCTTCCCTATCTCATTCTCCCCTCCCCATCTCATTCTCTCGCCACCCATCTCATTCTCCCACTCCCCCATCTCATTCTCCCACTCCCCCATCTCATTCTCCCCCCACCCATCTCATTCTCTCCCTCCCCCATCTCATTCTCCCCCACCCATCTCATTCTCCCCATCTCATTTTCCCCCCACCCATCTCAATCTCCCACTCCCCCATCTCATTCTCCCCCCACCCATCTCATTCTCTCCCTCCCCATCTCATTCTCCCCCACCCATCTCATTCTCCCCATCTCATTTTCCCCCCACCCATCTCATTCTCCCACTCCCCCATCTCATTCTCCCCCCACCCATCTCATTCTCTCCCTCCCCCATCTCATTCTCCCCCACCCATCTCATTCTCTCTCCACCCATCTCAGTCTCCCACTCCCCCATCTCATTCTCCCCCTTCCAATCTCATTCTCCCCATCTCATTCTCCTCCTTCTCCATCTCATTCTCCCCTTCCCCATCTCATTCTCCCCCTCCCCATCTCATTCTCCCCGTCTCCCATCTCATTCTCTTCCCTCCCCATCTCATTCTCCTCTCCCCCATCTTATTCTCCCCTCCCCCATCTCATTCTCTTCCCTCCCCATCTCATTCTCCCCCTTCCCATCTCATTCTCCCCGTCTCCCATCTCATTCTCCCCTCCCCATCTCATTCTCCCCATCTCATTTTCCCCCCACCCATCTCAATCTCCCACTCCCCCATCTCATTCTCCCCCCCCCCATCTCATTCTCTCCCTCCCCATCTCATTCTCCCCCACCCATCTCATTCTCCCCATCTCATTTTCCCCCCCCCCCATCTCATTCTCCCACTCCCCCATCTCATTCTCCCCCCACCCATCTCATTCTCTCCCTCCCCCATCTCATTCTCTCCCTCCCCCATCTCATTCTCCCCCACCCATCTCATTCTCCCCATCTCATTCTCCCCCTCCCCCATCTCATTCTCCCCTCTCCATCTCATTCTCCCCTTCCACTATCTCATTCTCCCCTTCCAATCTCATTCTCCCCATCTCATTCTCCTCCTTCTCCATCTCATTCTCCCCTTCCCCCATCTCATTCTCCCCCTCCCCATCTCATTCTCCCCGTCTCCCATCTCATTCTCTTCCCTCCCCATCTCATTCTCCTCTCCCCCATCTTATTCTCCCCCTCCCCCATCTCATTCTCTTCCCTCCCCATCTCATTCTCCCCCTTCCCATCTCATTCTCACCGTCTCCCATCTCATTCTCCCCTCCCCATCTCATTCTCTTCCCTCCCCATCTCATTCTCCCCCCTCCCCCATCTCATTCTCTTCCCTCCCCATCTCATTCTCCCCCCTTCCAATCTCATTCTCCCTATCTCATTCTCCTCCCTCTCCATCTCATTCTCCCTCCTCCCCATCTCATTCTCCCCTTCCACCATCTCATTCTCCTCCCTTCCAATCTCATTCTCCCCCCACCCATCTCATTCTCCCCATCTCATTCTCCCCATCTCATTCTCCCTTTCACCCTCTGTAGCCTCTTTGCTCTCTACTCTCCCTCTCATGCCTTCCATCTCACTCCTCCTTTATCTCTTTGTTATATTTTCAGCTCCTTTCTCCTCCCTGTCTTTTTGTCCTTGTCTCACAAAATTCTCTGTTTAATCCTATTTTGATTATTTGATACTACAAACTGAGACCCAGCATATGTTGATCTGGTATATCAGTGTTATCAATGCTCGTCTTTGGTAAATCAGTGCCTTGCAGTATTATCAATGCAGTGTGCACTTGTTTGGTAAATAACACCTTTCAGTATTATCAGTGCAGTGTGTGCTGTCTTCGTGGTGTGGAAAACCCATGTTAGCGTCAGAAAGACAGCTATCATGCCGTAGTAAACATACTCATAGGAAACAACGGCAGGTAAAGACCGTACGGCCCATCCAGTCTGCACATCCATGAGCACCATTAAGCTCTACAATCCCTTCCTTTCCCTCAGAGATCCTCAGCACTTGTGCCATACTTTCTTGAATTCGGATACAGTTCTCCTCAGCAGCACCTCCACTGGAGGACTGTTCCACACATACACCATCCGTTCCATAAAGACATATTTCCTCAGATTATTCTGAGTCCGCTTTTCACCCTCATCCTATGGCCCCCTTGTTCTAGAGCTTCCTGTGCATTTATGCCACAGAGGTATGGAAACGCCTCTTATCACCCCTCTCCCGCCTTTCCTCCAAAGTATACGTATTGCGATCTTATGCCTTATGATGAAGACCACTGACCGCTTTAGTAGCCAGCCCCTGCTCTGACTCCATCCTCTTTATATCCTTTGGAAGATGCAGTCTCCAGTGCAATGTGCAGTTGTTTGGTACATTAGTGCTTTGCAGTGTTATCAGTGTAACATGCACGCCTTTCCTAAAGCAGGGTCTTTCGGTATTATCAGTGCAGTGTGCAATCCTTCCCTAAAGCAGGGTCTTTCAGTATTATCAGTGCAGTGTGCACTCCTTTTGTAAATCAGGGTCTTTCAGTGTTATCAGTGTAGTGTGCAATCCTTTCGTAAATCAGGGCCTGTCAGTGTTATCAGTGCAGTGTGCACGCCTTTCATAAATCAGGGTCTTTCAGTGTTATCGGTGCAGTGTGCACTCCTTTTGTAAATCAGGGTCTTTCAGTGTTATCAGTGTAGTGTGCAACCCTTTCGTAAATCAGGGCCTGTTAGTGTTATCAGTGCAGTGTGCACTCCTTTTGTAAATCAGGATCTTTCAGTGTTATCGGTGCAGTGTGCACGCCTTTCATAAATCAGGGTTTTTCAGTGTTATCAGTGCAGTGTACACTCCCTTGATAAATTAGCATCTTTCAGTGTTATCAGTGCAGTGTGCCCTCCTTTGGTAAATCAATAACTTGTCAGTGTTATCAGTGCAGTATGCATTTTTCTCTTCTAGCACAGTTTACCCTTTATCTCACAGCCTTGCAGGGTTTTTCTTACCTGTTGGCATTAGTTATTTGACACATTCAGATTATTCATGTGGGTTTTGATATAGGGTTGACAGGTTTGTCTTTTGCTCTCTCAGTAAGCCCCCGAGAAGCTTGTCAGCTTAAGCTGAGAACACTCTTCGCTTGCATACGCGTCACACCAGAAACAGGTCATGGGGACGTAGCCCAGCTATGATTTCATCTAGTGCGTGCCGCAGGTTTTTGTCCTCTTATGTTCTCATTGACTGTGTGCAGTAGCAGTTGTGATGCTGTAGCTGAACCAGTGCAGGGGTGGGGTTGGGTGGGGGGGGGGGGGGAAGCAGCAGATCTCAGGTGTGAGCCCAGTGATGAGAATCACCCTTAAAACTGTAATGACTTCTAAGAGAGAGTCAAGGATGAGTCACACACATACACAGAGATCAGCTGCTTTGTGTAGTATTTAGGTGATAAGAAAGAGAAGCAGGTGTACAACTATTTATTTATTTATTACACATTTCCATACTGCCCCTTCCAGAGATCAGAAACCAACATGTTACATATAACAAATATCACAATGGCGCCATCGTCTCCATTGGTGTGAATCTGAAAACCTTCTTTACGGCTGGTAAGGCAGAGGTCCCGGGACGCTGGGGGTCTGCGTCTCTAACCTGGGCTAGAAAGAGCTGACCCTGCACCTTCTCCGCTTCATCTTTCTTCCCTCCAGAGGGGAATATTATAAAGTTTTCTCCACGTGACTGCATACATGTATAAGACATGGGAGCATGGAAAGAGGACGCCTGCTGTTACATGATCTGCACACGTGTTTCTCTGGATTTTCTTTGGACAGCAGAGAGGTCACAATGTAGATGCAGGTTGACGTCTAGAGTGTGCAGAGATTTGCACAATTTTCAGAACAGCTATAGAGTTTGTTTTGCGAGCAGGACCCGTGCAGGGACTGGAGGCACCCTAGGCTGGCCCTTGCCCCCATTGTATCGCTGCCGCCCTTTCTGGAGCCAGCAGCAGCAAAGGAATGACGACGCAGCACTTACCTAAGGCTCCAGCGCCGCATCACGGTTTCTGCATGCTATCATTGGACACTTCTGCCCCCTCCGACACAGACTTCCTATTAAACTGGAAGTCTGCTTCGGGGGAAGGGGGCGGAAGTGCCTGATCATAGCGCTGGAGTCTTTGGTAAGCGCCACATCGTGGTTCCTTGGCCATTGCTGCCGCTGCTGGCCCCAGAGAGGGATGGTGGCGGTGGCAGTGGAGGCCGCCAAAGGGACAGCGCTCTAGGCAGCTGCCTAGTTTGCCTAGTGACCACACCGGCCCTGTGTGCATTGTATAATGGGTACATCTGTCATCAGACCAATTGACAGGTGAGATAAGGATGACATCAGGCAATCAGCATTCACGTCTGGATTAGACCACGCCCACTCTCCACCCCATTATACGACTTGTGCGCTCTTAAGGCTGGTTCTGGGTATTAGACAAGGGCAGATCAGCACTGATGTTGCCTTTCTGAAGCTTCTCACAGAGGCATCATCTTATAAAACTGCTGGCAATGAGAGACTTCCGGTGATGCGGTGAGCCCGAGCAGTCGCACGCTGCTCGAGCTCTGGGCCCCCTCGCCCTTCCGGCGAAGAAGAATGCGATAAACGGGGCTAATTTCGGGGTTCTCACCCCCCCCCCAAGCTCTCCCGACCGGACCGCTGCATGGGATGGTGCCCCGGTGCTCCCCTCTCACCCCCACACGAAGATTCGTGGAGGCGGCCTAGACCCGGACGGCTGGAACAGCAGATGCCACGCTGGAGTAGAAGCCGCGCTGAGGGGTGAGTTGGCCAGTCGACAACTTTAGCGGGATTGGAGCGGGGTCCCACGGCGGCAGAGGCTCTCCGACCGGTGCACATCGCCCCTCCCCGCCCCCCACTCATCTACAATACGTGCCCTGAGCGGGCGGCCGCCACAGAAACTACCCGGGGTGGTTGAGAACTCTTGTTGGGCCCGGGTGTGGGCTGCCGCCTGCTCTGCCCGCCCCCCCCCCCCCGGGAGATCCTTGAGGACCGAACGACCTGGCCTGTGCCCTATCTCCAGCACACAGGAGACAGAGACCCGTGCCATACCTCAACCACCCGGGAGCCTGCGACCTGCACCCTATCTCTAGTGCACGGGAGCCTGAGATATGCCCCTTGCCTCCAGCGCCCCGGAGCCTCCGACCGGCGCCCTGCCTCCAGCACACCGGAGCCTGTGACCTGCGCCCTGCCTCCGGCGCACAGGAGCCTGATACCGGCGCTCTGCTCCTAGCGCATGGGGACTTGAGACCGGTGCCCTTCCTCCAGCGCACAGGAGTCTGAGACCAGCGCCCCACCCTTGGCACTCAGGGGTCTGAGATCTGTCCCTGCCTCCAGCGCACAAGAGCTTGAGACCCAGGACCTCCCTCCAGCGCTCAGCCGCCTGAGACAAGTGCCCTTCATCTAGCGCATAGGAGCCTGAGATGTGCACCCTACCTCCAGCGTACAGGAGCCTGAGAAGAATCGGCGACACCTGGAACTTGGGACAGGGACTGTGCTGCGAACCTAGGAGGAAGACAACCGGGGCCTTCGTCGCCTGGCAGTGAGGAGAGGGGACGGGGGTGGAGACCCCCCCTCCAGCGCAGACCACAGCAGCGGCCTTGGCGATGGTGGCAAAAGGAGGCCGCCGGGTGGAGAAGGAGAAGACCCCCCTGCCGCCACGGGGGGGGGGGGGAGCAATCCTCACCGCTGAAGGGGGAGGCTAAGGCCACGGTGGGGATGGTGGACGAAATTTCCATGGCCGTGGCAGGGGCGCTGTCTGCTCAGTTCGAAGACCTGCGGGGCCACATGGACCTTATCCAAACCTCAGTGGAGGCCCTGGGCAGCCGACTACAGGAGGCGGAGCACCAGATAGAGAGGTCGGAGGAGCATGTGCTGGAGCTACAGCAGGAGATGGCCCAGGTGAAAAAGTTGCTTCAGGGGCAGGAAGCCAAACTAGATGACCTTGAGAATAGGTCCCGCCGTAATAACTTGAGATTTCTTGGGATCCCGGATGCCATTGAGGATCGGGACTTACAATCCTACTTAGAAGACCTGGTGAAGCAAATCTTGGCGAATGATCCTGAAGGCACCCCAGTGCAAATAGAGAGGGCGCACCGGGTTGGGCCTAGGAGAGCCAGTGACGGCCGACCCAGGGTGGTTCTAGCACGGTTCCTGAGATTCCCACAGAAAGAAGCGGTCTTGCGTGCAGCGCGAAAGAAAGGGACCATTCAGAAGGACAATGTCCGGCTACGTATTGTTCAGGATTATTCAGCGGCCCTGGGACAGCGGCGACGAGAGTACGGACCTCTGTGCCAGATCCTGATAGACAATAATATTAAATTTATGGTGTAGTATCCCGCCCGGTTGGTCTTCACTCATGGTGGGACCCGACGGTCTTTTGACTCCGCGACAGCAGCAACGCCCTACGTGGAGGAGATACGGCGGAGGGCTGCAGTGGCGGCTGAGTCCTGAGGACCGGAGGCGAGGACTATTGCTTTGAAGAACAAGTCAGGAGTATCCCGCTTTGGACTGTAAAGAGATGGTGATGGTAATCAGGGTGGGGGAGGGGGGTAAAGGGTCTGTTCAAACTGCCTTTAAGTAGGGCTTGTTGGTTGTTTCTTTTGGGTGCTGGAGGCGGGCGGGGGGCGGCCCGGGTAGTTGGGGGTGATTTGGATGTGCGGGGGGAGTGGGGAGGGGGAAGGAATCTGGAGGAGGGGACAGCACCGGGGGGACCCCGGACGGCCCGTAGCGGAACCGGTACAATGGAGGGGTGGGGGGATACCACACGCATCTAGGAATACACAGAGGAGGTGAGGAGGATGGTAGTAGAAATAAGAAATTGGAGTGGGGAGGAGGGGGGGAGGGGGAGGGATAGGGGGGGGAGGGAGGAGATAAGGGGGTAGAGAGGGGGGTGGGAGAGAGGGGGAGGGGGAGGAGACGGAGAGCTGTATCTTAGGGGACCAGTTGCGGAGTGGATGGTGCGAGGATCATATTCGGAGGGGTACGGGGGAGGACCTCAGGCTGGGGGGGTGTCTTCCCTATATTCTGTATGGTATGTAACAGACACTACTGGGCCCAGTCTAGTAATACATGCCGCTTAAGATAATCTCTTGGAATGTTTGTGGTCTGGGCAGCCCGATCAAACGGGCAAAAATTTTGCAGGCCCTGGCAAGGCAGGGAGCGGACATCGCTATGCTCCAGGAAACCCACCAGACTGCCGAAGAGCACCGTAAACTCTGCCGGGAGTGGGTGGGACAGGTCTGGGGGGCCCCGGCCCTTGGTAAGAAGGGAGGGGTAGTGCTTTTGATACATAAACGCGTAAGGATGGAGGTGGTGAAGGACTTGTTTGATCCGTCGGGCAGATTTGTACTGGTGCAGGGAGTCCTTGAGGGGAGGCCTGTAATTCTCGGTAACGTGTATTGTCCCAATGTGCTAGATTTGTCCCTCTATGCGCGCCTTGCCTCTAAAATTGAGACGTTGCCGGAGACCCCCGTTATTCTGGGGGGGGATTTCAATGGGGTCATGGATGTCGATCTCGATACCTCCAAAGGGGGGGAGCAAAGAGACAGGATAGCGACGGTTCGGGCAATACAACGTTTATGCTCCAGGCTGGGGCTGGTGGACCCATGGCGATTACTACACCCGGCCGAGCAGGATTACACGCACCAATCTCGGGCTCATGGCACTAGCGCACGTATAGACTATCTGTTGCTGTCAGCCGGGCTGTTTGCCAAGGTCGGGGATGCCCAGATAGGGCCCGTAGAGATATCCGATCATGCTTTTGTTTGGCTGGAGGTCTTTTGGAGTGGGAGTACTCCACAAGCCTTTCAATGGCGTTTTCCACTGGAATTATATAGAGACGCGCAATTTCGTTCTTTTATTCAGAGGCGGTGGCAGGAATTTGAAGCCGATCATAGGGATCATCAGGATGACCCAGAGTTGCTCTGGGAAACGGCAAAAGTCGTACTGCGGGGAGATATAATCGGGTTCCTTGCCAGGAAAAGAAGATTGAGGGCCGAACGTATTATGGACTTAGAGAGATTGGTGACGAAGCTGAGACGCCGATGGGCCCAAACTCCCACCGCGGGGCTAAAAAAGCAGCTGTGGGACTCTCAAACGGAATTAAATGAACTCCTACACCAGAGGGCTAAGAAGTCAATATTATATTATCGCTATCAATTGTACCGCTATGGGGACAAGCCCGGGAAGTTATTGGCTCGGTGCCTTCGTGGACCCAGGGGCTCTAAACTGGTACCAGCCTTGCGAGATGATTTGGGGACCTTACATAGGGAGAGCCCGGCGATAGTGCGTATTTTTCGCTCCTTTTTTCAGAACCTCTATGCTGCAGAGGCGACCTCCATCACGCAGATGGCGGATTATGTGAGGGGTATCAATAGAGCCTATCAATAGAGCAAAGAGTACAGTTGGATCGGCCGATTACGGTGGCTGAGCTGCAAGGGGCTATCTCAAAAGCCAGTTGTTACAAATCCCCTGGATCCGATGGCCTAGGTGCCGAATTCTACAAAATTCTTAACGAACAGATCTCCCCAACGCTGGCCGCCGTACACAATCGGAGAGCACAGCAAGGCTACTTTCGGTGGGGGGCTAACCATGCTCACATTGTTCTTATCCCCAAACCGGCAAAGGACCCTCTTTCTGCGGCCTCGTATCGTCCTATCTCTTTACTTAATTTCGACCTTAAATTAATGGCTAAGATCTTAGCAGATCGCTTGGCAGAGATTTTGGGGCAGCTGGTCCACGAGTCACAAGTCGGTTTCGTTAAGGGGCGATATGCGATCCGTAACTTACGCAAGATCATCGCGTCCTTAGAGTGGGTCCAGCATAGACATCTGTCCTCTCTATTGGTTAGCTTTGACGCAGAAAAAGCCTTTGACAGGGTGGACTGGCAATATTTGAGATTCATCCTCCCACAATATGGCTTAGGGCCGTCGTTTTGTAACATGGTCGAGAGTTTGTATGCCAATCCGACCGCAGCGATACTTTGTAATGGGGTATTATCAGAGAACTTTCCGCTGCAAAGGGGGACTCGCCAGGGCTGCCCCCTCTCTCCTCTCCTCTTCGTTCTTTCGCTGGACCCTCTCCTGCGGCGAGTGGCGGGTATGCGAACAATTCAGGGAGTAGGTATTGGCAATCAAGAATTTAAGATTTCAGCCTTTGCCGATGATTTGTTGGTGCACTTGCTTTCCCCTGGAGATTCCCTGCCGCTTCTTTTGCAGGAGTTTCGAGCCTTTGGGCAGTTTGCGGGGTTTAGTATTAACAGGGATAAATCTGAAGCCCTTGATGTCTCTGGCCGACTCCGGAGCAGCTGGTCGGGTGAGTTTCCCCTCCGATGGGCTGAGTGCCAGTTCATATACCTGGGGATTGTATTGTCCTGTCAGCCAGGTCACCTATATAGGAGTAACTTGCGACGGATGTTGAACAAGGTGAGAACTCAGTTGCAGGCTTGGTTGCCTCTCCCCCTGTCCCTTATGGGGAGAATCGCGGCGATTAAACTGGTCCTTCTGCCGCGGATATTATACTGGCTACAGACCCTCCCTCTTTGGATCCTCCGACGGGATATTCGGCGTTTTGAGGCGGAGTTTCGGGGCCTTCTCTGGGGGGGGTCGAGAGCTCGTATCTCCTATCGTCGACTAGTGGGGAGGGTGCATGGTGGGGGCTCCCAGACCTTGGTGCCTATGCACTGGCTTGTCAAGCCCGTCACCTGGGGGACTGGCTCGGTGACACCGATCTTTATACCCCTAGGGCCTTTGAGGAGGCATACGTGGCACCCCACTCCCTAAGAGCCCTTTTGCATCTGGAGGTAAGTAGGTGGCCCACGCACTTGGTGGACAGCGTGTTATTGGCCCCGGTTTGTAAGACCTGGCGGCAATTGAATGCCTACTGGGGTCGTCGTTGGCAGGTGTCGAGCTGGTTACCCATTCGGGGCAATGCCAATTTCACCCCGGGCACTGAAACCGCCGCGTTTCGTCTGTGGGGGGAGAGAGGTATGCATACTTTGGGCCATGTGGTGGACTTGGCGGGCAAACCTAAGCCCTTCTTCGCATTATCTCGCGAGTATGAGTTGGGGCCCCTGCATTTCTTTGCGTACATGCAAGTGGCCCACTACGTAGCTTCCCTTTCGAGGTCGGAACTATGCAGCGACCGCTCGGCCCAGATAATAGCGTTCTTTGGTTTTAGCGAAGTCGAACGGCCGTCTATTCGGACCTTTCACCTTCGGTTGGAGCAGTTTCGACCACAGCCGGAATACCGCGGTGTGGAACGGGCTTGGGGGGCGGAAATGGGTCGGGAGATCCCCCCTGACACTATTCTGGTGGCCCTCCGGAGAGTGGCGAGCCTGGCGGATGGCGCCCGCTGGCGGGAAATCCAGCTTAAGTGTTTGACTAGGGTTCACTTCTCCCCGCGGCGGGCCCTTCGCTGCCACTTGACTGCGGATGGTAGCTGCCCGCGGTGCGCCGAGCCCATGGTGACATTGTACCATATGTGGTGGGGCTGCCGACGGATACGCCCCTATTGGCAGAGAATTGCCTTATTTATGGCCGACCTCCTTGGACAACCTGTTAACTGGGATGCTGCCTTGATCGTCCTAGATCTCATGGGCCTCACCTCTCTGAAAGGGAAATGGAGTCGCTGTCTGGTGCGGAAGGCATGTCTGGTGGGTAAAGGGCCAATCCTACGTGGGTGGAGGGATAGCCACCCTCCCTCCTTCTGGGAGTGGCGGAACTCCTTCCATCAACTTATGCTCCTGGAGTGTAGGGCTGCGCGAGGCCATGTTAAGCGATGGTCCACTTTCTGGCTACTGTGGGAGCCCTATATTCAAAATTTGAGTCCTCGGACTCGTAATGTAATCCTGCAACTAGGCTGTTGATAGCCTCACTTGTATGTGGAGACCTATTGATGTTCTGTAATGTTATATATACTGGTCCTGTTAGGCAATGCTTTGGGGTGGTAGGGGGGGGGTTCACTGGGGGGAGGTTGGGTGGGGGAGGGGGGATGGGGTAATTTCTCAAAAACCATGTAACCATCCATGTGTTCTGCACCTTGGGGATCAGAGTCCACCCCAGGGAGCGACTGTTATCAGTTGTGTATTTGATGTTTCTTTTTGATGGTTTCTAAATAAAATTTTGAAAAAAAAAAAAAAACTGCTGGCAATGAAATGGTTTACGTGCCTTGGTCACTTCTCCTGGAATTCCTGCCTGACTTAGCAGCAGCCGCGGTGGAGACTGAGCAGCATAGCACCCGAGGAAGGGTAACGCTATGGGCAGCAGGGCCTCAACCCTGGCACCACTCCTTGTCTGTTCAGCTCTGAAATGACATCTGGAAACAAGGCTGGAACCCAATGTTCCCTCTAATTTCCTGTAGGCTGTGTGCGCATAAAATATCAGGGGCAGCTTTTGAAGGAAGTTACATTTTTGTGCGCCACATAACAACACTCGGAGTTATATACTTTAAAAGTTGACTATACGTCAGAATACAGTATGTGCACCACATTGATTTTAATCAAATTAAATGAAAATAAACGATTACTAAATGAAGCAGAAAATTTCTAGTAATTACAATCACAACTTTTAAATTTTAAGACGTCTGTGTTGTTTTCTATCAGAATCAGAACCGTCATTTTTGTGCGCTGTGTTATAAAGTATGTGCGCTCGCTCGGCGAGGTGTGTGCGCGCACACACGCGCACAGCTTAGAGGGAACAGTGCTGCAACCCCCTTAGGAGACCTATAGCATAAGAGCAGAAAAGAACAGCCGGACATAGGGCATAGCACCTGATCTCTAGATTCCTGTGCTGCAGAGTTTCCAGACCAGTCCGGGATTACCCACTCACCAGTCTAGTATTCAGGATATCCAGAGAGCTATCTGCATGCACCACCTCCATTGCTCATTGAGAATATGCTGAAAACCAGATGGTTACAGAGTACTTGGTACAAGCCTGAGAGACACTGGTATAATACATAGTAACATAGTAAATGACGGCAGATAAAGACCAGTATGGTCCATCTAGTCTGCCCAGTACGATGTCAAGAGTAGGTGCACCTGCCGCTCTATACGTAGTCTAATTTCATCTAGGACCGTGCCTCCCAAGCCTGTTGTGCTATCAGCATATCCATAATGAATAGTTATGAGGTAGATTTACATGCAAATTTCTCTCAGGCATATTCACTGTGGATATGCTGAAAACCTGACTGGCCTGGGGGTACCTGAGGACCGGGTTGAGAGCCACTGTTCCAGTTAAAAAGATTAGGTAACTTCTCTACTATTACTACTGAGCATTTGTATAGCACTACAAGATGTACACAGCGCTGCACAGACATGTAAGAGACGGTCCCTGCTCATCAGAGCTTACAATCTAGTCAAGACAGACAACACAGTAGTTGTAGACATGGGATCCATCTAGGGCAGGGGTCGGCAACCCGCGGCTCCGGAGCCGCATGCGGCTCTTTCTCACCTTTGCCGCGGCTCCGGAGCACACTGCCCGCTTTAAACATCGCGTTATGGGCTCCCTCCATGTCAGCTCCCTCCCTTCTTCTGCAGCCGCGGTTCCCTGTCTCTTAGGGAACCGCGGCTGTGCTTTTAAAATCATCTCGGAGCCCTTCCTGTCTTGACGGGCTCCGTGCAGCATTGTCCCGCCTCTAAAGGAAGTTTTGGAGGCGGGACAATGCTGCACGGAGCCCGTCAAGACAGGAAGGGCTCCGAGATGATTTTAAAAGCACAGCCGCGGTTCCGTAAGAGGCAGGGAGCCACGGCTGCAGAAGAAGGGAGGGAGCTGACATGGAGGGAGGGAGCAGATATGAATGGATGGAGGGAGGGGGGCTGACATGGAGGGATGGATCGAAGGGGGCTGACATGGAGGGAGGGGGGCTGACATGAAGGGAGGGAGCTGATATGAATGGATGGAGGGAGGGGAGCTGACATGGAGGGATGGAGGGGGCTGACATGGAGGGAGGGAGCCGATATGAATGGATGGAGGGAGGGGGGCTGACATGGAGGGATGGAGGGGGCTGACATGGAGGGAGGGGGGCTGACATGGAGGGATGGATCGAGGGGGGCTGACATGGAGGGATGGAGGGGGCTGACATGGAGGGAGCAGATATGAATGAATGGAGGGAGGGGGGCTGACATGGAGGGATGGAGGGGGCTAACATGGAGGGAGGGGGGCTGACATGGAGGGATGGATCGAGGGGGGCTGACATGGAGGGATGGAGGGGGCTGACATGGAGGGAGGGAGCAGATATGAATGAATGGAGGGAGGGGGGCTGACATGGAGGGATGGAGGGGGCTGACATGGAGGGAGGGGGGCTGACATGGAGGGATGGATCGAGGGGGGCTGACATGGAGGGATGGAGGGGGCTGACAAGGAGGGAGGGAGCAGATATGAAAGGATGGAGGGAGGGGGGCAGAAATGGAGGGATGGAGGGGGCTGACATGGAGGGAGGGGGGCTGACATGGAGGGAGGGAGCTGATATGAATGGATGGAGGGAGGTAGGGAGGGGGGCTGACATGTAGGGATGGAGTGGGCTGACATGGATGGAGGGGGGCTGACATGGAGGGAGGGAGCAGATATGAATGGATGGAGGGAGGGGGGCTGACATGGAGGGATGGAGGGGGCTGACATGGAGGGAGGGGGGCTGACATGGAGGGAGGGAGCTGATATGGATGGATGGATGGATGGAGGGAGGGGGGCTGACATGGAGGGAGGGAGCTGATATGGATGGATGGATGGAGGGAGGGGGGCTGACATGGAGGGATGGAGGGGGCTGACATGGAGGGAGGGGGGCTGACATGGAGGGGGCTGACATGGAGGGATTGGGGAGGCGGGCTGACATGGAGGGAGGGAGCTGATATGGATGGAGGGAGGGAGGGAGGGAGGGAGGGGGCTGACATGGAGGGATGGAGCACTGGTAATGGGGTTGAGGGGACGAGCACTGGAAATGAGCTGATTAGGGGAGGCTAGGACTGGTAATGAGCTGATGGGGGGTAGGACTGGTATTGGGCTGATTAGGGGAGGCTAGCACTGGTAATGGGGTTGAGGGGGGATTAGCACTGGAAGCGAGCTGATTGGGGGGCTTTGACTGGGCATGGGCTGATTGTGGGGAGGGGAGGATAGAGCTGCTGGCCCTGGAAGATAACTGGGGGCTAAGGCTACAAATGGGCTGATATGAGGGGATGGGAGAATGGAACTGGATCTGAGAGGGGCTGCCATGGTATTTGTACTAGAAGGGACTGGTCAGTGGGGAAGGAGGGGGACTGGAAGGAAATGGACACCAGTGGCAATCATGGGAATGCAAGTTGACATTGGAAGGTACTGGGAGTGAGGACTGGAAAGGGGCTGATATTGGGGAGGGTTACTGGTACTGGAAATAGGCTGATGGAAAGAAGTGAAGAAAACGAAAGAAGAGATAAGAACTGGCAGATGGACCATAGACCACAGAAAGAGAGCTAAGAGAAGACAGGAAAGCAGAAGCCTCAGATCGGGACCAGCATGATCAGAGAATAAATTGGTCAGACAACAAAGGTAGAAAAAATAATTTTATTTCATATTAGTGATTTGACTACAAAATCATCATAATTTTGAAATCAAATATTGTTACTTCTTGTTGTTATATTTTCTGGCGTATTTTTTTTTGGTGTGTGAAGGAAGAGGGGTAGTCTTATACGGCGAGTATAGGCCAAACACCTATATTTTAACAGGAAAAGTAGGGGGTCGTATATAGCATTAAGGTAAGAAACAATATATGCAGTGTTAGATTTGTTTTAAATGTCGCAATGGTTTTGCGGCTCCCAGGTTTTTTTTTCCCTTCGGAAACGGATCCAAGTGGCTCTTTATGTCTTAAAGGTTGCAGACCCCTGATCTAGGGGGAACGGTCAGGAAACACAAAGGAGATCAGGTGAGTCAAGATCCGAAAGTGGCAGCGAAGAGGTGAGTTTTCAGCCTGGATCTGAAAAGGGTCAGAGAAGGCGCCTGACGTACAGACTCGGGCAGTTTGTTCCAGGCGTAAGATGCAGCAAGGTGAAAGGAGCAAAGTCTGGGGTTAGCAATAGAAGAGAAGGGCAAAGATAGAGGCGATTTGCCAGAAGAGCAGAGTTCCTGAGGAGGGGTATAGAGAGAGATAAGAGAGGAAAGGTAGAGAGGAGCCGCAGAGTGAATGCATTTATAGGTCAGCAGGACAAGTTTGAACTGGATGTGGAAATGGATAGGGAGCCAATGAAGTGACTTGAGAAGAGGAGTAATATGGGCATGACGAGGCTGGAGGAAGATTAGCCACACAGCAGAGTGTTAAACAGATTGAAGGGGAGAGAGATGATTCAGAGGGAGACCAGCAAGGAGTAGGTTACAGTAGTCAAGACAGGAGGTGATTAAGGAGTGGATAAGCATCTTAGTAGTGTGTTCAGAAAGGAATGGGTGGATTTTGTTGATATTATAGAGAAAGAAATGGCAGGTCTTAACTATCAGTTAGATGTGGGTGGAGAAGGAGAGAGAGGAGTCAAAGACAACCCCAAGGTTGCGAGCCGAGGAAAGAGGGAGGAGTAGAGAGTTATTCACAGAGACTGAGAAAGGAGGAAGGGAAGAGGAGGTTTTAGGAGGAAAAATAAGAAGCTCAGTTTTGGCCATGTTCATTTTCAAGCAGAGATGAGACATCCAAGCAGCAATGTCAGAAAGGCAGGCAGAGATCCGGGTCTGAATTGCCGGAGAGATTTCAGGTGTAGAGAGGTAGATCTGGGAGTCATCGTCATAAAGATGGTACTGAAAGCCATGGGAAGAGATGAGCACACCAAGGGATTAAGTATAGAGAGAGAAAAGGAGTTGGACCCAAGACAGATTCTTGGGGTACACCAACTGAGAGTGGGATAGCAGCAGAGGAGGATCCACCAGAACAAACACTGATGTGAGAAGTAAGAGGAGAACAAGGATAGTACAGAGCCCTTAAAACCAAGCAAGGACAAGGTATCGAGGAGAAGGTTGTGGTCAACAGTATCAAAAACCGGAGTTGCTTACCTGTAACAGGAGTTCTCCGTGGACAGTAGGATAAGTCAGCCACACTTGGTGATGTCATCCGACGGCGCCGAGATGGAAGTACTCTCCATAGCTCAATTCTGAGCATGGGCCAGCTGGCCCTGCCCCTGGCCCGCCCCTAGCTAGCCAGTTCGTCACTAGCTGAGCCTTAGCCGCTAGGAGGCGGGCACTGGTCAGAGGCTGAGCCCTTCCCAGGGGAGGTGGGCGGGTATGTGTGGCTGACTTATCCTGCTGTCCACGGAGAACTCCTGTTACAGGTAAGTAACTCCGTTTTCTCCTAGGACAAGCAGGATGAGTCAGCCACACTTGGTGCCTCCCAAGCTGTCATGCGATGTGGTGGAAAGCGGGAGGCCGAGATCAGGTTCAGGTGACACTTTATCAGGGCTGGATGTTTTAATGGTGTGCCCTGGGTAACTGGTGGCAGTGGCAACGTGCAACGTGTCGACACGGTACAATGTAAAGCATGTAGCACTGTGCAGCGCGCTGTGTAGACATGCAGTCACATGTCGCACCTACGCGGCAGCAGTTGTGAGAGTATAAGGTCTCAATGGGCAGCCGCAGAGTAATGGTCTCAGAGGGCAGCCGTAGATAATTCAGCAGCAGAGAGAGTCCCATATCCCACCCAGCAGTAGCATTGAGTTAACCACTGTGAGCAGGGATAGCCATGGTAGCGATGTTGGAAGCGCTGCAAGAGTGGTGCAAGATTGATGCAGCGTTGCAATATCTACAGTGGACCAGCAATAATATCAACAGTGCTACAAGAGAGATGCAATTAGAGCATTAACACTGCAAAGGATCTGAGCCATGCGTCAGTTCATGACTTGGTCAGGTGTGTCCTTGAGACTGCTAGGCTACGTGTCTGTACATGTTGCATGTGTTGTGTTGCATGTAGTGTCAGCAGGTGTCCCTGCCACAAGTATGGGCCACAACAGGTTGTCAGGCTATCGATGGATGCTTTGGCACCGCTAGAGCCCTGTGCTTGCCCTTGGCCTGGCTTGAGCCTCTGCTTGCGCCCATGGCCGATCTGATGGTGGAGCATGCACGCGGTCACAAGAATCATGGATAAGCTGTCCAGCTGATACGCGCGGTCACAAGAATCATGGATAAGCTGTCCAGCTGGAATAATGGATAAGCTAGCCAGCTGTCAAGCCTAACAGAAGGCACTGAGGACGGACTGAGGACTGATGCTGGGGGTGCCATGGCAGCCGTTTCAATCGCAATGTATTGTAGATGGGCGACAACTGTCGAAGGGTCAGGCTCAGAGTTATGTGTTGTAGAGCCAGCTGATTGGGAAAACACTGGTGCCGACCGGTGAGTGATGAGGAAGGCCTTGAGTTATGCCTTATAACAGTCGCACTTTGTGTGAGCAGGGGGTGGCTGCTGCCGAAGAGTGGAGTTCCAACCAGCAGGTTCGTC
The DNA here is from genome assembly GCA_033557465.1 of Ichthyophis bannanicus. Classification (NCBI taxonomy): domain Eukaryota; kingdom Metazoa; phylum Chordata; class Amphibia; order Gymnophiona; family Ichthyophiidae; genus Ichthyophis; species Ichthyophis bannanicus. Next base: position 21,660,126 of record CM066042.1, read on the forward strand.
TGACAGTTGATCCTGTCTTCCAGTACTGCCTGTGCTCCAGTGGGAGGGCACAGCCTGGATCATTGGTATTGCTTGGTTTGGTCTCCTTGCAGGGGTAGGGTGGGGGTGGGGTCTGCCCCCTTAGTGCGCTGGTGTGAGGCCAGTGGTTACCTAGTTGATTGTCCACATGTCTGTTCCTTCACAGACCGCGTGCCGAGGCATTGCGGCACCGTGGTGATGCGTAGTAATTCCCACATGATTCTCAGTCAGGCCTTGAACCTGTGCCTTGAACCTGTGACCTTCCGGTCAGATACACCCGCCATTGTGTGTGGTGAACCAGAGTGCTGACCTTGGTTGACCATGAGGAGATCAAAGACAGGTGATTCCCCGGCAGGCCTGGAGCCTGCTGCTCTGCGTTCGTGCACACAGTGCTACAGAGCCTGCTGGCGCCTGTCTGTCTAGTGCGGAGTTCTCTCCGCAGGGTTGTTGTGGCCATGTCCACCTCCTCTATGAGGAATGGGACGGTCAGTACCCTCCTCACAGAGATGTGCTGCCATCACATGTTCGTGAGGAGTACATGTGGGGAGCACAGGTATGCAGCATGCGCCCTGTATTGGCGGCTATAATCTGATCACGTAGCCCCAGTCTGATCATGTAGATCTGATAACGTAGCCCCAGTCAGCAAGAGAGCGGCTGCCCTTGGCCGCGCTGCAGTACTGCGGAGACTACGAAGTGGAAGAGGCCTTGGTTTTTGACCTTCTCTTCTTTGATAGGCTGGTTTATACAGGGGAAGTGCAGTGTCATGACCAGTAGGCGGTACCACTAGGCAGGAGGCCCCACAAGGGTCTCAGGGGTGCTAGGGCTGTCTAAATGCTGAACCTGTTTCCTGGTTCCGGGAGCCATGCACAAACCAGTGGGCGATGAGATCAATATCATCAGTTCGGTGTCTGACATGGGGTGCCGCCGCCATTGTTTCTCTGTGTGCCTGGGAGCAATGCATGCCTTCGAGTCGGTGCTGATTCCTAGTGACCCAGTGTTCTTGGGTTTCACGGCAGTGGAAGTGGAAGTAGGTTAAGAGACTGTGTCCATGGTCACATTCTTGGATTTTTCGGTGCTGTAACTGGGAGTAGATTTCCAGGCCGTTCTGAAGGTCACATTCATGGATTTTTTGGCGCTGTAATTGGGAGTAGATTTCTAGGCCGTTCTGAAGATGCAATGGGGTTAAGAGACTGTGTCAAGGTCACATTTTTGGATTTTTTGGCACTGTAACAGGAAGTAGAATTTCAGGCCATTCTTTATAGGCATTGGGGTTAAGTGACTTCGTCCAAGGTCACATTCTTAGGAGGCTGTGTAAGGCGCCCTGGAGAATGACAGATTTGTGGTTGCTGATTTCGAATGGATGCTTGGCCTGGCACAGACTTGCTCCAGGTCACATGGAGTGTCAGAGCAGGAATTGAGCCCATGAGTGATGGTTGCCGGTCCCATCCTCTTCTGTTCTCCTTCCATCTACTCCCTGGCACCATTTCCATTCCTGCTGTCAGGGAGCTACATGGATAACTTTTGCCATTGTTGTCCTGGCTCCCTAGAGCCTGTCAAGGAGGGGAGCTGCGCGTGCTGCAAGCGGTGTGACAGCGTGGAGGATCTGACCAGGTGTTATAGAGGGTAGAAGAGTGATATTAGTGATATTTGCCTGCCATCTAAGGCAACGGGAGAGACTGCAAAGCGTCAGCCGGGTGTTCCACTCCACGCCCTCGAATGTGCAGATCCTCAGTGCAGCATCCTGAGTAGGCAATGAGTGCACTGAAAATGTGATCTGGCTACTGGCACAGGCCAGCCCGGCTCCCCGTGTAATGCCGAAGAAAAAGGGAGGAGCCATCTGCCCGCGTTGACGGAGCCTGTCAAGTGGTGAGTCTCTCGTGATGTAATGCCGAAGAAAGGAGGAGGAGCCGTAAGAAGAAAGGGGGAGGAGCCATCTGCCCACATTGACGAAGGCCAGGTCCTCCCTCGTGATGCACAGAAGGGAGTTCTCTGTTGCCATGGCACCATCCAATGGCAGCAGGAAGGGCAGAGGCAAGTGGTGGGAGAGGTTTTCCACGCCAAGTTGTTCGGAGCTGAGCGGTGAGTACTTCCGCGCCGAGCGGAGAGAGTTTCAGCGCCATCGTGCTCATAGGGGGCGCTAGCAAGCACACCAGGTACCTTAATCAGTGGGGGAGACAGCTCAGCTCGGGGACTCAGACAGCCATGCTGTGTAGGAGTGAGACAGCTATGCTGTGTAGGAGAGATCCCATCGGGCGGTTAGCTCGGCACCGAGGGCTCTGCATGCAGTCAGCCCTGCCGTACAGGAGGGATTCCATCATCTCAGCGCCAAGGGCTTTCTGTGTAGTAGGCGAGCGCTATCGGCACTGTTGGCAGTTCCAGGTAAGAGCTCCTTCCCAGGCCGCGTGGTTAAGGCAACCAGAGAGTTCAAATTTTTATGCTTCAGTGTAGGCTTCTGTGTGCAGCTGGAGGCTGTATGGGCATAGCCGATCCGGTTATTGGCTCCAGGAGTCCTGCCCAAGATGGGAGGGGATGGAGGCCTGCATTGGCACATCCCGTGCCCGGCTTGATTCCTGCTATCCCATTCGCAGTTTCCTCATGGCTTCCGATCAGCCTTGGCGATTAGTGGAGGATGTTCTGCGGGACAGCAGTCCTCCGGGAGGGGCCTGCCATCCTTAGTAGTGCCGGGCAGAAGGCAGAGGGATGCTGAACACATGGCCCGTAGGCAGCAGTGATCCTAGCCCCACACGCAGCACGTTCCAGGCTGGAACTCAGGCACGGTGTCAGTTTAACTCCTGTGGAGTTCAGACGCACTGGAGTTTGGACACATTTAAAGCAATGGCGTTAGCGGGCTGCGAGCGCATGGCTGGCAGGCCCAGCTGGAACCGGTCAGAAACAGGTCACAAAGGCGATATTGAGGGGTCTGAAGAGCAGGTTCTGGTTGCATTGTTTGAGAAGGCCTACTTCATGCCACAGGGAGCAGGGCTGGCGTCCGAAGGCTTGCGGCTGGAGAAGGAGGCCTCAGAGGCACATCCCGAGCTGCAGCGGGTGTAGCAAGATGGCCGCCCCCATGGTCCACACTTGTGAGGAGAGCATCGGCCGGCCGGGGACGGAGGCCTTCTCAGGCACGTCCTGGGCTGCCATGAGGACTGTTGTCTGTCTGGGACGCATCTTATTTAATCCGGATTTCAAAGGTCTTTAAGCAGCATCTGCAGGCTGCGAGCGCATTGCCGGCAGGCACAGTGGCTTCCAGCCAGCCCTCCCTGAATGGTACTGGAACGGATCTGAAATAACTGCAGATCTGAAACAGAGGAGCATCAGAGACAGTATCAGAGGCATTTTAAAAACAAGCAAGTAAAGGGTATTCCTGTTTTTCTTTTAGAAACTGGTTCATTTCAGTTGGAGAGTAGAGAGGTCCGTCTTGCTGGCAAGGCAGAAGAACTGTAACTGGCTAGCTAGGGGCGGGCCGGGGGGCAGGGCCAGCTGGCCCATGCTCAGAAGGGCAAAAGTCCTTTTGAGTTATGGAGAGTACTTCTGTCTTGGTGCCGTCGAATGATGTCACCAAGTGTGGCTGACTCATCCTGCTTGTCCTAGGAGAACAGCAGAGAGGTCAAGAAGGATGAGGATTGAGTAAAGGCCCTTGGATTTTTCCAGGAACAAGTCACTGGAGACTTTGGAAAGAGCTGTTTCAGCCAGATTGTAAAGGATCCAGGAGGGCTTGAGAGGAGAGGAAGTCAAGGCAGCGGCGGTGAACCACACGTTCAAGTAGTTTAGAAACAAAGGGGAAGAGCGAGATGGGTCAATAATTTAAAGGACAGGTAGGGTCTAGTGAGGGTTTCTTGAGGAGAGGTGTAACCACAGCATTCTTGAAGGCTTCAGGGACTGTTGCAGTGGAGAGCGATAATTTGAGAATATGAGAGATGGAAGGGACTATAGTGGAGGAGATGGGGTTTAGGAGATGGGTGGGGATAGGATCAGAGGAGCAGGTAGTGAGTTTGAAGGAAGAAAGAAGGTGTGTAGTTTCCTCCTCAGAGATCACTGGAAAGGAAGAGAGGGTATCAGAGGTAGAAGGGGGAAAGTTGGGAGTGAAGAGGAGGAAGAGGGGGAGGAGGCAGGGGCGGTTCTACCATTAGGCCAACTGAGGCAGTGGCCTCAGGCGGCAGTTTTTAGGGGGCGGCACTGATTTGCCGCTCCCTAGAAACTGCCTAAGGTAGGACCGCCGACGCTGTCCATCAAAGGAAAGCAGCCGTGGGAACATTTCTCCGTTCCCATGGCTATGCTTTCAAAGACTGCTGGGTCGCATGTAGCCGACGGGGGGACCCCGAGGTCATCGCTTCCGCACACCCTGCGACAGCCAGATAAGATGTACATAGTTACGCTGTTAACCCTGTAGATAAGGCTGAGCTGCCCGATAACCTGCAATAGCCAAAGTGTACATAGTTACCCTGTTGCCCTATATATAGAAGCCCGTTCATTGTAAGTCCCTTGCAGACCTACCTGCACTGGATAAATGTGTTACATGTAAACCGCACTGATTTCAAATAGCGTGGTATAAAAGAAACATTAAATAATAAGGGAGGGCCTGGAAGGGAGCAGACAAGGGGGGGCCTGGAAGAGAGCAGACAAGGGGGGCCGGGAAGGGAGCAGACATGGGGGGGCCGGGAAGGGAGCAGACAGGGGGAAGCTGGAAGGGAGGAGATGGGGGGAGCTGGAGGGTAGCAGACGGGGGAGGGGAGCAGACGGGGGGGAGCTGGAGGGGAGCAGACGGGGGGAACTGGAAGGAAGCTGACACCCGGGAATGGCACTGGAAGGCGGATGGACAGGGGAGAGGGGGAGTTGGAAGGGCGCTGACATGGGAGGGGGCACAGGGACTGGTGGCGGCACTGGGAAGGCAAGGGGGTTGGTACTGGGAGGGGAGGCTGTAAAGGGAGTTGATACTAGGGAGAGTTACTGGGACTGAAAAAAGGCTGATGGAAGAAAATGAAGAAAGCAAAAGGAGAGACAAGAAATGGCAGATGGACTATAGACCATACTGTAGAAAGAACTAAGAGAAGACAGAGGAAAACGGAAACCTCAGATCGGGACCAGCATGATCAAAAATCATCAGACAACAAAGGTAGAAAAAATAATTTTATTTTCAATTTAGTGATTGGACTTTGTGCTATCTATATTTCACACAGTATGGGGAACTGCATCTCTTATCTGGTCTGGCACCACATGCGGAGTCTGGCTTCTTGGGGTTTCATTTTAATTTTTGTCTACATATTTTTATTTTTGCTTTAGGTTGTGGTCACTTATTCTGTACTTGGTGAGGGTCTGTGTTCTGAGTGTGTGACCAAGGCCAGGTGCTCTCTTAACTTGGAGTTTGTACGTAGGGATCTGTACTATAGTAATTTGACTTGTTCAGCTTTTCAAATAGGTGTAGGAATGTTTTGGGGCCCATTGCAGTGTTTATAGTGCTGCGTTTTTCTTGGTAGGCCCCTTATTGTATGAGCTTTGGAAGTGCATGCTGGTATGGTATGGTAGATTTGGCCTTTCAGATCTTAGTGACTTTAGTAGGATTTTATATTAGTTCCCAATATGCCTGCTACTGGAGAATGTTTGTTGTTGGTGAGATGATCAGAATCAACTTTTTTTTTTCTTTATATATATATTGAGTTCTGTGGGTGAATGTCCTACCTCTGCTCTGCACCCATTGTTTAGGAGGGGGTTCTGTGAATGCAAAATGTATGTTCAAAAAGAAAAAGCAAGCACCATAACGCAGTTTATAACAAAATACAAATGAATTATAATTTGCAGTTATAAACTGCTGTGGTTCTCGCTCTTTCTTTTAGTTCCTTGGTGTGCGAACATCTTGCATTTGCTCCACATTATCTAATTGACTTTTTGATTTGGTTCAGTCCCTGACTGGAGTTTTGAGAAAGAGCTCCACCCAGGGGGCATGCTGGGGGGGGGGCACGTGCCGGGGAGGAGGGCACCATCTCATCCCTCGCCTCAGGCAGCAGATTGCCTTGAGCTGCCCCTGGGAGGTGGGGAAATAGATGACTTTGTGGGGAATTGGGGGCTGATCTTGTGGATTGTGTCACTTCTCTCCTATCCGATTGCTTCTTAGGAGTGGGGGCTAAACTCTGCCACTGGGGGGGGGGGATCTGGATGCATTAGTAGCCCACATGATCATGGACTCAACTTTTGAATATAATCACCTTCTGTTGGGAACAGCTGTCCTCAAGGTGGCAATACCTCGAACCAACTCTGGGGTAAGCCCTGGTCATCAGGCAGATTTTCAGGATAACCAGAATGAATATGCATGAGAGAGATTTGCATACAATGGAGGTAGTGTATGCAAATCTCTCTCATGCATATTCATTGTGGTTATCCTGAAAACCTGACTGGCTGGCTGTGTCCCAAGAGCCGGTTGAAAACCTCTGATATATGAGCTGGGATGGGATCCCACTCAGAAAAGGTTGTCAGTTATGCAGCCAGCGGGGATGAACTGGGGGTGAGGTAGGCAGCATTAAACTGTGCAGCTGTTATTCACTAGTCTAATACATGCCTGAAGTCCTAAAGATATGAGAGTGTGATCTCCCATATAGAGAAGGTGCTGGGGGAGAGGAGAGGCACCCCACACTTCACAGCATGGTACTGAGGTCCCCCACCCCCCAGCCCCTCAGTCAGCTCCAGGGCGGGGGACATCTAAACACCCACTGCAGCCGTATTGCCCAGAGATTGCAGGGCATGTGCCGGGGGGGGGGGGGGGGGGGAGGCCTCCTACTCTCTCCCTTCTGCCAACACGCAGACTGTTTACAGACCCGGCAGGACTGTCAGAACAAACTTACTGCCACAGTTTTCATTAAGAAGGATGGAAAGTTAATATTAACCTTCCTGGTATCTGTCGCTCCAGCTGGGCTATTTATTCAGTTGTAACTGTAACACTGTCTGCTTTTCATATGCAGCGTGAGGGCTACAGTCTGATGCCAAACAGTGCTGAAGTCTCAGTGCAAAAAGCGGCATTCTTACCCCGCTCCCCCCCCCCCCCCGGCTACCTTCCTGGCACTGGGCTATCAGGGCAAGTCCAGACTTTAGAGATAGGAGAAAGGGAGGGGGGATAATAAGACAAACCTCTAAAGTGTCAGAGTGCTAAGTGTGTCCCATCTTCTGCTTCCTAAGAGGATCCTACACGTCTTTCCCTAAAGAGGGGGGCAAGATAGAGCTTAGGTACCACTGCAGCAAGCCGTTATCCCCATCTGAAACGGTTTTGAGGGTTTTTTGTTTCCATTCAGCTAACGAAAGCAGGCAAGAGGGGCCAGAGAGGCTGTTTCCTGTCGTCCCCCACTTGTGCACTGCTGCTGTGCAAATTCTGATGTGAATGAGTGAGACGGGGCTGCGGCGGACCCCATTTTCTGCCTTTCTTAAGGAAATGCAATGTGGGAGTCCAGGAAGGCAGCGGAGAGTGGGGTATCTTGGGTGTGTTAGAGATCCCAAAGGTTGGAGAGGCAGAAGATGAGCAGAGGGAGGGCCACAGTGGGGCCCCTTGAAGCAGCACCTGGCCTGAAAGTCAGCCACAGAAGGCTTCTCTTTGGCACCTTTGAAATGTGACGCCCTAGGCAGATGCCTAGGTTGGCTCTGTCGCATCTGGGGCTGGATCAGCCTAACATTACAAAGGGAGCCAGCAAGTCACCCTAGAACAGGAAGAGAAGAGCCACACATAGGCCATTTGACATCAATGGCAAAGCCATGAGCGTTTCCCATAGAGTTTGCTGAAGTTGGGAGGAGGGGGCCATGTCTAACCCTTTCAATGGTTTCAAATTCTGGGTACAGGGTTTCCAGGGGTGTACCCAGGACTGGCCCACCCACTAGGTGAACCGGGCGGTTGCCTAGGGAGGCAGACTATGGCGGGGAGCATGGTGACCCCTGCTGCCACTTTAGCACTGGAGCAGGCCTTAAAGCGCGCACGCAGTCATGGTCTGCTGGAGGGGGACAGGAGCAGCGGACCATGAATGTGCGCACGTGCGTGGGGACTAAAACCCGCTGTGGTGCTTATGCAGCGGCTGTGCTGCTGCTCCAGGCAAGCCCCCCCCCCCCCCTTCGCCGAGGTGAGAAGATTGATTCCAGGGGGGGCATGGGGATCCTGTTGAGGGCGGCAGAAACCCTTGTGCTGGCCCTGGGTGTTCCATATAGGCAGATTTCTCTACATCAGGGGCTCGCAGCCCAGTCCTCGGAACACACCTAGCCAGTCAGGTTTTCAGGATAACCACCATGAATATGCATGAGAGAGATTTACATATCCTGCCGCCATTGTATTCAAACTTTTCTCATGCATATTCTTTGTGGCTGTCCTTTCAACCACACTGGCTGAGGGTCCCCATAACTGGTTTGGGAATCACTGCCACACCCCTGGGAACCCTGCCCCCTGGTCATAAGAAAGGTGGCTGGATGGCAGGGTGGGTGGCACACTTCCACACCCCCCTTCACTGCCGTCCTCTGCATCTCCTGACCAGGAGCACTGGCATGAAATGCTGCACCACGTCTTACCCACAGTAGCCGTCAGTTCCAGGTTCACTGTGTCCCCACAAACAGCATTGGTGGTGACAGGAGTTTGCAGAAGAACTCTCCGACTCCCCACTGCATTTTCTATACAGAAAGACCCAACAAAGTGACACGTCTTATCCACTGGAAACTGTAAGCACTACAACATCGCTGTACCACAAAAGCACTGGAATGATGACTGAAGAGAATTACAGAGAATGAAGAGATGCTGATCACCTGGGACATTCCCACTGCGATGGATAAGAGACTGGATGCAACTAAACCTGACATAGTGGTAAAGGAGAAAAGCACCAGTATGGCATTGATAATAAAGGCATAGAAACATAGAAATATGAAGACAGAAAAAGACCACATGGCCTATCTAGTCTGTCCTTCCATATCAACAACTACAACAGTCCCCTTTTTACCTTTAGAGATCCTCTGTGTTTGTCCCATGCTTTCTTGAATTCAGTTACTGTCCTCATCTCTACCACCTCCACTGGGAGACTATTCCACGGATCCACTACTCTTTCCGTAAAGAAATATTTCCGTATCTGTTCCAAGTCATTATTCTGCGAATCGAGTGGAGAGGGAGAAGATCCTGAAATACTAAACAAACGTGGCAGAAAGATACCGAGATATTCCTCAACTATGGAGAGCCACAGGCCTGATCCAGAGGAATTTCCAACCACACCTTGTCAAGTTGTCTATATATGTTACATCTTATCAAGTCCAACAGGAGGTGCTGTTTGGCACGATGGAAGTACTACGGCGAGTGCTAGCACTAAGTTTGAGATTGTACTTCACATACCCTGGGGCTCAGGAGTGAGGTTCATTACTGTCTTCTTATGTACAAAATTAACCCGTTTAGAGACTTTGACCCCTTATCTCTGCTTCCCTTAGTCACTCTGGGCTCCAGCACTGCAAGCAGACTTTTCACTTCCGGGTTCACTGTGACCACTGAAACTGTTTCCTGCATACGTTTGGACTTTCCTCCAGATTCTGAAAGCACCAGAAGTAGACCGGACCTGCCCCCCCTCCCACCCCACCACCACCAACTGCTTGTTACTGTTCTCCGTCCCAGCTTGTATTTTGCCATCAAAGGTCCTTATTTGCTTCACTGGTGGAGCTGAGGAACTCCATCAGCCTCATATGATCCATAAACCATCTTCCGTGGGAAGGGAAAGGAGCTTCAGCCCACAGCTAGAGTTTGGGGAACCTGCCCTACAATAGTGAGGTAGGTTTTGCATTTACCTCAAGCCAGTGGTAGTTCAAGGCAAGCTGCAATCAGCTTCTTCCCTGTCCCTGGAGGGCAATGGAGGGTTGACCAAGGCCACCCAGGGCATCAGTGGGATTAGAACACGGGTTCCTGGCCCCCTGCTCTAAGCATTAGGCTACTCTTCCCCTCCTAACGCAAAGGAGCGAAGACGACGAACCTCAAGAGGTTGAAGGCAGGTGAAGAGCAGACATTGAGGGATTGCATGAGCCCCGATGACTGGTTGCCCCTTGGCACAGCCCGCAGCATGGGCTGCAGCTGGTATTGAAGCTGCAGGTGGCTGACGAGCTTGGCAGAATCTTGGCACCCAGAGCTGGAAAAGTAGGAGAGGTGCAGATTCATCTGAGGTTTGTAATGTTTCTAAAAAAAGACAGGTTGTGTTGGCAGGATGCAGTGGCAGTGCGTGGGATCTTCCAGACAGAGAGCGATGTGTTGGTGTTAGCATGGACAGATGCCCCTGGGGCACTCGTGAGACAGGGGAGGTGAGCCAGACTGCTGCAAAGAATTAATTATCATCAAGTATAACCCATGTTTCTTGCTACAGGGCTACCTGCAGTCTAATGCATGAAATAAAATTCATGCAGGTTCGCTTCGCGGTCTGAAGATACTCTGTATTATCTTGACACATAACACAGGAGTGTTTTTGCTATGCAGTCCGCAAGCATATGGTGTGAAAATGTTATTACAGGGAGAGCAAACAGTCTAACATGAATGTGCAGAAAGCAGACAGGCCAGATGTGGTTATAGAAGAGCCAGGATAAACTGTGCAGAACGCTTTCTTTCCATATTTTCTATTTAGTTTTCAGACTGTAGCCAAGATACAGAAGATTTATGCTTAAGGCGGAGGAAATTTGTAGAAACTGAGCCACACGTCGCAAAGAAAGAAAGAAATTTGTTTTTCTTTTTTACTCTCCAAGACCGACAGCTTTCCTACAACCTACACTGCATGTCTTTGAGGGATAAAAAATAAATTAGATTTATTTTTAGCTTCTAATAATATGAGTGGCTCCAAGGAAGTCTGCAAAATGAAATAAAAGAATGAGGTGCCTTGGAAACTAGCAGAAGGTTTAACATGATGGAGAATTCCAACTAATGCTGCATTAATATGTACATGACACAATAATCACTCCTCCTTCCTCACACAAATGTATACTAAAATTAATTAAGCAGAGCTAAAGAACACACAGCAGTGATGATTCGCACCCCTTCCATGATAATCCCACCTCCCCATCTCTCACATATAAAACAGTGCTAAATAACAAACACACAGCAGTGATGATTCTCACCCCTTCCATGATAATGCCACCTCCCCATCTCTCACATATAAAACAATGCTAAATAACAAACACACAGCAGTGATGATTCTCACCCCTTCCACGATAATGCCACCTCCCCATCTCTCACATATAAAACAATGCTAAATAACAAACACACAGCAGTGATGATTCTCACCCCTTCCACGATAATGCCACCTCCCCATCTCTCACATATAAAACAATGCTAAAGAACACACAGCAGTGATGATTCTCACCCCTTCCATGATAATCCCTCCTCCCTATCTCTCACATTGCACAGCAATTAAAGAACATACAGCAGCGATGATTCTCACCCCTTCCATGATAATCCCTCCTCCCTATCTCTCACATATAAAACAGTGCTAAATAACACACAGCAATGATGATTCTCACACCTTCCGCAATAATCCCTCCTACCTATCTCTCACATTGCACAGCAATTAAAGAACATACAGCGGTGATGATTCTCTCCCCTTCCATGATAATCCACTGCTTTTTAACAAATTTGTAAATGACCTAGAAATGGGAATAAAGAGTAAGGTGATCAAATTTGCAGATGACACAAAATTATTCAAAGTTGTTAAAACACAAGAGGATTGAGAAAAATTGCAAGAGGACCTTGATAAATTGGGAGACTGGACGTTCAAATGGCAGATGAAATTTAATGTGGACAAGTGCAAAGTTATGCACCTAGGGAAGAACAACCCAAACTATGGTTACACGATGCACAATACCAGCTTAGAAACCACCACCCAGGAAAAAGATTTAGGCATCATCATGAATAATACGTTGAAACCCTCCTTCCAGTGTGCAACGGTTGGCCAAGAAGGCAAATAGAATGCTAGGTATCATAAGGAAAGGAATGGAAAATAAAATAAAAGATATTGTAATGCCTCTATATCGTTCCATGGTGAGACCGCACCTTGAATATTGTGTGCAATTCTGGTCGCTGTATCTTAAAAAGGATATAGCGTTATTAGAAAAGGTTCAGAGAAGAGCCATCAAAATGGTAAAGGGGATGGAAGGATACTCCTATGAAGAAAGGCTAAAAAGATTAGGGCTCTTTAACCTGGAAAAGAGACGGTTGAGGGGAGATATGATAGAAGTCTATAAATTAATGAACGGAGTGGAACGGGTAAACGTAGATCGATTGTTTACCTTATCAGAATATAGAAAGACTAGGGGACATGCAATGAAGCTACAGGGTAAACTAGTTAAGACTAATAAAATAAAATATTTTTTCACTCAATGTGTAATCAAACTCTGGAATTTGTTACCAGAGGATGTAGTAACGGCTGTTAGTGTAGCTGGGTTTAAAAAAGGTTTGGACAAGTTCCTGGAGGAAAGGTCCATAAACCATTATTAAGAAGGGACCCAGGATCACTGTTCCCTCTAAGCTGTGCGCGTGTGCGCGCGCACACACCTCGCCGAGCGAGCGCACATACTTTACAACAGAGCGCACAAAAATTACGGCTCTGATTCTGATAGAAAACAACACAGACGTCTTAAAATTTAAAAGTTATGATTGTAATTACTAGAAATTTCCCGCTTCATTTAGTAATCATCTATTTTCATTTAATTTGATTAAAATCAATGTGGTGTACATACTGTATTCTGACGTGTAGTCAAATTTTAAAGTATATAACTCCGAGTGTCGTTATATGGCGCACAAAAATTTAACCTTCCTTCAAAAGCTGCACACAGCTGATATTTTATGCGCACACAGCCCACAGAAAATTAGAGGGAACATTGCCCAGGATATCAATGCTTGACCCAATACAAGCATTGCGGAACCTGTGTCCCTTGGGGAAACTGCTAGGTACGTATGACCTAGATTGGCCACTGCTGGAAACAGAATACTGGGCTTGATGGACCTTGGTCTGACCCAGTATGGCATATCTTATGTTCTTATGGTCCCACCTCCCTATCGCTCATATATAAAGCAGTGCTAAAGAACACACAGCAGTGATGATCCTTACTCCTTCCACAATAATCCCCCCTCCCTCTATCAAATTACACCAGCAGCAGCAATGATTCTCACTCCTTCTCCAATAATTCCTCCCCCCCATCTCTCACATTACACAGCAGTGTTAAAGAACACACAGCAGTGATGATCCTCACACTCCTTCTGCAATAATCCCTCCTCCCCCTCTCTCAAATTATACAGCAGTACTGAGGAGCACATGGCACCAATGATCCCCATTTCCTACACATTAATCCCCTCTCCCCATCTTTCAAGTTAAACCCAGGGCTAAGAAGCACACAGCACCAATGATCTTCATCCCTTTCCTCTCTTCCATCATACAGTAGGATTCCAGGAGTGATCCCTTTACTAGCAAAATCTGGGAATATGGATTGATAGAGACCTGAAAGTTGCCATAGCTCCAGCCTCTGCAGGAATGCTCCGAGCTCCTGCAGTCCCAGCCTCTTCCAGCAGGAGCTGCTGTTGGGAATTGTGGGTAGAGAAGCTCAGGTCCTGTAGTTCTATTCTCTCCCAGCAGGAGGTGCTGTAGAAAGTGGTACAGGAGTACTGACTGAAGGGAAACTCACTGCCCTGTAGTCTTAGTCTTTTCTAGAAGGAAGTACTGGCGATGCTCCCAGAATTTCAGGTTGGTATTGACAACAGTCCTGTTGGCAGTACTCAATTCATGGTGAAACTGAGCCAAATAATTTTCTTAAAACTTCACCTAAAGTTTAAGACATCTTCTCTCCAGCTCTTCCAAAGCCTTCTGGGGTTCTGTCTGTCTTGGGTACTGCTTTGTAAACAGCAGGCAGCAAAGCAAACTTTTCCGTTTTGGTTTTTATAGTAGTTTATTTTTCCCATGAATTTATCACTGTTTATTATAACAAGAACCGGTTGCCAAGTAAATGCTAAAAGCGTTGGAAACAGGCAGGTTGCTCTGGGTGGGTGGGTGGGGTGCCTATATGTCAGTGTAGGATCGCTTGGGTAGGAACCTGGAGGTGAGGGATGGGCTCATGTGATTTTGGCAGGCCCAGATGTAAGAATAGGCAACTGTCAAGGGGGCAGAATTGCCAGTCAGCCTGAATCTGTTTGCTTTAGAACTGTGCTCTATAATCCCTGGGGGAGAAGCATCACTTAAACCTCCACTGCCCCAGGTAGGAACTTAAGGACCGATGCAGTAAGCTGGGCTACATTTTACACACAGATTAGCTGAGCTTTTGTGCACAATGCAGAAAGGAGTTTTGCACGGTAACTAATCTTGCAGACAGCAGCCCACAGCACATTTAAATCCGTGGTAATGAAGCAATTAGCTTTTCAGCGCAAATGCACGAAGTGCACAAAAGACCGGAAGGCTGAGTTTAGTGCTGGGATTTTGACACAAGGTCTGAGGAGACGGAAAGGGTTCTGGCTAGCGAGGAACTTCTTCCTATCCCTTCTCTTTATCTTGAGCATACGGCATCAGCGACTCTTTCTGGCTTTGCAGAAGGGGCGTGCTGATAGAAGATGGCAGTGGATGAGGAGACGAGGGAAGGTCATGCTGGAACCGTGTTATGGGCCTGCTATCTGGCGCAGAAAGAGCAATATTAATCTGTGCAGGATAATATCGATCTGCCCTATTCACATCCAGGCTAAAAAAGCCCAACGTTTCGATCCTGACCCCCTTATTCTCCATAAGTAGTAGTAGTAATAGGACAGGACAGCAGAGCAGATGAAGACCGTATGGCCCAACTGCTCAGCTCTACAGTCCAGTTCCTTCCTCTTCTTCAGAGATCCTCTCTATTTGTCTCATGCATTCTTGAATTCGGATACTGTTCTTGTCTTCTCTGGGAGGTCATTCCACCTATCCACCCCCCTTTCCATTTCCTCAGATTACTCCTGAATGGACTTCCTTTCAGCTTCACCCTATGCCCCCTCATTGCACAGCCTTCTTTCAACCGAACGAGGGTCTTTCTTATATACTGCCCATCATAGTAATATCTGAGCAGTTACATTTAAATGTCTATCATCACGGGAGGGGCTCTTATCAAACTTTTTCTGACCCAGGAGGAAGCCTCACCTGTCCCTTTGGTCCCTTATGGGCTCCTGGGAGAGGGGTGGCATGGGTCTCCCGGATTTGAAATGTTACAGTCTTGCTTGTCATTTACAACATCTGCGAGATTGGCTCTTTCATTCTGCGGATTTTACCCCATTGGACTGTGAAAAGGTTTGGTTGCCCCTCTGTCTGTTAAATATCTTCTTTATGCCAAGCTCAGTAGCCTACCAGTGCACTCCTGGCACTCCCTATTGATCTTGCCCCTCAGGAAGACGTGGAAATGGATTTGTTCCAGATTGCAACACTTGGCGGTACAATCGGTATACTTGCCCATTGAAGGCAGCGCAGAGATTTTGCCCAGACACTCCACTAGGGGCTTTCAGGTTTGGGGGAGGAAAGGCCTCAGTCAGCTAGATTAGGTATTGACAGAAGATGGAGGTCTTTTGTCCTTCGTGTTCAACATGATCTGGCTCCTAGGGATGTATTTTCGTATCTTCAGCCACGCAGTTACGTGGGGTGGCGGTGGAGAATCTCTCTAGTGACTTGCACGGAACTAGAGGACTTTTTCTTAGCTGAAGGTTCTACCCGAATTATGGTCTCCTGAGTCCATAGCTCTTTTGCGAGACCTAATGCCTTGGTTGCAAATTGGAATGCCAAGTTGACCATTGCTCTGTTGAAGCTTTTGGTGTGGATTCCTAAGTCTACTAGCTGAGTGTCTTTGCGTGACACGCAGTATCAAATTGTTAGGCGGGCTTATGTGGCGCTGATTCGCCCTCATACAATGGGGTGTTCAGAAAGAGCAGATTGTCCTAAATATGGACAGTTGAAGGCTTCTCTGAGTCTACGTTTTGGCAATGTCCCCTTACCCAACAACACTGGAAAGAGATACATGCTTCCATAAAAGAGGTTCTGCGTTGTCACTGGGCTCTGTTCCACTCTTTGGAAGTGATAGCGATGGTGGGTTGGGGATGGAAAAGGTGGATCAGGGTGTTTGGATGCTATTTTGTCTGTTTTGATGACCCCTGAGCCCCCGAGCTTTTGGCACTGGAGTAATATGCAGTTGGGCAGACTGTGGGCTAAGGAGGGAAACCAGAGAGTGGGGAAGTTTTTGGCGTGTTGGAGAGAGAGCAGTAGGTGAAGACATTTAATTCCTATGCTGTTGTCCTAAAATGCAGGAATTTTGGAAAGCTATTAAAGTAGGGTGTGTGATTTATGCAGGGATTCTATGTTAATTTGAACACTCATTCCCTTAGGAAATGGATGTTCACAATTTAGTCTTCTACTGAAATTGATCTTGGCAAATAGGGAGTAAATAATTACCCATCCTTCTATGACTGGGTTTGTAGAAGCATGGAAATGGAACACAGTTGAAATAGCTAAGACTTTTTAGAATATTTTTGAATAACATGGTCTATTCACTCTTGTATTGATATTCTATACTAGTTATGTTAATTTATATAGACAAGATATGTAATAGCTTTTTGGGAATCTGACAGGTTCTTTTGACCTGGATTGGCCACTGTTAGAAACAGGATACTGCTCTTGATGGACCTTTCTGGTCTGACCCAGTAAGGCATATCATATGTTCTTATGTTAGAGTTAGAGTTCTTCACCAATGTGTGAACCGAAGCTCTACCTTTGCCTAGGAGCCTTGTTTTAAACAGTCTCTAGGACTGGAGGCCGAGACATTGCATACTGAGGATGCCTTTGGGAACCAGGTAGGCCTCCTTGGATAGTAGCGGCACAGGGGGAGGGCGGAGGATGGGGTGACCAAGCCTCCTTGCCTTTCTGGAAGGAAAGGCCTCAGTGCAGCTCTTTGAATCTTGGTTCCTTGTCCGAGGGGTGTCAAGGATTCCCTCCACTAGCATTTGGGGTTGGGTGGAGTGGTTGGTAACTATAGGGGATTATGCGGGGGGGGGGGGGGAGGGGTAGTTCTTTAAGCAAAATAGGAAATGAAAAGGTGAATCTGTAACATGTTTGGGTCTCTCAGGCATGTGTAAGTGTAACCGTATGTCAATGTCTCTCATATCAAACGTTTCCCCTCATCTGCTTTATGACAAAGACCATTGACCCCATATTACTTGAGAAAGAGCCAGATGAACATAACATAAGATATGCCATACTGGGTCAGACCAAGGTCCATCAAGCCCAGTATCCTGTTTCCAACAGTGGTCAATCTAGGTCATATGTACCTAGCACTTTCCCCAGAAGACACAGGTTCTGCAATGCTTGTACTGGGTCAAGCATTGATATCCTGGGTCTCTTCTTAATAATGGTTTATGGACCTTTCCTCCAGGAACTTGTCCAAACCTTTTTTAAACCCAGCTACACTAACAGCCTTTACTACATCCTCCGGTAACAAATTCCAGAGTTTGATTACACGTTGAGTGAAAAAATATTTTCTTTTATTAGTCTTAAATAGTTTACCCTGTAGCTTCATTGCATGTCCCCTAGTCTTTCTATATTCTGATAATGTAAACAATCGATCTACGTTTACCCGTTCCACTCCGTTCATTAATTTATAGACTTCTATCATATCTCCCCTCACTTATCTCTTTTCCAGTTTCAGAGCCCTAACTTTTTTAGCCTTTCTTCATAGGAGTATCTTTCCATCCCCTTTACCTTTTTGGTGGCTCTTCTCTAAACTTTTTCTAAAATCACTATATCCTTTTTAAGATACGGCGACCAGAATTGCACACAATATTCAAGGTGCGGTCTCACCATGGAACGATATAGAGGCATTATAATATCTTTTGTTTTATTTTCCATTCCTTTCCTTATCATACCTAGCATTCTATTTGCTCTCTTGGCCGCCGCTGCACACTGGGCCGAGGGTTTTAACATGGTATCCACAATGACGCCTAAATCTTTTTCCTGGGTGGTGGTTCCTAATGTGGAACCTTGCATCGTATAACCATAGTATGGTTTGTTCTTCCCTAGGTGCATAACTTTGCACTTGTCCACATTAAATTTTATCTGCCATTTTGATGCCCAGTCTTCCAATTTATCAAGATCCTCTTGCAATTTTCCACAATCCTCTTGGGTTTTAACAACTTTAAATAGTTTTGACTCATCTGCAAATTTGATAACCTCACTTGTTATTCCACTTTCCTGGTCATTTATGAATATGTCAAAAAGCAGCGGACCCATCACAGATCCCTGGGGTACACCACTATTCACCTTTCTCCATTGGGAAAATTGGCCATTTAGCCCTACCCTCTGCTTTTTATCTTTTAACCAGTTCCTGATCCACAATAGTACACTGCCTCCCATCCCATGACTCTTTAGTTTTGCCAAAAATCTCTGATGAGGGACCTTGTCAAAGGCTTTCTGAAAGTCCAGATACACTATATCAACCGACTCACCTTTGTCCCTCTGTTTATTCACACCTTCAAAAAAACATAACAGATTAGTAAGACAAGATCTTCCTTGTCTAAAGCCATGTTAGCTGTCTCCCATTAGGCCATGACTATCTACATGCTGAGTAATTTTATTCTTTATGATGGTTTCTACCATTTTTCCCGGTACTGACGTCAGGCTCACCGGTCTGTAGTTTCCCGGATCACCCCTGGAATCCTTTTTAAAAATTGGTATTACATTGGCAATCCTCCAATCTTCAGGTATTAGAGATGATTTTAATGATAGTTCACAGATTACTAATAGCAGGTCTGCAATCTCATATTTCAGTTCTTTCAACACCCGGATCAGCGTTTTTTAAGCACAATTAGGCTGAAAGCTGATTTACACTGTTTCTAAAAATCTGTGAATTTATTTATGAAAATCGGTTTAAACAGATACTGGAAGACACTATGGGTCATACCTAGCGATGGCGAACATCATCTCTTCGGGCATTGGTGGAGTCAAGCTAGAAAGTTCTTCTTATCAGTACCTGAATGTCAGGTTTTCGGTGACCTTGGTACCTTTAAGATGATCTGCATACAAGTACATTTCTCTCCTGCCATATCCCAGGCCAGAGGGACATAGCCTGGGGAGCCTGTTGCTGGACAAAGAGTCGAGAAGGAAGGACCTGTCCATGGTGAATCCGCATCTCTGTAGGAAACGTGCCCTGCTGAGGAGGCTCCGCGAGGTGCCTGTTTCCAGGCCAAACGGCTGTCAGACATGTAGGGGCCCAGGGCAGAAACTGGTAAGGAGGCCCCAAAGTCCACCTGAAGGTTATGCCTCTTTCAGCTTGAGGTAGACTTGGGGCCCAGGACCATTGTCCTGTTTGTCACCCCCTAACACCAGCCCCGAGTCCAAAGAAGGAGCACAGGATCAGTTACCTATCCAATGCTGACCCAGCATCCAGAGGATTTCATAGAGAAAGAAAGGGGATGGACAGAACCACTGAGGAGTTCAGGTACCAAAAAAAGTTCTTTGGACCCAGGGAGCCCAGATAGAAAAGAGGCCGAAAAGGAAAGGACCCACCACCTATTCCACTGCACTGCCGAAATTCCAGTTTTGCTGTATTCTTTGTAAGAGACTGTTTTGGACTTCAATGATTGTGTTTTCCAGTAAAGATGTTAATTGTGAAATCCCACATCCGAGTCCAGACTGTCTATTTAATGCCCTTTTATCTGTCTATCCAAAGCTCCTAAGCAGCGATGCAAACGTACTTTCACAATAAATTTCTAAAACATCCTATAAACAGAAAGGAACAAACAGAAGCAATTAAGCACAGTTAGAAAGAGGTTTGATTTGGATGTCTTACATATTCCCGCTAATCTCTTGAACAGCTCACACGGAAGAGGGAAGAGTGTTCAATAGCTTTGGCACAACGACCGAGAAAACACAAGATCGTGTTGATTCTCTGATGGGCCTTGAGAAGTTTTTCATCGCATCAGAGGGGCCACGCTAGGCGTCCCCGAGGTTACCATGCTCTAGACTGTCAGCACTAAGGAGCCGGGACTGGGGTTCATATCTATAGCGCTGCGTACGCCTTGTAGTGCTGTACAGATGATTAGTAGTAGAAGCCGCTCATGGCAGTGGGGACCTTGAGTGCGCATGGAAAGTTTCTTTCAGCCTGTCCTCAGAGATGTGTGACTGAAGGGAAATCGCACCCGGCTTGTAGCAAGCTGAATTAGGCTGGTGGCTGTGGTTTCTCTAGGTCCTGAGATATCCGAGACAAACATGAAAAGGTTTTAAACGCTGTTTATTCAGGGAAATGGGGAAACAGTGGAGAAGCCCCGAAGGGAAGTAATATGTACAGCAAACAAACAGACAGTCTGGCTCATTCACAGCATGTGGCTGCTGGCGTGGGCCAAGCACAGTTCTCAGCTTGGCCCTCCGCTGCCTTTCTTCCCCCACACCTCAGGCTCTTGCCTTTATCTTCCTGGTCTGCCTGCTACACCTGGCACCTCTGGGTGGGGAGAGGGACTCCGCTGCCTCATTTGGTCACAAGTAAGCCCTCTTTTGGCCAGACTGAACACAGTTCAGGACAACTATCCAGAGGGTTTCCATGAGTCCATACACATGAATTAGAAACATATACTCCCTAACTGATTCCACATTTGTCTGACAGGGCTGATCCAGTCCTGGGTTTACCCCATTGCATACAGGGACTTGCAGTCCTGTTGCTCTTAGGGAATATTTATTTAACTGTTTTTATACCACTTTATCATTTCAGTCAGAGTGGTTTACATTGTAGCTTAAACTTGGTAATGTACCCTTGGATTTTTCTGAGGCAGTGGAGGGTTAAGTGACTTGCCCAAGGTCACAAGGAGTGCTAGAGGGAATCAAATGCTGGTCTCTTGGTTCCAAACCAGTGCTCTAACCACTAGGCTACTCCTCTTTTCAATGTGTTATCTGAGGGATGTGCTACTGAAGGAAAGTCTTCACCCAAGAGAAGTCCTCTCCTGTCTGGACCCTCAACACTGGGTAAATATTAATCAGCCTGGAATAAATTGCAGTACAGAATTACAAACAGTATAGAAGCACCAATTTCTGCCTAGCAGATCTCCCCTTAGCAGAAGGCCACCTTAAGAATCATCAGGGGTGATCTCACTGGAGGAGTAGCCTAGTGGTTAGAGCAACAACCTACTACCCAAGACATCAAAGTGTGATTCCCACTAGCACTCCTTGTGACCTTGGGCAATTCACTTTATCCTCCATTGCCTTGGAAGAAAAGGCCTGGCAATCTACTTCCGGTCATACCTTGCCAAGAAAACCCAGAGGCAGCTGGGTCGCCAGGAGTCAGCATTGACTTGACGGCACTTAAAAAAAAAATCTCACTGTAGTTATAGAGGGCAGGGCCCAGAAGCCCAGCCGGGGAGGGGGGGGGGGAACAGGAGGGACTCATGAGGACATGGTCCAGGCCTCATTTCATAGCCCATTCAAGGCGGTATGAGGGCCAAGGTCAAAAGAAAGGGAACTGTTTAGAATTTGGTTTGGACCAAGATGTTCCAAGTCACTTACAATTCCTTAAATGAGATGATAAATAAAAGGAAAATAAAAATAGACTAAGTTAATACACTGTTGGTGAAGAGCTCCTTCTTCAGTCAGCACAGAATGAGCAAGAGGTGGTGATGTGAATCATAAAAGCGCTTCAGGGAAGAGATGGACGGGTGAGCGGACGGCAACCAAGCAGTATGAGATAGGAAACCCAAATCTTTATTGTCCTTTCCTACGGGGTCTCAAAGAACATCTTATCAGTCTAACTTCAGTCTTACAGTCTTAGCTGGATGTGACATTTCCTTTTTGATGTTCTGCGCTGCGCTGCGAACGCGTTGTAACATTATACAAATGATAAACAGAGGTAGACGCTCTGGCCCTGAAAGATGTTTCCCCACAGAAGAGTCGCCTTGGTCTGCCTTGTACTGTCTGATTATTCTTGTCTTTAATATTTTGTTGTCTGTTTAATGTTGCAACCTTCAAACACTAATCCAAAAAATGTATTAAATCAGTCCAATAAAAAGGTCTGAATCTTATTTTCTTTTTACTTATCAAGCACACGAGAAGAGGACTAACATGGCAGCTCCACTACTTTATCCGAGATGAGATGCTCCGTATAGTTTTCATTTCCGGACTGTGGGACGCTAGACGACTAGATGGAGATTCTGTCATCCACTGACTGTCTCCTTACTGCTATAAGACTGTCTACTGTGAACACGTGTGCTGCTGGCGGGACCACATGCGGAGCGAACACGTGTGCTGCTGGCGTGCATTGAATCACTGGGGCAGCTCTGTGGCACTATGGTCTTCCTCTTTTGGCTCTCCTATCTTTGGGGTCTCTGACAATCTTCCCACTCTCTGCGATCTGCTGTATGGTCTTGCCTATGGGCGCCAACATCTTAAATCCAGACCAGCAAGGTTGGAGGTGAGTGTGCCTGCTGCCAGCACGCAGACTTCTGATAACGGCAAGAACCCGCAGTGACTCCTTCCCTAAAGAAACGAGACTTTTCTGGGCAACTGGCAACAGACGGCTGTAGCAAAACCTGGTTCTGATGGATGGAGCACCTCCTCTGACGAGGCCCTAGATGAAGAACTTTTCATTCCCTCCTCTCCGAAGAAGCCCATGAGAGGTCCATTCAGTCCTCGATGATGGATTATCCCCTCCCTGCCGTTGCTACTTATCAGTCTGTTATTGATGGTCTTCCCTGCTTGTAAATGTGAACTATGTCAAGACATTCCCTGACAGTTAACACCAGCGTCTGACAGATGTGCCTGTGAATGGGTTACTCCCTGCTAGCTAGCAGCAAGCGGGGCTCTATGATCGATGGGATAGACCCTGTCTCCTATCAGTGGGGTTACTATGTTATTTTACATCATCACTCATTAGCTCTCACCTAGACACAGCACCCTGCAAAACCAGACCATAAATTACAGAAAACCAGACCACTGCCATCTTTATGCCAGCCTGTATGTTTGAGCTTATTATGGTTTATTCTATTTTTGATAGACTATCTTTAAAATGAATATGGAGGCGGTTTATATAGTACTATAAAATAAGGAAAAATGAAAGGAACTGCTAATGATATAGAGGAATGAAAGATAAAGAAAATATAAAAAGAAAATAAAAGATGCAAGAAATTAAAAAAATATAAAATCTAACAACATTCATGGTTAAAAATAAGTTAAAAATAACAAAGTAAAAATAACAAAACTTTCTGTGCTGTCTTTTATATACCAAACAGCAAAATGATTTACAATGTACATAGTAAAACATATCAAAGCAACGGAAAACAGACAGTAAGACACATAGAGGGAGGAGTGGCTCAGTGGTTGGGACAGGTTACCTCAGGCCGGAGGGCCAGAGGTTCAATTCCCGCATGGGGACAAGTAACCTCAGGCCGGAGGGACTGAGGTCTCTAGTCCCATGGCTGCTCCTTGTGGCCTTGGGCAAGTCACTTAACCCTCCATTGCCTCAGGTACACTTAGATTGTGAGCCCTTTGGGGACAAGGGAATAAAAAAAAAGTACCTGTTAGTATATACATGTAAACCACTCTGATGCGTAAGTAAAGGGCGGTATATCAAATGCCTAAAACCATAACCATAACCATATAACACCCCGCAACCTTACCATGTGGAGCTACCCAGACCACCAAAGGCTTCTGCAAAGAAAAAGGTCTTAACACCTATGGTATTTTAGGGTATGGTTTCATAATGATGAAGCTAAAAAG
This sequence comes from Ichthyophis bannanicus, assembly GCA_033557465.1. Classification (NCBI taxonomy): domain Eukaryota; kingdom Metazoa; phylum Chordata; class Amphibia; order Gymnophiona; family Ichthyophiidae; genus Ichthyophis; species Ichthyophis bannanicus. Next base: position 21,683,849 of record CM066042.1, read on the forward strand.
AAAGAAGCCCACCACCTGATCGATTCCAGTATGAGCGAGCCAGAGGAGAGATAGCTAGTAAATGAGAACTCTGAGATTGGAGAAGATCAGACGGCATAAATGGAAGCAGTAAAGTGGCTAAATATTTCCCATGTAGAAGGCCTTACGAGTTAAGATAAGAATCTTAAATTTTAATCTATATAAAACCAAAAAGCAATGTTTTTCAGCTAATAGCAATGCAAGGCGATCAAAAGTTTTAGCGTTACATAGAAGACCAAGTGCCATATTTTGGAAAGTTTAAGTTGCCTTAAATCAAAAGCCTTTATCCAATTACAAATTGTGCGACTACCAAGCCCTAAGAGGAACCCAGCAGTGGCTGAGCTACAGCTTTGGTCTGGAGCAACCCACGAGGATGCCACTAGTGAACAGAGGAGCGAAAGAGTGGACTGTGGGGCAGCTGATAGCAAGAGGGGTGGCAATGCTTCGGGTCAACCTTTTGGGGAAGAAAGCAGCTAGAAGTAGAAATGAAACAGTTAAGAAAGTGGCCACCACTCCTTGATCCCACAGATCAAGCCATAAATGCTGCGTTCAATGTCCACTTCTACAGCGCAAGTCCATGGGGCACTTCCTTAGCATATTGCGTACAAGGTGGCAGCTAAAGCCAGGAGGATGCTGGGTTGCATACAGAGAGGAATAACCAGCAGAAAGGAGCAGGTACTAATGCCACTGTACCAGTCGCCGGTGAGGCCTCACTTGGAGTATCATGTTCAGTTTTGGCGACTGTATCTCACAAAGGACATAAAAAGACTGGAAACACTTCAGAGGAAGGTGACCAAAATGATTTGGAGCCTGCACCAGAAGACGTATGAGAACAGACTTGAAGACCTAAATATGTATACTCTAGAGGAGAGGAGGGACAGGGGAGATATGATACAGACCTTAAAATATTTAAAGGGTATTAACGAAGAAACAAACTCTTTTCAAAGACGGGGAATCTGTAAAACTAGAGGGCATAACATGAAGCTGCAAGACGGTAAACTGAAAGGCAACATTAGGAAATACTTTTTCGTGGAAAAGGTGGTGGATGCCTGGAATATCCTCCCGGTGGAGATCATGGGAGCAAAAACAGTAACGGAATTCAGAAGGGCACGGGACCGACATGCAAGAGGATGGATTCAAAGCCAACTTAAATAATTTTTATATTTCAACAAATAGAGGGGGGGGGGAGTGACCTTCACAGAGCGGTGGGTACAACCCTAAACAAAGGCATTGTGGAAGTACAGAGCGGTGGGTACAACCCTAAACAAAGGCATTGTGGAAGTACAGAGTGGTGGGTAGAACCCTAAACAAAGGCATTGTGGAAGTACAGAGTGGTGGGTACCACCCTAAACAAAGGCATTGTGGAAGTACAGAGCGGTGGGTAGAACCCTAAACAAAGGCACTGTGGAAGTACAGAGTGGTGGGTACCACCCTAAACAAAGGCACTGTGGAAGTACAGAGTGGTGGGTACCACCCTAAACAAAGGCATTGTGGAAGTACAGAGTGGTGGGTACAACCCTAAACAAAGGCATTGTGGAAGTACAGAGCGGTGGGTAGAACCCTAAACAAAGGCATTGTGGAAGTACAGAGTGGTGGGTAGAACCCTAAACAAAGGCATTGTGGAAGTACAGAGTGGTGGGTACCACCCTAAACAAAGGCACTGTGGAAGTACAGAGTGGTGGGTACCACCCTAAACAAAGGCATTGTGGAAGTACAGAGCGGTGGGTAGAACCCTAAACAAAGGCACTGTGGAAGTACAGAGTGGTGGGTACCACCCTAAACAAAGGCACTGTGGAAGTACAGAGTGGTGGGTACCACCCTAAACAAAGGCATTGTGGAAGTACAGAGTGGTGGGTACAACCCTAAACAAAGGCATTGTGGAAGTACAGAGCGGTGGGTAGAACCCTAAACAAAGGCATTGTGGAAGTACAGAGTGGTGGGTAGAACCCTAAACAAAGGCATTGTGGAAGTACAGAGTGGTGGGTACCACCCTAAACAAAGGCATTGTGGAAGTACAGAGTGATGGGTACCACCCTAAACAAAGGCACTGTGGAAGTACAGAGTGGTGGGTACCACCCTAAACAAAGGCATTGTGGAAGTACAGAGTGGTGGGTACCACCCTAAACAAAGGCACTGTGGAAGTACAGAGTGGTGGGTACCACCCTAAACAAAGGCACTGTGGAAGTACAGAGTGGTGGGTACCACCCTAAACAAAGGCATTGTGGAAGTACAGAGTGGTGGGTACCACCCTAAACAAAGGCATTGTGGAAGTACAGAGTGGTGGGTACCACTGTGGCCACTTACTGGGCAGACTAGATGGTCTACGCTGATCTTTCATCTTCCATCATTTACCGATGTTCACTGCTGTTGTCCTGAGTTTCTCTCGTCCCGTCTCTTTCTAGATCCACTGCAATCTGGCTTTTGTCCGCTACATCCTAAAGAAACAGCCCTCGCCAAAGTCTCCAAGTCCAAGGCCTTTACTTAGTCCTCATTCTCCTCGCTCTATCTGTTGCTCTTGACACAGTTGATCGCTGTCTTCTCTTCGATTCCCTGTTTTCTCTTGGCTTCCTTCTGTTCTGTCTCGGTTTTCCTCTTATCTCAATCATCATACTTTTGGTGGGTCTTCCTCCACTGTGATCCCCTTTTCAGTCGGTATACATGAGGGATCTGTCCTGGCACCTGTTCTCTTCTCTCTCTATACTCATTCCCTTGGCGCTCTCATATCCTCCCACCATCTTTATGCTGATGACTCTCACAGTTACCTCTCTGCCCCTGAAACCTCTTCAGGAATCCAGGTCCGTATCTCAGCTGCTTGCCTGGATTTGAAGAGGGTCAGAGAAGGCGCCTGGCGTACAAACACAGATAGTCTGTTCCAGGCGTAAGGTGCAGCAAGGTGAAAGGAGCGAAGTCTGGAGTTAGCAGTAGAAGAGAAGGGCACAGATAGAAGCAGTTTGCTAGAAGAGCGGAGTTCCCGAGCGGGGTTGTAAGGAGAGATAAGAGAAGAAAGGTAGTGAGGAGCCGCAGAGCGAATGCACCTATAGGTCAGCAGGAGAAGTTTGAACTGGATGTGGAAACGGATAGGGAGTCAATGAAGTGACTTGAGAAGAGGAGTAATATGGGCATGACGAGGCTGGTGGAAGATTAGTCGAGCAGCAGAGTGTTGAACAGATTGAAGGGGAGAGAGATGATTCAGAGGGAGACCAGCAAGGAGTAGGTTACAGTAGTCAAGACGGGAGGTGATTAAGGAGTGGATAAGCGTTTTAGTAGTGTGTTCAAAGAGGAAAGGGCGGATTTTGCTAATGTTATAGAGAAAGTGGAGTGGAGGAGTAGCCTAGTGGTTAGAACACTGGCTTGGTAACCAAGCAACCAGGGTTCAATTCCCACTAGCACTCCTTGTGGCCTTGGGAAAGTCACTTAACCCTCCATTGCCTCGGAAGAAAGGCCTGGCAATCTACTTCCGGTGACACTGCCAAGAAAACCCAGGAGCTTCTGGGTCGCCAGGAGTCAGGACTGATTCGAAGGCACACATTGCATTTTGCATAGAGAAAGAAACGGCAGGTCTTAGCTACTCCTTAAGTTGCTTCATTGGCTCCCTATCCATTTTTACATCCGGTTTAAACTTCTCCTGCTGATTTACAGTAAAAGTGCATTTATTCTGCGGCTCCTCTCTTATCTCGCCCTACACCCCGCCATAGGAACTCCGCTCCTCTGGCAGATCACTTCTATCTGCGCCCTTCTCTTCTACTGCCAACTCCAGACTTCGATCCTTCCACCTTGCTGCAGACTACCTGAGTCTATGCATCAGGCTCCTTCTCCAGCCCTATTCAAATCCAGGCAAAACCCCCACTTCTTTGAGGTTGCTTTCACATACAGACCCTTATTCTCCTGTTTCTCACCCATGCCTATTAACACCATCTCTAGCCCCCTGTTTGTTCTGTTTCTGCCTTGCATAGTCTGTAAGCCCTAGTGGCCAGGGACTGTCTCTCATGTCCTATGTGCTATGTTGTAACAAATTACATTATTAAACATCTTCTCAAGAGACAAACACACAAACAATTCATTGTAACGGTTCCATCAGGCAGTTCTCTAGGTAGCTTCATGTTATGCCCTCTAGTTTTACAGCTTCCCCGTTTCAGGAGCTCCCAGTTCCAGGAGGGCGACCTTTTGGCCAGTCCTGTTTTTGAACTTATATCCCAAAGCCGTGTGGTACCTGTAGTCCCTGCTTTTGCTTATTGAAATCGGAGCCGCTGGCGCTATAATCCCTCAGGACAGGGGGCTGGCCTCTACTTTCCCTCCTGGAGCTAGGCGACCTGAAAGCTCTGTAGCTATAGATCACTAATCTACTCCTATTAAAAGTGTTTACAGATTGAATAGTCACTTTCCCTAGTCTTACTGCTGAGGGATAAAGGGGTATCGGGAAGGGCAACGGTGGAAGACTAAATTCATTTTTTGCTGTAGTCTTTGCTGAAGAGAATGTTGGGGAGATGCCCGTGCTGGAAACGGTATTTAATAGTGATGAAACAAATCACAGTGAACATGGAAGAGGCGACCTGGCTGTATGTCACAGGAACCAGGCAGATCCGGGCCAGATTTTGTCTCAGTGCATGCAGGGATTTGTAGTTCTGATGCAGGGTAAACCCAGGAGTGGATTAGCCTGTTCCTTGGGACATAGTGGCAATAGTCCTGATTGGTGGCCACATGAAGCTCTTTCAAAAGTGAATTTGAAAATATAGAGCTGGGTGATTTTACTCAGTTTAGAGTATTCACATTTCAAAATGATCTCTGAAAAACCAGCAAGAGAAAACATTCACAGTAGGCAAACTCCCAGAAGTTTATGGGTGAATATTTTGAACACCACTGGCCGGGAACTTTAGGTCATGAGAGAGCTGAAGACAAACTTCACCACTGCTTCTGCATTTGCCCAGCCATCAGGGCAACATATGTTGTTCTATCCCCCTCTGCTGGCAGAACCAAGGAAAAACCACCCTAAAAATGTTACCAAGGCAAAATTTAGCTTCAGGTTTGTGAGTGAAGTGGCACCGTCCTTCTCTGCCTTTCTCACTCATCGGCTCTGCTAGGGATGTTGCTCTGTCTTTCCATGTGACTGGCTGGTCCAGTACGTGCCTCAGGCTGAGTCCGTGCTTGTTTTTCATCTCTCATTCCACAGAATCCAAGGAAAACTCTGAAACCAGGGACTGGAAATCAAGACGTGAATTCTCCTTTCATGTGACCTGCAGCCAGCATCCATAAACTGCTGGCAAGGTGATTGACTTTCCTATATGCAAAATCCTTCCATCCTTGAGGTAGACTACATGCCCTTTAGATCCCATCCCTTCTAGTCGGATTGGGGAACGATCCTTAGAACTGTTCCCCATTGTCCGGCATCCGCAGTATCACCAATTACAGTCTTTCCCCTGGAGCTGTACTCAATGCATGGAAACAAGCACTCATCCATCGATTCTGAAAACCAGCTATCTGGACCCAGCCAATTCTCATCCCATTTCTAATCTCCCATTCATCTCCAAACTTACCGAACGTCTCGTAGTTTCCCAGTGTTCCAACCATGTCAAACATACTCATATATTACACCCTCGCCAGTCTGGTTTCCACTCTCGTCACAGCACTGAGACCGTTCTTACAGCTCTTCTCAGTGAAAACTATAGTACTTTTAGTACGAGTACTCCCCAACCTCATCCCTGCCTGCATCTCATGGACCATAACATTCTCCTCTCATTGCTACAACATCGGCCTCCGGGACCAAGTTCTCTCCTGGTTCTACTCATTTCTAGCTGTTCTCTTAGGACTGTTAACTTAACTTATGTACGTTCTTACTTAATGTTCAGTGTAACCAAGTTATTCCCAATTGTTAAATGTAAACCGCTTTCATAAATTGAAAGGCACTATAAAAGAAATGCTAAATAAATAAAATAAATAAATAGTATCATGATCTTTGCAGCCAGTTCTTGGTAACTGGAACCAATATTTCAGCCATCGTTCTGCGGCCTTTCTGAGTGAAGTAATTATGCAGTGTCATGGGTATAGTTTGACTGCTTCATTTGGGGGGGACCAAACAGTGTGGCAATATATTTGCATATTCATTGTGGTTATCTTTAAAAAAATACTAGATGGATAGGAAGTCAGTATAACAAACAGGCATGGGGTGAGCTTGCGCCCCAAGATACTTAAAGAGGGAGCAGAGGCTCTCATTCAGCGGCTTTGCCAAAAAAGAAGGAAAGGAACATATTCCCAGGCTATGTAATTAAAATGCAGCAAAATTTCGTAGCTATTTAATTTAGCCTGGCAAAAAAATACTGATACTTGTACCTATATATTTTCCAAAATACAGAGGAGATGTAAGGTGCTCACCTCTAAAGGGACAAAAAGAAAAAGAGAACCACAGCGCAGTTTCTAACAGCAAAATAAATTATAGATTAGTGTTAGAAATCGCGCTATGGTTCTCTTTTTCTTTTTCAGCATCTATTTTGTGTCCAATGAAACCTCTCCCCCAACAGTAAGCGCAGTGCAGAACTAGGACATTTTACCATAGAACCCAGCATACAAGGAAAAAAAAATCTGATTCCGGTGTCATCTCATTAACAACCTGTCCAGATTGTGAACTAACACAAAAGTCACCGAAGACCATAATGAAATCAGCTTCTAAAATTAACGCACTAAGGAGCCTACTCAGAAGAGAGCAGCACCACAAATACTGCAGTGGGCCTTAGAACATCGTTACACCTATTGGGAAAACTGAACGAGTCAGATTACTACAGATCCTACATAAAAAGGTAGCACTCACCTGTAGCAGTTGTTCTCCATAGCAAGCAGGAATAAGTCCTCACATATGGGTGATGTCCCTTGACGGAGCCCACACGGGAACGCTCTCCAGCTACTATTAGAAGCTTTTGGGAGGTTCCATGGCAGCTGTGTGCCTCCTTCCCACCTGCCGCGGCGCCATCTTAAAGAAGTCTTATCATATAGCTATAGCAGAATATAGCTTCTTGGGGAGGAGGGAGGGCTGTGAGGACTTATTCCTGCTGTCAATGGAGAATACATGCTATAGGTGAGTAACTACCTTTTCTCCGGAGACAAGCAGGAATGAGTCCTACTAGGCTACCGAAAACCAAGGAGAATTCAGAGACAGGAATTCGCTTAATGGTGATCAACTCAAAATACAAGCTATGTACAATGGCAGTGATTCTCTCTTCACCTTTTTGGTAGCCTGGACAAAATAGAATGGGCCTAGAAGGGAAGGAACTGGATTCTAAACCCCAAACAGATTCCAGGAGTACAGATTGGCCAAAGTTGCTGTGGCGTTGGGAGTCCCCGTCTAGACAGTACTGAGGTGTGGACTGAAGACCACGTTGCAGCCCTGCAGGTCTCTTCCATGGAGACCGAGCTGGTCACTGACACAGCCATAGCCCTAGCCCTGACTCTGTGAGCTGTGACACGACCATCAAGGCTCAGGCCTGCCTGACTATAAGCGAAAGAGATGCAGTCTGCTAGCCAAATTGAAAGAGAGCGTTTGGAAATGGCACTCCTAGCTTTGTTTCTTTTGACCCCAGCAAAAGTTGGATGAACTTTCTATGGACTTCTGTCCACTCCAACATGTGCAACACAGCTTCCCCTTTGTGGGCCTGAGGTTCTGAGAAAAATGTTGGTAGAACAATTGACTGATTAAGATAGAAATCAGATATGTTTCTGGTAGCGGTCACTTCAGCACGTAGAGTGAGTGAGCTTCAGGCTCTCATAGTTCATCCACCTTACACCAAATTTAGGATGAGTAGGGAGGACCACTCTATTATGATGGAATTTGGTGTAAGGTGGATGAACTATGAGAGCCTGAAGCTCACTCACTCTACGTGCTGAAGTGACCGCTACCAGAAACAACACCTTTGGGGTCAAAAACTTCAGATGGCAGGAAATGAGTGGCTCAAAGGGAGCTTTCATGAGCTGCAGAAGAACCACACTGAGGTCCCAAGACACTGCAGGAGGTTTGTAGGGAGGCTTCAAGAGAAGTAATCCCCGCATAACACAAACAACTAAAGGATGTACTGAGATGTGATTCCCCTCTACACCTCAATGATAAGCTCCAATTACACTGAGGTGAACCTTGATGGAGTTGGACTTAAGTCCAGACTCAGAGAGGTGCAGAAGATACTCAAGCAGTTTTTGGGTGGGACGAACAAAAGGATCTAGGGCCTGGCTCTCACACCAGATAGCAAACCTCTTCCATTTGCAGGAACAAGACGCTCATTGAGGCCCTCCTGGAGGCCATAAGGACATTGGTCACACTGCCAGCAGGTTGAACTCAGACATTAGCTTCTCAACATCGATGCCGTGAGGGCCAAGGACTGGATGTTAGGGTGCAACATCATCCTGTCTTCCTACAGAATCAGATCCAGCACATAGCCAAGCCGGAGTGGTTCTTGACTAGAGAACTGTAGCAGGAGGGGAAACCAAGGCTGTCTGGGCCAGTAGGGAGTGATGAGAATCATCGTGTCTCCATCTGTTTCGAGTTTCAGGAGGGTCTTTGCAAAGAGAGGGATTGGAGGATACACTTACAGAAGACACTTCCCCCAATGTAGGAAGAAAGCATCCAAAGTTAGTCTGCTGTGAGATCTTATCCTGGCTTAGAACTGATCCACCTGGGCATTCTGCAGAGTGGTGAACAGATCCATCAAGGGGGTGCCCACTCCTGAAAGATGCAAGTCACAGCCGCAATGTCCAGTGTCCACTTGTGTTGCTGGAGAACTCAACTCAGTCTGTCTGCCAGAATGTTTTGTTCATCTGGTGGGTACATGGCTTTCAAGTCCAACCCATGTGCAATGGCAAACATACACAACCTGAGTGCTTCCCAAACACAGGAAGTATGAGCCCATTCCTCAACAATTTGGTTGGCCAGCCAATTTCATAAAGCCTTTAGAGCATTTGCTACAGCTCTTAACTCGAAGAAGTTGATTTGATGGAGACTTTCTTGGATGGACCAATAGCCCTGAGTGTGAAACTCATCAAGATGAGTTCCCCACCCCAGCTTGGATGCGTCTGTGGTCAAAACTTTTTGAGGTGGAGCAATTTGGAAGGGGAGACCTCTGAGCAAATGGGTGTGGATTGTTCACCATTGCAGTGACTGAACAAGCGGATTAGTGACATGCAGATGATTCCTGCATCAACCTGTGGCTTGGGTCCATTGAGTCTTCAGAGTCCACTGAGCCTGCCTCATATGGAGGTGTGCCAAGGGTGTGACATGAACTGTAGAGGCCATGGGGCCTAGTACAGTCAACATCCTGCAAGCTGATACCTGCTGACTTGACTAAATCTCTTGCACTAGTGCTGTCAGTCTGTGAAGTCAGTCATGCAGGAAGAAGGCTCTCGCCTGAGTCGTGTTGAGCAGGGCTCCTATGAAGTCCAACTGCTGGTTGGGTTGAAGGTGGAACTTGGGGTAATTTATAATGAACCCTAGTAGTTCCAAGACCTGAATGGTAAATCGTGTTGATTCTTGAACCCCTTCTGGAGTGGTACTCTTAATCAGCCAGCCGTCCAGATATGAACATAAGAAATGCTATACTGGGTCAGACCAAGGTCCATCAAGCCCAGTATCCTGTTTCCAACAGAGGCCATCCAGGTCACAAGTACCTAGCAGTTTCCCAAAAAGACACACAGGTTCCTCAATGCTTGTACTGTGGCAAGCAGTGGATTTCCCAGGTCCTCTTTAATAATGCTTTATGGATCTTTCCTCCAGGAACTTGTCCAAACCTTTTTTAAACCCAGCTACACTAACAGCTTTTACTACATCCTCCAGTAATGAATTCCAGAGTTTGATTACACGTTGAGTGAAAAAATATTTTCTCTTATTAGTCTTAAATGGGTTACACTGTAGCTTCATTGCATGTCCCCTAGTCTTTCTATATTCTGATGATGTAAACAATCGATCTACGTTTACCCGTTCCACTCCATTCCCTACAAACCTCCACACCGCTGCCCGTATCATCACTTTTGCCCGCCGCTTCGATCACATCACTCCTATCCTCTTCCGCCTACATTGGCTGCCCCTGCGTGTTCGCTTTCACTATAAACTTCTCATCCTCACTCACCGTGCTATTCACACTAATAACCCTCTGTACTTGGCTGATTTGGTTTCTCTGCACACGCCCTATCGTCAGCTCCGTGCTCTCCACGCTAATCGTCTGTCCTTACCTTCCCCTTCCCATGCACATCTTGAAAAGACCCGCCACTCTGCCTTTTTCTTTCTTGGTCCGTGGTTGTGGAATGCCCTACCCTCGTCCCTTCGTCTCGAAACCTCTTATCCTCAATTCAAAGCCGCACTTAAAACCTATCTATTTCGAAAAGCATTTGACCTCCCTCTAGATTCCCCTCCCTGATGCAATAGTCAGTTGCTGTCTTGTCCCAGTTGAGTTTTGGTCCTGTTATTCCTCTGTTTGTCAGTGTTGGTTGAGTCTGTCTGTGCTTGGTTGTGATTATTGTTTTTTGTCTTTTGCTTTGCGCTTTCCTTTCTCTTTCTTTCCTGTTAATCTTGTCGTTCTTTTTCCGTAGTTTGCAGTGTTGACCTTTTATTTTCTTTGTACACCGCTTTAATGTTTCGGCCTAAGCGGTCTATCAAATATAAAATAAAGATAAAGATTCATTAATTTATAGACTTCTATCATATCTCCCCTCAGCCGTCTCTTTTCCAGGTTAAAGAGCCCTAACCTTTTACATCTTCCCTTTATTTGAAAAAGGTTTGTTTGTTCATTAATACCCTTTAAATATTTAAACATCTGTATCATATCTGCCCTGTCTCTCTTTTCCTATAGGGTATACATATTTAGATCTTCAAGTCTCTTCTCATACGACTTCTGGCGTAGGTTTCAAATCATTTTGGTTGCCTTCCTCTGAACTGTTTCAAGTTTTTTATATCCTTTGTGAGATATGGTCTCCAAAACTGAACACAATACTCCACGCGAGACCTCACCAGCGACTTGTACAGGGGCATTAGTCCCTCCTCCTTTCTGCTGCTAATTCCTCTCTGTATGCAGCCCTGCATCCTTCTGGCTTTGGCTACCGCCTTGTCACATTTTTTCACCACCTTGAGATCCTCAGACACTAGCACTCTGAGATCTCTCTCCTGGTTTGTGCACACCAACCTCTCTCCCCCTATTGCATACATTTCCTTTGGATTTCTGCATCCCAAGTGCATGACACTGCACTTCTTTGTATTAAATCGTAACTCGAGCATTAGACCATTCTTCCAGTTTTTGTAGATCTTTCCTCATGTTGTCCACTCCCTCAGCCTAGATTGACTAAATTGTGAGCTCTGATGAGCAGGGACTATCTTTTACATGTCTGTGCAGCGCTGCGTACGACTGGTAGCGCTATACAAATGCTCAGTAGTAGTAGTAGGAGTCTACTCTGTTGCAAGTTTTCGTGTTATCTGCAAAATGGCAGACCTTTTCCTTCAATCCTTCAGCAACATCACTCACAAACACATTGAACAGACCAGTCCTAGGACTGAACCCTGGGTCACGCCACTACTCGCCTTCCTTTCTTCCAAGTGAGTTCTGTGTACTACCACTTTCTGTCAGTCAACCAATTTCTGATCCAGTTCACCACCTTGGGACCCATCCCCAGGCTGCTCAGTTTATTGATAAGCCTCCTATTTATTTATTTTATTTAACAGGATTTTTATACTGCTTTATCATTTTAGTCAAAGCAGTTTACATTGTAACTTAAACATGGTAATATACATTAAACAGGGATGTTGATAACTTCGATTCTTCTGAGGCAATGGAGGGTTAAGTGACTTGCCCAAGGCCACAAGGAGAGCAAGTGGGAATCAAACCTCTTGGCTCCCAAGCCAGTGTTCTAACCATTAGGTTAATGCTTCATTCCACACTTTGAACAGTATCAAAAGCTTTGCTAAAATCTAGGTAGATCACATCCTTTGCATGCCCTTGATCTAGTTCTCTGGTCACCCAGTCAAAGAACTCAATCAGAAGTGTTTGGCATGATCGTCCTTTGGTAAAACCATGTTGCCTTGGATCATGCAACTCACTGATTTCTAGAAAGCCCGCTATTCTCTCTTTCAGGAGCGCTTCCATTACTTTTCCTGCCACCGAGGTAAGGCTTACCGGCCTATAGTTTGTCACTCCTTCCCTATTACCACTTTAGTGAAGAGGTACCACATCAGCCCTTCTCCAGTCCTGCAGAACCTCTTCTGTCTCCAAGAATGTATTAAAAACATCCTAAAGGTCCTGCACCTCTCTGAGCTCTTTCAGTATCCTGGGATGTATCCCATCTGGTCCCATAGCTTTGTCCACTTTCAGTTTTGCAAGTTGTTCTAACACATCATCTTCTGTGAATGGTGTGGTATCTACTCCATTTCCATTTGTATATTTGTCAATCACAGGTGGTCCTTCACTAGGATTTCTTTAGTAAAAATAGAACAGAAGTATTTGTTTAGCATTTTTGCTTTTTCAATGTCAGTTTCCACGAATCTGTTTTGAGCACTTTTGAGTCCTGTAATTCCACCTCTGATCTTCCTCCTCCTCTCCTGAATATACCTGAAAAAAGTTTTGTTGCCACACTTCACATCTTTAGCCATCTTTTCTTGTCTTTGATTTTGCTATCCTTATTTCTCTTTTTGTCTCTTTTAGCTGAATCCTGTATTCTGTTCTGTGTTCCTCTGTTTGTGAACTTCTAAATTTTGTGTAAGTTGTGGGTTTTGCCTTTATTTGTGCAGCCACATTTTTGGAGAACCAAATAGGTTTCCTTTTTCTCATATTTTTATTTACTTTCCTTACATATATATCTGTTGCCCCTTTTATTGCCTCCTTTAGTTTAGCCCATTGCAATTCCACTTCCCTTATCCCCTCCCACCCTGCCAACTCCTCCTTCAGGTACTTGGCCATTTTACTGACGTCAGTGTTTTTAAGTCCAGAACTTTGAGTTTGCTGTGATTGGACTCCGCCTTGGCTTTTACCTCAAGTCACACCGTGTGATGATCGTTGCTGCTCACATGGGCACCCACCCAGACATTTATTTCTATTTATATAATGGGTTCTTATACCGCTTCATTTATTTATCTTTATTTAACGGGGCTTTTATACCGCTTTATTTAACAGGTTTTCTATACTGCCTTATCTCAAAATCAACGTGGTTTACATAGCAATTTTGAACAATTTACATAGTAACAAAGTGAAAGGGGGAGGGGAAGCATGCGGGAGATGCTCAACAAGATAAGCTATATACAATATGTACAATGAGGTTGTGAAGGTTGGGGGGGGGGGTCAGAAAGAGAGGCCTAGGGATATCTGGGGCCAGGGGAAATGCTGAACGGAAGGGGGATTCTACATGCTTTGTAATGCTGCTGAAGTGTTCCGCATATAGAAAGGTTTTCCATTTTTTTTGGAAGTCCTTAGTATCTACAGTAGCTCTTACATCATGCAATAGAGGGTTCCATAGGGAAAATGCCCTCTCAGATGTGGGCAGCTTAGACTTTGTGTAAGCGCTGGGGTAATAATAAGGTTTGACTTGTTGTGCCTTCTTGGTCGGTTGTTTGAATTTCTATTGATTAAAGTCTTCAGGATGTCAGCGGATGTATTCTGCAGGATTTAAAAAATGTTTAGCGCCATTTTAAACTTGATGTAGGAGCGGACTGGGAGCCAGTGTAGCTGGTTCAGAAGGGGAGTAATAAGTTTGTCTTGCAGATCCGGTGATGATGTGTGTGCAGCGGTGTTCTGAGCCATCTGCTAGGGACAGATAGTCTGCTTCGGGAAGCCATGGTATAGGGAGTTGCAGTAGTCTAACATGGGCATAATGACTGCCTGGCATACTGCACGGAAATTATCCTGGTTGAGGAGGGGTTTCAGTCTTCTGACTATGCTCTTCTTGTGATGTGCATTCCTGAAGGTCTTGTTGATGTGAGATTGTAGATTCATGCTTTAGTTATGTAGTTTATTGCAGGTTTATACTTTAGTCAAAGTGGTTTACAATGTAACATAATATAAGTGATTACATTAAACAAGGAGCATTAAACTTCAAATTTAAATTAACATTAACAACTTGGGTTAAACATGGAGAAAGGTTAAAGTGTATTGTTTTATGCCAGGGTTCGGCTTATCCATGCTGAGCTTGGCAATAGTTCCAAAGTGTTCTGCGTACAGGAAAGTTTTTAGTTTCTTTCTAAAGTCTTGGATGCCATTTGTGGACTTGATGTCTTCTGGTAGGGAGTTCCATGGTGATGGTGCTGATGGAGAGAAGGCCCTTTTGCATGTGGTTTGTTTAGTTCTTGTTTGGGCGTTGGGATGATGAGCAGGTTTTTATTATTGGTTCTCCTTGGTCAGGTTTCATGGTCTTTTAAGACCAACAATTGTAGGGCGTCTGCTGATGTGTGGTGGTGGTGATGATGTAGTTGTTGTTAAATGCCGTTGAGTCAGTGTCGACTCATGGCGACCCTCTGGATAGTTGACCTAAACAGTGTTTGGTCTTCAGTCAAGCGTCTCATTGTTGATAGAGTGGTATCTATAGCTGCTGTTATTGTACCAATCCATCTCATTGCCAGTCTTCCTCTTTTATGTTGACCTTCTACTTTGCCAAGCATTATGTCTTTTCGGCAGGGACTATGCTAACAATGTGGTTTGTATTCCTACTGGTTGAAGAGCCTGGGAGGCATCTGACCATCTTCTGTCCTTTGGACTATGTTGCTAAGTTAATACCTCTGATGATGCAGTCTCCAAGTAGTTATGGTTTCCTGTTTTGTGATTTTTTTTTTTTGTTCATGTTTGGGGCATTGCCCTCTGTCAATTTCATGCTATCCGTCCCTTCCTAGACATCGCTGCCAACTTGCTCATTGATTATTGTAACAGCATCCACGCAGCCCTCTTTGCCAATAAGCTGAAATGTCTACAGTGTGTACACAACACACACATTTGGATCATCCCCTCCCCCTCCAATGCTTCCTTTCTCTTCCCAGATCTCCTACAAGATTTTGACTGACCCATGAAGCGCTACATACAGTAGCCGCGATCATTTGGCCTCTTATCACCCTACACATCCCAGCCCGTTCCTTGTGTTCAATCGACCACATCCCCCCCCCCCATCCCCCTAACATGAAGCCACGAGAAATCTGCCTTGTTTTCATTGCTTCTGTAACAGTCTCCCTCACAGCTATGCCTCAAACAAGACTCATCTCAAAACCTATCTCTTTCATCAAGCTACAATTCCTCATGAGAGACTCTTAAAGAAATTAAAAAGTCATGGGATAAGAGGCAGTGTACTACTGTGATTGGGAATTGGCTAAATGATAGAGGACAGACAGTAGGGCTAAATGGCCAATTTTCTCAATGGAGAAAGGTGAGCACTGGAGTACCATAGGCAGTGAAATGGGGTGGGCCACTGGGACTATAGCCCCCCCACCCCCAACATTTTGTCCAACACAGAATTAGAGGCAAGACCGCCGTTTGGCTTGTTTGAATCCTCCAACCAAAAGGATGTTCACAGTACCTGTGGAATACCCCAGGGATCTGTACTGGGCCTGCTGCTTTTTAACATATTCATAAATGACCTAGAAATGGGAACAAGCAGCGAGGTCATCAGATTTACAGATGATACCAAATTTTCAAAGTTCTTAAATCACAAGAGGAACTTGAGAAATTAGGAGACTGGGCGTGCAAATGGCAAATGAAAATTAATGCGGAAAAGTGCAAAGTTATGCACTTAGGGAAGAACAATCCAATTTACAGTTCTATGATGCAAGGTTTAAAGGGAGAAAGCCAACATGGATTTAGCCAAGGAAAGTCGTGTCTTACTAATCTGCTAGATTTCTTTGAAGGTGTGATTAAACAGGTGGACAAATGTGAGCCGGTTGATATAGTGTATCTGGATTTTCAGAAAGCCTTTGACTAGGTCCTTCATTAGAGACTCTTGGTGAAATTAAAACGTCATGGGATAGGAGGTATTGTACTATTGTGGATCAGGAACTGGTTAAAAGAAAAAAGCAGAGGGTTGGGCTAAATGGCCTATTTTCTAAATGGAGAAAGGTGAATAGTGGAGTACCCCAGGGATCTGTGCTGGGTCGGCTGCTTTTTAATGGAAATAGAAATAACGACTGAGGTGATCAAATTTGCAGATGACACAAAATTATTTAAATTTCTTAATACCCAAGAGGATTGTGGAAATTGCAAGAGGACCTTGATAAGTTGGAAGACTGGGCATCAAAATGGCAGATGAAATTTAATGTGGACAAGTGCAAAGTTATGCACCTAGGGAAGAACAACCCAAACTATGGTTACACGATGCAAGGTTCCACATTAGGAACCACCACCCAGGAAAATGATTTAGGAGTCATCGTGGATAACATGTTAAAACCCTCGGCCCAGTGTGCAGTGGTGGCCAAAAAGGCAAATAGAATGCTAGGTATCACAAGGAAAGGAATGGAGAATAAAACAAAGGATATCATAATGCCTCTGTATCGTTCCATGGTGCGACCTCACCTTGAATATTGTGTGCAATTCTTGTCGCCATATCTTAAAAAGGATATAGCATTATTAGAAAAGGTACAGAGAAGAGCCACCAAAATGGTAAAGAGGATGGAAGGCTACTCCTATGAGGAAAAGCTTAAAAGGTTACAGCTCTTCAACTTGGAAAAGAGACTGCTAAAGGGAGATACTCTATGATAAACGTCTGTAAAATGAGTGGTATGAAATGGGTAAACGAAGATCAGTCGTTTACTCCTTCAAGAAGTAGAAAGATGAAAAAGAGGGGCTAAGATTGCATTGGGAGAGGTTGTAAATGTTTGAGCTCCTCATAACAAGCACCATTTTGCCTGCTGTTTGGGTGTTTTTTCCCTTGATATGGGGTGAAAATGAAAACAGAAGGGCTTACCTCTTGGCCCCCGTCTACCAATGATGGGCAATTGGGCTGCTCTCGAAGAGTGTAAAATTCAGCATTTGGGGAGAATGTCACTATCTTCAGCGTACCCAGGGAGTCTTCAGACGTCAGATCTGAGCAGTGATGGGGTGCTTCTCAGCCCAGACAACTGCAGTGCTCCACTGCAACCCCAAAGGTGTTCTCTATCCAAGGTTGTGCTCCTTCCCGAGCAGAGGGTGGGGAGTGAAGGAGGCACCTTGGTGGTAGGAGGAAGATGTGGCAGTCTTCAGCCTATTGCAGCTTCTTCACCAAGCACTCAGAAGTCCGGTGAGCTGCATAAAATTGGTGTTCCGGGGACTCTGGACCAACGTTTGACAGTAGGATAGAAATACCTGCTGTAATTACTCTTAATACACTATGGGTAGTCATGGCAAGCATGAAGCAGTCTCTTGGTGTTTTTGTGAATGAAATTAAGAGCACTTAGCTGTGGCTAAGCAAGTGACTTAGGTGGTTTTGAAAGAGAAAGAGGTACAATCTAGTTGTGTGGCAAAACTGGAAGAATAAGTGGGTGTTTCGCAATCTCATAGCGAGTTGTCCTAGGAGAACTCCGTTACAGGTAAGTAACTTTGTTGAACTTTCTGTCCAAGAAACTGGAGTATATGGAAAACCAAGTCAGAAAGAGCAATCTGAGACTTTTGAATTTCCCAAAGTCTCACCTGCTATCACTGCCAGAGATGACACAGAAGGATTTCCGTGAGACTCTTAAAAGTCCACAAGATGGCTTGCCCCCTTTAATTAGAGCACAATATCTATCTTTAGGTTCGCCTGCAAAACCACCTGGGGGCCCCCCAGAGAAACCCCGTCTGAGGGCTTAGACCTCACTGGGTTTCTCGAGAGCTTGCTTGATATCATCACCAAGTGAGTTACTATGATTGTTACCTTCACTCTGGAAACAGACCGTAATTTAATTTTGTGTTTGTTTTATAAGAATTTGAATGATGTTTATTGATTCTAGGGTACGGATTGTTCCAGAGAAAGCCAAAGAAGAAGGATGGAGTTCTTGGCTTTAAAACCTAGAATCCTCTCCTTGGGGGCAAGTTTCTTCCTGAAGTTTCCATCTAGTGTGTTATTTTTTCTGACAAACAGTATGTCTACGATGACCCTAAACAGCTCTTATTATTTCTGTCTTCAAGAGAAGAGGTTGAAGTGAAGTTATGATATTCTCATCCGGCTGATAATTTTCTCTGCCGCCCTTTCCCTCTATTTTTATTTACCTTTGGCAACTTTATCAGATGTATGAGTTATATAATATTTTTATTTCTTGCCCTCCAGATTTTGGACTGATAGGACATTTATTTGTTTCTTTTTCCTTTTGTATTACTCATTGCCTTTTTTGAAGATTTATTGTTATTTGTTTTGCTCTTGCATATTGTGTGAATGATTATTGGAAAATTTATAAACAATAAATTTTAAAAAAAGTAGAAAGACTAGGGGACATGCAATGAAGCTACACTGTAGCACGTTTAAGACTAACCAGTGAAAATATTTTTTCACTTAGTGCGTAGTCAAACTCTGGAATTCGTTGCCAGAGGATGTAGTGTAGCTGAGTTTAAAAAGGGTTTGGACAAATTCCTGGCAGAAAATTCCATAAACCATTATTAAAGAGGACTGGAGAAATCCAGTGCTTAGCCCCAGGCCAAGCAGCATGGGATGGGCCTACCTTTGGGAACCTGACAGGTGAAACCTGGACTGGCCACTGTTGGAAACAGGATACTGGGCTCGATGGATCTTTGGTCTGGCCCATTGTGGCTTATCTTATGTTCATATGTGTTCTGGACCAGCTCTTCCGCCTACGGAAACCTTTCCCGCTGTTTCTTCCTTCCTTTGACAACCGGCACCCCTTTCTATCTTTTAACTTGAATTAATATGTAAACTACTTTGCCTGTTAAGAAAAGGCGATATAGAAAATGGCATTTTCCCTTCCCCCTTTTATTTTTGTGTTCAGCTATTTTTATTGAAAATTTTTAAATTCTATTTCCACGTATCAAATTAACTCTACCATACTTTGCAGCTGTGTTTACTGCTATCACCGAAGAAGCTGCACCCGGGATACAAAATGATCTACAGCTTGCCAGCTCTCCTGAAATCTTCTAAGCCTATTATATTTTTAAACTGCAAACATTTCACAGTTGTATGTCAAAAGCAACCAACTCCATCAAATACAGATTTCTAGCAAGAACCTATCCTTCTGAGATTAAAGATGAGTTTTAAGACCAAGGACTGCAGGGCATCTATAATTCTTATTCTTATGGACAGAAATATCTTTGTCAGGTCAACCATAAATTATTGGAACACTGGTTTCAGGTAACTGGGATGAAAAAATTGTTTTGAAATGATCCGTCTAATTTCTTCCACCCTGCAGGTTGTAATGGGCCTATGGGACACCGGAAAGCTTGGTCTTGAACCCTTGCTATTTATGGCAAATGACACTAGCATTTTTTTGCAAGTGGTAGGGGGGATGGTTTGGGCAATTTAGGTAGGACCACTGGTGATCTGGTTACAAGAGAATAAGCTGAATCTGAGTGCAGGTTAATCGGAAGCACTCTCCCTCTCACGTAAAGGTAATCTGGATAGCCCAGTGGGGTTCCCTCTGTGCGATCTGGATGTTAGACCGGATGAGGGTCTTATGTTTTTTCAGATCACATCTCTGTCATGCTGAAATCACCTTTTAGTTAATATCTTTAAGTTAGTTGGCATTTTGCCTTTACTGAGCCCAAAGGATTTGGAAGGGTAACCCAGAGGTCCTAAACATGCAGGCTGCATTTTGGTAAGTCATTGCACTGTACATAGTGCTACCTCAGCTCACTATTAGACGGCTTTTATTGATTCTAAATAGGTGGCAGCCAGCATACTGGATGAGCTGCAAGACCGAGCATCCCCGACTTACAGAAATTAACATGGGTTAACTATAGCTGCTCTAATGTTCCAAGTAGGTGCCTCCTTTAAGCCTCTTTTATAAAGAAAGGCAGATACTAGCCTAAGTCTGTAAGGGGCGATCACTTACACCTGGGATAAATGCTGAGATTTTATTACTTACTCTGCCCCTAGGCACACCCACAGGGAAAGTACGCCCCATCGGATCTAGGCGCACACATTTGTAATAGTGCCAAGAATGACAGGGCTCATCTACCCATGAAATTAACTAAAATACTGACATTTAATATGTTCTTGCTGCCTAAACAGAAGCAACTCTTTATCAGATCACCCTCTAGAGGTCTCCATGAGGGTGTTTTTGTGCTTCAAATGGCGCCAGGCACTGGCCTGTCAGGTGGAGAAATTAGCATTTACTCTCCGGTGACAGCCTGAGCTCTCCCCTAGACAACCTGCCTTGTGGCCCCTGGTTACCAGGGGCCCATTTGCATTCTTAATGGCAGCTCCAAAGTCACAAAATGAGATCGTAGGTCCATTATTTGGCTTTTCAGAACCGGGTAAAATCTGGATCATTGCAGACCTTACATGAAATTTTGGGATAATATGGTTCCTTAAGCCAAGTAGACACCAATAAGAGCTGGGATTGGGGGGGGGGGGGGGAGATTGATGTTGGGAAGGTCCAGGGGAGGGTGGAAGGGCTGCTGTTGGCTTTTGAATGTGCCCCTCGATCGAGACTCCTAAATCTTCAATGTGAATTTTAATTTATTTGGAAATGGAGTGAAATTATTCAATTATTTATAATTTGCATTTATTAAAGATTGTTACCACAAAGCCTGCAGCATTTTAGGCCCTGCTGAATTTAAACAATAAAACACACGAGAAAGCCGCACAGTAAATACTTCAGGGTTCCTCAAGCCAGTCCTGGTGCACCCTTTAGCCAGTCTATGAACCTGCATGAGAGAGGGCTGCATTGCATAGAGACCTGTTACATGCAGACTCAGTCTGAATATCCCAAAAAACCAGACTGGCTAGAGGGTGCACCGGGAATGACTTGCAACACGCTGAAACATAGGACGGGAGCACGCACTGTATGTTGTCTCTTGCTGTGCGAATTTATCATGTGTTTTATTGTCTAAATTCAGCAGGGCCTAAAATGCTTCAGGCTTTGTGGTAACAATGTTTAATAAATGCAAATTATAAATAAATGAATAGTTTCACTCCATTTCCAAATAAATTAAAATTCACGTTGAAGATTTAGGAGTCTCAACAAAGGCCAACAGCAGCCCTTCCACCCTCCCCTGGACCTCCCCAACATTAATCCTCCCCTCCCCCCCCCCCCCCCCCAGCTCTTACTGGTGTTTAGTGGGAGACAAGAGCAATCCCAGTCATTCCACTAGGGGGTCAAGCTACCATGTAAGGGGTGTGGAGAGGCATTTGCAAAAATAGTGATTTAACCAGCTAGCTCTGAAAGCTACCTAAGACTTCTCCACGGTGGCTGTCGTCATTCCCTTAGGCGGACGGGTTGGGGCGGTGTGCTGGCAGTGTTGAAGCCCTGAGGAAATAGCCAGTCCAGGCTTGTGGGAAGGTTTCCCTAGAGGCTGCTCTTCCTCCTGCTCAGGAGTGTATACGTGCTTTGACTTGGTCCTTTGGTTCTGCCCTTAAAAACTAACGTTTTCATCATTTCCATGACTAAGATTTAAACAAAGAGAAATCCCAGCCTCAGAGTATGGTGAAATGACCAGTGAGTCACAAGGGGAAGAGTATTAAAATCTGGTATTTAATCCTTGACATTACTGATAGAACAAAACCGAGGTGAACTGATGCCTCACCAGTGATGCAAGGTGTTCCCAAGCACCCCGTGCTCCCAGACATTTCACAAGGGTCCTTCTGATACGACCTTGTGCGGAACACGGGAGATACGTATCTCATAGGCCTATTCACTTTCTAGCCAAAAATGATTAAACCAAAACTTGGGGCTTTCCTCCAAACGCACACGCACACATACATAGCACAGTTCCATATTTAGACATGCGATGCCCAATTATGGCTGTTGTTGCAAGAGTGGTGTTCAGATGATCGTATTTGTTCAGTTCAATTATCAAAATCTTGGGCGGGGAGGCAGAAGGCTGAACTTTGCCCAGGGCACCTCATACTTTGCACCACGCCTGGGGCCGGCCCTGGTTACGATACCCACAAAGATAAACAAGATCTACCTCATCACAATTAAATCCTCCGTCTCATGTCACTTTTAATACCTCTGCCCTTGACACGTTTCACGGCTCCCTTAACTCTACTGGATATCTCAGTTCTGGGTATGTTGTGGGAATATTACCATGAAACCTGAGTCAAACCTGTCTCATGAAATCATTGCAGCATCTGATCTAAAGGCTTTTGTTCTTTTTTTTTTCAAGCTTTTATTTACGAAGGTTGTTGTGACACAGTGAAAAATGATGAAGAGATAAAACATGATGAGATATGAGCAATGGTTTAGTGACAAAACCTCTCTTAAGGTTTCAGTGTTATCTTGTAGAAAATCTCCCCAAACACCAAAAACCAGAATGAGAAGAAGTGTCGCCAGTCAAGCAACTCATTCACGCGGAGTCGGAACCGTGTGGGCAAGAGAACGTGCTGAGGGCTCCCGGGATCAACTGCGCTGCTTCAGCTGCTGCAGTTCTTTCCATTCCCCAGAAACCGCTGCCCAAGCCACAGCCTAGTCTTGCCTAAAGACTACACCAGCCCTGTGTATTACAAAATAAGAATGTACGAGATGCCAGACGGGGTCAGACCGAGGTCCATCAAGCCCAGTATCCTGTTTCCAACAGTGACCAATCTAGGCCAGAAGTACCTAGCAGTTTCCCCAAAAGACACAGATTCCGCAATGCTTGTACTGGGTCGGTCAAGCAGTGATATCCTGAGTCCTCTTTAATAATGGTTTATGGACCTTTCCTCCAGGAACTTGTCCAAACCTTTTTTAAACCCAGCTACACTAACAGCCTTTACTACATCCTCTGGTAACAAATTCCAGAGTTTGATTATGCACTGAGTGAAAAAATATTTTCTCTTATTAGTCTTAAATGGGTTACACTGTAGCTTCATTGCATGTCCCTTAGTTTTCTATATTCTAATAACGTAAACAATTGATCTACATTTACCCATTCCACTCCATTCATTAATTTATAGACTTCTATCATATCTCCCCTCAGCCGTCTCTTTTCAAGGTTGAAGAGCCCTAACCTTTTTAGCCTTTCTTCATAGGAGTATCCTTCCATCCCCTTCACCATTTTGGTGGCTCTTCTCTGTACCTTTTCTAATAACGCTATATCCTTTTTAAGATACGGCGACCAGAATTGCACACAATATTCAAGGTGTGGTCTCACCATGGAACGATATAGAGGCATTATAACATCCTTTGTTTTATTTTCCATTCCTTTCCTTATGATACCTAGCATTCTATTTGCTCTCTTGGCTGCCGCTGCACACTGGGCCGAGGGTTTTAACATGCTATCCACAATGACGCCTAAATCTTTTTTAAGGGTGGTGGTTTCCAATGTGGACCTCTGCTGTCCATTTGTCCTTTCTTCTCTCTTCTAGCTTTTTTCCATTCTCTCTACATCTCCTTTAACATACTGATCTTCCCCTTTTTCTCTTTCCTCCTTCTCTTTCTTTATTCATTTTTCATCCACTCAAATTTTACCCTTCCATATTCAATCCCCACTTACTCTCTCATTGCTCGGCCAATCGTAGATTTTTCTTCCCTCCCACACAAAATATCTTTTCCCCTCTCCATCCTCACTTCCCCAGCTCTATCCCCTTCTAGTCCTCCCCCACCATCAGCTCCCTTCAAGAAAAGGGTACTTGGGTGCTGAGGGTTTCTTCAGTGGAACCAGATTGTGAGGGGGCTAGGCCTGGAAATGGACAGATGGGGGGTGGCTAGGCCTGGAAAGGGGCAAATGGGGGAGGGGAGGAGAGAGCTAGTACTGATGCAGGGGGATGGGAGAATGAAACTGGAAGGGAGCAGATGCTAGGGGGCTGGAACTAGACAGAAGCTGATGTTGGGGGAGCAGATGCTAGGAGGGGCTGGAACTAGAAGGGAACTGATGTTGGGGGAGGATTAGAAGGGGATGGGGCTGCGGGAGTGAGGATGGAGAGGAGAAAAGATATTTTTGTGGGAGGGAAGAAAAATCTACAAATTGTTCAGCTTTTCAAATAGGTGTTTGGAAGTTGCAGGGCCCACTGCAGTATTTACAGTGTTTCTTTTTTGGGTAGGTTCCTTATGTGAGTTTTGGAAGTTGGTGCTGATATGGTATGGTGGATTTGCTCTATAGATCCTCAGTGACATTTGTAGGGTTTTGTATTAATTCACAATATGCCTGGTACTAGAGAATCTTGGTTGTTAGTGAGATGACCAGAATCAAATTTTTTTTTAAAGATATTGAGTTCTGTGGGTGAATGTCCTGGTTCTGCTCTGCACCTACTGTTGAGAGAAGAGGTTCTGTGGATGCAAAATATATGTTCGAAAAGAAAAAGCAAGAACCATAATGCAGTTTATAACATCAAAATAAATTGAGTTATAAACTGTGCTATGATTCTCGCTTTTTCTTTTAGTTCCTTGGCGTGTGAGCAACTTGCAGTTCCTTTGTTTTTTTGCAGAATATATATTTACATTAACACTAAGCTGGTCCAGTGCGCAGTTTTGAGTTATGTTGCAGATGCCAAGCCCCTCTTGGTGTTTATTTTGGAGTGGGGAGCTTTGTGTTGGGGTCGCAAAGCCCCTCTTGCTTTTCAGAGGATGGGTAATGCTGTGTAGGGGCCACTGAGATTCTCTGGTTTTTGTGAAGGTGGAAAATGGTGTATTGGGACTGCCAAGTCGCTCTTGTTTTGTGGAAGTGGGAGGTGCTGCATTGGTGCTGTTGAGCCCCTCTTGTTTGGCGCATTTAGCAGCATGTTTCCTAAGCTCTGTACTAGTAACACATGCGTAGGTCACAATACCAGCGTGTGTCCATAGGCCAGCTTCAGAGAGAGAGTTACATCCCCCTGCAGTTACCACATCTCAGCATAGCAAAATGGCTACAAGACCAACTAAGGCCACCCATTGAGATGCTATTAGTTGCAACCATGCTACGTGAGCTGCGCTATTATGCTAGTTTCTGCCGACAGTGCGCAGCATGTGAGAGTTCTTTCGCTGGCATCCCTCTGGAGGGAAGTATAATTTTGGGAAAGAAATCCTGAAACCCTAAGAGGAATGGAAAAAGCATGGAGCGTGTTCCCTGGTCCGGCCAGAAAGTAGCTTTTCTGTCGCTTCAGCTTCACCTCCTACTGCCAGTACATTGTCTGCATAGCTGCCAGTAGGAAACGAAGCTATAGCAAGAGAAAACCAGAATAATAACACGTTTATGTTTGTTAAAACTTGATATACTGCTCTTCGGGGAGGCATCAGAGCGGTTTACAATAAAAATAACATAAAAAATGCAATATTAGAAAGGAAATGAACTCCAATAAAGTCTATAGAGCGTGTAGACATGGGGGGGAGGGAAAAAATGGGGGGGGGGGGGTAAGCAAGAGGGAGGGGAGGACAGACAGGAGGGCGAGTGGAAAGGATAGAGGTTATGGTGGTTAGGGCAGGAGACCGAAGGCTTTATGGAAAAGTTGGGTCTTGAGCTGGGCCTTGAATTTCACAAATGAGGGCTCTAATCATAGATCTGGGATATGATTATTCCATAGGAAGGGTCTGAGAAAGTAGAACACAGAGTGATGTGTAGATTCCAAGTGAACCTTTAAATAGAGTAAAGGGCGCGGTGTGGGGTGTGAGACATGCAATATGATAACTGAGGAGAGAGAAGTATTCTAATGCTTGATCAAGAAATGAAAATGCATCCTGTGATCCCACAAGGGAAAAGCATGGATTTATTTGTTGTCATTGAAGCCTGCTTACCACATGTGGTTTAAATCAGCAATAGTCAGTCTTCTTATATTGTGACTATTCTTTGCATCAACATTTTACCAATTTTGCTTATAGTTTCTAGATGTACATTGACTATATGGTTATCATGTTTTTGATTCCTACATTCTGTACAAAACTTTTCTCCTGCATATTTTTCAATGAGTAAAATATTTTTGAGCTACCCATACAGCTGGGTGTTTTTCTTTTGGTCCATATCTAAAATTTAGCATGCTCTTGGAGCAAACGGCATGGCCTAATGGGAGACAGCCAACATGGCTTTAGACAAGGAAGATCTTGTCTTACTAATCTGTTATGTTTTTTTGAAGGTGTGAATAAACAGGTGGACAAAGGTGAGTCGGTTGATATAGTGTATCTGGACTTTCAGAAAGCCTTTGACAAGGTCCCTCATCAGAGACTTTTGGCAAAACTAAAGAGTCATGGGATAGGAGGCAGTGTAGTATTGTGGATCAGGAACTGGTTAAAAGATAGAAAGCAGAGGGTAGGGCTAAATGGCCAATTTTCCCAATGGAGAAAGGTGAATAGTGGTGTACCCCAGGGATCTGTGCTGGGTCCGTTGCTTTTTGGCATATGCATAAATGACCTGGAAAGTGGAATAATGAGTGAGGTTATCAAATTTGCAGATGACACAAAGCTATTTAAAGTTGTTAAAACCCAAGAGGATTGTGGAAAATTGCAAGAGGATCTTGATAAATTGGAAGATTGGCATCAAAATGGCAGATGAAATTTAATGTGGATTGGAGGAGTGGCCTAGTGGTTGGGGCAAGTGGAGGAGTGGCCTAGTGGTTGGGGCAAGGTACTTCAGGCCAGAAGGTCGGGGGTTTAAATCCCACTAGAGGGCAGCAACTTAGGCCGGAAGGACTGGGGTTTCTAGTCCCACAGGTGCTCCTTGTGGTCTTGGGCAAGCTACTTAACCCTCCATAGCCCATGTTCCCTGTAAAATAGTTATCTCCAAGTTATAATGCCCTGTTCAATGTAATTTCAGTTTGTTCAATGTAAACCGCACTGATGCAGAATAGCGAAGTATATAAGAGAATGTAATAAATAAATAAATAAATAATGTGGACACGTGCAAAGTTATGCACCTAGGGAAGAACAACCCAAACTATGGTTACACGATGCAAGGTTCCACATTAGGAACCACCACCCAGGAAAAAGATTTAGGCATCATTGTGGATAACATGTTAAAACCCTCGGCCCAGTTTTCAGCGGCAGCCAAGAGAGCAAATAGAATGCTAGGTATCATAAGGAAAGGAATGGAAAATAAAACAAAAGATATTATAATGCCTCTGTATTGTTCCATGGTGAGACCGCACCTTGAATATTGTATGCAATTCTGGTCGCTGTATCTTAAAAAGGATATAGTGTTATTAGAAAAGGTTCAGAGAAGAGCCACCAAAATGGTAAAGGGGATGGAAGGATACTCCTATGAAGAAAGGCTAAAAAGGTTAGGGCTCTTTAACCTGGAAAAGAGACAGCTGAGGGGAGATATGATAGAAGTCTATAAATTAATGAACAGAGTGAAACGGGTAAACGTAGATCGATTGTTTATGTTATCATAATATAGAAAGACTAGGGGACATGCAATGAAGCTACAGGGTAGACTATTTAAGACTAATAAAAGAAAATATTTTTTCTCTCAACGTGTAATCAAACTCTGGAATTTGTTACCGGAGGATGTAGTAAAGGCTGTTAGTGTAGCTGGGTTTAAAAAAGATTTGGACAAGTTCCTGGAGGAAAGGTCCATAAACCATTATTAAGAAGGGACCCAGGATATCAATGCTTGACCCAGTACAAGCATTGTGGAACCTGTGTCTTTTGGGGAAATTGCTAGGTACGTATGTCCTAGATTGGCCACTGTTGGAAACATGATACTGGGCTTGATGGACCTTGGTCTGACCCAGTATGGCATATCTTATGTTCTTATGTTCTTATCACTGCCTATTTTTGTTTTATTTTATTTTTAGTATTTAGCTCGCGTCTTTCCAGGGGGAAATCAAGGCAAGTTACTTCAGGTACAATTCTATTGTAAGTATTTACTGCTTAGTAGTTATTTTTATTCTGGCTATGCATTTGCCCCTTCACTGCAATTTTCTTTCAACACTGGACTTGAAGGAGAACTACTAACATTATGTGAAGAGTTCACAAAAGAGTTTTGGGAAAAAGGGGGCTGGAGTGTTGTCATCATTAAGAATAATGAGGTGGGGGGGGGGGCACTGATCTATAGGTTGCAGGGAGGCACCAGAAACCTCAGCACCGGCCCTGCAAGTTGGATTTCAGACTGACACTGTCCTGACTCTTTGAGAAGTGATATTCGCGGTACTCTTGACATGAGTAATTCTGGTCTCTCTTGACTTGGTAGATCATAGTCTACTGTCTACTGCTGTCTTGTTTGCCTGACATGGGCCTTCAAGGGGATGTCTTTGCTGGTTCACCTCTTTTTTGAGCTCAAGATCATTTTGTATATCCCTTGGTTTATCTCTCTGCCCTGTTCAAAACTTGCAATGCTCTGTCTTTGCCCCTGTATGGAATTTATTTCACAGCCCCCTTGCTATCATGATACCATCCCTTGGTATAAATGGCCAGTGTTATGTTGATGATTTACTGCTGACTTTCTATGTTGATCCCATACTTTAACCTATTTCCTCCTAATGTTTGCTGAGACTCCAGTTAACAACTGGATGACCTCTGGGAAGCTGGTGCTGAACCCTAAGGCTGTAGCCATGCATATCACAGGTACTTACCCTAAACCCTTGGTCCCTCCATTGTCACTAGGCTCTCCTATCACGTTGGTGCTAAAGATGCTGACAACCTATATCCTATGCAAATACCCAGACTAAAATATAGGCTATGGGTTTTATTCAGTATTTTCCCCCTTTTAGAAGTGGACCCTGTGTGTGCATCCTAGTTCCTCCAGTTGCTGAAATGATTGGAAAAAACTGTTTTATTTGTTTCGAAATTGGTATAGCATTTTCAGAATGTCTGTGCTTCGGAAGTCAATTAACAGCTCCTGCAGTTTGGTTTAGCCATAGAAACGATTCCAATGCACTTTGAATGGTTGCCATTTTTGAATGTGCCATTTTGTTTAGAAGAAAAACAACTTGACTTACCCTTTTATCAAGAGCACTCTTCATTAAAATCAAACATCAATTCATGAATTTTAATCTTAGAAAAGAGATAGCATTGTAGCGTGTCCCAATGCAGCTGTTGTTCCTACTGACACTTGAGTAACGTTTCACCCCAGCAATACAGCAACATCAGCCAAGCTTAGTAATCTGCAGATCTCTGTTAACTTTTATTCTATAGATTGCTGCAAATGTTTCTAACATAAGAAATTCCATACTGGGTAAGACCAAGGTCCATTGAACCCAGTATCCTGTTTCCATCAGTGGCCAATCTAGGTCACAAGTACCTGGCAGGTTCTCAAAAAGGTACATAGGTTCCACGATGCTCGTCCTGGGGTAAGCAGTGGATTTCCTGGGTCTTCTTTATAATGGTTTATGGACCTTTCCTCCAGGAACTTGTCCAAACCTTTTTTAAACCCAGCTACACTAACAGCCTTTACTACATCCTCCGGTAACAAATTCCAGAGTTTGATTACGCGTTAAGTGAAAAAATATTTTCTCTTATTAGTCTTAAACTGGCTATATTGTAGCTTCGTCACATGTCCTCTAGTATCTATTTTTTGATGGTGTATATCGTTCTATGTTTACCCGTTCCACTCCATTCATTCATTTATAGACCTCTATCATATCTCCCCTCAGCCGTCTCTTTTCCAGGTTAAAGAGCCCTAACCTTTTAAGTCTCTCCTCCTAGGGGTATCCTTCCATCCCCTTTACCATTTCGGTGGCTCTTCTCTGAACCTTTTCTAATAACGCTATATCCTTTTTCAGATACAGCGACCAGAATTGCACACAATATTCAAGGTGCAGTCGCACCATGGAATGATACAGAGGCATTATAATATCCTTTGCTCTATTTTCCTTTCCTTTCCTTATGATACCTAGCATTCTATTTGCCTTTTTGGCTGCTGCTGCACACTGGGCAAAGGGTTTCAATGTGTTATCCATGATAACGCCTAAATCTTTTTCCTGGGTGGTGGTTTCTAATGTGGAACTTTGCATCATGTAACCATAGTTTGCGTTCTTTCCTAGGTGCATAACTTTCAACTTGTCCATATTAAATTTCATCTGCCATTTGAACGTCAAGTCTTCCAATTTATCAAGGTCCTCTTAAAACCTTTCACAATCCTGTTGGGTTTTAACAACTTTGAATAATTTTGTGTCATCTGCAAATTTGATAACCTCACTCGTTATTCCCATGTCCAGGTTATTTACAAATATGTTAAAAAAGCAGCGGACCCAGCACAGATCCCTGGAGTACTCTATTATTCACCTTTCTCCATTGAGAAAATGGGCCATTTAGCCCTATTCTCTGTTTTCTGTTTTCTATTTTCTAAACAGTTCCTGATCCACAATAGCACACTGCCTCCTATCCCATGACTTTTTAATTTTGCCAGGAGTTTCTCATGTGGGACCTTGTCAAAGGCTTTCTGAAAATCCAGATGCACTATATCAACCGACTCACCTTTATTTACCTGTTTATTCACACCTTCAAAAACACATAAGTAATTAGTAATACAAGAATTTCCTTGGCTAAAGCCATTTTCTCCCATTAGATCATGACTATCTACATGTTAAGTACTTTTGTTTTTTATAATGGTTTCTACCATTTTGCCCATTATTGACATCAGACTCATTGGTTTGTAGTTTCCCGTATCACCCCGGAACACTTTTTAAAAACTGGCATTACATTGGCCATTCTCCAGTTGTTCTTGATTGGACAGGAGTGCAAAACCCTCTCCAGATTGGAGGAGAGCTTGCAGGAGGCGGAGTCAAGGCTACAGCCTCAGCGATTGGACAGAACTGCGCAACCTTTCTCTTCACAAACAGCCACCGGTCCAGAACTCCTGCAGTGGGAGACTTGGGGCTGGTGGGCAAAGGGAAAGGGAGGGGAGTTAGAAGACAGGTTAATAAGTTTAAATCCATAATCTTTAAAGGTTTACTTAAGTCACTATGTATAAGGTTATAGTTGGTTGTTTGAACTGTCTTATCTCTTGTCGTGTATTGCTATTCATCTTACCTCCTTGAACCACTTAACATAATACGGGTTGTACGTACTGCATTATTTTAGCACATTATTTAATGTATAGATATTTTGTAAATAAATTGTAAATACTATTTAAGTCGACCTTGTTCACAGCAGTGTTTTTTTCTGAGAGGTTTCCTGGGGAGGGAGGAGGGAAATCCTGCCCACTAACACCTTTCTTTTCCAGGTGGAGTCACCAGGAGCCAAGCTGATAAGGATTGACGGAACCTGTCCTCGAGGGGACGCCAGCCAGGCCGGTCCCAACGGGGCGCTACATCTATAAATTCCTGAGTGGAGTGGAGTGGGTAGACGCAAATACTGTAGATTGTTTGTTCTTTCGAAACATACAAGGAGTGAAGGGCAACTATGAAGTTGCAAAGTAGCATATTTAAAGCAAATAGGAGAAAATATTTTTTCTCTAAACATGTAATTAAGCTTTAGAACTGATTGTCGGTGGATGTGGTAGAAGATTGGGATGATTGCATGGAGACAATGTCCATGACTTGTTATTAAGGTACACCTGGGGCTATCCACTGGTTATCCCTAGGGATAAGCAGCATGGAATCATCTGGCTACTTTTGGGATTTGTCAGGTACTTGTGACCTGGATTGGCCACTGTTGGAAAGAAGATACTGGACTTGATGGACCTTTGGTCTGACCCAGAATGGCAATTCTTTATTTTAATCTGTCAAGCTGACTAGCCCAAGGGCATGTAGACGTTGGGGTGGCTCTTACGGAGCCTACAGACGAGGGAGTAGAACTGGCTGGAATCTGTGATTACTGGATGGAGTGCTGCAGGCCCCGGAGAATAATATTTGCCAGGGTTTGGGACAGCAGGACAGGGAGGAGACCTAAAACTGCGGGGAAGGAGGAATCGTGCACGGAGAGGTGCGCTGAGCATGCCAAGGAAGAGGACCTAACATGCTAGGGAAAAGTATCAGGTAAGTCCTGGGGACAAATGAAGAGATGAATGGTCCAAATCTGTAGGGGAGAAGAGGTAGCTAGAGGAAAGTATGAGCAATCTTCTGGGGATTGAAGACATGGGGAGAGAAATGGGGAGGAGAGCAGGGAAGGTCAAGTTAGGAGGTATTAAAAAGCCAAGCAGCCAGGACCGTACCAAGCCAGAAATGCGCCCCGTGTGACTAACAAATATGGTGTCCCCCTCCGCCCCCATCACATGCAGTAACTCACTGTTTTTGAGCTTCCTGGAACCCCAGTAATGATATCACCGCCCCTTCTGTGCTTGTTCCCTGCACAGCCCTGCGAGACGGTGAGGATGTGGGATTATTATGCCCAATACCCCTCTTATAAAAGCCAAATTAAAGAAGAACAGAGGGAATAATAAGGGGAGAGGTGGGGCCAAGCTAAGGGGAGAGAGACTGGTGGTTTATGGTTTATTTTGATTTAATATATCGCCCTTCAGTCGCAACAGAGTGGTTTACAATAAAGGTTATAAGTTTGAAGATAGAAAGGAGAGACAGAGGAATGGTAAAGGAGAAGGGTTACGAGTTACAGGATTGCAGGTTGCAGACGTTGACCATCACAGTAAGGACGGTTCATCCCGGATCTCCTCACTAAACATGTGTGTTTTCAATGCTGACTTGAAAGATTTATAGGATAGTTCGGTGTGCAGGGCAAGGGGGAGAGGCGGGCTGCTATGAAAAAGAAGGCAGTGCGCCTGGCGGTTTCCAGCCTGGCACAGCAGGTGAAGGGAACATCCAACTGAATGAGCGTGACTGGAAGGAAAGCAGAGGGTAAGTAGGTGGGAGTGTCTGTGTATAATACCTTGTGGATCAGCTGAGGATTTTGAAGTTAACGCAATAACAGACAGGAAGCCAGTGTTGTCAAAATAGTAGCAGGGTAATGTGGTTGGATTTTCCTGCACGGCAGAGAGTACGGACTGCGGTGTTTTGTATGGTTTGCAGTCATTTCAAATGAGATTGGGGAAGCCCAGTGTAGACAGGATTACAATAGTCTAGGTGCGAAATAATATAAGTGAGGGCAAGCGTGTGTTGGGCTATGGGATCGAGAAAGGGACCCAAGAGCCCGGAATTGATGCAATGCATGAAATTGGGAGTGGACTATGTGACTAGCTTCTTTTTTGAGTCAAGAAAAACACCAAGGTAGGGAGAGAGCGGAACAGGATGGAGGAAAGAGAGGGAACAGTGGTACTGTCAGTGAGCCAGGTGTCAAAGGTCTTAGAGGGGTTAAGTCTCAGCTGCTTCTCTCTCACCCAGGTGGATACTGCAGCCAGACAGTTAAGTGCAGGGAGAATCGCTGAAGGCTACCAGGCGTATATACTGCGAGAGGCGACTCATGCATAAGAAGGGTGCGGGCCCAGGTAAATCAGGCAAATAGAAGGGGGCCAGCATGGAGCCCTGGGGGACCCCGCAGCTCAATGAGTGTGAGCGACACAGCTGAAAGAGAGTATAAGCGGCCGCTAGAAGGAGAAGAAAGCTTGCAACAGTGTGGCCAGACGGGCAAGGTCAATACTGCAGACAGGTCGAGGGATATGGCTAAAGAAATTCTTCCTGCACTGGGAGGTGGCGTGAAGGGAGAGACGAGATGCTGGTGGAGCTGTTGGCGCTTCCTCAGTTCTTTGGTCACATGAGTCCCTCTTGGGTCTGCACTGTCTGTTGCACTTCAGATGTTTAAGTGGGCTAGTTGGCTGTTCCCATGACCCCCCCCCCCCAAATCATTTTTAAAGTTATCTTTGTGCTCCCTGCTATTCCAGTACAGACACCCGTGCCCCCCCCCCCCCCCCCACAGCTCTGCTAGTGCACCTTAGTGCTACAAGAGACTTTCTTTCCCTTCACACTCTGCAGAGTGCAGTAACACGGTCTATGTTTCTTCAGCACGGTTTATTAAACAAGCTCATTTTCCATTTTATCTTTTTATAGCCACCCAATTAAAAGTGATTTATGACTCACAAAGACAGTTTCAGCCTGAAGCAGTGACCCTTTAACAGACTGGTATGCACAAAATGTCTCACCACCCCTCCGAAATGACCACAGGATGAGCACAGCCCATCGCAAACATTCCAGAGTCCAGAGGTCTGGAGCAGGACAGTTTATATTGCTGGCTTTTCAATGGTTAGATGTAGCTGTTGATGCCTCTTTTACACTGCTTTGGGTAGGGGGGCCGCTCTTCCACATTTAACTAGACGCCATTGAGAAAACTGGGTCATCTCCAGAGATGCTTCTCTCAGTACCTGAAAAAAAGATCTATCTAGTCCTGGAATAGGTTCTATAGTGTGATATTGTAAACGTATTCAGGCAGCTATGGAGTGGAGGAGTAGCCTAGTGGTTAGAGCACTGGCTTGGTAACCAAGCAACCAGGGTTCGATTCCCGCTAGCACTCCTTGTGGCCTTGGGCAAGTCACTTAACCCTCCATTGCCTCGGAAGAAAGGCCTGGCAATCTACTTCCGGTGACACTGCCAAGAAAACCCAGGAGCTTCTGGGTCGCCAGGAGTCAGGACTGACTCGAAGGCACACATTGCATACAATGTGGAACTCACTGCGCCATCCAGTGGAGAGATCCAGCACTGCAACTTTCAGAGAGAGCATGATATTGGCTTTCTCCAATGAAGATGTCACTTTGCAACAAACTCAGTGGTTCACCTCAGACACCCAAATTCACGGTGACCATTTGCAAGGAGCACAATGTGGGCCCTAGACTATGTTCAGATAAAACTATGTTAAGGAAGGGCTGATTCGGAATTTCACAGCTGGTGGGCGCAGCAGGTCCTCCAGTAGAGTGGATGCATAGTTATGGATGAAGCTGAGCGCATGACTTTGTGTTTAACTGGAAGAGAGCGACAGAGGTCAGCAGTGTGTCAGCCATCAGAAGAAATTAAAAGCCTGCACACGTACTCTCTGACTTCCATGAAGGATAAGGATGGCTGAGCAGTCTGAAGAGGGAAATATCAGAGCCAGTGAGCATGAAAGAAAAGCAGCGACTAAAGAAAGCACAGCCTTCTCCATCACATTCTCTCACTTTGCAGGTTCTCTTCTTGCTGCTCATCAGGGAGAAAGTGCTGTGTGGTAGAGGGCAGAGAGGGGCTTCAGTTCTCTAAACGTGCCAAGCCACTAATGAGTGATATTTATGGGGGTGATACCATCCAAGTCTATGGAGGAATAAGAGATTTTTTTTAACCCAGTAATGGACCTGCCCCAATTGGAGCTACAGCACCATGAGACTTCATTCCCCTGGGATTCCTTCATCACCTTTATGTCCTCTCCTTTCTCTCTCTATAACCCGGACCTCTAATGACTCTCTTCAGAATGTGTTCTTCATGCAATCTGGATGCTACCTGTAGGTGGTGCTGTTGTGCAATGGATAGGGATTCTCTCTGATTTCCCAGGGCAGTGCGCATCCTAAGCCTCCCCTGGCCTAGTGGGCAGGCACGGAGTTTGATATTCATTTTATCTATTTATTTTGATTCATAAATCGCCTCTATCCATACATCCAAAGTGATGGACATACACAGAAAAAGATACGTAAGACCACACCAAAAGCATCTCTCTCTTTGTCTCACCTCTCACCCCTCACATTATCAGAACATTATGTTTATTTATTTATTTCAAACCCTCCTGTGCTGTTGGCATCCTTTACATACACAAGCATTGCATATAAGAATATATAAGAAATGCATCAACTAAAGCATAAGCATGAAGACGACATACAAAGCAACTAAAATCAAATATTAAAAACAGGGCAGAACCAGCTATTTTTTTAAGTGCTGGGCTTCTAGTAGTTTATGAAAACGTTGGACGTCTAGCTGTAATTGGACCACAGAAGGCAGTCTATTGCATAGTGCGGGTTCAGAATGCCAAACTGCATCGGCCCACATCCTCAATAATCTCGCTGCTCTCAGGGCAGCGCAACCCGCGTGCAAGGCTCAAGAAGTAATGTGCCAGTGGACTAAATCCCTCAAATAAGATGGCAAATCGATATCACTTCGCATTATATGAAGAACTAGGCAGACAGTGGGGAGATTGCAGTACAGGTGTTAAATGCTCTCACCTGCCAATGCTTTTGGGCAGCACTCTACTGTTCTGTACTAATTGGAGGGAGTGCAAATATGGAGATGGGGGGCCCGGCCAACCCAACTCTCCCTTCCTACACTCTACCACACGTCAGCCTTCCCCCAGTAAAGCTGGTCTAAAAAGCCACATTTTTAGTCCCTGGTGTAAATCCCATAGGTTAGTACAATTGCAAAGAAATGTATTTATTTTTATTTATTTATTTGGTTTTATGTACCGCACTATAATCAGCGCAGTTTACAGAAGAACAACTCATTACAAGGAACAGGTTAAATTACATGGAACAGGTACAATGAATATGTAAACATAAGTTAACGCAATAACCGATTACATTAAATATGTGAGAAAGAACTTAACACAGTGGAACTCTTTCCATTATCGGGGGGGGGGGGGGTGGTGCCACCAAGAGGTCCATTACCCAGTGGCTTCCAAAGGCACCTCACCAACCCCAGGAAAATCCCCTGACCTTATGACCTTAAAGCTCTGCGAGACTCAACCCCCACTAGGCTCAGGCAGGCCTGGATTTCTGCACCTGCCTACTAGTGTGTGCTTACAGCAGTAACACTTCGGAGGAGGGAAGGCAACAAAAGATGCGGAAGATCCACGATGTGGCACCCCAACGCTTGTTCTGTATTCTTGGGCAGGGCCGTACCAACTAGGGTTGCCAACATTTTGAAAGAAAAACCTGCCACCTGTGGCTAGTCAAGCTCCGCCTATGCCCACCCCTACCCCGTCATTTCCCTGCCCCTGCCTCCCTGCCCCACCCCACCCTTACTCCACCTCCTGTCCCCAAATAAATTGCAGAGAGGGCAATCTGCAAACTGAACAAGCAAGACTTGTACACATTCTTAACCAGAAATTCTATACTGAAAGAATAGCAGCATTGGTTGTGTACGCGCGCGCACACACACACACACACACTACAGACACACACACACTACAGACAGGTCTTCATCAATAAATGAGCACAAAACAAAAAGAGAAATATATAGACAAAAATTAAACTGAAACCCCAAAAAGACAGACTCTGCATGCAGTGCAATATCAGATAAATAAGAGATGCAGTTCCCCATACTGAGTAAAATATAAAGGTAGCACAAAGTCCAATCATTAAATTGAAAATAAAATTATTTTTTCTGCCTTTGTTGTCTGACCAGTTTATTCTCTGATCATGCTGGTTCCATTCTGAGGCTTCTGCTTTCTCGTCTTCTCTTAGTTCATTTTCTATGGTCCATCTGCCATTTCTTGTCTCTTCTTTTCTTCACTTCCTTCCATCAGCCTATTTCCAGTCCCAGTGCCCCCTCCCCATTACCCAGTCACTTACCATTATCATTCACAGGTGTCAGCTCTCTTTGAGCCCCCTCCTTACCTCCTCTGCCAGCTCCTTTCCAGCCACCTCTTCCCCACCTTTCAGCTGTCTTCCAGCCACCTCCTTCCCCCCTCTTTCAGCTCTCATCCAGCCACCTCCTTCACCCTGTCAGTCCCTTCCTGCCACCTCCTTCCCCCCTCTTTCAGCTCTCTTCCAGCCCTCACCTTCCACCTCTTTCCTCTTGCAGCCGCTGCTCCTGCTTCTTACAGAGCAGCGGCTGCAATAAAGCTAAGTTAAAAAGAAAATTAAACCTGTGTGGAGCCTTCTGCCCCCCCCCCTTTGTGCAGCTTCACCTCCCCCCCTAGTGCAGCTTCCCCCCTTATTGCAGCCGCTGTTCCTGCTTCTTATAGAGCAGCGGCTGCAATAAAGGTAAGTTAAAAAGAAGAGAACCTGTGAGGAGCCCTCCGCCCTGCCCCCCTCCCAGTGCAGCTTCACCTCCTCCTCCTTAGTGCAACTTCACGCCCTCAGTGCAGCTTCATCTCCCCCCCCCCCTTAGTGCAGCTAAGTTCACCCCCTTGTAGCCGCTGCTTCTGCTTTTTACAGAGCAGCGGCTGCAATAAAGTTAATTTGAAAAGAAAAGACAATCTGTGAGGAGCCCTCTGATCCTAGGAAACGCCTTCTGCAGCGCCCGGGCTGAAAAGGGAGTGATGTCAAAGGGGGCGGACACTACAGAAGGAGTTTCCTAGGATCGGAGGGCTCCTCACAGGTTGTCTTTCCTTTTCAAATTAACTTTATTGCAGCCACTGCTCTGTAAGAAGCAGGAGCAGCGGCTGCACGGGAGATCGGGATCGCAGACCGCGGGTGAAAAGCCGGTTTTATGGTCTGGCCGCTTCTGATCTCACAGCCAGAGCAAAAAACGGGCTTTTCAAGGGCCGGTTTTGCATCTGCTGGCAGCCGGCCTGGCCTTGGAAAAACCGGCCAGGCCGGCTGAAACCGGCTGGTTGACAACCTTAGTACCAATGGCTGTGTGAGAGGTGCGGCCGCACAGGGCGCCAGTACAGAAGGAGCACCAATGTCATCACTGAGCTTCCAGGAACCCTGACATAAGTGAGTTCCTGCATGCAGCTGAGTGGATATGGGGGCGCCAGAATAACTAGTCACATAGGGCGCATTGCTAACTTGGTATGGTCCTGTGCTTGGGCGCCTTTTGAAGGAAACACTATTTTCATAGTTCAGAGGTCTGCACAAGGCCAGGGAGTTGCCCCCAAATCACTTTCACTGCACAAGGGAGACTTTGACTCAAGGGCCAGGCTGCCAAAATGTTGTCATCAGCTCCTGGCCTAAGTCATGTCTAACCACCTTCAGAGGAAAAGAGGGGTGAGGCCAAAGACACCAAAAAATGCCCGAGGGTGACAAAATCTCTATCACCGGGCCTAGACAGACAGAGATATTTAAGACAGCAGTGTGAGTAAAGTCTGAAGAGACGTCATCTACAAGACGAGCAGAGAATGAGACTGGTTTATTCCTAAAGGAGAGAAGAGGAGAAAGAAACCTTTGAGGGAAAACAGAGGAAAGAAAATGGGTACAATAGAAGAGCAGGTCAACCCTCCACAAAGATCTCACAGGATTCCTTTATACGGCTGGTAGAGAAATCCAGAGACAGCCAGAATCACTCTTGATGAGGACAGTATCTGAATTCAAAACAGAGGATCTCTAAAGGGAAAAAGGGGATTGTTGTAGTGGTTGATATGGAAGGGCAGATTAGACAGGCCATGTGGTCTTTTTCTGTCGTCATGTTTCTGTGTTTTGATTTCTAGAACCCCAAACTGTCATTACAATAGAAAAAAACAACTTGAGTTTGGGCCGCGGGCAAAGAGTCAAACAGGCTGATCTGCAGAACCAGGAGTTGTGGTCCCAGTGTTAAGAGAGGGTTTCCTGGACAGTCCTGAGAATGCTGGAAGGGACGATCTTGCCAAACAAATCTGATTGAGTTCTTTGACTGGGTAACCAGAGAACTGGATCAAGGACATGCGATGGATGTCATCTACCTGGATTTCAGCAAAGCCTTTGATACTGTCCCTCATAGAAGGCTTATCAATAAACTCAGTAGTTTGGGGATGGGTCCCAAGGTGGTAAACTGGATCAGAAATTGGTTGACTGACAGACAACAGAAGGTGATGGTAAATTGAGCTCACTCAGATGAAAGGAGGGTGATTAGCGGGGTGCCTCAGGGTTCGGTCCTGGGCCCGACACTATTCAATGTATTTGTGAGTGATATTGCTGAAGGACTGAATGGAAAAGTTTGTCTTTTTGCAGATGACACAAAAATTTGCAACAGAGTGGACTCCCCTGAGGGAGTGCTTAACATGAGGAGGGATCTGCAAAAGCTGGAGGAATGGTCTGATGCTTGGCAATTAAGATTTAATGCGAAGAAGTGCAGTGACCTACACTTGAGTAGGAGAAATCCAAGGGAAATGTACACGATAGGGGACGAGAGATTGGTGTGCACAGATCAGGAGAAAGACCTTGGTGTGATTATTTCTGAAGATCTCAAGGTGGCAAAATACTGCGACAAGGCAGTGGCAAAAGCAAGGAGGATGTTGGGCTGCATTCGAAGAGGAAGTACCAGCAGAAAGGAAGGGGTACTAATGCCACTGTATAAGTCTCTGGTGAGGCCTCACTTGGAATACTGTGTTCAGTTTTGGAGACCGTATCTTGCAAAGGATGTAAAAAGAATGGAAACTGTTCAGAGGATGGCGACCAAAATGATTTGGAGCCTGCGTCAGAAGCCTTATGAGAAGAGGCTTGAAGACCTAAATATGTACACTTTGGAGGAGAGAAGGGATATGGGAGATATGATTTAGACATTTAAATACTTAAAGAGAAATAATGGAGGGGGGCGGAGCCCGATGTCCAGCGGGATGGTCGCATAACGCTGAGGCTCCCGAGAGGCCTACTCAGAATCCTGAATTAACACCGGACATACTTGAATTTCTGCTCTGATCTTGCCGGGGCACATTGGTGAGATGGCGGGGACCAAACCTACGCGCCTGGAATTTGGATCTCCAGCGGCTTCTCACGGCAAACGCTCCAAAACTGAACCCCCGTCCCCGCAGAAGGGGCTGGCTTTGCGCGAGGGCCCCGAAATGCAGCAGGAAATCCTCGCAGAGATTAGAGGGGTTAAGGACCTCGTGCAGTCAAACGGTGAAGCACTCCGAGCGCTGCGGGAAGATCTTGGTGTACTGCAAGGCAGGCTAGAGGGGCTCTCTTCGCGTCAGGACAAAATGGAGAGCATATTAGACTCCCACGCGGTCCGGCTGTCCAAACTCGACAAAGTTGAACGTCAGGTGCGGGCCTTGCAGAAAGAAGTGGAAGATGGCAATAATAGAGCGCGCCGCAACAACCTACGACTCGTGGGCATACCGGAGGGAGCGGAATCGGGAGACATGAAGGAGTTTTTATATAAAATCCTCCCTTCCCTGCTCCAAATCACCTTTACCAAAGAATTGGAGATCGATCGCGCTCATCGTGTACCCACAAACATAACGCTCAACAGGAAGACCCCGCGGCCTATCATCTTTCGACTTTTGAGATATCAACATGTGGAGCAAATTCTCAGTGCCTCTCGGGCAAAGGGCCATATGGAGTTTGAGAGCCACAAGATCTCCTTCTATCCCAACTTGGCTAAACCCACGGTCGACCGCCGAAAGCGCTTTCTGGAATTCCGGCCGAGGCTTCAACAACTGCAAGCACGCTATGGCCTGATGTACCCGGCCAAGCTCCGAGTCACGCTTCACAATCAGACAAGAACATTTGAGGACCCTGATCTACTAGCGGAGTTTTTGGATGCTAAAGAAGCCGACTTGATGCGCTGACTTCCAGAATATTCCTGCCAGTATTCTCATATCCGCTGTACCTGCCATATTGGATTTGCCGCGGCTCAGCAAAGAGTCTGTCGAGGGCGGTTTGTTGCCTTATTTTGATGATATCTGTGACCCGACTCCATCTACCCATCGTAGCCTCGATGAGTATCAGAGACAGTGTTAATTATGGACTCTGGTGTTTCTTTTCTTTTTTTTTTTTATGTCTCTATCTTCCTCTCTAGGGCCTCCTCCCGCAGACATATGGTCGCCATTTTCATTGGGGGTTTTGCTTCTTCTCTAAGTTACTTTGGTACATACTTTTCAATATGGGGTGTATTAGCCAGCAGACTCGGTGATTATATCATTGTTGTACAGATTCTGATTATGTTGTATGTTTTCAAGCGCCCTTACCTAAAATGTCTATTACCGATTGATGGCACCATGTAAGATTTTATCATTGAACGTAAAAGGAATCAATAATCCGATAAAACGGAAGAAAATCCTAAGCTATCTAAGTCATGAAGCTGCGGACCTGATTTTCCTCCAAGAAACGCATTTAAATTCGAAGGAAACTCTTAAACTCAATATTAAACCTTACATGGTGGCCGCCTATTCCCCAGCCGTTTCTAAGAAATGTGGGGTTGCCATACTGGTTAGGAAATCTCTGCATGCTACTATTATTGCAACTAGCTCAGATACAGCAGGTAGATGGTCCAGAGTTCACCTCAAGATAGGTAACCTTGAAGTTACATGTATATGCCTTTATGCTCCTAATGTGGATGACCCTGCCTTTTTTGCTACCATTGCTCAGGTTGCGCAGGCCTCTGCTAATACTTCATTGATAATAGGGGGGGATTTCAATTTAGTTCTTGATCCCCTGATTGACAAAAAGCCGCCTAGGACAAGTGGTCCCCCCAAGAGTCACACCACGCTTACCTCTGTGATCAAAGATCTTGCTTTAGTCGATCTATGGAGGTTACTACACCCCAATGAGCTTGACTTTACCTTCTTCTCTTCCCCTCATAAATCCCAGTCTCGCATAGATTTCTTTCTAATATCAAAACTGTTAGTTCCTCAGGTGGACACTGCAAAGATTCACTCCCAACATATTTCAGATCATGCTGCTATTTCTTTTCAATTACACACTACTGCACCCCAAGGGAATTCGGGGGCCTGGTTCTTTGATAGAGCCCTATTAACTCAGCCAGAGTTCCAGTTAGAAATTCGAGCAGCCATACAGGATTACTTCCATTTTAATTTACCCCAGGATACTGCAAATTGGGCTTGGTGGGAGGGTTTCAAAGCGGCCATTCGTGCAACGATCACTAGTTATCAAATTCGCCTGCGGAAACAACGCAAACAGCAGCTACTTATACTAGACCAACAAATCAAAGCAGGCGAACGAGTTCTAACTTCACGTACTGATCCATGCGTCTTAGTTCGCTTACAGCGTCTCCGTTTTCAATATAATGCAATCCTCTCAACTGCAGCTTCTAAGAGTATTGAGCTTCAACGAGGGACATACTACCGTGAAAGCAACCGAGCCGGTCGACTTTTAGCCAACGCCTTGAAAGGTCAAAAAGAAGCCAAACGCGTAGCGGCCCTTCGAGCCCCACAGGGAGGGGGCATACTGACCACAGACTCCGATATCGTAGAACTCTTTCGGGATTTCTATACCCGTCTATATCAATCTGAATGTGAGTTCTCATCAGAGACCTTCGAGCGATTGTTTTCTGGTATTCAGCGGCCGACCCTTTCTGAAGCTGATAGGGATGCGCTGGATGAACCCTTCTCTACTTCAGAGATCCAATCTGCCCTAAAACGAACAGCCTCGGGTCGAGCCGCCGGGCCTGATGGTCTCCCGACCGAATTCTACAGAACGTTCAGTGCAGATTTAGTTCCCTACTTAAAACTCTATTTTACTGCCCTTGCGGTAGATACATCCTCTTTGGGATCCTTTTCTGCAGCTAATGTGGTAGTATTTGAGAAAGAAGGCAGAGACCCGCTGCTAACCGCCAACTACCATCCAATCTCCCTACTTAATGCCGATTATAAGATCTTCGCAACGATCTTGGCCACCCGGCTATCTGACAGGATGGCCACCTTAATCCATCCCGACCAATGCGGTTTTATACCCGGCCGATCCACCGCTGACAATGCTCGGACCTTGTGCCATGTGCTATCCAGTGCTGCCAATTTAGACCACCCATGGGTGGGTCTTTCCCTAGATGCTGAAAAAGCCTTTGATCGCCTAGAATGGCCCTTCTTATTTGCAGTTCTCCGATGGTATGGCTTTGGGGAGGGCTTCCTCCGATACCTCCAAGTCATGTATACTCAACCTGTTGCCAGTATTTGTGTAAATGCCATTAAGTCTCAGCCTTTTAATCTCCAAAGAGGCACGCGTCAAGGTTGCCCCCTATCACCAATGCTCTTTGATCTAGCTCTTGAACCCCTCGCCCTCCTTATTAGACAGTCCGCACGTATTCGAGGTGTCCCCTTCAGTCACAGAGAGATTAAACTCTCTGCATATGCAGATGACCTTATGCTCTTCGTATCCCTTGATTCGGTTCCAGCTGTCTTGGATCTGATTGATGGATACTCGCAATTATCGGGCTATAAAATAAACTGGACCAAATCTGTAGCATTCCCACTGAACCGCTGGGTACATGAGGCTGACATGCAGGCCTTTCCTTTCCTTTGGCAATCCCGCATGGTGAAATATCTTGGGGTCCATTACTGTTCTCCTTTAGAAGACACTATTAGTTTTAATGCCAAAGAGGTAGTCTCCAAAGTCCGTGAGCTCACAAATCGTTGGTCTCCCTTATCCCTTACATGGTGGGGCCGCCTAGAAACTGTGAAAATGATGATAGTC
Source organism: Ichthyophis bannanicus (assembly GCA_033557465.1). Classification (NCBI taxonomy): domain Eukaryota; kingdom Metazoa; phylum Chordata; class Amphibia; order Gymnophiona; family Ichthyophiidae; genus Ichthyophis; species Ichthyophis bannanicus. The sequence goes on from CM066042.1 coordinate 21,727,861, forward strand.
CCCAAAGTGAACTATATTTTAGAAATGCTGCCATGCTTACTCCCGCTACACACCTACAAAGATATTGAGGGCCTTCTCGTCCGCTATCTCTGGCAGGGCAAACCACCAAGGATAGCTAAACAAAAACTACAGTCTGCGAAGGAACTAGGGGGTACCCGCTTTCCTGATTTTCTCAGATATCATCAAGCCTTCCTACTTAAACAAGGTGCCCGATGGCTAGATGCCTCAACAGACAGCAGACCAGTTTGGCTTGACATAGAAGAGGAGCTTAGTAGCCCAATTCCGTTGATCCATCTCCCCGGTATGTCCCATCAAGTAGACACCCGCCATCCCCCAATGATTGTCGATACTCTTGCGGCCTTTAACACTCTCATTCTATCACTGGGCCCAAACGTATGTCCTCAGGATGGACTCCCGCTGTGGAATAACCCCAGAATTCAAGTCCTAAATAGAACGATAGCATGGAAACCCTGGTACTCTAGGGGGATCTGGACACCCCAACAGCTCTTCTCTGCAGCTCGTTGGAAAACCTTTTCTGATTTACAAAAGGAATTTGCGTTACCAGCGAAACATTACTTTCAATTGATGCAGCTTCAACACTGCCTCAAAAGTGCTCGAATCCTGCCGCCCTCTGTTCCTACTGAGGACGGGCTATTGGACCTAATTCACTCTATTAGTAGTACACATGGGGTAGCCTCTAACTTTTATAAACTATTATGTCAGGGTACAGATACTGCTACTTGTAGAGCCCAACAAGCCTGGGAGCGCGAACTGCAAACCACTTTAACCCCTGTGCAATGAAGCGTTTTCTGGTGCAAAGTAGTGCGGGTTTCCAGATCTGCCTCAGTTACCCAAACTCTCTTCTTTTTTGCACATAGATGCTTTTATACTCCAGAAAAAATAGCTAAATGGAACACAACTGCTAGGGACCAGTGTTGGTCTTGCCATACTGCTGTGGGAACCCTCGCTCATGTTATTTATGAATGTCCTCAACTACAGGTTTACTGGGGGCGGGTCTGGGGTCGTATTCAATCCATCTTACACCTCCACGAGCCTCTTTCTTGGAAGATTGTGGGACTCCGCTCAGTGGTGGAGGTCCCCTCTCTTCCTAAGAAGGGTCGCTTTCTCCTTGATTTCATGCTGGGTATAGCCATATGCTTAATCACGAGGAATTGGAAGGATAGCTCTCGAATTACTGCCAATGAATGGTGGAACCTCGTCTGCTTATATAGTAAATATGAGCAGATATCTCGGAGAGCTATTCCCCATGCCCAAACTCACTCTCGCTTGTCTAAATGGCAGATGCTCAATGATTATGTACAATCTGCTCATTGCTCCGACATGTCTGTTTAATGTACACTCATCATGTTTCAGATCACCGTTAGGTTTTGTAACACACTAATGTCAGTACACGCCCGTTTCGGGAATGATTAGTTTTCTAGAGAAGAAGCAGGGGGGAGGGGGGTGGCAGGGGTTTACTTTGGTGTATGTATCACATTCTATGTATCTGTCTTTTAGCTGTATGTCTTCCTTTCCTTTGTTGTTATAAAACGAAAATAAAGAATTAAAAAAAAAAAAAAGAGAAATAATGAACAAACAAACCTCTTCCAAAGACGGGGAAGCTGTAAAATTAGAGGGCATAACATGAAGCTGCAAGGGGGTAAATTGAAAGGCAATGTTAGGAAATACTTTTTCACTGAAAGGGTGATGGATGCTTGGAATGCCCTCCCGATGGAGGCGGTGGGGGCAAACACAACGACGGAATTCAAAGTGGCCTGGGACAGACACAGTGGATCACTTTACAGCAACAAGTCTAAATCAAAATAAACTGAACCATCTAATTTCTCAACAGATAGGGGTATCCTACATGGAGCAATGGGGGGAGGAGCAGTGGGTTCACCCCTAAACAAAGATATTGGGAGGGGTGAAGACATGGGGAGGGGTGCACCTGCTCCTGGTGGGTGCACCCCTAAACAAAGACATGGGAAGGGGTGCACCTACTCCTGCCGTATTGCTGGGCAGACTGGATGGACCATACTGGTCTTTATCTGCTGACATTTACTATGTATGTTAGTATGTTACTATGTTAACCAGGTCAGAAGTGGCCGAACTCATTGCATGTGACATGACTGCTGCCTCCCTTTCTCCTTCTCTGTCCTCTAGGAATGGAAGAGGTGAAAGCCATTTCTAAATCAGCAGTGGAGGAGTTTGCTAGTTTGCTCGGCAGCTGTGCAGAGTGGAGGATGCAGGTTGTTCCCCGGATGGCCCCGATGTCATCAGGGGCTTGCTTAAGACCAGCAAGACTGAGAGACTCGCCGGGAGGAGTTTGCTGGGCAGCTGTGCAGAGTGGAGGACACAAGCTGTTCCCCTGATGGCCCTGACATCATTGGGGGCTTGTTTAAGACCCCTAGGTGTGAGGCCATGGGATAATACAAGGCGCATTTAGGCACCTTGGGAGCCTCTTTGGAGCTCCAAAGGAGCACCTCATACTCTCTTGACCAGTTGTTGCTCTGATCTTCCATTTCTCTCTAAGGTTCAGGAAAAGCTGGTGTTTGGTCAACTTTCTTCCCACCTTTCTACTACCCTTGCTCTTCACCCTTGCCAATCTGGGTTCCATCCTGGCCATTGCACTGAAACTGTACTTCTGTCCTTCCTCAATGAAATACATTCCCTCCCACGACTCCGGTAATATTTCTCTAGCTGTCTCCTTGGACCTCTCCTCTGCCTTTGACCTAGTGGACCATCACACGCTCCTTTACCGTCTCCATGATAGTGGCATTCAAGGGACAGTTCTCCATTGGTTCCACTCTTTTCTCTGCACTAGGTTCTTCTCAGTCCCATCCAACACTTCCTGTTCAGCTCCTATTTCTCTCATAAGTGGTGTTCCTCAGGGTTCTGTCCTAGCTCCCCTCCTGTTCGATGTTTTCCTCGACCCACTACTGCTGCTCATCCAACAACATGGCATCTCTTCTTATTCATATGCGGATGACATCATCCTGCTATTTCACACCAATCCTGCGTCCCCTGATCTATCACCCCTCAGCTGCTGTCTCATTGCTATTGATTCCTGGCTATCCTCAAATTTCTTGCACCTTAATCCCTTGAAGTCTGCAGCTATATGGTTCACCTTTGGTGGTCGCTGCCTGTCTCTGGCACACTGCTTTCTGATCCCCCTATTCCTTTAATTTCCACTCTGTTATCTTGGCGTCACCCTTGATTCATCCATGGCCTTCCATGTGCACCTTTCCCTTCTCATCTGCCGGTCTTTCTTTGCCCTGCGCCAAATCCGAGCCATTCGCCCCTTTCTGTCTATCCCTGCTCTCACTACTCTGGTCCTTTCTCTTAAAATAACACGACTTGACTACTGTAACGGCACTCTGGCCGGAGTTCCACAATATCAAGTCACCCATCTTCAACTCATCCAGAACACTGCTTCTCATCTAATTACCTGCACCCATGCTCTTTACACTGGCTACCCATTCAGTTCCGCATCCACTATCAGATGCTCATTATGGTTCACAAATTCATTCACACCAGCTCCCCCCAGTATCTTGCTGCTCTCATCCATCTCCATAGCTCACGCCGCACCCCCGTTCATTCCCACGTTAACAGGTTATACCTTCCCTCCACTTCCCAGGATCATTTGAAATCCACCCACAACTCAGCTTTCTTTTTCCTAGGCCCCTCACTCTGGAACTCTCTTCCCTCTACTGAAAACCCACCTGTTCTCCCTTGCATTTGACCTAATGTAATCCCTTCCCCTGTCTCCCTCTTGGGTCATTGCTGCTCTTCACTGCCCGTTTCTCTCCTGTCCGATCATACTCTGGCGTTCCTTTCTTGGTTCTGGCAGCCAATTTGTTTATTGTAAACCTCTTTATTGCATATGTACCAAGCAGTATATCAAAAATGGCAATAAAGATAAAGATTCATGGGGAAACGTAAGAAGAAGCTTATTTCTATGGAAGTAACTATTGGCCTGATGGATAAGCACTTGAAGGCCAAGGAAGAGGAGGTTAATCCTCTTGCAGGTACTGATTTCCTTACTTTGTGAGCACCGGGGGCATCTCTGAGTTCACCGGAGCATACTCTACCTCCTCCCCATCTTGTATGATTCCGCCCAATATCACGGACACTGGACGGCCGTTACAACAGAGTACTACTACTTCTTATTCTATCAGGTCCTATAAAGCAGTACCCTGGTCCCCACCCCCATTTGACGCTAGGGAGATACCTGATTCTCAGGTCTCTCTGGCTGACATATGAAGAGTGGTTATTTGAATGGAGCGTCCTCTGTCCTCTCGTTTCCCAGGGCCAGTGCTAGGGTTTCTGGTGCCCCCTTCCTAATTATTATTAATGTTGGCTACACACCACCCTCCTTTTTTCCCAATACTCCTTGGTGAACTCTTTTCACATGATGTTAGTATTTCTCCTTCAAATCCAATATTGTAAGAAAATTGCAGTGAAAGGGCAAATGCAGAGCCAGAATAAAAATAACTACTTAGCAGTAAATACTTAGCATCATACAAGCAAGCTGTGAGAGTCAAAAAAAAAGATTTGATTCTGGTCATCCTGCTAACAACATCATAAACATTCTCTAGTACCAGTCATATTGCAAACTAATATAAAACCCTACAAAAATTAACCAAAGATCTACAAGGCCAAATCTACCATACCATTACCAGCATAAACTTCCAAAGCTCATACAACAAAGGGCTTACCCAGAAAAAAAGCAGCACTATAAATACTGCAACGGGCTCTAGAACATCCATACACTTATTTGAAAAGCTGAACAAGTCAGGTTACGACAGTACAGATCCCTACGTACAAACACCATGTTAACAGAACACACGGCCTTGGTCACACACTCTATCCAAATACTAAAGTAAGACTAAAACTAGACAAAAATTAAATTGAAACCCCAAGAAGCCAGACTCCGCAGGCAGTGCAACATCAGATACAGAAGAGATGCAGTTCCCCAGACTGTGTAAAATATAAAAATAGCACAAAGTCCAATCACTAGATTGAAAATAAAAGTATTTTTTCCTACCTTTGTCGTCTGACCATTTTATTCTCTGATCATCTGGTCCCGATCAGAGGCTTCTGCTTTCCTCTGCTTTCTCTTAGTCATTTCTTGTCTCTACTTTTGTTTTCTTCATTTCCTTCCATCTTTGATATAGATTTTTTTTCCTTTCAGCTTTCTTCCATTTATTTGTCACTCTCTCTCTGTCCACCCAGATTTCACTACTCCTTACTATCCAATTCTTTTTCAGCCATCTACCTCCTGCCTTTCAACTTTCACCCCTGTCCTCCCATTCCCTAGCTCTTCTTCCCTGGGCCATTATTCCCCAGTCTTTTGCTCACTCTCTCTCCCCCTCTATGTCAATCATCTCTCAACCCCTCCCCCCTCCCCATATAGTGTCTCTCTCTTTCCTTCCATCCAGTAGGCTGAGGCAGAGGCAAACTGTCCAGGCCTGCCTGGTTCATAGTCCCAGTCCTGTGGCAGCACGGCCTCTCTGCCTCTGCTCCGTTGAGTCAGTTGACACTCAGCAGCAGTGTTTCTTCCCCCCCCCCCAATAACACACACAATATCTGCCCCCTCTCTCTTTTCACTCCCCCATTTCTGCATCTTTTCCCCACCTGACCCAGCATATACTACGTCAGTTCCCTTCCAGTTCCAGCTCCTTTCCATTTCCCCCTAGCATAAACTCATTTCCTGTCCAACCTTGGCATCAGCCCCCTTCCATTCCCAGTACCTCCCTCAGTATCAGCCTATTTCAAGTCTTACTAACCCTCCCCAGTGTCAGCCCTCTTTCCAGTCCTCCCCTTCCAGTACCTTCCAATGCCACCCCTTGCTTTCACCGCCATTGGTATCCATTCCCTTGCAGTCCCCACTATCCAGCCCTTTCTTGTTCAAATACCATCCCAGGTATCAGCTCACTTCCAGCCCCCCCCCCCATTACCTAGCCACCTTCCAGTCCCATCCCGAGGTGTCAGCTCCTTTCCAGTCCTCCCCCATGTCAGCTCCCTTTCACACCCCTCCTTCCATCTCACTTCCAGCCCCCTCCTCCGTGTCAGCTCCCTTTCACACCCCTCCTTCCCTTCTTTTCAGCTCCCACCCAGCCCCCTCCCGCATATTAGCTCCCTTCCAGCCCCTTCCTTCCCTCCTGTATCTACTGCCATCGGTGCCCCCCTCACTGATTTGCCACTTGAGAGAGCTGCGGGAACACTTCTCTGCTCCCGCAGCTCTCGTATCTTATAAACTGCTGGAATGCAACTTTTCTAAAGGTGGTAATAAGCATTTCCTGTTTCTTAAGTGTTTTCCAAATTATTTACCTGGTGGGAGGGTCTCAGACGTGTCCTCTGATGGCTATGATATCTTGCAGCCTCAACCTGATATTAATTTGACACAGTTTTTAGGACACTATATCTACCAGAGCTATTTTAATTATAATTTTTTATCTGAACAAGATCTGTGTTTAAAGATTACTTCAAGAACAAAGCTTTTTTTTGTGGGACTAGAATTCAATTGTTCCCTGATGTCTCAAGGGCCATGCAGCATTGAAGAAGGGCTTTTGTAGCCCTTAAGCCAAGGGTCTTGGCTCTTGGGACATCTTATTTTGCACGATATCCCTATAAGGGTCTGGTTACACCCCGAGGTTCTAGATTTATCTTTATGGACTCTCCGCAGCTGGAGGTCTCGGGTGGATTTAGAGAGGCTGCAGTCTTTGGAGCTAAGGCTTCCTTTATTTCTTTATGATTTATTGTTTCTGAACTGTTTCTCCCCGAGATGTGGACTGTTTGATGTACGCATTGCCTCTTTGTTTTGTCATTGGATATATCTGATGATTAAGCCCGGTATACTTGCTTTGTAAGTATTTGTTTTTGAAAATTTATAAATTAAAATTTTTTTAAAAAATCAGCTCGGTTCTCAATTTCAAGTGATAGCAAAGAACAAACTGCACACCAGGACTAGTATTTTAGCTCATAGCCTGCTGCTTAAGTGCTTATAGTTAGTCATTTCAGCATTGCGCAGTGCTCTGGGACAGAGACCTTTTGGGAACCTGACAGGTACTTGTGACCTGAATTGGCTACTGCTGGAAACAGTCACTGGGTTTGATAGACCTTTGGTCTAAGCCAGTACGGCATATCTTATGTTCTCATCTTCTCACCTCCTGCCTGGATTCTGGGAACTGCCGCTTCAGGGGCTCTCGCTCTATTTATTTATAAATTCTTTTATATCACCTTCCTGAAATATCGTTCAGAGTGGTTTGCAAACAACAGTTTACTTCCATTAAAAATATCAAACAAAGTAAAACAGACTACTTATCATTTACATAGCACTGCAAGGCGTTGCAGATAAAGACGGAGGAGACAGTCCCTGTTCAATAGAGCTTACAGTCTGTGCAAGACAGAAACACTGAAAGGGGGTCAGAGATGATCTTGACACACATGAGAATAAAAGGTCAGGGTCCAAAATTGGGGACATCTGGTACCCTTGTTCTACTGTAATGACAATAACTGTCAACACAACAGCAGTTTCCTCCAACCCCCCCCCCCCCCCGAGTTTACATTAACCTTTCACCCCTGAAAACTGGAAGGCTGGTTTTAAGTTGGTCAACACCCTGAATGCCATAGTCATCAATTTAAAGTGGGCACATGCTCTTATTGGCAGCCAATGGAGAACATACAATGCTGGTTGAGCGCTCTTCCGGTGAGGAATATCCAACAAAATTCTTGTCGCAATATTCTGAATGACCTGCAACCTCCGGATAGTTTTTGCTGCTAGCCCAATATATTGTGGTATATTTAAAGCAGGATTGCCCCCTGGTGCAGGTACCTGATATTGCAGGTTTTTTGAGCAGCCTACTACCATCACTACGGCTTAAAATTTCTGTAGTACTACAAGACACATGCAGGGCTGTCCATAAACACAGAAGAGACAGTCCTTTCCCAATAGAGCTTACAACCTATTCAAGACAAACACAACAACAGGGGGGCAGGGTAAATTAAGAGCAAATGGTTCTAAGGCACAAGGGTGGTAAACAGGAGAGTAAGGAGCTCAGGAAACAATGAGTTTTTAGTCTGGATTTGAATAGGGCCAGGACTAGAGCATGGCGTACTGACTCAGGGAGTCGATTCCAAGCAGATGACGCAGCAAGATGAAACAAACAGAGCCTGGGGCTGGCAGTGGAAGACAGGGGCACAGATACTGTAAGAGCGATTTACCTGATGAGCAGAGTTCCCGAGAAGGGCTTAGGGGGAGATGAGAGACAAGAGGTAATGTAGAGTGAATGCACTTGTGGGTCAGTATTGTTTTACCCAGGGCTCACATTCCTAAAATAAAGGACTCATCTCCCATGAGAACGAGAGCCATCATAAATGAAGGGTCAGGGTCTCCAGATAATCAGAGACCATTTGTTACATATATCTTCCTGAATACAGGATCATTTCATGGTAGATTAAGCGCCCTAGAAATAATCCCCCACATTTTAAGAGGTCTATGCATCTTCTATACATACAAAACTGCTATCCATGTGGATAGACTAGTGCAATACGTAAAGGTGAAATTTCCACATAGCAGCCGCCAGAGTAAAAATCTGCATATAGCGTCCACTGGGCATGTATATTTTGGAAGCTGTTCTGGGGTTTTTGGGGACATGGCCAGAATAATACATATACATGAAAATTTCAAAACTATTACTATTAAACATTTATAAAGCGCTACAAGGCATACACAGCTCTGTACAAAACCAGAGTCCACAAAAAACACACAACCTCACTCACTGAAACGCAGGAAGCACACAAGGGTGAGAAGGTAAACTGTCCTTTATTAAAAACCTCTACACAGCCGCGTTTCAGCACAGCCTTAGTCAGGGGGAACTGTAGGAAGAATAGCAGCAAAATAAATAAATAAGTACAAACATATACATAAATGTAAAAACATATCCATACATAAACAAATGAGTTAAAACAAACAAATGAATATAAAATCATGGATATATTAAAAACAGTCACTGCATATATAAATAGGTAAGGACACAATTATACAAATAAAAATGTTGAGGGAGAGAGAGAAATAAAATCTAAAATTTAATATAAACATAAAAGCAAACCAAGGGTAAAAGTCATACAAAGTTGTAAAGAGAGGAGAGGGATATATCTAAATAGTGAGGGAGGGGCACAAAGGTACTCACTTATCGTTGATGGAACCAAACTTGTAAGTCCAAAGATGAAAACGAATTAATTTCCAACACAGTGAATACAGTCTGTTGTTAATAAAACATAATACGTCACAAGTACAATAAAAGACATATATAAAAAGAGCATCTGTGAAAGAATGTTGAAAACAGTGTGCGTTAATATTTGGACGCATGAGGGAACAAGCACTGGAAGAAGCGTGTTAAAAGAACAGATAAGAACCTATAAAAATACTGCAATTGTATCAATAATGAAGCCAGACTCAAATGAAAAACCAAAGGTATCTCAAGCCATTGCAAAGAGCCAAAGGATAAAAATAGAGGCCCATATTAAAACAGAAAAATAAAAATGTAAAAACTAGAAGAGATAAAAAGAGACCTTCAAACATACGACCACTCATGAAACAGATAAATAAATAAATAATAAAAAGCCAAACTGATAAAATACTGTAGATCATCACGCTCGGGGCCGTAAAAGGTATAAATAAATAAAGCATAAAAGGTTTTCCAAATGTAGAAAAATTCCATGTTACTTATTCCAGGGATAAGCAGTGGATTCCCCCACCAATTTAATAATGATTTATGGACATTTCCTCCAGGAACTCTTCCAAATCTCTTTTAAATCCAGCTACACTAACAGCTTTTACTACATCCTCTAGTAACGAATTCCAGAGTTTGATTACATGTTGAGTGAAAAAAATATTTTCTCCGATTAGTCTTAAATGTGCTACATTTTAGCTTCATTGTGTGTCCCTTAGTCTTTCTACTTTTTGAAGGAGTAAAAAAAGTGATTACATTTACCCTTTCCACTCCATTCATTAATTTATAGACCTCTATCATATCTCCCCTCAGCCATCTCTTTTCCATGTTGAAGAACCCTAACCTTTTAAGCTTTCCTCATAGAGAAATCCTTCCATCTCCTTTACAATTTTGGTGGCTCTTCTCTTTACCTTTTCTAATTCTGCTATATCCTTCGTAAGATACGGTGACCAGAACTGCACACAATATTTAATTTCCCCTATGCCGGAGTTTATAACTCTTGTAAGCATTAATAGTTGACATGTAAATAGTTATAGTTGATATGTAAATAGTTATGTGTCTGTTATATTGTTATATGTAACATGTTCGTTATTTGTAAACTGTCCTTGATCTCTGGAAGGGGTGATATAGAAAAGAGTAAGAAATAAATAAAAAATAAAATAAGGTGCAGTCACACCATGGAACGATACAGAGGCATTATGATGTCATCCTTTGTTTTATTCTCCATTCCTTTCCTTATGACACCTAGCATTCTATTTGCTCTCTTGTCCGCCACTGCACACTGGGTGGAGGGTTTCAACGTATTATTCACGATGATGCCGAGATCCTCTTCTTTCTTGGTGATTCCTAATGTGGAACCTTGCGTCATGTAACCATAGTTTGGGTTGTTCTTCCCTATGTGCTGGCATGTCTGCCTCCCACTCCATGTATGATGCATATGGTAACTCACCACTGCCACCCTCTGGTTCCTCGGTATGTTCTGTGTCTTGCTGGGTCCCATCTTCAGCCCGAGGTGTGCTGTCAGTCTAGTTCAACCTCCTTTGTCAGCTCCCTGTTGTCAGTGGAAAGGTGAGGAGAAGCATTATGTAGGCCATAGTTCCACATACAGGATAGCGAATGAAAAATGGGGACTGTCAATTCCAGACTTAGACGAGGTGAATGTATGCACTGCATGACAGTCAAGTTTCAGTATGGATGTACCCTAGATGTTTGCCAAGGTGAGCTGAGGTTAGAGGTCTGGCCCACACTGTGTTGGAACACTTTATCTAAGCGTCTGCCCCTTTCTGAAGGGTTCACCACTAGAGGTTGCAGCCATAGTGCAAGAGGGTTTCAAACACTGGGGTAGGTCCATTTTATGGCATGATGGCTGTGATTCAAATGGTCGAGGTTTTATGAGGTGAATTACTCTGAGAGCAGGCCCCCGGTCTAAATGCCGCATACAGTAGCTATTGGGGTCATCTGAGAATGAGTCACATGATATACCTACATGCTTGCTGCCTCTATCAGCTCGTGCCCTGCACCCAGATACCTGCTATAATCTTTAGACAGTGAGTGTGAAGTAATGGCCTACAATACATGGTACCAGGGGACAAACTACCCAGACTACAGTGCATGAAGCAAAAGGCACACTTACAATGCAGAGGGAGACTAGTGATTAATGCAATGTCCGGACGCTCTGGCTGGTCTGGAGGTATCCATTGCCCTCAGGACATGCTGCTCCAGAGGGCTCAGCTACACCCTCCGGTCTTCAGGGGGTCTCAAATATTTGATTTCCTGGCGCAGGGCTCTCCAGTTTCTCTTGAGATCCTCCACATTGCGATTTCCGTGACGCACAGGACTTGCCCTACTCTTGCTTTGTCACTATTGCTGACATTGCCTAAAAGTGCCGGCCTTTGCTACAAAATGACCTTCCTAGTCATTGCGTTTTCAGCAGCAGTAAAGTGACACACACGCTGCCTTACACGCATGTGGCATCTGAGCCTGGAACAAAGCCGTGATTTCTGCATCTGCTTTTTAAATATCCATGGATGAAATCCTGGGCTCATGGACACACCTCTTCTAAATGGTGTGGATTCATATGTTTAGCAAAAAAAACCATATTGATACGGAAATGGTACAAACAGGTAGGTGTACGTCCAGCACCTGTTTGCACATAGCTGTATATTATATGGGTGTTTTCAGATTATAAACATTTTCCTCATAGATTGATGTCATTCTAAAATATAGTTGTTCCTCCCTTTTGGTCAGCCATTCTGCTGACACCATGGCCAGTAAGACTCCCCTGATACATGGTTGATTATCTGATGCCATATAAATCATTAGGGTCAAGTGTGATGTTGTATATTATCTGAAAGTACACTCGCCATTGCCTCTGATACAGTCTGTGTTGCCTACACACTAAAGACACTCCATGTACTTGCAGGCCCTCACCTTCGCCCTGGTGCAGCTGCTGCCCGATCTCCTCAAGGCTTTGAACTTTGCATTCAAGGCCTCAGCATCTCTCTTTATTCCTGTACTCCTGCAAACAAACAAACAGATGATAGGTGCTTTCCGAAGACCTTCAGCATAAAAGCACTCCACAATACCACAAGCACAATACTCCCAATACTCCACGATACCACAAGCACAATACTCCCAACACTCCACGATACCACAAGCACAATACTCCCAATACTCCACGATATCACAAGCACAATACTCCCAATACTTCACGATACCACAAGCACAATACTCCCAATACTCCACGATACCACAAGCACACTACTCCCAATACTCCACGATACCACAAGCACAATACTCCCAATACTCCATGATACCACAAGCACAATACTCCCAATACTCCACGATACCACAAGCACAATACTCCCAATACTCCACGATACCACAAGCACACTACTCCCAATACTCCACGATACCACAAGCACAATACTCCCAGTACTCCACGATACCACAAGCACAATACTCCCAGTACTCCACGATACCACAAGCACAATACTCCCAACACTCCACGATACCACAAGCACAATACTCCCAATACTCCACAATACCACAAGCACACTACTCCCAATACTCCACGATACCACAAGCACAATACTCCCAGTACTCCACGATACCACAAGCACAATACTCCCAGTACTCCACGATACCACAAGCCTCCCTATGAGCTGATGGGTGCAGCATCTCTGCATTGCCATAGCTCAGCTATCCCTAAGAAGTTCCCTACTGCGAGAGCTCAGCCTTACTGACGCAGACGCTGTATGTGGGTAGACCTTAACAAACAGGCCAAGTCCAACCTGTGCTCACCACATGCCAGGTTTTCATAGGCAGCCACACTTGTCACAAGCAAAGCAAAGCCAAACTCCGTCCTGCCCAGGGTCGTTACATGGATTAGAAGTGCCCTAAGTGAGCCCCTCCATTCTGCCGCCCCCTCCCCCTTGCCTCTGCTGCAGCCCCTCTCCTGCTATCTTCGGCTACTTCCTCCCTCCCTCTGGCACAGACTTACAGTTTGGTATAAACAGGAAGTTGTCATCAGAGGGGGAGCAGAAGCACCTGAAGATAGCAGGCAGGAACCACAACGCAGTGACGGAACCCTTGATAAACACCGTGTTGCAGTTCCTTTGCCTTTGCTGCCACTGTTGGCCCTGGAGAGGGCAGCAGGCTGGTGCTCTAGGTGAACACCTAGTTCACCTAATAGTCACGTCAGCTCTGGCCATCCTGATCATCACCCCCCCCCCCCCCCCTTAAGCACCTGCTATCCTAGCAACTGTACAGTTTCAAAACCTGTCGTCATGACGCTTGCCCTGTCTTTGTAGGGCCATCATAGTTGGGGGTGGGGGGGTCGAAGGACAGGATATAAGCCAGTTTAACCTTTATAGTGGAAGGGTTTACTGCATATAACCTCTTGTGCAAGCACAAAGCAGCTACACTGCTAGAAGCAACACACAGTAAATCTGCATGACGCAACTGACCTTCACCTCTCTCCACCATTCCCCCCGGATATCAAATACGCAGGAATCCATAAGGCTTATTTGGTGTCGGGGGGAGAAAGGCAGAAGAGGGGTGAAGGTCATTTGAGTCATGCAGATTTAATATGTGTTTCTTTGAGCAGTGTAGCTGTTTTCTGCCTGCACAAGGCACTATAGGCAGAATACCCTCCATTCTAAAGACTAAAGTCGCATACATCCTCTCCTTTGACTCCCCCATCACCCCAAACAGACTATGGTTTCACTGCCTTGAATGAGCCTGATCTCAGCAGCTAAGCAGGGTCAGGCCTAGTAGTACTTGGATGGGTGACCGCCTTGGAATACCAGGTGCTATAGACTTACTGAGTGGAAGAAAGGCCTGACAATCTACTTCTGGTTGCACCTTGCCAAGAAACCCAGGGGCTGCATCACCAGGAGTCAGCGATGACCAGGGATGGTGCTGTATTAGGCAAAGTAGGCAGTTGCTTAGATTAAGGGCACACGCTGCCACCCCTCTTGAGGACCTGCAGCATCACCACCAATGGCTTTCAAACTGCAACACAGCAGCGCTTACCTCAAACCTTCGGCGCTGCGTTGCGGTTTGTGGCTTTTAGTACCTGCTGCTTTCACCGCCCCCTCCCCCTCAGTTTCAATTTCTGGTTTATGCAAACCAGAAGTCTGTGTCGGAAATAGCAGGTCCTAGAAGCTGTGAATTACGATGCAGCGCCAGGGGCTTGAGGTAAGCACTGTGTTATGGTCTGAAAGCCATTGCCGCCACTGCAAGCCCCGGTGGTAATGGGTTCCCCTAGGAGGGGGGGGAAGTCCACCTAGGGTGCCATCCCTGGCAATGACTTGATGGCACACACTTTCACGTGCGGGACCCTTGCCCATGTTCTGGCTGTCTGATGAGCACCATGTCTCCTGCCGTTTTCACAGTACAACAGGCCTTCCTGACGGAGAACAAATGTGGCCAACAGTACAATCTGCTCCTCAGAAGCCAGCCGGTCCCCTGGAAGGGCAGCACATGCAGGAAGCACCAGCAACCCCACAGTCTACTTTCTGCACATGCATCATCTATACATGAGTTTTTTAAAACTACTCTATAGCATAGGCAGGGCTGGCCCTAGACATGTTAGCTGCACCGTTGAAATAATATCAACAACATCTGCCCTCCTTCTAGCTGCCACAACTGTATCTTCTGAGCTTTTCAGTGGTGGCAACAATAACACAGCCTGTGAACACAGTGGGGGCTTCTGAGATGCATTCACACCTCCTAGGCCCTGCTGGTCACACCCTCTCTGACATGTACTTTTCATATCAGAGGGGACTGACCAGCCGGCCCTTGCATGTGCATGGGACTCATGGGCTTCAGCACCGCCATTGCAGGACAAAGAAAATGTCCACAGCCAGTTGGAAGGAAGATGAGTAGAAAGGGAAGTGCTGCACAGGGGGGATGGGAGATATGATTGGAAGGGACACACAGACCATGTGACTGAGGACGAGAAAGGAGGCAGGAGCTACTGGATATGGAAGAGGGGGATATGAGAGGGAGGGGAGATGCTGAACACAGCGGAAAGAGAGGAAAGGGAAGTAAGGTGGAGGAAATAGGGAGAAGGGGAAGGACACAGGGGAGATAGGGAGAGGGGAGATTGTGGATATGAAACGGGGGTGGGGTGGGTGTAACAAAAAAAAAAGGAGTAGATGCTCGACATTAGGGACAGAGGGAGGGGGGACATGCTGGACACAGTGGGAACGAGGAAAGCTGCTGAAAGACTGGGGAATAAGAGGTTGGGAAAGGAGAGAGCGATGGGGAATGGGAGGGTTGGAGTTAGAATTGAGAAGTAGTAGGTATATTGAGGACAAGATGGTAAAAAGGAGTGAAATCAGAGCCCATAGAGAGAAAAATAAATGGAAAGCTCAAAGGACAAAAATTTAAGTCAGAGATGGAAGTAAGGGAGAGAGGTAGTAGCAGATGGACTTGCAATCCTGGATAGAGTTAAGAAAAGATGGAGGAAAGCAGAAACCAGAGACTGGAACCAACACGATTAGAAATGGCCAGACAACAAAGGCAGAAAAAAGTATTTTATTTTCAATTTAGTGATTCAAACATATCCTCTTTTTTGTAATTTCATGTGCTATCTTTATAGAGTATTCATCTCTTTGTATTTCTCTGGTGTTGCACTGAATGCAGTCTGGCTTCTTGGAGTTACAGTTGAAATTTTGTCTATAAATTTCAATGTTTGGTTTGTGGCCATTTATTTTCTACTTGTTGCAGGTATGTTCTATGTGGGTGACTGAGACCAGGTATTCTGTTAGTATAGAGTTTCTGTATAGTGATCTGCAGTAAATGTATTTAGCAATTCTTGTATTCCGCTTTTCACCGGGTCAAAGCAGTGTACATTCAGGTACAGTATATATTTCCCTTGTCCCTGAAGAGTTCACAAACTACGTGTTGTACCTGAGGCAATAGAGGGTTAAGTGGCTTGCCCAAGGCCACAAGGAGAGCCTGTGGGACTAGAAACCCCAGTCCCTCCGGCCCAAGGTTGCTGACCCTCAGCAGGATTTGAATCCCTCAGCCTGAGGCAACTTGCCCCAACCAGTGGGCCACTCCTCCCTGCCTGTTCAGTTTTACTAGTAGATGTATAGATGTTTGAGGGTTCACAGTAATATTTACAGTGCTGCCTTTTTCTGGGTAGGCTCCTTATGTGACTGCTGGAAGGTAGTGCTGTTGCAGGATGGTAGAGCTGCTCTATAGGTCTATAGATGACCTCACAGACTTCCGCAAAGACCTCAAAACACTGTTATTTATAGAAACATATGAGCACGCAGGCAATATCCCCTACCCAACCAGAAATACAACTACCTCTGCCAACTAAGCATGCACTCATCCTATCTACACACACAAGTTTATCATGCCACGTTATTAAATACCCTCATGTTAAATGTTACCCTTCAATTGTACTGTCTACATGCTGTCAAGTAACTGTACTGTCTAAATGTTTATAAGTACTGTCGTGACCCCCTGCCTAGGCCAATGGCCGATAAGCAAAAGGGCTGCCTTATTTGCCCTTTTGAGTACTGTCCCAAGTCTTTGGCTGCCAGCACTGAATGCTGGGACTTGTAGTTTCAGATACTCTCCAAGCTAAGTAGTGTGACCACACAGTTTGTTAGGCAAAACAAATTTATTTCAGGGTTTCCCCCTCGCATCAAAATTCATAGCGCCAAAACAAGGCAAGGATAAATTCTCCAAAGTAAATGAAGAAGAGGAACAAAACAGGCTTAAACATCAAAGTCAGGAATATTCTTTCCACAGCAGCGGCACTCAGCTTTCTTCAGATAAATGCCTTTCACTGCTATGGCTGTTAATCACATCAGGCAAACTTAAAACTTCTAGCAAGAGTTTTCTTTCTCACTCAGCTTGACAAAAACCAGGTTAAACAAAACTTCTTTTCATGGCCTGAGCCTAGCACATGTTTAGTTTGTTTGTCTTACAGAATGAACATTCCATTTCTGCTACGTCACTATCACAAGGACTTTCATACGTTTCTATCTGCATTTCTTCAACAGCTTCATTTGAGTCATCTTCCTGGGAGCTTATATCAGAAGGTTTGAATTTTACACTCTGCAGAAATTCTTTCAGCTTTCCTAAAAAGTGTTCTTTCTGCTCTCCACCAGCATAGGTTAAAGAAGGAGTTTCTCTCTCATAGAATAGCTTATCAACAGCCTCTAAAGCTGATTCACGGCACTTACTTGAACTGTTCCTGTTCCTTCCTGGAGCTGCTCTCACTGCCTTTTGGCTAGCACAGCATTCAGCGCTTTTCCTCAGCTCTCTGACCACGTCTTCAGAAAAGCCTCTGTTAGGAACTGTAGCAAACTTGTCTTCCCACCTCTCTTACTTGGCTGGCTCTCTGAGCTGCTTCCCCACGTGGAAACAAACCTCTCCAGCTTCTTTTCTCTGGGGTGCTTTAGGACAGGTTCCAACCTTGATTCCACTGCTTTCTGAGAGTAAGAATCAGCTGTCCTTCCTTCTCCGCTCCTCGTGCTCCCTTTTCCCGTGGCTTCCTTTCTCCTCCTGACTCTCGCTTCCCTCTTCCTCAAACTCTGAAGCAGTTTTAAAATGGTGCTTCTTTTCAGCCACACCCTCCTCTCTGCACACGTGAGAGCTGTTAGGGCTCAACCTAGCTCTTCCGTCACTGCTTGGGCAGGGCTTAGCTCTAGCTACTGCATGCTCCGGTGGCTTGTGGTTTCCATGGGAACCCTGTTTACATCTATCTTTAAAGGTACATTCCTCACTTCTCTCCCATTCCATCTCATCCACACAGCTCACCTTATCACAGTACCCTAATGTTAAATGTAACCCTCTAATTGTGATGTGACATGAGCACCTTGATTGAAGGATATGGCGGCATACAAATCTGTCTAAATAAATAAATAAATAGGTCCTGTACTGTGGTTCCTGCTTTTTCTCTTGCTCCTATGTGGACTCATGGTTGCTAGTAGACTAGGGGTGCACTCATGGTTCCTACTAGACTAGGGGTGCACTCATGGTTGCTAGTAGACTAGGGGTGCACTCATGGTTCCTAGTAGACTAGGGGGGCACTCATGGTTCCTAGTAGACATGGGGGGCACTCGTGGCTGCTAGTAGACTAGGGGGGCACTCGTGGTTGCTAGTAGACTAGGGGGGCACTCATGGTTCCTAGTAGACTAGGGGGGCACTCGTGGCTGCTAGTAGACTAGGGGGGCACTCGTGGCTGCTAGTAGACTAGGGGTGCACTCATGGTTGCTAGTAGACTAGGGGGGCACTCATGGTTCCTAGTAGACTAGGGGGATCTTTGACATTTGCAATTTTGTATTCTTGATGCTGCCAGTCTGAAATTTAAAATATTTTGTCAATTCAGATTCAAGGAAATCTCAAATTTTAAGGGGACATCTCCGTTTAATTTTGTTTTGTGGCCTGATGGTTTTGCTGTTGCTGATTTCTGGACATTTTCAGCTCTGCTCCAGTCCAGCCTAAGCACCGTCATCTTGAATTCACAACGATCAGGATTAGTTTTTCTTTAGGTCTTCCCTCCTAGTCATAGTACTGACCAAATAGATCCGGTATGCAAATATTTATAATTATTTGATGTCTGTGTGTATGCAAAATTTTGTTTATTTTGTTTAAATAATTATGTTTATTTTATTGTATTGTCTGTTTTAATAAATTGTGCATGTATGTTTGGAAGCAGCCTAGGATTTTAGATGAGTAGCATATAAATTTTAAAATAAGCTAAATAAATTACATTTATGCGACTGAGGCCCTGTGGATATGAAGTGAGGCCTTATAGGATACACGTGCACAAGGCTACGTTGTGTAGACATATCTAGCCATGCACAGACATAGAACTCCTTACAGAACTCAGCCTCCTACAACACTTGAAGCCCCTACTACATAGCAATGATTTCAGAACACTGACGCAAGCTATGATTATCGCACACATTGACTATTGTAACAGCCTACTACATGGACTGCCAAAACAATCTGTTCATCCCCTTCTAATGGCGTAGCAAATGGCGGCACGCATTATCTATTATGCATGCCGCATGGATCATTTAACACCGGTACTTTATTCCCTGCACTGGTTATCTGTACAGAGCAGGATAAAGTACGTTAATTATGAGCACGTTCGAAATCATCAGAAATGTAGCACCCACAACTTTATCCCACCTAATCAAGGTCACACCCAACAACCGACAAAGAAGAAGCCAAATGAATAATACCTTATCAGTCCCTTCCGACTACCAAAAAACTAAGCAACAGAGCATTCGAGTACCTATCCCCAGTGCTCTGGAAATCTCTGCCACAAAGAATTAGAAACATCACAGACCTATCTACGTTCCGCACTCAACTTAAAGCTCTTCTATTCATTGAAGATTTTGGAGAAAATGATCTAAAACCAAACATCGACCCAACATAGCACACACTTCAAGTCGCACCCTCAACTATACTAGCCTCTCTTTACAAAACACCCACCTCACACTGTTCAGCTACGTCGCTTCCCTCTCAACTACCCAGGAACTTACTCATCTGAAATGGAAATAAGTTGTACTAATAAGAATCATGTAAATAAATGTTATTGTTTGTTCACGTGCACTTGTTATATTGTTATAATGTTCAATGTATCTCAGTAGTTCTGTATGTAAACTGCTATGATTACCCAAAATGGCGGTATAGAAAATCACTCAAATAAATAAAAACTCATATTCATTTGCCTACATGCAATCACTATACACTGTGGCGTCTAAATGCATTGCACGTTTTATGCGTAGTGGGCCGGTATATGTATTTTCCAAAGTATACCCGGATCCAATTCCTTTTCTGAAAATGTATATTTTGATGCTGAAAGCCATGATTTCTGAAATTTTCTGCTGCCTATCCATCCCAATAGTTCCATCTCTCAGGCAATTATAGTCTCCAGGAAATGTACTAGAGGATTCGCTGAGAGTCTTATTCTGCAGGAGAGGGATCGTTACTATGTCTTGTGCCGCTCTGGATCCTTTTGGAAAAAGCAGGATATACAATATGAAAATGGAAACACAAAGGATTACATTTACTGGCCAAATGGGGAAGTGTCCACCTGAAGACAGAGTTGTCAGCTCTGCATGGGAAGAGACCCCCTAGTGTCTGCTGGAGTATGAAGGAAAAGAGAGTTTGTTCTGCCTCTGCTTCTGAAATAGTGCCTTATGCACATCTGCTGTGCTCTGACTGTCTAAATATCATTATATAGCTGCAGACAGGATACAGCACACTGTCAGTGCTCTACAGCTGCAGACAGGTTACAGCACGCTATCGGTGCTATAGAGCTGCTGACTGGTTACAGCATGCTATCGGTGCTATAGAGCTGCAGACTGGTTACAGCACGCTGTCGGTGCTATAGAGCTGCTGACTGGTTGCAGCACGCTGTCAGTGCTATAGAGCTGCTGACTGGTTACAGCATGCTGTCGGTGCTATAGAGCTGCTGACTGGTTACAGCATGCTGTCAGTGCTATAGAGCTGCTGACTGATTACAGCATGCTATCGGTGCTATAGAGCTGCTGACTGGTTACAGCACGCTGTCGGTGCTATAGAGCTGCTGACTGGTTACAGCACGCTGTCGGTGCTATAGACTGCTGACTGGTTACAGCATGCTATCGGTGCTATAGAGCTGCAGACTGGTTACAGCACGCTGTCGGTGCTATAGAGCTGCTGACTGGTTACAGCACGCTGTCGGTGCTATAGAGCTGCTGACTGGTTACAGCATGCTGTCGGTGCTATGTAGCTGCTGACTGGTTACAGCACGCTGTCGGTGCTATAGAGCTGCTGACTGGTTACAGCACACTGTCGGTGCTATAGAGCTGCTGACTGGTTACAGCACGCTGTCGGTGCTATGTAGCTGCTGACTGGTTACAGCATGCTGTCGGTGCTATAGAGCTGCTGACTGGTTACAGCATTGCTGTCGGTGCTATAGAGCTGCTGACTGGTTACAGCACGCTGTCGGTGCTATGTAGCTGCTGACTGGTTACAGCATGCTGTCGGTGCTATAGAGCTGCTGACTGGTTACAGCACGCTGTCGGTGCTATACAGCTGCAAGCACAGCACTCTGACTGTCTAATAGTGCTGTCCAGCTACCGAACGTGGAAGATTCGGCTGTGATTCTGCTGTTGGATGCTCAGATCCAGTGGGCAAATTTGCAAACACTGAAAATGCTGGAGACATGGATGATGCACGCACGCACGCACCAGGGTCTCTGTGTTTGAAGAGCTGGACCTTTTTGGTAGGTTCATTTGAACTGATGTTTTTGGACCATTAATATACAGAAACCTATGCTTTTAGTAAAAGTAGGAATGGAGGACCCAGTAGCTGGCTGACAGATCTCCTTGATGTATACTGAACGGACATTGGCTACGGAGGTTGTCATAGCCCGCACATTATGACCCTCCAAAGAGAGTCCTGCCTGTGCATAATAAGCAGAAGAAATGCAAATCTGCTATCAATGTGACAGAGTATGTTACATCATCAGTAGGCCTAGGTGACTGGGATCAAAGGAAAAGATCTTCTGCGATCTTTAGTTCTAGCCAAGTAGTAGGTCAGTGCTCGGTTGCAGTCTAAGGTGTATGCTGCTGCTTCAGCCCAAGACTCATGTGGTCTATGGAAGAAAATCAGGAGGATTACCAACTGGTTTAGATGGAAGGAAGTACGGATGGGTATGCAGCACCACCTTATCATGGTGGAACCAGCTATAGGGCGGATCCGCCACCAGAGCCTGCAGCAATCTGTCATGAGGGCAATGAGGAAGATTACCTTCCAAGATAGGAACTTCAGTGAAGTGGTGGCTAAAGGCTCGAAGGGAGGCTTTAGAAGTTGAGCAAGAATCACAGCCAATCGGAGGCAGCTTAATGGGTGGCTTGGACAGCAGGAGACCCCGCATGAAGCATGCTACTAATGGCTGTGAGGAGATAGGCTGTCCATCCAGTCATTTGTGACAGGCTGCAATGGCACTAGGGTGAACTCTCACTGAGTTAGTTTTAACACCTGTTAAGGATAAGTGGAGGAGATATTGTAGAAGGGATTCTACTGCGCAAGAGGTCAATGTCCTTTGTGGAGCACCAGAGGGCAAACCTATGCCACTTGAAGGCTTAAGATTGCCTGGTGGAATCGTTGCATGATGCAAGGAGGACATCTTTGACTGCCTGTGGCAGGTCGAGGTCAGAGAGCGCTATCCCTTCAGCAGCCATGCTGTCAGGCATAGGGAGTGAAGATTGGGATGGAGAAGCATCCCATGGTCCTGAGGCACAAATCCCAGGATGAGAGGTTGAGCCTGTGCAAGGCAAAGAAGCAGAGGACACCACAATTGACAGGGCCAAAAGGGGGCTTTGAGAATCATCGAGTCCTTGTCAGCTTGTAGCTTGAAAAGAGTTTTGGGTATCAGAGATAGGTGGGAATGCATAGAAGGAAGGCATCCAGGGCCTGTTGGTGCAGCAAAGGAACCCTGGAGCAGAAGAGTTGAAGCTGTGTGTTTTGCATAAAGATCTATGGGTGGGGTTCCCCATGTTCGGAAGATCCAAGCAGCCATTTCCTGATGCAAGGTTCATTCGTGTGGATGAAAGATATGGCTTAGCTTGTCCGCAAGTACATTGAGCTTGCCCGAGAAGTACACCGGGGTAGTTTCTCCAAATGGGTTAGTTTGGCAATACTATGGCAGTCGTGAACCTCACTTCTAAGCCAGGGTAGGTGGAGTATGATCTTAGTCTCTCAAGCTTACTGCTAATGCTGGTCGTAATACTTGCATCACGCCAAAGAGAGCCTCCTTCTGGAGTTCATAAGATGTAACAGATATGAGTAGCTTGTCAAGATGTGCTTGGAACTTCTTTTTTATCAAGCCTGTCATTCCCAGAATAATGGGAAAGATTTCTATATCTTTCTGCCACATTTTCTTCGTCTCTGACTGCATTTCCTGGTACTTCAGGATCTTTTGCCTTTCCACACGATTCACAGAATAATCACTTGGTACCAACACTTCTATCAATGTCATTTTGGTATTCTTCTCCTTTACCACTATGTCAGGTTTCCTGGCATCCAGTTTCTTATCTGTTGGAATGGGAATGTCCCAGATGATCATAACCTCTTCATTCTCTATACATCATGGTGTTCGCTCCAATCAACCTACTAGCACTAAACACCACAACAATAACCAAATGCCTCGAAGACATGAATGACTGCCTCATAGCCAACAACTTAATGGTCAACTATGATAAAACTGAGACAATGTTCGTCACCAGGAACCCCACCTTCATACCTCCACAATCTATCAGCATCCTAGACAAACACATAATAGTCAAAGAAGAAGTTAAGTATCTGGGCATCACACTAGACAGAGCTCTAAACCTGAAATCCCACATCACCAAAACCGCAAACAAGGCCTATCAACGATTGAAAACAATCAGACAAATCAAACCAATGCTCCGTCAGGACCACTTCCGCACAGTGTGCCAAGCACGCATTACACCACTACTTGATTATGGAAACTCACTATATCAAGGCCTTCCTCACCAGACACTACACCCACTACAGATGGTACAAAACACCACAGCACGCATCATTACAGACACACCAAGGACCGAGCACATCACCCCCGTCCTACAACAACTGCACTGGCTCCCAATGATGGCAAGAGCTAAATGCAAAACAATCATGATCATCTTCAAAGTCATTCACCATCTCTCAGCGGACGCACTCCAAACGTTATAACAAGGGATATCAGCAACAGACCAAGAAGAACTAATAAAAACAACATGATCAGCACACCTGCAGGCTATCACAAAACTAAACAAACAACTTCAAAAAGAGCACCATCACTACTGGCATCCACACTATGGAACTCCCTATCAACGAACCTGAGGGTACTAAATGACCTCACAGACTTCCGCAAAGACCTCAAAACATTTTTATTTATAGAAACATATGAGCATCCAGGAAACATCCCATACTTAAACTGATATACTACTTCCGCCGCCAACTAAGCATGCACCAATCCTATCCACACACACAAGTTTATCATACCGCGTTATTAAATACCCTTATGTTAAATGTTACCTTCATTTGTTCTGTCTAAATGTTTACTTGTACCCTAATGTTAAATGTAACCTTCAAATTGTGATGTGACGTGACCACCTTGATTGAAGGATAAGGTAATATACAAATCTGTCTAAATAAAATAAATAAATAAATAATTCTCTTAGGGTCATGATCCCAGTGCTTTTCAGGGACAGCGATGTCGTGTTTACAGAGTTTCCAGTGGAGGAGGCATGCTACTTTGTTGTGCCTTTCGGTATAGAAATTTTCTGCCATCAGAACTTCACTGTTTCTAGCTCTTTCTTACAGAATCAACATATATCTATTTTTCCAGTTTTTTCAATACTTGTAATAAACCATCTTGTCTGTAATGCACTGTCCTGGGCTGCAATTATCAATCTTTCATCCTTCGGTTTCAATCCACTTCTCCTCAACCATTCATGTGTCCGTTCTTGATCGACAAAAGGTTCTTGGAGTTACAGTCTGTATTTTCCACTGTATTTGTGCATTTGCCACTTGTTTTTCCTCAGCCTCCTGATCTAATTCTTTGAAGAGTTTTTTTGTCTTGTTTTGCAAATTCTGTTACTTCCTTTCCCATGCATGCCTGTGGATTCTCACTCATTCCTTCTAATTGTTGGAACGCTTGTCCAAGTTTGATGGAGACAAATTCTAGACATTTACTTTCATATTTCAAACTTCTTGGATATGATGATGCTGTCAGGTAGGCCTGGAGGCCTATGTTGGTAGCTCTGTAGATGTAATCAAGCTCTATAAGTCCTAGCCCTCCTTCAGCTCTGGGAATGTAGTCTTGGCATACACTGTTTCTTGTAAATTACTTCATGTCTGCTATGTGGAGGGGCTGGGGACCCTCCAGGGGCAGATTGGCAATGCTCTCTAGGAAGGAGTCAAAAACCAGGTGCAAGCTGTGTCTATGAAGCTGGGTGAGGCTTAGGAGTCTTGGGCTTCTTGGGCTGGCGAGGGCCCTGCTGTCTCTGCTGAGGATGCTGAGGCTGATAGGCAGCAGAAGGCGGGTAAGAAGGATATCATCTCTTCTTTTTAGAATAGAAAGATTTCTTGGGAACCTTCCTCTTGGATGGATCCGCTGTTTTCCTGGAAAGGCGTTTTAGGGTGAGATCATCTGTCTCAATCTCTCTGGCCTTTTCCCTCCAATCTTTTCTAAAAAAGGTTTTCTTCAGTACATTGGATATTGGCCAGTTTGCTCAAGATCTGATGCCTGTAACCAGGCTATTCTACGAGCCCCAATGCAGACTGCTGAAGCTCTGCTAGTTGACTCAAAGGCATCGAAAGAGGCCCTGGTCAGAGACTTAGAAGTATTTTGGCCTTGTTTGATGAGTGTCTGGAAAGCACTCCGCTTAACTCCAAGCAGCATGGGGGTGAAAGTTTCCAGATCCCTGGTGACAACTTTCAGAAACATGCCCATGTACAGCATGTAAGAGTTTATTCTGAAGGCCAACATACGTGCTTGGAAGCACCAATACCCAAAGGCATCAAGTGTCCTCGAGTCTCTGCCAGGTGGCATGGATGAATGGTTCTTAGAACTCTTTATGCGGCACATCACCAATTCCACCACCATTGAGTGGTGGGGGAGCTGAGCTTTTTGGAAGCCTGGGCACTCTGGTACTCAGTACATGGTATTGAGCCTCTTGCTGACAGGCGGACCCATGAGCGGGGCTTCCCACATGCAAAGCATAAGATCCTGTAGGTCCTATGAACCAGTAATGTAGCTGCCTCCTTCGGCATGGGAGCAGTGGTGGAATCTGGTTGGTTCGCATGAACCGGTTCCTTCCACGGGCTTTCAATACCGGTACTGTACTGGCAGGAATCTCCTCACTCGTCAGTGATTTGGTGGCATCAGGGTTTGCGGCAGGAGGGGAACCCCTGATGCAGTCAAACCATTGGCATTTGGGGGATCGGGCTGTTGGGCCACCAGAGAGTTTCTGCCCTGCAGTGGCTGCCAGCTGGCTAAACGTGTTGTGCTGGCAACGCAAATGCATGATGGGCTGCCACCCACTCAGCTCCTTCAGTGGCGGGATCGATCCAAACCAATTCCTGGTTGGATCAAATCCCACCACTGCGTGGAAGGGTATTGGAGTATCTCCAATTCCTTTGCCCTCTGTTCCTTTTCTGAAGCTACTGTGATGGCAAGCCCTGCTGCCATGTCACGTATGAAGTCCTGATAGGAATATCTTCTGGTGGGGACCAACACCGTTCCTGAGGTGGTAAAGGGTCCAAAAGGATGTCTTGAAATTTTCAGGAATCAAGTGATCCCTCGTTAGATTCTGAAGAACTGGAATCAGAGTTTGGTAAGAAGTCAAAGTATCGGCAGTCTTGGGTTCGATCTCAATACTTCATGGACTTCGATGCCAATTCCAATGCTCGGAAGTATCAGAACAGAGAGCCATGTCAGTTTGAGTTTGTTGGATACCGGGGGTCTCAATCAGTTCCAACGATGGTATCACCTCAAGGGTTCTGTCGATGCCAGTTTGAGGGCTGGCATCGGGGCCGATACACCTGGTTATAGGCTCGGTGCCAAAGGATGCACTCCTGGAGCTCTCGATGTTATCAGTACCGAGGCTGCTAGAAGTGCCGCCGAAACTCCTCTTGAGAACCAGCATATACTGGTCTAGGGAGATGGCAGATTTCAAGGTGGAATCAACCATGGGGCTCTGAGCCACCATCCCAGAACATGGAACCGGTAGCTCTCCGGAGATTGATTCCTCGGGAGTGTCCCGGGGCCCCTCTTGTGCCTTGGAGGACAGTTCCTCCTGTTGAGGCTGTTTGGCAGGCCAGTCTGCATTGGAGCACCTCTAGGAGAGTCGCGATGCTTATACTGAGACTTGTGCCGATGACTTTGGAGTGGCCAGAGCTTTAACTTACTTTTATGTTTGGACTTAGAAGAAACCTGTGACCTATGAGAGGAAGTCGATGCCCTCAACGAAGTGGAAGCCACTGACAGAGTCCAAGGCAAACAACGGTTCTTTAGGCCACTCTTTGTTATTTGCTGGCACAAAGGAAAAGACTTGGGTTGATGTTCAGGCCCCACATATTTTAGACACCAGTCATGTTTATCAGTGACTGATATAGTACCAGCATACTTGGTACATTTTTTAAAACCACTAGTTGGTTTTTCCATGCCTCAAAAAAGTTGTCTTTGGGATGTAGATAAGGCTATGGAGGTGAGGCCTAATGGCCTAGTTTAGCGATGAAAACCACATTAAAGAAAAAAGAAAGAGAAAAATGTAAAAGAGAAAAGAATTATTGGGATCGGTGTCGGGTTTGACGGACCAGTGTCGACGGGAAGGCAGAAGCATGATGTTGCACACCAAAATAGGGTTGCCAACTTTTTCACCGAGAAAAACCCGACACCTTTGACTCGCCATGCTCCACCAATTCTCCTCCCCTAGTCCCACCCCTGCCCCGCCCCCAGCCCCACCCACAAAAATTACCGAGGATACGTGTAGGCTAACTTCCTTGGTCAGATAATAATTAAACTGGGAACCCCAAAATCCAAACATGAAATGTACAACACTGGAGAAATAAAACTATAAAGTAATTTCCTCTTGCACTAAACAAAAACACAAAGATGTTAGCAATACACACTTCCCAGACCAGACATATTCCAGCTAATAAATTCAAAATAAAAAGTATTTTTCTACCTTGTTTGGGTGTTTTATTTTTCAGTTGCAATTGCTCCAGTCACTTTCTTCTGGTTTCTTCGTGTCTTCTGCGAGCTATCCATTTGTCCTTTCTTCTGTTTTAGATGTTTTCCATTCTCTCTTTATTTCTGTTTTAACATACTGATTGTTTCCCTTTTGCTCTTTCCCCCAATTCTTTCCTTATTCCTATATCATCCATTTAAATTTCACCCTTCCATTCTCAAGCCCCTCTTACTCTCCCAATACCCAGCCCATCATAGACTTTTCTTCCACACAAAATATTTTTCCCCTCTCCATTCTCATTCCCCATCCATTCTAGTCCTCCCCCAAAATCAGTTCCCTTATAGTTCTAGACCCACCCAGCATCCACTCCCTTCTAGTCCCATTCTCCCATGCCCCACATCAGCCCATTTCCAGTCCTATTCCAGCTCTTCATAAGCCCATTTCCAGTGCTAGCCCCCGCCCCCCAATCACAGCCCATTTACAGTCCAAGTCCCCCATCACAGCCTATTTCCAGTCCTAGACCCCCACCATCACAGCCCATTTGCAGTCCTAGCCCCCCCCCCCCCCCACCATCACAGCCAATTTGCAGTCCAAGTTCCCCCTCCCTCCACCATAGCCCATTTCCAGTCCAGGTTCCCACCCCCCATAGCCCTTTTACAGTCCATGTCCCCCCATAGCCCTTTTACAGTCCAGGTCCCCCCCCCCCATCACAGCCCATTTGTAGTCACCCCCCACCCCCCCCCGTGCAGCTGCTGCTCCTGCTTCTTACTGAGCAGCAGCTGCAATAAAGTTAATTTAAAATTAAGAAAACCTGTGAGAAACCCTGAGCTCCTATGAAACTCCTTCTGCAGGGTCCCTGGCTGAAAAGGAAATGACATCAGAGGGGCGTGCACTGCAGAAGGAGTTTCATAGGGCCGGAAGGCCCCTCACAGGATTCCTTACATTTAAATTAACTTTATTGCAGCCGCTGCTCTGTAAGAAGCAGCAGCAGCGGCTGCAAGGGGGGGCCAGGACTGTGATCTCAATCGCGATCGCAAGCGCAAAGCCGGTTTTCTGCTCTGGCCGCTCCCGATCTCGCAGCCATAGCAAAAAAACGGCTTTTCAATGGCCGGTTTCGGTTCTCTGCCGGCAGCCGGTCCGACCACAGGAAAACCGGCCAGGCCGGCTGAAAACCGGCTGGTTGGCAACCCTACACCAAAAAGAGAAGTTATTCAGCAGTGACAGGATGACACATCCTGCCGGCTCCACAGAAAACGAAGAACTGAGGAGAGGAGTTGGGAAGGCAGGCATGCTCTCAAAGGTTTTCCTATAGGGCACTGGGAAACGCTCCTACGTAGGCTTAGTCGGTACCGACGTCACCCATATATGAAGACTGCATTCCCGCTTGTTCCTGGAGATAAGCTATTTCTAGGTTTCCTGGATTGAGTCTGGCAGGTCACTTGTGGCTGTAGTTTTGGGGTGGGGCCTATGTGTCTGTGACGTATATGTTATCTGAATGGGAGGAGGAGGAAGAAGGTAGCTGGGATACAGAGGATATGTCCAACAGATATGACATTAATAAAATCCACTGTCACAGGGGGAGATCACACCTGGCCATTAGCAAGTCCTGCTACAGTTTCACACCATGAGAAAGTCCTTGATCACCTGGAAGCAGAAGATTGCCTTGACCTCCTCTTCCCATTGAACCCACTGCTGTGTTCAGATGTAAGAAGCCTGTTTCTCCTAGA
Source organism: Ichthyophis bannanicus (assembly GCA_033557465.1). NCBI lineage: Eukaryota > Metazoa > Chordata > Amphibia > Gymnophiona > Ichthyophiidae > Ichthyophis > Ichthyophis bannanicus. The sequence continues at coordinate 21,757,558 of CM066042.1, forward strand.
ACAAGCAGGATGAGTCAGCCACACTTGGTGACGTCATTCAACGGCGCCGAGACGGAAGTGCTCTCTATAGCTCAGAAGGGCTTTTTGCCCTTCTGAGCATGGGCCAACTGGCCCCACCCCCTGCCCGCCCCTAGCTAGCCAGTTTTTCAGTTCTTCCAACTTGCCAGCAAGACGGACCTCTCTACTCTCCAACTGAAATTACCAAATGCTACACTTAATGTTTTAAATGTTTCTAACGCTGTCTCTGATTCTTCCCCTTTTCAGATCTGTTCCAATGCCGTTCAAGGGGAGCTGACTGGAATTCCCTGTGCCTGCCGGCCATGCGTTCACAGCCTGCGGATGCCGCTAATTAAGATCCATTGACCTCCAGCGGAACATGGTGCACGTGGGCTTACGGAACCCTGCTGCAGCTGCAGCCGCTGCCACTCCGGATGTGCCTCTAAGGCCTCCATCCCCAGTCGCAAGCTTCGATGTCGCCCACCACCCAAGGCCCTGGATCTATCTACGCTGACTACAAGGAGGCTAACCATGAGGAGGAGACAATGACATGGCACGGGATGCGCCCCCAGGCCTCCATCCCCAGCTGCGGAAATTCTGAGGCCGCCGCCCCACCACACGTACCTGCTCCTACAGCGGACCTCCTTGCAAGGCACATGCCAGCACTGGATCGGATCGAGGCAGCGATCACTCCCTGGGGCAAGTTCCAGGATGTGCCTTGTGATAAGGAAGCTTATCATAGCTCAGGAAGGAGCTATAGAAAAGGTGAAGTGACTCTGAACAAGCAACCTGTCAGTTCTGGTAGAAATAAGAAAACAGAATTTTCCCATAAAAGACTACCAGTCCCAGAATGCACCAGGTTTCCAACAGCCATTAGAGGAGCTGAAGTGGGGAAACGTGTGTTCAATCAGGAGGGCTATGAGGTAATCCCTAAGCACTCATCTCAAAGGGCAGGGCCTGATTCAGCACAGCTGCGCTGTATTAGGGGGGAGCACTCATCTCGGCAGAATAAAGGTAGAGTTTATTCTACAGAGAATTATCCTCATTATCCTGAGAATCAGCTTGAGCTTGATCATCAGTTTCATCTGAAGGATCATCAGAAGCAGAAGCCAAACCGGACGGACAGAGAAGGAAAGAAACCCTTTGGAAGAAGGAAGAGAAAAGCCTTTGAGAGGTCTAAAAGAGTCCAGAGCAGTACATATACTGGGAGGCATTTCAAGGGCTAGCATACACCATTGGACTGGGGAAAGCCAGAGGAATGGTGCTGCAGAGCTAGGAAACTCCAGACGCTACCTGTGAGGGAGATGGCTGCACGTGGAAGGGACCCTAAGACCTGTGCCAGAAGGTATGTGAAGAGAGATCCAGTGTCCAGGGATCTGGATTGGAAGGCTGGACATAAGAACTGGACTACATACTGGCCAGGCTATATAGAGAGGAACTCTAACAGCAATGGAAGCTCAGGTATGAACACTGATCTATGCCCTAGCTATAACCTTGAAAGACAGCAGGGAAACAAGTATTCTCCTGAAAGTGCTCCATTGGAGAGATTCATCTGTGCCAATCCATGATATTGAACCCATGCTTGTTGAAGAAGGGGGAATGATTGCAGATGAAGAATGTGTTTATATGGACTGCTCTCTGTCCAAACTCCTTTGGTGATTTTCTGTTATAAAGTACAGCAACCATCACAAAGAAATACAAACTTGTTCTTTAATCTACTCAGAAAAGCTCCTGAAGCAGGATTTGACCCACACAGTAGAAAGCAAGCCAGCTAAGGGGTTTCAGCTGGATAACTGCTAGCAATTGAGCCTTACCTAATTGCTTGTGAGCTAGGAGAGAATCACTTCTGAATCTATGTGGGAAGTTATCAGAAGTTAACCTGAAAAGAACAGTTTTTTCTTTCTTTGTGGCTTTTCGTTTGTTGTTTGATATATGCTAAGAAAACATTAGCTAATGCCTGACAAGTTTGAATGTTGTTTTCCTGATTTTGACTTTGTTTTTCCAAGTTAAACACTGGAAGCAAGTAACCTGATTTATGTGCTACCTACCAAGCATATCTGTGTTGGGAGAAATAACCCCATAAATAAATATCTTATTGGCTTTACCCAAAAGCACAACTAATTATTGTGAGCAGCTGTGTCTGGTGTGAATGAACTGCATTGCCCACAATCCCTTGCAAATCATATAGATATATGCACTTGCCAAGACTGTGAAGATTCTCACCCAGGCAGCCGTCTGACAGCCTCCAGGACCTCCATCCTAGACTGCACTACTCCTCCATCTATAGGCGCAGCGCAATGGTGTCAGTGGCGCTGAAGGAGAAATTCTCTCTAGAGCGTCACAGCCCTGCTTGCCGAGGCTGCCTTTGGCCCGCCCCACTCAGCCTCAGCAGTGAGGCATGAGCCCCTTGCCACCGGATCTACTGCTGTTCTGCTCCGCATACCCCAGTCTCGGCGCAGAGATACCTCCCAGATGGAGATGGGGCATCAGAGGCAGGCCGCCATGAGCCCAGAAGTGACTCTGCACCTCCAACCCTCCTATGCGCCGCTATTGGTGGAATGCTCCGCATGCCACTCCCCTCCAACGCGTCATCACTTCTGCACTCGGCGCTTCGGGGCCCGGTGCATCGTCCCTTCGGGCCTCGGCACTGAGACTCCTTCTGCATGCACCGATCCAAAGCATGGGGCATCCCAGAGAAGTGAGGCAGGGAAGAAGCGAGGCCAGCTCCAACTCTGCCCTGTACCCCGCCTACCGCGATGTGCAGACGCTCTCGCCTCGACCTAAGCATCGGGGCAGCCCTAAGTAACATCGGGGCAGCCCGGAGCCTCCGTGGCTCAGCATCTCGGCGCCGGGATGCCTTCTTCATGGCACTGATCAGGCGGACTCAGGAGGGAAGCGAGGTCGGCTTCCAACTCTGCCCTGTGCCTCCTTTGGCTGTCGCCCTATATCCGATGGTGGCGAGCGTGTCGGAATGCTCCACTCTCCCTTCCCCAGTGCCGGACCGCAACGCATGTGGGCCCCCGCCTGACTGGCCCCTATCAGCAGTGGGGATCCAGGACAGCAGCGGGAGTAGCCTAAACGTTACAGACACGACTTGGCTCCCTGAAGTCAGCCGACCTTCTTCAGCAGGCAGTCTTCATGCAAGTCTCCCTCTTCAGTTCCCTACTCTCCAGGGGTCAGGCACTGTCCTTGTACACAGCCTGTTCCTTCAGCAAAGTCTGCCTTCTTATACTATGTTTTATGTCCCGGATGACTGCAGGCGACGGCCTCTCCGTGCTCAGTCTAGTCTTCACCAACCTGATGGTGATGGTACCTGATCCCCATATGGGTGAATTTGGCCTCATAACTGACGTTCAGCCTGCTCTTTCTGTACAGTTGTAAATAGTTACCCCCTTGTTGTCTATCCAAGTTCTGTTGCCTGTTAATTGTAAACACAAATCGAATGTTTTGAGATGTGTATTTAACTGGTTTTATGTAAATCGCACTGATGGAAAATAGCGCGGTATATAAGTGCATGTAATAAATAAAAAAATAAAATAAATAACACCAGACTTCACAGGAAGATTAGACATGAATAGACCTCATGCCATCCCTAACCAAGAGGAAAAGGGGAGGTTTCACCTCAATCTTCCACAGAAAATGCACAGGTACCGCTGGCACATGTGGCGCTTCCGTGCCTATTGGATACAGGCCCAAGGGGCTGAGGCACTGCCCCGGTATCCAAGAGCATGATCCCAAAAACAGTGGGCAGTTGGCTCAGTGGTTGGTATTGGTGTTGGTGAGCTGGGTTTGGGCTCTTCAGTGTACCAGTTTGATTCCCTCCCCCAGCACTCCTAATGGCCTCCAAGGAAAGCATTTATTTATTTATTATTACAATCTCTTATATACCGCACTATTCTACATCAGCGTGGTTTACATGAAACAAGATGACCAGAACAACAAGTTGTTCTGTTTTTACAGAGAACAGGTGTACAAACTTGGATAACATAGGGGAACTATTTATATGTCATCCATCTCCAGTCACATGGCTCCGACCGTGAGAAATGAAGCCAGTAAGGGTTTTCCTTACTACAGTACACCCTGCAACCGCCCGATGCTTGGCACCTCTGGGCTTTTGCGCCACAATCAGACTGGTTCCCAGGGCAGAAGCAAGGGCCACAGGGGCACATGCCAGCCCTGAGGAAGTGCCCCGACAAAAAGCAACAACCTGAGGATCCTACATCACCACGGCTGCATAGCTGAAGCTACAGCACAGCGGTAGCTCTTCAGCGCCTCACATTCACCCGACCCCCTACTTGCCTCAAAGAAAGGCTCATGGGCTCTCATCCAGCCAAATGCATGGATCTCCACCCACCCACTAACACAAGTGGACCGCAGCCTCAACAAACAAAGGCGGCAGTACCCCAGGTCAGACGCTGTATGGATGATATCGTACACATATCAGTTCAGAGCCTGCATGGAAGATTACAATCCAGAAAAGGCTGGAGGCTTCATGTCTGTAACAAGAATGCACAGGTCACTCTGTCCAACGTAGCACTTGGGTGCCTGCCCGACGATTAGTCCAAGGACTAAGGGGTCAACTCCCTACCAAGAGATGTGGGTGAGCTTCTCCCCTTGTAGCCTCTAAAGAACGGCCTACAATGGAAGACTTGGAAGTCCACCAGATGTGGATGAGATGCACCCCTCATGGCCCAAAGTAAGCCCTGACAATCCACCACCATTTGCAGTGGCAACAGTGGGGTCCAGTATAAATAGTCAATGTGTTCTCAAGCAGAAGGTCACAGATTCAACTCAGCGCATGTCCCTACTTTCAGCCTGGGAGATTAATAACCGCGCATTGACCGCAGGCATGACCAGCTACCCTCTAGGCACCACCTGCACCTGCATCTGGGTATCACCATCTGCACCTGTGCACTCCCAAAAAATAAAAAAAAATAAAATAAAATAAAAATTAAAAAAACATGGGATCCCCACACTTCCAGACTCCATCTGGGCAGATGGGCCCACGCTGTGCCCTCAAAACCATGTGGCGGCAACTCACCTTGGTGGAAAGGTATCAGTCTTCTCACACCTTGTAGATGAGCCCACCAATACCCACCTCTGCCTTGCCATCTCTGGAGCCCTATGTTGTGATCCAGCCTGCCTGTTACCCTTGAGCCTTCTGGTGAACCATCTCAAACCAGGCCATCCCCCGTAACTGTCATCATCATCTTCATGACGTGGGTCACCTTCGCTGTCCTACAGGGAGCACCCGGCCCCAGTAAGCTCTGTGGCACTAAACCTAATGTCACGGGGTGCATGGAGGCAGAGTGACAGGCCCATGGCCAGCCTGGGATCTCCAGTCTGGACCTTCCTTATGATCAACTCAAGGGCAGCACTCAGTCCTTCCCCTCAGAGTCATGTAGGAGCTCAACCCTTAGGCATCCTCCATCAGTGGGGCTGAACGCGAATAGATCTGCTCACCACGTGGAGAACAGGAAGTGCGATTATTAAGATGGACAATGCCTGGTACCCGTATCAGTCCGTTTCTCCCCCAAGAGTCTGACCCTGTTGACAGGTTATGATCCAGACCTGACCCTGTGGTCTTCTACCTACCTATACACCACAACTGAACGACTGAATGGCTGCTGTGTGCCCACCAGCACGCAGTCCCCAACGCTGAATGGGAGCCTCCTTGAGGCCATTGCTCTCGACAGCCTGCTGACGGCGATAACATAATGATCTGAAATAGATGTCCAGGGAAGTTTTCACACAGATGCTCTGGAAAGCTTCACGGCCCTGCTCTACTGTACACCCAGGACATACACTGAACAGTGCACGAGCCTGGCTGCCCAGTCCCAGCGGACTACACCCCTAGGGACTCCGCCTGCATCTCCATCCATCCAGATACAAGCAGGGGCGCAAGTCCTGCCAGGGGCACGCTCACGATGCATGCATCCCCAGAGGTTCTCCCTGCGCCCTGCCCATGTAGTACACGTCTGCAAGGCCACAAGGACCTCGCAACAGAGACTATCACATCACCCTGGCATCGGTACGCACCGTCCAATAACACCAGCAGTAATTCGTACACCTCACGCAGTAACCGTATCGAGAAGTATAAGGTCGTGAGTTCTTGTCGACCACGCATAAAGAGATGCCAGGTTGTTGGCCAGTCTTCCATGCTGGATTTGACCAAACAGACCATGTCCCAGAGTTCTTTAAGCAAACAAACCTCTTTCTGCACTTTTTTAGTTGCTGGTAGTCAGGAGCATTAACTTCAAACAATACCACAGACTCATAAATAGAAGCCATGGTGGACTCCATGTCCTTATCTCTTTATGCCTTGTCGACCTGGCAGCCCCAATAATCTGGACTGCCACTGGCCTGGAACTGACTTACTAACTTATGGACTCTGCAGGCTTAAGTATCAACCTCATACCACTCTCGTAGTACAGCCGATGCTGCCTTGCTATCCCTGCGCGCAGCATTCACCTCACTGATAACATAGACCATAAGATATGCCATACTGGGTCAGAATGAGGCCCATCAAGCCCAGTATGCCGTTTCCAACAGTGGCCAACCTAGGTCATGTCTCTCCAAAGACCCAGGTTCCCCAATGCTTGTACTGGGCCAAGCAGCGATTTCCCGGTCCCTGCTACGCTAACGGCATTTACGTTTTGTTTCTATTTTCTGGCACACATATTTATCCCTGTTCATTGTTCTATGTAAACAGTTGAAACATACTGCTATAAATTGTTCTATGTAAACCGTCCTGATTTGTAGAAGGACGGTATATAAAAAATGTTAAATAAATAAATTTACAACCACCACCGGTAACAAGTTCCAGAGTTGACTACACTTTGGAAAAAAAAAAAAGGACGAAAAAGAGAAGCCTCTGTTATTAGTGATGTACTAATTATCCAATTTGCACCACTCTCGTGGTCAGCGATATTGATGCCGTTGCTTCTTCATTGCGGCAACTCCCACACTACTCAATGTGCCTACGTCTCTGTTACCGCACAGGGGTACCTTACAACTATACCCTCTGCACATGCGTGCATCACGACTGCAAGCCATCGTACAGTGCCTGGGACTCCCGCACTACTCGATGTGCCTACATCTCTGTTACCGCGCAGGTGTGCCTTACAACTACACCCTCTGCACATGCTGCAAGCAATCATACGGTGCCTGGTAACTGCACCCCTCACAACACTGCTACTGCACATGCGTGCATCGCCACTACAGGCCTACAGGTTCTTGTTGCAACATGCTGTACCACAAGGGCGCATGCTAGCCCTAAAGAATTGTTTCGGCCTTCCCCCATCCACCACAGCGCACAGCAGCTTGGGAGGCACCAAGTGTGGCTGACTCATCCTGCTTGTCCTAGGAGAAAACAGAGTTACTTACCTGTAACAGGAGTTCTCTGTGGACAGCAGGATAAGTCAGCCACACATACCGCCCACCTCCCATGGGAAGGGGTCGGCCTTCGTCCTGGTGCACGCCTCCTAGCGGCAAAAGGCTCAGCTAGTGACGTACTGGCTAGCTAGGGGTGGGCAGGGGGTGGGGCCAGTTGGCCCAAGCTCAGAAGGGCGAAAAGCCCTTCTGAGCTATAGAGAGTACTTCCTTCTCGGCGCCGTCGGATGACATCACCAAGTGTGGCTGACTTATCCTGCTGTCCACGGAGAACTCCTGTTACAGGTAAGTAACTCCGTTTTCTAGGCTTTGAAAATTCTATGAGGTATCAAGAAGAGAAAAATAGGGCTCAGAAAAATCTGTCTTTTGCAAAATACCCAACATGGGAACATGTTTCAAATTGTGCTCTGTGATCAAGAAGAAAACCTGTTAGAAATACAGCAAGTTCCCTACTGTATGGACTAAAGATCAAAGATGCACATAAAGAAAGTCATTCATAAGGAACTATGCACCATCAATGAGCCTAGATTTAACGCATGTTTTCCACCACTTTCTCTCCTATTTTATAAAGAAAAGTAGGCCCCCGTGTTTCTAGATAAAATAGGCTTAAGATAAACCTGTTCTGGGTGCCTCAAACTAGATACCCAGTTATAAAATTACTCTGAAAACAGGTAATTTTCAAAAGTCATATAGCTAGGGAAATATCACTGTACTCGGACACAAAGGCTGGCTGAAAACTGCCCACTTTAAGCTCGCTAAAACTATATATAACATGCTTTAAGCCAGGCTAAGGGCAGGTGTTCCCATGGGTGTATTTTGGGTAGGATTAGGAAATCACGCACAAATAGTGTATTTTAAAATGGCCAAATTTAGTCCACACAAGTAGTTTTGGGGGTTATTTTAGTAACATAGTAACATAGTAAATGACGGCAGATAAAGACCAGTATGGTCCATCTAGTCTGCCCAGTATGATGCCAAGAATAGGTACACCTGCCGCTCCGTGCAGGCCCCCCCTCCCCATGTCTTTGTCCAGGGGTGATCCCGCCACTCCATGTAGGATACCCCTATATGTTAAGGAATTTGATGGTTCAGATTATTTTGATATTTTCTTGTTGCTGTAAAGGGATCCACTGTGTCTGTCCCATGCCCTTTTGAACTCCGTCACTGTATTTGCCCCCACCACTTCCATTGGGAGGGCATTCCAAGCATCCACCACCCTTTCAGTGAAAAAGTATTTCCTGACATTGCCTTTCAATTTACCCCCTTGCAGCTTCATGTTATGCCCTATAGTTTTACAGCTTCCCCGTCTTTGGAAGAGGTTTGTTCATTATTTCTCTTTAAGTATTTAAAGGTCTGAATCATATCTCCCCTATCCCTCCTCTCCTCCAAAGGGTACATGTTTAGGTCTTCAAGTCTCTTCTCATAAGGCTTCTGACGCAGGCTCCAAATTATTTTGGTCGCCTTTCTCTGAACAGCTTCCAGTCTTTTTGCATCCTTTGCAAGATATGGTCTCCAAAATTGAACACAGCATTCCAAGTGAGGCCTCACCAGTGACTTGTACAGTGGCATAAGTACCTCTTCCTTTCTGCTGGTAATTCCTCTTCGTATGCAGCCCAGCATCCTCCTGGCTTTTGCCACCGCCTTGTCACACTGTTTTGCCACCTTGAGATCTTCAGAAATAATCACTCCAAGGTCTTTCTCCTGATCCGTACACACCAATCTCTCGCCCCTATCGCGTACATTTCCCTTGGATTTCTGCTTCCCAAGTGCATGACTCTGCACTTCTTCGCATTAAATCTTAATTGCCAAGCATTAGACCATTCTTCCAGCTTTTGTAGATCATTCCTCATGTTAACCACTCCCTCGGGGGAGTCCACTCAGTTGCAAATTTTCGTGTCATCTGCAAAAAGACAGACTTTTCCATGCAGTCCTTCAGCAATATCACTCACAAATACATTGAACAGTGCCAGGCCCAGGACCGACCCCTGGGGCACCCCGCTAATCACCTTCCTTTCATCCGAGTGAGCTCCTTGTACCATCACCTTCTGTGGTCTGTCAGTCAACCAATTTCTGATCCAATTTACTATCTTCGGATCTATCCCTAAGCTACTGAGTTTGTTGATAAGCCTCCTATGAGGAACGGTATCAAAGGCTTTGCTGAAGTCCAGATAGATGACATCCATCGCATGCCCCTGATCTAGTTCCCTGGTCACCCAGTCAAAGAACTCAATCAGATTTGTTTGGCAAGATCGTCCTTCGGTAAAACCATATTGCCTCGGATCTTGCAACCTGTTGACTTTGAGAAAGTTCACAATTTGCTCTTTCAGGAGCGCCTCCATTACTTTTCCTGCCACCGAGGTAAGGCTCACAGGCCTGTAGTTTGACACTTCTTCCCTGTCACCACTTTTGTGTAAAGGTACGACATCAGCCATTCTCCAGTCCTGAGGAACCTCTCCTGTTTCCAAGGATCTGTTGAAGACATCCTTTAACGGCCCTGCAAGAACGTCCCTGAGCTCTTTCAGTATCCTGGGATGTATCTCACCTGGTCCCATGGCCTTGTCCACTTTCAGTTTTGCAAGTTGTTCTAACATATCATCTTCTCTGAATGGTGTGGTATCTACTTCATTCCCAGTTTTATATTTGGTAGTCACAGGTGGTCCTTCTCCAGGATTTTCCTTAGTAAAAACAGAACAGACGTATTCGTTTAGCAACTTTGCTTTTTCAATGTCACTTTCCACGAGTGTGTTCCCAGCACTTCTGAGTCCTGCAATTCCACCTCTGATCCTCCTCCTTTCCCCAATATACCTGAAGAAAGTTTTGTCGCCACCCTTAGCATCTTTAGCCATCTTTTCCTCTGCCTTTGATTTTGCTATCCTTATTTCTCCCTTTGTCTCTTTTAGTTTGCTCCTGTATTCCTTACTGTGTTCCTCTGTTTGCAAGCTTTTGAGTTTTCCGAAAGCTGTGTTTTTTACCTTTATTTGCGCAGCCACTTCTTTGGAAAACCAAATAGGTTTCCTTCTCCTCTTGTTTTTCTTTACTTTTCTTACATATTTATCTGTTGCCCCTTTTATTGCCGCCTTTAATTTAGTCCATTGCATTTCCACGTCCCTTATCTCCTTTCACCCTGTCAGCTCCTCCTTTAGGTACTTGGCCATTTTATTGAAGTCGGTGTTTTTGAAGTTTAGGACTTTGAGCTTGCTATGATTGTCCTGTACCATGGCTTTTATCTCAAACCACACCGTGTGATGATCGCTGCTGCTCACAGGGGCACCCACGCAGACATTCAACACGCTATCTGGACATTCTGGAGGCTAAATTTAGGCTTTTAGGTAGGAATTTAAATCCAGAACTTCCAGGGTAGCATTCTCCGAAATGCTTCCTGTTCCACGCGCAGGACCCAAAAGGCAGGCAGAGCTCCGGAGTCTCAATGCGTGGATGAGACAATGGTGCAGAGATGAGGGTTTTGGATTTGTTAGGAACTGGGGAACATTCTGGGGAAAGGAGGGGCTCTTCCGAAGGGATGGGCTTCACCTTAACCGGGATGGAACCAGGCTGCTGGCATTAACCTTTAAAAAGGAGATAAACTAGATATTAGGGGAAAGCCGACAGTCGCCCAAGAGCAGATGGTTCAGAAGAATGTATCTTTGAAGGATACTACCAAAAGCAGAGAGGTTCCACAAAAGGGTAAAGTAGCCCAAATGCCCTCAAGTATGGAGCAGACAGAGCTTAAAGATTCCAAATTACCCATGTCTAACAATAGCCAAATTAATATGAATAAAACACATTCTCTAAAATGCTTCTATGCAAATGCTAGAAGTCTAAAAAATAAGATGGGAGAGTTAGAATATATAGCACTAAATGAAAGGTTAGATATGATTGGAATATCAGAGACATGGTGGAAGGAGGACAACCAGTAGGACACTGTGATACCTGGGTACAAACTATATCATAATGATAGAGCTGATCAAATTGGTGGAGGGGTTGCTCTCTATGTTAGAGAGGGCATTGAGTCAGAAAGGATTAAAGTTTTGTAGGAAAAAAAATCTGCTGTAGAATCTATATGGATTGAAATTTCATGTAAAAGGGGGAAGGCAATGGCAGTGGGGGTGTACTATCGAGCGCCTGGCCAGAATGACCAAATGGATGATGAAATGCTCAAAGAAATCAAGGAAGCTAACAAAAGTTACAGCACAGTAATAATAATGGGTGATTTCAACTACCCCGGTATCGACTGCGTCAGTGTCACGTCAGGACATGCTAGGAGATAAAGTTCCTAGATGAAATAAATGACTGCTTCTTGGAGCAGCTGGTTCATGAACCGACCAGAGGGGAAGCCATATTAGACCTAATCCTTAGTGGAACACCAGATCTAGTGCAAGAGATAAGGGTGTTGGGGCCACTTGGCAATAGTGATCATAGCATGATCGCCTTTGATTTAATTAGTGGAGGAGGGATAGTAAGGAAATCCACAGTACTACCTTTTAACTTTTGAAAGGGAGACTATGATAAAATGAGGAAAACAGTTAAGAAAAAACTAAAAGGAGCAGTTGCAAAGGTTAAAGACGTACATCAGGCTTGGCTGTTGTTGAAAAATACTATCTTGGAAGCCCAGACCAGCTGTATTCCACGCTTTAAGAAAAGTGGAAGGAAGTCCAAAAAACTGCCAGCATGGTTTAAAGGTGAGGTCAGAGAGGCTGTTGTTGCCAAAAAAGCATCTTTCAGGAAAAGGAAAAAAGAGCCAAATGACGAAACCTGGAAACAGCACAAGCACTGGCAAGTCAAATGCAAGGCATTGATAAGGCAGGCAAAGGGAGAATTTGAGAAGAAGCTTGCTGCGGAAGCAAAAACGCGAAGTAAAGACCTTTTCAAGTATATTCGTAGCAAAAAACCTGTGAGAGAGTCAGTTGGTCCATTAGATGATAAAGGGGTTAAAGGAGCACTAAGAGGCGACAAGGCGATAGTGGAGAGACTGAATGAATTCTTTGCTTCAGTCTTTACTGAGGAAGATGTAGGGATGTTACCCATGACTGAAGTGGTATTTAAAGGTGTGGAAGAATTGAAGGAAATATCGATACATCGGGAAGATGTATTACAACTATTAGATAAACTGAAGAGTAGCAAATCACCTGGGCCAGATGGTATACATCCAAGGGTGTTGAAAGAACTGAAATACGAGATTGCAGACCTGCTATTAGTAATCTGCGAACTATCATTAAAATCATCTCTAATACCTGAAGATTGGAGGATCACCAATGTAACACCAATTTTTAAAAAGGGTTCCAGGGGTGATCCGGGAAACTACAGACCGGTGAGCCTGACATCAGTACCGGGAAAAATGGTAGAAACCATCATAAAGAATAAAATTACTCAGCATGTAGATAGTCATGACCTAATGGGAGACAGCCAACATGGCTTTAGACAAGGAAGATCTTCTCTTAGTAATCTGTTATGTTTTTTTGAAGGAGTGAATAATCAGGTGAACAAAGGTGAGTCGGTTGATATTGTGTATCTGGACTTTCAGAAAGCCTTTGACAAGGTCCCTCATGAGAGACCTTTGGCAAAACTAAAGAGTCATGGGATAGGAGGCAGTGTACTATTGTGGATCAGGAACTGGTTAAAAGATAGAAAGCAGAGGATAGGGCTAAATGGCCAATTTTCCCAATGGAGAAAGGTGAATAGTGGTGTATCCCAAGTATCTGTGCTGGGTCTGCTGCTTTTTGACATATTCATAAATGACCTGGAAAGTGGAATAACGAATGAAGTTATCAAATTTGCAGATGACACAAAACTATTTAAAGTTATTAAAACCCAAGAGGATTGTGGAAAATTGCAAGAGAATCTTGATAAATTGGAAGACTGGGCATCAAAATGGCAGATGAAATTTAATGTGGACAAGTGCAAGGTTATGCACCTAGGGAAGAACAACCCAAACTATGGTTACACGATGCAAGGTTCCACATTAGGAACCACCACCCAGGAAAAAGATTTAGGCGTCATTGTGGACAACATGTTAAAACCCTCGGCCCAGTGTGCAGCAGCGGCCAAGAGAGCAAATAGAATGCTAGGTATGATAAGGAAAGGAATGGAAAATAAACAAAAGATATTATAATGCCTCTATATCGTTCCATGGTGAGACTGCACCTTGAATATTGTGTGCAATTCTGGTCGCCGTATCTTAAAAAGGATATAGCGATTTTAGAAAAGGTTCAGAGAAGAGCCACCAAAATGGTAAAGGGGATGGAAGGATACTCTTATGAAGAAAGGCTAAAAAGGTTAGGGCTCTTTAACCTGGAAAAGAGACGGCTGAGGGGAGATATGAAAGAAGTCTATAAATTAATGAACGGAGTGGAACGGGTAAACGTAGATCGATTGTTTACCTTATCAGAATATAGAAAAACTAGGGGACATGCAATGAAGCTACAGGGTAAACTATTTAAGACTAATAAAAGAACATATTTTTTCACTCAACGTGTAATCAAACTCTGGAATTTGTTACCGGAGGATGTAGTAAAGGCTGTTAGTGTAGCTGGGTTTAAAAAAGGTTTGGACAAGTTCCTGGAGGAAAGGTCCATAAACCATTATTAAGAAGGGACCCAGGATATCAATGCTTGAACCAATACAAGCATTGTGGAACCTGTGTCCCTTGGGGAAACTGCTAGGTACATATGACCTAGATTGGCCACTGTTGGAAACAGAATACTGGGCTTGATGGACCTTGGTCTGACCCAGTATGGCTTATCTTATGTTCTTATGTTCTTATCACCGTTGGTGAGCGCTAAATCCAGTGTTGAGCTTTCCTTAGTTGGTTCCATCACCACTTGTCTAACTAATGTGTCTTGGAGAGCATCCACAATTTTTTTGCTTCTTTCCAGATTTGCAGAAGGAGTAATCCAATTTACATCAGGTAGATTAAAGTCACCCAATATGATCGCTTCTCCCTTTGTGGCTATCTTGGCAGTATCTATTATCAATTCGTTATGTATCTCTTCAGTTTGTGTCCGAGGTCTGTATACTACAGCAGTATGGATGACAGTGCCATCTCCTCTTTCCAACACAATCCAGAGCGTTTCTTCTTTTCCCCATGCCTCCTGCATTTCAGTAGCTTTAATATTGCCCTTGACATACAAGGCACCTCCTCCTCTTCCATTTTCTCTGTCTTTTCTGAATAAATTATAGCCAGCTATGGCTATATCCCAATCATGCGATTCATTTATCCAGGTTTCTGTAACGGCCACAATGTCCAAATCCATTTCCACCATTAGGGCTTCCAGGTCTGGAACTTTGTTGGCTAAGCTTCGAGCATTAGTGCTCATTGCTTTCCAGCATTTAACTGGCTTGTGTGTATTTTGCATTGTTTTTGTTCTGCCCACATCCTCCCGCTTGTTTTTGATGTGTGGTTTAAAAGTGTGGCTGTTTCTGATGTTATTCTGCTTTTGCAGGGGGTGACATCCAGAGCTTGACCTTCCACATCTGTGTTCACTTTCTGCTTTAAGTACTTCAACAACTTGGTTTGTATTCCTGCTGGCTGAAGAGTCTGGGAGGCACTTGACTATCTTCTCTCCATTGATCTGTGTTCCCAAGTTGGTGCCTCTGATGATGGAATCCGCAAGTATTAGCAGTTTGCTGTTTGGTGAGGTTTTCTTCATATTTGGTCCTCTAGCAGGAGATTGGGCATTGTCTTTGAATGTCTGAAAATGGGCACGCAGATGTCCAAATCACAGAGAAATCCCCAGAACCATTTTAGAAGTCGGTTCCTTAAATGTCCCCAGGCGAGGACATCCAAGTTGGGAAGGGGGGTATGGCATTCCAGGCAAAATGGACACGTGCGCCCGATTTCAGAAACAGCGAGCGTATCACCAGTCACTAGCGGGATTGTCCTTGTCTATTCCTCTTCCAGGGCATGAATAAACATCAGCAAAGCTCTTGTTCTGCCATCAAGACACCTTGAGGGCATAGAAAAGAAGGCACTGATACCCCTATACTCTTCATGATGATAACAAAAACGTAAGGGAAATGAGATGCGTATCAGTGTGCCAAACCGAAAACATGCAACTCTGCATGCAAAATAGCTGTCGCAGACGAGCATTCAGCAAAGGATAGGCATTTCTGTAACAGGGATATCTATGGTGTCACCGGCATGGCCAGCCATTTTGGAGATGTGCAAATTTTTTAAATCAGGACAAAACTTAGACGTCCCTGGCATTTTTTCAGACGTTGTGCCTTGGATGTCCACAGAGTCCTCAAGCCATTTGTACCCATGGGCAGATTTCAGTGGGGAACTATGTATGAACTTCCCCTTTCAACATTACTATGACTGCTTTGAAAAATGACTCACGTATGATCCCCACCACACAGAATAAAGGTAGCAAGTGTTTGTCAAAGCAATTAATCAAAAACAGAAGGCACACTCTCTAGGTAGGAAAGAGATTGTTTCAGCAGCCAGGTGTGGGGTCTGCACTCATACTTACATGTTTGTTCCCCCCTCTTTGGTATAAAGGAATCACAGAGAACTGTGGACAGTGTGGTCTGGAAGGACCCCTCCTCCACATGTGAATCGACGGATTGTTCTCTGAAGATCAGAGAGAGAGAGTTGAGCAGAGTGCTTGAGAGGGCAGATGCTGGGGAAATTCAGAGGCATACACCAAAATCCCTGAAAGGAAGTAACATCACTGTTTAATTAAGAGCCTGGGGTGCGTTGTGTAGATAATATAAGCCAGGCCATTGCAGACTGGAACGCTGAATAATGTTTAATGCTGATTCACTGTTGGAAATATGTTTTCAGATGAATCACTGGTACATAATGAGTTTGTGTTTGAAAAGACATTACAGATAAACCGGCTGCTTGGACTCTACACCCACTATTCTGAGCCTGTGTTTCTGAGTCAGGATGTGTCACCACCTAACCCCCAAACCTTGATCGCATTAAATGGCCCCGGTGTAACGCACGAAACAGTTCTGTGCGTCGCACTCTTTGCTTTCAGCCTTGCTGTGAAAATGGAAAGTGGTGGCTTCTCAGGCCACCTCTGGCTAATCATATGCAGCTGATGTCACACAATCGATCATTCTCACTGGCTTGATGACATCACAAAGGCACAATCAATGCTACTTATTATTTCGATAGTACTACTCAGTGCGTTTTTCCTAGCAAGAAAAGGTCCCTGTATTGATAGGCACACAGGGCTGCTGCTACATTCTTTGCTGCCTTGTGTGAGGAATAACTGTGCTGAACACCCTCCCCAATGGATTCCAATAGAGCCCTTCATAAGCCTCACATTTGCCCCAACATGATGAAACTTTTCTGAGGGGTAGCTGTACTGATGCTACCATACCTCTGTCATTTTTCTGCTAACACTAGCTTAAGTGTACAAATGTCTGAACATCATTTACATGGGCAGTGGGGTTAGAGACAGGCTACCAGATTTCTACATGACTCCCCTCCAGCTCCAACTACCATCTACATGCGGAAGTACCATAAAACCCTGCAAAAAGACCAGCCGGAGTCCATAGCAAACTTGCCATACTCACACAGCACCACTGCTACCTATGAAAAGCAATACTCCTAAAAAGTAACCAATACACCTTAGAGATGGCGCATACCTTCCCGACTGAGAAAACAAAACAAATGGGACTGCTGCACAGAAACTGCATATAGAAACTAAGTGGGATCTCTACACAGAAACTATATGCTAACAGAATGCCGTACATCGGTCATACAAAGAAAAACCCAGACAGGCCCTCACCAAATACGAGACAGAGGAGCACAAGTTAGAACTAGAAAGACAGTAATTGAACGGGGAACCCCAAGAAGTCAAAATCAGCACTGACGACAAGGCAACACTGGAGAAATATAAATAGAAAAGCATTTCCCCTTGTAGTGAACAAAACCTAGACATCGATGCACATTGCATATTCCAGTTAATACATTCAAAATAAAATACTTCTTTCCTACCTTGGTTGTGTGGGCATTTTATTTTTTTCAGTCACAATGACCCCAGTCTCTTTTCTGCTACTCTGTCTTCTTTTAAGCCTCTTTCCAGTGTCTCTTTTACCTTGCAGCCATCACCCATATATATGTGTGTGTGTCTCTCTCTCTGTCCCCTTGCAGCCATCACCCATGTGTGTGTCTCTCTCTCTGTCCCCCTGCAGCCATCACCCATATGTATGTGTGTGTGTCTCTCTCTCTTTGTCCCCCTGCAGCCAAAGCCCATGTGTGTGTCTCTCTCTCTGTCACCTTGCAGCCATAGCCCATGTGTGTGTCTTTCTCTCTGTCCCCCCTGCAGCCATCACCCATGTGTGTCTCTTTCTTTGCCCCCATCTGCCAGGGTCGGCGTTACCATTAGGTGAACTAGGCAGTTGCCCATTGCCATTGCTGTTGTCCCTCTCTGGGATGTATAATGGCAGCAATGGCCACAAACAGCCCCATGGTGCTTACCTTTAAGTTTCCTGCATACCGACGAGCACGTTTTAATTACGCAGAATGGTGGAAGACACCTGATGAAATCACAGTTTCGGATTCGGAGTCCCCATATGTTGGAGTACTTCCCTACATGCCACAATTGGCAGAAGTATTGAAAATTCTTCGATCACATTGGTTGGTGTTATCTTTACATGTTTGTTTCAACAGACCAATTGGACCATTAGATGATGGAGGGGTAAAAGGGGCAGTAAGAGGAGATAAGGCTATAGCGGAGAGACTGAATGAATTCTTTGCTTCAGTCTTTACTGAGGAAGATGTAGGGATGTTACCCAAGACTGAAGTGGTATTTAAAGGTGATACGGCAGAGGAATTGAGAGAAATAGCGCTACACCGGAAAGATGTATTACAACTATTTGATAAACTGAATAGTAGCAAATCACCTGGACCAGATGGTATACATCCAAGAGTATTGAAAGAACTGAAATATGAGATTGCAGACCTGCTATTAGTAATCTGTGAACTATCATTAAAATCATCTCTAATACCTGAAGATTGGAGGATCGCCAATGTAACACCAATTTTTAAAAAGGGTTCCAGGGGTGATCCGGGAATCTACAGACCAGTGAGCCTGACGTCAGTACCGTGAAAAATGGTAGAAACTATCATAAAGAATAAAATTACTCAGCATGTAGATAGTCATGGCCTAATGGGAGACAGCCAACATGGCTTCAGACAAGGAAGAGCTTGTCTTACTAATCTGTTATGTTTTTTTTGAAGGTGTGAATAAACAGGTGGACAAAGGTGAGTCAGTCGATATAGTGTATCTGGACTTTCAGAAAGCCTTTGACAAGGTTCCTCATCAGAGACTTTTGGCAAAACTAAAAAGTCATGGGATAGGAGGCAGTGTACTGTTGTGGATCGGGAACTGGTTAAAAGATAGAAAGCAGAGGGTAGGGCTAAATGGCCAATTTTCCCAGTGGAAAAGGGTGAATAGTGGAGTACCCCGGGGATCTGTACTGGGTCCACTACTTTTTGACATATTCATAAATGACCTGGAAAAGGGAATAACGAGTGAGGTTATCAAAGTTGTTAAAACCCAAGAGGACTGTGCAAAACTGCAGGAGGATCTGGATAAATTGGAAGACTGGGCATCCAAATGGCAGGTGAAATTTAATGTGGACAAGTGCAAAGTTATGCACCTAGGGAAGAACAACCCAAACTATGGTTACACGATGCAAGGTTCCACATTGGGAACCACCACCCAGGAAAAAGATTTAGGAGTCATCGTGGATAACATGTTAAAAACCTCCGCCCAGTGTGCAGCGGCAGCCAAGAAAGCAAATAAAATGCTAGGTATCATAAGGAAAGGAATGGAAAATAAAACAAAGGATATTATAATGCCTCTGTATCGTTCCATGGTACGACTGCACCTTGAATATTGTGTGTGACTGCACCTTGAATATAGTGAGGTTATCAAATTTGCAGATGACACAAAACTATTTAAAGTTGTTAAAACCCAAGAGAATTGTGAAAAATTGCAAGAGGATCTTGATAAATTGGAAGACTGGGCATCAAAATGGCAGATGAAATTTAATGTGGACAAGTGCAAGGTTATGCACCTAGGGAAGAACAACCCAAACTATGGTTACACGATGCAAGGTTCCACATTAGGAACCACCACCCAGGAAAAAGATTTAGGCATCATTGTGGATACCATGTTAAAACCCTCGGCCCAGTGTGCAGCGGCGGCCAAGAGAGCAAATAGAATGCTAGGTATGATAAGAAAAGGAATGGAAAATAAAACAAAAGGTATTATAATGCCTCTATATCGTTCCATGGTGAGACCGCACCTTGAATATTGTGTGCAATTCTGGTTGCCGTATCTTAAAAAGGATATAGTGATTTTAGAAAAGGTTCAGAGAAGAGCCACCAAAATGGTAAAGGGGATGGAAGGATACTCCTATGAAGAAAGGCTAAAAAGGTTAGGGCTCTTTAACCTGGAAAAGAGACGGCTGAGGGGAGATATGATAGAAGTCTATAAATTAATGAACGGAGTGGAACGGGTAAACGTAGATCGATTGTTTACGTTATCAGAATATAGAAAGACTAGGGGACATGCAATGAAGCTACAGGGTAAACTATTTAAGACTAATAAAAGAAAATATTTTTTCACTCAACGTGTAATCAAACTCTGGAATCTGTTACCGGAGGATGTAGTAAAGGCTGTTAGTGTAGCTGGGTTTAAAAAAGGTTTGGACAAGTTCCTGGAGGAAAGGTCCATAAACCATTATTAAGAAGTGACCGAAGATATCAATGCTTGACCCAGTACAAGCAGTGTGGAACTTGTGTCTCTTGGGGAAACTGCTAGGTACATATGACCTAGATTGGCCACTGTTGGAAACAGAATACTGGGCTTGATGGACCTTGGTCTGACCCAGTATGGCATATCTTATGTTCTTATGTTCTTATGTGTGCAATTCTGGTCGCCATATCTTAAAAAGGATATAGCATTATTAGAAAAGGTACAGAAAAGAGCCACCAAAATGGTAAAGGGGATGGAAGGCTACTCCTATGAAGAAAGGCTACAAAGGTTGGGGCTCTTCAGCCTGGAAAAGAGACGGCTGAGGGGAGATATGATAGAGGTCTACAAAATTAATGAATGGAGTGGAACGGGTAAACGTAGATCGATTGTTTACGTTATCAGAATATAGAAAGACTAGAGGACATGTAATGAAGCTACAGGGTGATCTATTTAAGACAAATAAGAGAAAATATTTTTTCAATCAACGTGTAATCAAACTCTGGAATTTGTTGCTGGAAGATGTAGTAAGAGCTGTTAGTGTAGCTGGGTTTAAAAAAGGTTTGGACAAGTTCCTGGAGGAAACGTCCATAAACCATTATTAAAAAGGGACCCAGGATATCAATGCTTGACCCAATACAACCATTGTGGAACCTGTGTCTCTTGGGGATACTGCTAGGTATGTATGACCTAGATTGGTCACTGTTGGAAACAGGATACTGGGCTTGATGGACCTTGGTCTGATCCAGTATGGCATATCTTATGTTCTTATGTTCTTATGACCATTACGAATCGCTTTTCAACGGGGTCGGCATATAGGAGATGGTGATCCACCTATGGAAATAACTAATAAGGGCCATTTTCATTGTGACAATTGTGATTTCTGTGATCAGACTTTGGAGGGTATTGAATGGGAACACCCTCTGTTACATCAACATTTTTATAGCAGATTTTCTACCACCTGCCAATCTTCATTTGTTGTCTATATAATGATCTGCCCCTGTTTGAAAGTGTATGTGGGGAAAATGTCTTGGAAGATGAAACGACGATTATTGGAACATCGCTCTCGCGATGTTCCCGGAGTGGAGTCGGCCCCGATTGTGGCCCATTGTCAAGAATACAATCATCAGTTTTCTGATCTTCGATGGAGAATAGTGGATCATGTCCCGGAGTCTTATCGGGGGGGGGGGGGGGAGATCGAGATTTGCTTCTACGTTCCCGGAAGCAGTTCTGGATTTTTACTATGGACTCAATAATTCCTGCAGGCATTAATTCCTTTCAGGATCGGTGGAGTATTTTGTGACTTCCCCGATAGGGATTTACGTCATATTTGTCAGTCTCATTGGCCTACAACCGGTCATGTGAGGATGAGATCATCTTAAAAGTTCAAGGAGATCCGGAATGGATTAGAAGCAATGGAGTTTGAGAAAGAGCCAAGAGGGTCTGAAGGCTTGAAACGCAACGTTGGGTTACTACATATCCGTGATTGTTCGTGGGACTGTTGCTTTCCCATTGGTCTTGAGGAGGACTAGCTGTTTTAAAACCAACTTGGAATCCCTGAAGTAATACGGGGAGAAGATTGGATATCCTGTTTTGGTTATGAAGATTGTTCATCGACAGCTAAGTAGTTCCTCTGATTTATTTAATCATTGAATTTTGAGGATTCTCTATACCGGTTGAATGATACTAAGGAGATGGGGTTCCTTGATATTAATTAAGAGTTAATTCCCTTTTTAAAGAATAAAAAGGAATTACACACCGTGAGAAGAAATCTAAAATTGGTTCTTTATGGTGTGATTTCCAACAAAAAAATTATAAATAGATAATTAGTGTTACCCTTATAGTGGAATATGGAATGAATGTACCTTTAAGTTTCAGCACCATGGGCTGGTTGCTTTCTCCCCCTCTGACGCCCAATGCCAAAACAGGAAGCCAGGGGTTTTGAGTTCATGCACACGCTGCGTGTAAAACATGTCTTCAAAGCCCCACACTGATCTTTACTGCTGGGCTATCCAGGGCCTGGTTGACTCGCTGTGCCAACCATGCTGTCCTGTACGAGTGCACGATTTGCACAGTAGGTCACACTGGCCCTGTGTGCATGGCTCTTTAATACATGAGGGCTATGGGTGAATTTTATCAGGCAAGTACTCCCTCACAAAAAGCCATGGGGCTCCTAAACATACACATACGAGACATTACAATCTATTCACAGATCAGTCAGCGACTTTCACAGTATTTAATGTCATTTAAAGCAAAAATGTGGGGAGTGTTGCTGGAGCCAGGAGCAGCTGTTGGAGGACGCAGGCTGATTCTGGGACGCCCCGAGCTCATCGGGGGCCTACGTATAAAGTGATTTGAGCCCCAGGCGCAGCCGTAGGCGCCTTGTAGTGGGTGCGATCTAAGGGGCGTGATATAAGGGGATTTGCTGCCCCTTGGGAGTCCCTTGGAGGCTCACAGGAGACATAGGCTGCTCCTTGGTGTTTGAATGACACCTGGAAATGGGCAAACGGAAAAAGAAGTTGTTTTCTGTTGAGCCTGTGGTGGGACCAATGGACAGACACATGAAGGTAACTGTGGGAGATAATGTGTCCTTGGACTCAGATTTTCTTACTTTGCGATTTCCGGGAGTCACCCTTAATTCTCCGGAGTGTACCCCACCTCCTCCCCCATCTACATTCATCCCATCCTCCCCAGCGGTCGTGGAGGGACCAGGGAGAAATGCTGCGGCCTGTTGTTTGGTCTCCTCTCCTGGTTGAAGCCAGGGATATACCCGATTTGGAAATATCCCTGGCAGATATATGGTGGGTGGTTACCCAGACAGAACAGACCTTGGTCTCCACGGTGTCTCAACTTTGTGGCTTTTCCCAGGGGATAGCTACAAAGCTGAACACGCTGGAGGGGAGGGTTGAGTCTTTGTGTAGTCAGATTTCCAAATGTGAAAATCAGTGCAGTTCTCTTCAAGCAATACATGCCTCAGCTGTTAAAGATAGTTATTCTGTTCAATATAAATTAAAATTGCATGATAATACTTTTAGGGCGAAGAATATTTGTTTTTTGAATTTTCCTTTGTGTCGGTTTCTTTCTTCTGAGATATTGCTACGTAAATACCTTCAAGAGGAGGTTCTGTGTCTTTCTGGGGCCGACTCGATGGGTATTTCTAAATTATTTTATTTAACTGGGAGGAAAATTTCCTCAGAGTCTCCAGAGGGGTTAGATGTTCTGCAAGCTTCTGATGACATAAATTTGACTAACGTTTTGGAGGACTCACAGGATGTTATCACTTCCAGGGCTACTTTATTGGTTAGTTTTGTTTCTGAGCAGGATAAGACGTCTGTTTTTAAAGCTGATTTTAAAAATAAGAATGCCTTGTTTTATGGGGTAAAGTTGCAGTTATTTCCAGATGTCACCAGAGCGACACAACTTTGGAGGAGGGTCTTTTTGGCCTTGAAACTGAGAGTGTTAGCTCTGGGTGCATCCTTTTTTCTTAGGTACCCTTGCAAATATGTAATTACATTGCATGGAGATAGGTTTATTTTTGTTGAGTCATCTCAGCTGGAGGTGTTTCTGGCTTCTAGAGAAATGCAGGATTGATACTGTGGGTGAGATATAATGGGGTAGAAGTAAAAATTGGCTGTACGTTTGAGCAAAGTATTGCTTATATTGCTATATTTGTTGTGTTTTGTAATTGTGGTATTCCCCGTTGTGTGGGCTATTGGTTGTATAATACCTTGCTGTTTCTATTCTGGTTTCTTGTATACTTGTGTGTAAGTATTTGATGAGTGAAAATCAATAAAATACTTTACAGTAAAGCAAAAATGCCATTTGTGGATGTTCTAAAAGCAATATATAATGGCCTGCCCACTGGCTGTAACTGGACAGATCCCTGACAAATGTGCCCTTAAAACCCTGTTCAAAACTGGGGCAGGCCCAGTGGCTCAGTGGCAGTGCGGCACATGGCCAATGCAAGAACTTGAGTTCACGTCCTGGCTTCTCAGGTCTCACGACAGATGGGAATGTTTGAAGGTTTCAGGTGCACTAGAAGGACCCTCCTTGCCAGGATATAGGAGCTGCTCTGAAGAACCTTCCCAAAAGAAAAATCACTATTGGGACATTGTGTTCAGAACATGTACCTAACAATATATAGCTGAAAAGCCTGATGAGGTCCAGGCTGTGAATACATTTGCCATATGTAATTAGTAAATCTGGTGGAAATTGAAAAAATGCTTAGCAATGCAAAGGTAACCACATGCTACCTACATCCTCTGCTTTTTGCTGTTAAGTGCCATCGAGTCGGTGTCCACTCATGGCAACCCTCTGGATAGTTGTCCTAAATTGGATTCAATCTTCAGTCAGGTGACTCATTGTTGACAGACTGGCACAAATAGCTGCTGTTATTGTATCGATCCATCTCTTGTTTATTGTCGGATATTGTTTATTGTCGGATATTGTCGGATATTGTTTGTTCTATGTAAACCGCGCTGATCGCAAATAGTGCGGTATATAAGAGATGTAAATAAATAATAAATAAATAAAATCTCATTGCTGGCCTTCCTCTTTTGCGTTGACCTTCTACCTTGCCAAGCATGATGTCTTTCTCAAATCATCTCTCTTTGCATTATGTGTTCAAAGCATGAAAGTCGAAGTCTTGTCATCTGAGCTTCTAAGGAAATCTTAGGTTTTATCTCCTCTAGTACTGATTGGTTTGTTCTTCGGGCAGCCCATGGTATACACAGTATTCATTGCCAGCACCATAATTCAAAGGCAGCGATTTTCTTACTGTCTCTTTTTCACTGTCCAACTGTTGCCCTCCATATGTCATTAATGAAAATACCATGGCTTGGACATATCAAATCTTTGTATGAAGAGAGCCTTGTCTAGGTCCTTCATAGCCATTCTGCCAAGAGCAATTGGATAAATTGATAAATTGGAAGACTGGGAATCCAAATGGCAGATGAAATTTAATGTGGACAAGTGCAAAGTCATGCACCTAGGAAACAACAACCCAAACTATGGCTACACGATGCTAGGTTCCACATTGGGAACCATTACCTAGGAAAAAGATTTAGGGGTCATCGTGGATAGCATGTTGAAACCCTCCGCCCAGTGTGCAGCGGCAGCCAAGAGAGCAAATAGAATGCTAGGTATCATAAGGAAAGGAATGGAAAATAAAACAAAGGATATTATAATGCCTCTGTATCGTTCCATGGTACGACCGCACCTTGAATATTGTATGCAATTCTGGTCGCCGTATCTTAAAAAGGATATAGCGTTATTAGAAAAGGTGCAGAGAAGAGCCACCAAAATGGTAAAGGGGATGGAAGGATACCCCTATGAAGAGAGGCTAAAAAGGTTAGGGCTCTTCAACCTGGAAAAGAGATGGCTGAGGGGAGATATGATAGAGGTCTATAAATTAATGAATGGAGTGGAACGGGTAAACGTAGATCGATTGTTTACGTCGTCAGAATATAAAAAGACTAGGGAACATCAATGAAGTTACAGTGTAACCTATTTAAGACTAATAAAAGAAAATATTTTTTCACTCAAAGTGTAATGAAACTCTGGAATTTGTTACTGGAGGATGTAGTAAAAGCTGCTAGTGTAGCTGGGTTTTAAAAAGGTTTGGACAAGTTCCTGGAGGAAAGGTCCATAAACCATTATTAAAAGGGACCCAGGATATCACTGCTTGACCCAATACAAGCATTGAGGAACTTCTGTCTTTTGAGGAGACTGCTAGGTACTTATGACCTGGATTGGCCACTATTAGAAACAGGATACTGGGCTTGATGGACCTTGGTCTGACCCAGTATGGCATATCTTATGTTCTTATGTCTTTGGATTTCTTGACTGCTTGTCATTTCTTTATTGATTACACAGGTACACTACCAAAAAACTGCCTCCAGTTTTGCAACTGATTCCTATAGATTTTGGGGTGCTGAATCCAGGAAAAATAGCCAAAATGTTCCATCACATCACGTTTTCTTGCAAAATTAGATTTCTTACCCATATAAGGAATGTTCACATAATTTCTTTTTAGCCGACTGCAGTTTATTTTCTTGGCCCAAAATAGAGGTTGTAATGGTTAACTAACTAGAAACACTCCCTCATGATATTTTAGAGTGTTTTGTATTCATTTTATACAGTAACAGGACAATTGGGAGGCGGGGGGCTAAATCCAGTACTCGCGCTGGCGCATGTTCTTTCCTGTTCGCCTCGCCTCGTTCGCTCGCTCAAACACGGTGGTTGCGACATGAACGTTCCTGTCAAATTTCAGTTTCTTGCAAGTTCATTATTATCTGTAAACTCATACATGTTAACTGTACTGAGCGTTTCTGTTCCATGTAAACCGCGCTGATGCTGAATAGTGCGGTATATAAGAGAATGTAAATAAATAAATAAATAAATAAATACCTTTTGTTTGCTCAGTCGTAATCCAGCTTTATTCCGAAGTGGTTCACTACAGTTGTAGTTTGCAGTGCTGTGTATTTGTGATGGCTCACAGAGCCAGAGGTTGCGTCAACTCTCCGGACAGTTTTTGTTTTATTTGTGGGGAATATACCGTGAAAAAGCGGCAGAGGAACATTTCTGCATTTATTAAAAAAGTATATTTCGCCTATTTCGGTTTGAAGTTAGGCGATCAAGACAAACCGTGGGCTCCTCACAAAGTGTGCAAGACATGTGAGGAAGATCTACGCTTATGGATGAAAGGTAAAAAACAAGCATTTCGTTTCGGAATACCTATGATGTGGCGTGAACAAAGAGACCACAGCAGTGACTGCTATTTTTGCTCTTGCATTGTGAAGGGATACAACTTAAAAAATAAGAACGTAATAAGTTACCCCAACCTTCCCTCAGCAATTAGGCCTATGCCTCATAGCAACGAAGTACCTGTGCCTGAACCACCAAAATCTTTGGATCATATTTGTGTGGACGGTTCTGATCATGATGAGACTCATCAGATGGCTTTTCCCGATGAGTCCAGTACTTCCGAGTTTGAAACTGAACCAGATCCGAAACCTGAACTTTTCTCTCAAGCTGAATTGAATGATTTAGTCCGGGATTTAGGACTCCCAAAAGATGCTGCCCAACTGCTAGGTTCTCGGCTTAAACAGAAAAATCTATTGTCACCAGGAACAACTTTTTATTGGTACCGCAACCGCGAGATACAATTTTTGAAGTATTTCAGCAAAGAGGAAGATTTGGTATTTTGCAACGATATATACGGAGTGATGGAAAAGTTTAAACTCAAGTATGATCCTGCTGAATGGCGGCTGTTCATTGATTCGTCAAAAGACAGCATAAAAGGTGTTCTTCTTCATAATGGCAACACATTCGCTTCAGTTCCTATTGCTCACTCTGTTATTCTCCAAGAAAAATACGAGAATTTGGCCCTGATTCTTCAGAAGATTCGTTATGATGAGCTTAAGTGGATGATTTGTGGAGACTTTAAAATTCTATCCATGCTATTAGGGCAGCAATCCGGTTTCACCAAAATATCCCTGCTTCCTTTGCTTGTGGGATAGCCGGGCCCGCGACCTACACTGGGGGAAAAAAGACTGGCCAATTCGGGAGTATTTGAGACCCGGTGAGAAAAATGTTCTTCATGAGAGCTTGGTACCTCGTGATAAAATTCTATTACCACCTCTCCACATTAAGTTGGGTCTCATTAAGCAATTCAAGTCCCTTCCAAAAGATGGTGAGTGCTTTCGGTACCTTTGCTCAAAGTTCCCCCGATTTTCTGAAGCAAAGCTAAAGGAAGGAGTGTTTGTTGGCCCTGATATAAGGAAACTCATTTCAGATGGAGCATTCGCTGAAACGATGTCTGAGAAGGAAACGAAGCCTGGGATTCCTTCAAGGACGTTGTTCTCAAATTCTTGGGGAACAGGCGGGATGAGAACTATAAGGATATTGTTGCCAGGATGCTCAATGCCTTCAAAGAACAAGGCTGTAACATGAGCCTGAAAGTCCATTTCTTGCACTCCCATGTGAACTACTTTCCCGAAAACTTGGGGGCGTACAGTGAAGAACAAGGTGAAAGGTTTCACCAGGACATCAAGGACGCAGAGAGAAGGTACCAAGGAAGATGGAACACCACTATGATGGCTGATTTCTGCTGGTTGCTGCTGCGGGAAACCCCAGATGAAAAATACGCCAAGCAGCGCACCAAGAGAAGCATTCGGGGGAAGAAGAAACGGGCCCACCAGGAGATTGATTGACCCAAGAATGACTTTAAAATCTAAACTGTGTTGACAAATATCGTGTTTTTACTAAACTTTGAAATAAAAATTTGCTAGTTATTACCACAGTGTCGGATCTCATTTATTAGAATTTTATTTTCACACCATCGGGTGTTTGTCTTCATGTATTGCAATGGTGCGGTTTGCGTTTTCTATTCTTACATACATACCTGTACAACATTTTTTGCACATTTCTTTGCTTTGCTTTGTGTCTAACCTCGCTCTTATATGCTCAATGTTTGTGCACATGTATGTGGCTGTTTTAAATGCAGACAATTTTGCTACCATCACAGTGTGTTTTGTTGACATTACTCTATTCTTATGTGCTGCCTTGTTACAATTTTCTTTATTCTTATTTGAATAACTACTAAACAATTAGTATAAAGAATTCATCCAAGAAACTTTTATCTCGATCGCACTCAATCTGAAACGTTCACCTCAAACTGCTAACCCAATGTAGCAAAAAATCTGTACGTGATGGAGCAAATTGGTTACCAGATTTGGATTCAGCGCACCAAAAAACGTAAAAATCAATCGAAACATTAGAGGCAGTTTAAAAAAAATTTTTTTTAGTGTACCTGTGTTATTGATCCAGAGCATTCAACATCTCCAGTTTGATCTATGCAGATGATGTCCTGATATTCACCCCAATAAAAATCAAGGCCCCCGACTTCTCCCCAATAATCGATTGCTTCAACGCGATTACGGACTGGCTCTTATCTCAGAATCTGCGAATAAACTTCAAGAAAACCGAAGTCCTATTCGTAACCAGGAATAAGAAATTCTCTCCCCCCACAACATTGAAGGTGAGAGACGCGGAACTACCGTGTAAATCAGCGATTCGCTACCTGGGAGTCACCATAGATCAAGAGTTGACCTTCAAGGATCACATAAAGCAGACTGTCAAAGCCATCTACAATAAAATAAGAACGCTGAAACACCTAAGACCTCTACTTGCCCCTAACGATTTCAGAACAATCTTCCAATCCCTTGTGACACCACATTTTGATTACGCCAACATCATCTTACATGGTCTACCCAAGAGCACCCTCAACCCACTTCAATTGGCGATTAACTCAGCAGCCCGCATTCTCTGCTGTACTTCCAGAAGGGACCATATCACTCCTATACTAACAGAGCTTCACTGGCTACCCCTTCAAGCCAGGATCGCCTACAAAACACTATTGCTTTCCTTTAAAGCAATCTATCAGATAGCCCCACCTTCCCTCTCTTCACTTCTTATCAACACTCCCACGAACAGGCTAAGAAGATCAGCAGCCGCTAATACTCTTGTTATTCCAAATGACTACACTAAATGTAACCAAGCAACCAGAGATAGGGCCTTCACCTTATTCGCTCCAACATGCTGGAATAATCTCCCTCCGCATATCCGATCAATAAAGGACCTCTCCCAATTTAGAAAGGTCCTTAAACACTACCTATTCTGTCTTCACCTTTTAGGCACTAACCCTACGCCCCCTCCCCCCATCTCTCAAATCACCCACACAGCCTCTGACACCCCAACAACATAGCCCTGATAGAACACGAATAAGACCCTCTACACACCCAAAAGTCAATAGACCTCAAAGTTTATACACCATGATTTTCAATGTGTTATGTGAACTGTAAATTATACACAGGTGTAATACCCGTTCTGTATATAGTTTCCCCTGTTACTTCCAAGTTACTGACCCTGATGTAATGTAAGCAAAAGATTGCACTAATGTGAAAATTTGTTATTTGTAAACCGCGCTGATACCAAAGAGCGCGCGGTATATAAGAACTGTAAATAAATAAATAAGCAGGTTAAAGTTGTCAACTATTTCAATTTCTTCTCCATCAACGATGGATCTTACTGATTTTGCCAGTTGTCAGGATGTTTGTCTTCTTTAGGTTCCTTGATCTTGAGAAGCAAATGTTTCAGATTATCTTCTTTTTCGGCCAGTATTGTGGTATCATCAGCATAGTGAAGGTTGTTGAGTCTTCCACCAATCTTCACATCTCTGTTGCCTTCATACAATCCTGTTTTTCTGATGATTTGTTCTTCTCAAACACCTTTGCTGATTTTAAATCATTCTGTTTCTCCTTGTTCCATTTGTACTGTTGCTTCTTGACCAATGTAAAGGTTGTGCAACAGAACTCTCAGGTGTTCTGGTATACCCATGCTTCTTAATGTGGTCCTCAGTTTCTCATGACCTACACAGTCAAAAGCCTTGCTGTAGTCTATAAACAAACACATATAGATATCTTTTTGGTATTCTTTTATTCTTCTCAAGGATCCATCTCCTATCTCAAAGATCTCTCTTGTTCCTCGCCCTTTCCTGAATCCTGCTTGCACTTCAGGTAGTTCTTGTTCCAGTCTCTGCTGAATGATCTTGAGAAGAATCTTGCTGACATATGGGATCTGCTTTTTAAGTACTTGCAAATATGGCCAAAGCAACAAAGTTGTGTCCATAGACAGAGAGCTTGCTTCTGCAAAGTGGTGAACTGAGGAGAGGGACTATGGCTCTTTGGAAGATGAATCTTAGCCAGAGTCCCTACCTGTGGGACAGAAACCATTCAACCATCAGCCCGCGGTCCCTAAGCCCCAACATCGGGGGGCTGCATATGAACTTATTGTGAATACATTACCTGATTTCCTTTCTCCTGACTTTATAAGCTCAGCAACAGGGAGAGATGGGATTTCACTGCCTAAAGTATTTGCACTTTGCCGGTCTTACCAGAATTAATGATTAGCTTCCCGAGCCCATTGGCAAATAAGAACTCCAGCTCCTGGAAGAGAATCAGGAAGTAACTAGACCAAGTGAGGATTTGATCGTCCTGTTTTCAGAGTGCAAATATCTCCTCTGAGGTAGCTGTAGGCCACTGGTAGGGAGAGAGATGCTGTAAGCAGAGGGAGGGGTTTCTCTCAAGAGGAAACTATAGGGGACTGTGGTCTGACCTGAAGAAGAAGGTTTTACGTTTCAAAGCTAGTCCAAAAAATGTATTAAGTTAATCCATTAAAAAGATATTGCCTTATTGTCCTTTTTTCCCTTCTTTTTATTTGACTACCACAGCTATCATACTACTGAATAAGAGAAGAGCTGATGGCCTTGAGATACCAGCAGAGCCAAGACTCCATGCATCAAGTGTAGGAGTCTTAGATAAATGGAGAAAGGAATTGCTGGAGCTCAGTTCAAAGAGACCCAGCTACCCCATGTTGATCTCCTGTCTCACTACTACT
The DNA here is from genome assembly GCA_033557465.1 of Ichthyophis bannanicus. Lineage (NCBI taxonomy): Eukaryota > Metazoa > Chordata > Amphibia > Gymnophiona > Ichthyophiidae > Ichthyophis > Ichthyophis bannanicus. The sequence continues at coordinate 21,789,120 of CM066042.1, forward strand.
ACTATTAATCATTTGTATAGCGCTACAAGGTATATGCAGCGCTGTACATATTTTATTTTATTTATTTGTGTGCTTTTCTATACCGCCCCTTCCAGAGATCAGGGGCGGTTTACAAGGAACTTAAAACAATATAACATACAGTGAAATATTGTATTACATAGAACATTAAGGGAACATAAGAACTATGTTACAAAGAAACAGTGTGTAAATTATTTACATGGTTGAACAAAAACTATTTACAATAGTTATTTGTAATCATATGTACAGTGTTGTAAATTATTTACATGGCTCATCAGAGCTTACAATCTAATCAAGACGTAAAACTTCACAAAACCGGGGACTACAATATGGTAAGATACACATAAGGAGCGGACAAGAATGAGGAGCATCAAGATTCAAAAGCAGCTTCCAGGAGGTGCATCTTCAGCCTGGATTTGAAGTAGGGCTAGAGAAGGGTCCCACATCCTGCTGCACCAGGAAGAAGCAGCCATTTCAGCTGAAGCCCCCTCTAAATGTCGTTCGATGGGTGCTCCAGGATCTTGCCTGTAAGACTGATGGTGAGGAGTCATAAAACGCTATAAAGTACAAGTGTTGACAGGTGATTACTTCCAGGACCTCTCTGGGAACATAGAGAAACCAGGGTTCAAATCCCACTTCTCCCACTGACACTGATTGTAACCTTGAGCAAGTCACTTCACCCCCCTTTATCTCAGATATAACTTAGATTGCAAGACCATTTAGGCAGGGAGATAACTCATGTTCCTGAATGTAACTTGCCTTCATTTATTTGATATTTTACCTGCCCTTACAAATAGCCGAAGGCAGGATACAATAAAACATATATAGTTTTCCACATAAAATGCAATATAAAACAAAACCCAGATCAGCAGTCAGAACAGAGGGTATCATTCCAGACCTCCCTCAATAAAAGTAGAGTATATCACCTCCCCTTGGGAACAGGTGTGGTTGATATGGAAGGGCAGACTAGATAGGCCATGTGGTCTTTTTCTGCCATCATGTTTCTATGTTTCTAAGTGCCTTTCTAAAGCCCAAAAGATCATCAGTGAAGCACAGATTTGTGGGTAAATTAGTCCCAAAATAGAAGAGTACTAGACAGAGTCCTAGCTCTTAAACAAACTCAGATTTGGAAAAATCGAGTGATAAAACTAAAATGTGAAATCCAAATGCATTTCACAGGTAAGCTGGGCTTATTCTTCTAATGACAGAAGCCCTCTTCGTAACCAGGAATCCGGCTTTTACTCCACCCCTGTCTATCAAGGTTCACGACGCAGAGATCATATGCAAGACTACAGTAAGATACCTAGGTGTAACGCTTGATCAGCAACTTAATATGAAGGCTCATATCAAAAACATAACAAAGTCGGTGTACCATAAAATCCGGACCCTCTGCAATCTGCGTCAACTGTTAGAACCTGATGACTTCCGAACTGTCTTTCAGGCCCTAATAATGCCTCACTTTGACTATGCCAATGCGATCTTGTATGGTCTACCTAAGTGCACGACTAACCCCTTACAACTTGCAATGAATTCAGCTGCAAGAATCCTTCATGGAGCCTCAAGAAGTTCTCATATTACCCCAATACTAAAACAATTGCACTGGCTACCCATACAAGCCAGGATCTCATTCAAGATCCTAATTATGACCCATAAAGCCATCAATAAATACCCTGCTACTGCCATTACTGATCTAATTTCAATCACACCTCCCAATCGAGCAAGGAGATCGAATGCCGCAAATACTCTCATATTACCTAAGGCAAGCACGAAGTGTTCTCAATTCACTAGATCCAGAGCCTTCTCCTTCTTTGCTCCATCCTGCTGGAACGCACTACCAGCAACTATCAGAACCATCAGTGAACTCTCCCAATTTAGGAAGGCACTGAAACGGCACCTCTTTCTTCATCACTACGATGATGCACTCTTCCCCCCACACTCACCCACTCTCACATCTCAATGCAGCACCTCAAACTCATGCACGTCACATTCCCAGACTGATCACTCGCAATCACACCTTCCCCTCCAACCACCATGAGAAACTTATGCAGTGCCGCATAACTCATTATATTGTTGCATAAAGTAGACTGTATTTATTCATCGTGTCTCCTTGTTAAGGGACTGGTTATTTATACCCTATTTTACCTGTTATACCTGCTTAATGCATACCCAAGTTTAATTTTCCTGTTTAATGTACAGTCAAACCTCGGTTTTCATTTGCCCCGGTTTTCATACGCTTCGGTTTTCAACGTCTTTTCTGACTGAGATTTTGTCCCGGTTTTCATGCATTGCTTCGGTTTTCAACGTCTTTTGACTGAGATTTTGTCCCGGTAGCAGGGAAGAAAAGCTGTCAACGTAAGCAGGAGATGTTGCATGAATGTGGGAGGCAGTTCTTTCTCTTGCAGGGTACGTCTGAAGCTATATCATTAAGATTTTCTGCCATTCTGAAGCATTGAGCAGATAATGTAAAGGTATTTTAATGGACTGAATTCAATGTGATTCCGAAGAGAGCTGGGCACAGCAGCTTGTCAGGGGTGGCTAAGGCCAGATGTTAACATACTGTACTGTACAGTACTGTACTTAGCTTGCTTTCAGTGATGTTAAATGTTCATTTATCCATTTCATTAGTCATTTATATTTATTTCTCATTGTTTTCTGTATGTAAAAATATAGTTATTCTCTATAAAATGTATTTTTTGTGAATATTTTGGGTGTCTGGAACGGATTAATTGGATTTACATTATTTCTTATGGGAAATATTGCTTCAGTTTTCATACGTTTCGGTTTTAGTCAGACTTTTTCGAACGGATTAATCATGAAAACCGAGGTTTGACTGTATACCCAAGTTATTATACCTGTTTCACTGTAAGCACAAATCATGAAATTGAGATGTGCAACTCTTATGTTCATTGTAAACCGCACTGATGTCGAATAGCGCGGTATAAAAGAGACTGCAAATAAATAAATAAATAAATAAATAATGGAAATCATACAGAGAAACTATAAGTGTTAGCTCCTTTGAATTAGGAGAGAGCAGAGGGATGGGTTTCGACCCCTACACATCCCTCCTGGACTCTCCCCCCCCCCCCCCACACACACACACACCCTCTCCCCCAGCCAGTTAAGGTCAAGTGCATACCATGTGGGAACTAAAACCTCAAAATCTTCTTTTGACTTCACTCGGATGAAAGAAGGGTGATTAGCGGGGTGCCCCAAGATTCGGTCCTGGGCCCGGCACTGTTCAAGATATTTGTGAGTGATATTGCTGAAGAACTGAATGGAAAAGTCAGTCTTTTTGCAGATGACATAAAAATTTGCAACAGAGTGGACTCCCCTGAGAGAGTGGAGAACAGGTGGAAAGATCTACTAAAGCTGGAAGAATGGTCTAATGCTTGGCAATTAAGATTTAATGCGAACAAGTGCAGTGTCATGCACTTGGGAAGCAGAAATCCAAGGGAAACGTGCGTGATAGTGGGCAAGAGGTTGGTGGCCACTATAGAATAATGATTGAAAAATGTTTATAAATATTAATATAAATAATGTTAAATGAGGTTTTTTGGCTGCTGATGTGATGAAGAGGGCAAAGACATGTTTTGTGCTGTCTGCCTGACCCGTGTAATCTGAAGCCTTTTTTCTCCTTTTAAACCTGTGATAAGATAGTTTATGTATATGACTTTAATTTCTCACCTATGCTTAGTTGAGTAGAGTGTTTTTTTGTTTTGTTGGACTGAAAGTTCATTCAAAAGCAAAGGTCTTAGACTTTAGGAAAACCAACTTTGCCAAGATAGGACAATACCTCAAGGAGTAAGAACATAAGAACATAAGATATGCCATACTGGGTCAGACCAAGGTCCATCAAGCCCAGTATCCTGTTTCCAACAGTGGCCAATCTAGGTCATACGTACCTAGCAGTTTACCCAAAAGACACAGGTTCCGCAATGCTTGTACTGGGTCAAGCATTGATATCCTGGGTCCCTTCTTAATCATGGTTTATGGACCTTTCCTCCAGGAACTTGTCCAAAACGTTTTTAAACCCAGCTACACTAACAGCCTTTACTACATCCTCCGGTAACAAATTCCAGAGTTTGATTACACGTTGAGTGAAAAAATATTTTCTTTTATTAGTCTTAAATAGTTTACCCTGTAGCTTCATTGCATGTCCCCTAGTCTTTCTATATTCTGGTAACGTAAGCAATCGATCTACGTTTACCCGTTCCACTCCGTTCATTAATTTATAGACTTCTATCATATCTCCCCTCAGCCGTCTCTTTTCCAGGTTAAAGAGCCCTAACCTTTTTAGCCTTTCTTCATAGGAGTATCCTTCCATCCCCTTTACCATTTTGGTGGCTCTTCTCGGAACCTTTTCTAATAACGCTATATCCTTTTTAAGATACGGCAACCAGAATTGCACACAATATTCAAGGTGCGGTCTCACCATGGAACGATATAGAGGCATTATAATATCTTTTGTTTTATTTTCCATTCCTTTCCTTATGATACCTAGCATTCTATTTGCTCTCTTGGCTGCCGCTGCACACTGGGCCGAGGGTTTTAACATGTTATCCACAATGACGCCTAAATCTTTTTCCTGGGTGGTGGTTCCTAATGTGGAACCTTGCATCGTGTAAGCATAGTTTGGGTTGTTCTTCCCTAGGTGCATAACTTTGCACTTGTCCACATTAAATTTCATCTGCCATTTTGATGCCCAGTCTTCCAATTTATCAAGATCCTCTTGCAATTTTCCACAATCCTCTTGGGTTTTTAACAACTTTAAATAGTTTTGTGTCACCTGCAAATATGATAACCTCACTCGTTATTCCACTTTCCAGGTCATTTATGAATATGTCAAAAAGCAGCAGACCCAGCACAGATCCCTGGGGTACACCACTATTCACCTTTCTCCATTGGGAAAATTGGCCATTTAGCCCAACCCTCTGCTTTCTATCTTTTAACCAGTTCCTGATCCACAGTAGTACACTGCCTCCTATCCCATGACTCTTTAGTTTTGCCAAAGGTCTCTGATGAGGGACCTTGTCAAAGGCTTTCTGAAAGTCCAGATACACTATATCAACCGACTCACCTTTATCCACCTGTTTATTCACACTTTCAAAAAAACATAACATCTTCCTTGTCTAAAGCCATGTTGGCTGTCTCCCATTAGGCCATGACTATCTACATGCTGAGTAATGTTATTCTTTATGATGGTTTCTACCATTTTTCCCAGTACTGACGTGAGGCTCACCGTTCTGTAGCTTCCCGGATCACCCCTGGAACCCTTTTTAAAAATTGGTGTTACATTGGCGATCTTCAATCTTCAGGTATTAGAGATGATTTTAATGATAGTTCACAGATTACTAATAGCAGGTCTTCAGTCTAATATTTCAGTTCTTTCTACACCCTTGGATGTATACCATCCGGCCCAGGTGATTTGCTACTCTTCAGTTTATCTTATAGTTGTAATACATCTTCCCGATGTATCGATATTTCCATCAATTCTTCCGCACCTTTAAACACCACTTCAGTCATGGGTAACATCCCTACATCTTCCTCAGTAAAGACCGAAGCAAAGAATTCATTCAGTCTCTCCGCTATCGCCTTGTCACCTCTTAGTGCCCCTTTAACTCCTCTATCATCTAATGGACCAAATGACTCTCTCACAGGTTTTTTGCTATGAATGTCCTTGAAAAAATCTTTATTTTTTAGTTAGTTAGCTGGTTGGGAACAGCTGGGGGATGTAGTAAAGCAATGGGCAAAACTGAAAGGAGATATTTTAAGGGCAACGAATGTTTTTGTTAGAAAGGTAAATAAATGTAAAAGGAAAAGGAGGCCACTATGGTTCTCCAAAGAAGTAGTTGAAAACGTGAAGAAAAAGAGGATGGCCTTCATAAAGTACAAGAGATCACATAAAGAGGAAGACAAGCATCAATATTTGGAAAAACTTAGAGAAGCTAGGAAAATAGGCAGGAAAGCAAAGATACAAAAAGAAGAAATATCCAATGCAATAAAATGGGGGGCAAGTCATTTTTCAGATATGTTAGCGAGAGGAGAAAGTGCAAAAGTGGTATTGTCAGGCTCAAGGGTGAAGGGGAGGAATATGTAGAAGCTGATGAGAATAAAGCAGAATTGCTTAACAAATATTTTTGTTCTGTGTTTACAGATGAAAAGCCAGGAGCAGGACCTCAAAAAATACCCACAAATAAGAACAGAAGTGAAGGGGTCTTGAATGATTTTCAGAAGACTCTGTTCGTGAGGAACTAGCTAAACTAAAAATAGACAAAGCGATGTGGCCTAATGGGATACATCCAAGAGTACTGAAGGAACTTGGGGACGTTCTAGTGGTTCCACTGTCTAACCTTTTCAATGCTTCTTTAGAATCGGGAGTAGTACAGAGGATTGGAGAAAAACACTTGTGGTCCCTTTACACAAATGCAGAAGTAAGGATGAGGTTGAGATCTACAGGCCAGTTAGTCTGACCTCTGTGGTAAGTAAATTAATGGAAATGCTGCTAAAACAGAGGATAGTGAGGTTTCTGAAGTCCAGTAGATTGCAGAATCCGAGGCAGCATGGGTTTACTAGAAGCACGTCTTGTCACACAAATCTAATCAATTTCTTTGACTGGGTGACCAGACGGTTAGTCCAAGGGAGAGCCCTAGATGTGGTGCACTTAGATTTCAGTAAAGCCTTTAACACCATTCCTCATAGGCAACTTATAAATAAATTGAGCACCCTAGGGATGGACTCTAAAGTGACTGACTGGGTTAGAAATTGGTTGAGTGAGAGGCAACAAAGGGTACAGGTAAATGGAGCTTACTCTGAAGAGAAGGATGGTAGCAGTAATGTGCTTCAGGGATCTGTCCTTGGTCCAATTCTTTTTAACATTTTTGTTAGTGATGTTGTCGAAGGACTGTCAGCTAAAGCTTGTATCTTTGCAAATGATACCAAAATCTGTAATAGACTAGACACTCAGGAAGGAGAGAGAACATGAGGAGGGACCTAGCTAAGCTTGAAGAATGGTTGAGAATTGGGCAGCTGAGTTATAACACTAAAAAATGCGGAGTCATGAATTTGGGCTGCAAAATTCCAAGAGAGCGGTACAGTATACGGGGTGAAGTATTTCTGTCCACGAAAGAGGAGCGGGACGTGGGCGTGATTGTTTAGGTGGCTAACAGGTAGACAAGGCGAGAGCGAATGACAGAAGGATGCTTGGGTGCATAATTAAAAGAATGGCCACAGGAAGGAGGAGGTGATAGTGCCTCTGTATAAGTCTCTGGTATGACCTCTTTTGGAGTATGGTGTGCAATTCTGGAGACGTCACCTTCAAAAAGATATAAACAGGTTGGAGTCGGTACAGAGGGTGGCTACTAAAATGGTTGGTGGCCTTCGATATAAAGCATATGAGGACAGACTTTAAGATTTTAATATGTATACGTTAGAGTAAAGGCGGGATAGAGGAGATATGATAGAGACATTTAAATACCTCCGTGGCATAAATGCACTGAGGAGAGCCTCTTTCGATTGAAAGCAAGTTCTGCTATGAGTGGACATAGGATGGAGGGTGAAAGAGGATAGACTCAGGAATAATATGCGGAAATATTTCTTTACGGAAAGAGTGGTAGATGCATTGAATAGCTTCCCAGTGGACGTTGTAGAGACAAGGATAGTATCAGAATTCAACAAAGCATGGGACAAACACAGAAGATATCTAAAGGAAAAAAAAGGGACCATAGCAGTTGGTATGGAAGGGCAGACTAGATAGGCCATGTGATCATTTTCTGCTGTTATGTTTCTATGTATATTGTGGTGTTTTGTAATTAGGCTGTTTTTAGTTAGTTATGTGCTCCACTTTGAGGCTGATAAAATCAAGCATAAATAAAATAAAAATAAATATCCTAAGGAAGTGAGCTCCATCTCGACTAGAGAAGGCTTTTGATACCTTATGGGACTTAGGATTGGACCAAGAAACTTTGTTGGAGTCTGATGACCCAGGCTCTCCTGCTAAAAAGAGCTTGGACTCTAAGCCCACCACAGTTTTGTCCCGGAAAGCCCTCAAGCATCTGTTTTCCTGGGTGGATGAAGTCTCCAGGAGATCTTAAATAAATCTTGTTTAGCAAGCTCATCCTCCCTCAATAGGGACAGGAGATCTTTCAGAAGGTGAGGTTCCCAAAGCATCCTCTTGCCTCTCCCCCCAAACACCCCTGGTTGGCCTGCTGGTCTCTGTGGCTTCCGCATTTAAGGAAAACGGAGAAAGAAACCGGGGTGGTGGGGAGGGCGTAGGGTTGGCAAGATGGTGTCCTGAGGGATAGCTCATGTGGCAAACTCTCTTAACCCTGCAGTGGAAGAGGGAAGGAAGTCCTTGGCATGCTGCCCAGGTGCCTGCCTTGGCCACAGGTCTTATGGATATGTTTGTTGTGCAAAGAATGTATTGGGCTCAAGAGTCATTGCGGCATACTGAGGGGGAAAGTTTGCTCTCACCTCCTCCAGACCATAACGGTTCACTAAGTCTCCAATGGATCCCTAGTGCTCACTGCAGATCAACAAGCTAACCCTTTACGTCTCTTCAGTCTCCAATTGATCCCTAGTGCTCTCTGCAGATCAGCAAGCTAACCCTTTACGTCTCCTCAGTCTCCAATGGATCCCTAGTGCTCTCTGCAGATCAGCAAGCTAACCCTTTACATTTCCTTAGTCTCCAATGGATCCCTAGTGCTCTCTGCAGATCAGCAAGCTAACCCTTTACGTCTCCTTAGTCTCCAATGGATCCCTAGTGCTCTCTGCAGATCAGCAAGCTAACCCTTTACGTTTCCTTAGTCTCCAATGGATCCCTAGTGCTCTCTGCATATCAGCAAGCTAATCCTTTACGTCTCCTTAGTCTCCAATGGATCCCTAGTGCTCTCTGCAGATCAGCAAGCTAACCCTTTACGTCTCCTTAGTCTCCAATGGATCCCTAGTGCTCTCTGCAGATCAGCAAGCTAACCCTTTACGTCTCCTTAGTCTCCAATGGATCCCTAGTGCTCTCTGCAGATCAGCAAGCTAACTCTTTACGTCTCCTCAGACCTTGCATTAAAACTCCAGCATTGCACTCAGCCATCTTCTGTGCACTTCTCTACATCTGCCCTGCATAGCTGATTGCTTCATTACCACAGATTTAAATATTCTGTGTACAGTTAGTTTGTGCACAAAACTGATTTTTACATTCATGGCACACAAAAGGGTGCACTAAACTGGGCTAACTTGTGCACAAAGCCTAATGCGGTTTACTGCATCGCTCTGTTAGTTTGTTGAAAAACAAGATGGATTTTTTTTTAACAGTTATGGCCCCTCGTATCCATATACAGTTCTGTAGGTGCAGAAAAAATGGTCCTCCATGCCCCCCCCCCCCCCCCGGGGGAGGTTGACAGTATCAACGAGAAGTTCAATACCAGAATATCTATTGGGTCTTATTGATGTGTTCTGGAAATCAGCAGTGCTGTCAGCAACGTTTCTATAGCACATCTGGAAGATCAGAACCTGCATTACACCAATAAACCTCAGGAAGAAACGTTTGGGCTGCTCTCGCAGTTGCTGGATTCTCCTGATTCACTGATGGATTTGTTAGTGGAAATTGCCTTGAAGAATAATTATTTTTGGTTCATGAAGAGTATTTTTTACGAGTTCATAGTATGGTGATGGGGGAAAGCTGCGGCACCCTCCAGAACCATTTTCCATGTGGCTCTTTATGAAGGCCAGCTGTAGAGACCGGAGGGTTTTCTAATATTACTATATGTCGCAGTGTTTTGAACGATGTTTTCTCCACATGGACAGCTTCAAGGGACAATTTAGCACCATTTATACAATGGTTGACTTCCTTGAACATTGTTTTACAATTTAAAATGTCATGTTACCAGGAAGTTATTGAACATCTGGACATTAATTGTGAAAGAAAAGGGACAATTATCTACTGCATTGTATCAGAGCTCAGTCGAGCAAAACAGTTCCGTACAATGCCTTCGCCAGCACACTTGCCAGTCATTTTTTGTGTTTCCCGTGGATTTGTTCCTGCTTAAGAGCTTTTAAGCAGCAGGTATCACATTAACTAAGGGATTGTTGCAATGAGGATATTCTTTGCGGATTGCAAAGGACACATAAAGATGTGCTCAGTATACGGAAAGAGAATTGTTACTACGCTTCAGAGTATAGAGTAAGATAAGTTCAGATTAGCACCTGCTTTGCAGCACGTCCTGAAGACGTAGCAGATACACGTCACGGGCACGCTTTAGCCTCACCTGATGGAGGTTCATTCAGCATTAGCTATACCACGATAAACTATCAATGATTCTTTAGTGGCTGTTCTATATGTAGATCCACTGATTTTTGTGATCAAACTCTGAGGGGCCAATGGAAGAATGTGCGCTAGGTTTTGCATACAGATTAGCTCGGCTTTAAACCACAATTTTGTGGCACTACCATGGGCGGCCAATGTAAAAATGAGTTTCCTGCATGAACTATGTGGAAAGCCTTGGGTTGACATCAGTGTACAACATTTTAATCCTTTTCAATTCATGGTGTAAGAACATAAGAAATGCCATACTGGGTCAGATCAAGGTCCATCAAGCCCACTATCCTGTTTCCAACAGTGGCCAATCCAGGTCACATGTACTGTCAGGTTCCCAAAAATACTCACATTCCATGCTGTTCGTCCCAGGGATAAGCAGTAGATTTCTCCGGTCCTCTTTAATAATGGTTTATGGACCTTTTCTCCAGGAACTTGTCCAATCCTCTTTTAAATCCAGCTACATTAACAGTTTTTACTGCATCTTACATCCTCCAGTCAATACAGTGTATCTGGATTTTCAGAAAGCCTTTGAAAAGGTCCCTCATGAGATACTCTTGGCGAAATTAAAAAATCATGGGATAGGAGGCAGTGTACTATTGTGGATCAGGAACTGGTTAAAAGATAGAAAGCAGAGGGAAGGACAAAATGGCCAATTTTCTCAATAGAGAAAGGTGAATAGTGGAGTACCTCAGGGATCTGTGTTGGGTCTGCTGCATTTATTTATTTATTTATTTAGCTGTATTTATATCCCGCTTTTCACCGGGTCAAAGCGGTCAATTGGGAGATACATTTTCAATGTTCAATTCCCATGTTCAATTCCCTGTTATTTGTAAACTCAATGTTATTTGTATACATTGCAGTATTCTTGTTCGATGTACACCGCGCTGATTTTAATAGCGCGGTATAGAAGAAAATGTTAAATAAATAAAATAAATAAATAACACGAGGGGATATGACACACATACGCTAATACTTACAGGGAACATGGGCAATGGAGGGTTAAGTGGCTTGCCCAAGACCACAAGGAGTGCCTGTAGGACTAGAAATCCCAGTCCCTCCAGCCTGAGATTGCTGTCCCCAGGTGGGACTTGAACCCCCGGCCCTCCGGCCTGAAGTACCTTGTCCTAACCACTAGGCCACTCCTCCCCCCTATTTAACATATTTGTAAATGACCTGGAAATGGGAATAACGTCTGAGGTGATCAAATTTGCAGATGACACAAAATTATTCAAAGTTGTTAAAACCCAAGAGGATTGTGAAAAATTGCAAAAGGACTTTGATAAGTTAGAAGACTGGGTGTTCAAATAGCAGATGACATTTAATCTAGACAAGTACAAATTTATGCGCCTAGCAAAGAGCAACCCAAACTATAGTTCCACGATGCAATGATCCACATTAGGAGCTACCACCCATGAAAAAGATTTAGGCGTCATTGTCGATAACATGTTAAAACCCTCCGCCCAGTGTGCAGTGGCAGCCAAGAGAGCAAATAGATGCTAGGCATCATAAGGAAAGAAATGGAGAATAAAACAAAGGATATTATAATGCCTCTGTATCGTTCCATGGTGCGACCGCACCTTGAATATTGTGTGCAATTCTGTTCGCTCTATATTAAAAAGGATAAAGCGGAATTAGAAAAGCTACAGAGAAGAGCCATCAAAATGGTAAAGGGGATGGAAGGATACTCCTATGAAGAGAGGCTAAAAAGGTTAGGGCTCTTGTCACCAGTAGTCGGCCCGCAGCATAGGCGTACAGGTTGGACTGCCTGGGGATCCTTATTGAATGAGTTGAGCAATGCTTTAGGCATGCATTGCTTCCTGGGAGTTGTAGTATTTTCCCTTTCAATAAGAAGCAGTTGTGGTGCGATTGGTACAGGCAATGACAGGATTTTTATTTCCTCTCCCGGGCGGATTTAAACACAAAAGAACTGAGGACAAAAAGGCCATATACTCTGGCACAAAATAAGTCCAAAAAACTGCCAGCATGGTTTAAAGGTGAGGTCAGAGAGGCTGTTGCTGCCAAAAGAGCAACCTTCAGAAAATGGAAAAAAGAGCCAAATGATGAAAACTGGAAACAGCACAAGCACTGGCAAGTTAAATGCAAAGCATTGATAAGGCAGGCAAAGCGGGAATTTGAGAAGAAACTTGCTACGGAAGCAAAAACACGAAATAAAGACTTTTTCAAGTACATTCGTAGCAAAAGGCCTGTGAGAGAGTCAATTGGACCATTAGATGATAGAGGGGTAAAAGGGGCAGTAAGAGGAGACAAGGCTATAGCAGAGAGACTGAATGAATTCTTTGCTTCGGTCTTTACTGAGGAAGATGTAGGGGTGTTACCCAAGACTGAAGTGGTATTTAAAGGTGATACTGCAGAGGAATTGAGAGAAATATCGCTACACCGGGAAGATATATTACAACTATTTGATAAACTGAATAGTAGCAAATCACCTGGACCGGATGGTATACATCCCAGAGTGTTGAAAGAACTGAAATATGAGATTGCAGACCTGTTATTGGTAATCTGTGAACTTTCATTAAAATCATCTGTAATACCTGAAGATTGGAGGGTCGCCAACGTAACACCAATTTTTAAAAAGGGTTCCAGGGGTGACCCGGGAAATTACAGACCGGTGAGCCTGACGTCAGTACCAGGGAAAATGGTAGAAGCCATCATAAAGAACAAAATTACACAGCATGTAGATAGTCATGGCCTAATGGGAGACAGCCAACATGGCTTTAGACAAGGCAGATCTTGTCTTACTAATCTGATCTGTTTTTTTGAAGGTGTGCATAAACAGGTAGACAAAGGTGAGTCGGTTGATATAGTGTATCTGGACTTTCAGAAAGCTTTTGACAAGGTCCCCCATCAGAGACTTTTGGCGAAGCTAAAAAGTCATGGGATAGGAGGCAGTGTACTATTGTGGATCGGGAACTGGTTAAAAGATAGAAAGCAGAGGGTAGGGCTAAATGGCCAATATTCCCAATGGAAAAAGGTGAATAGTGGAGTACCCCAGGGATCTGTACTGGGTCCGCTACTTTTTGACATATTCATAAATGACCTGGAAAAGGGAATAACTAGTGAGGTAATCAAATTTGCAGATGACACAAAACTGTTTAAAGTTGTTAAAACCCAAGAGGATTGTGGAAAACTGCAGGAGGATCTGGATAAATTGGAAGACTGGGCATCCAAATGGCAGATGAAATTTAATGTGGACAAGTGCAAAGTTATGCACCTAGGAAAGAACAACCCACACTATAGTTACAAGATGCAAGGCTCCACATTAGAAACCACCACCCAGGAAAAAGATTTAGGAGTCATCGTGGATAACATGTTAAAACCCTCCGCCCAGTGTGCAGCGGCGGCCAAGAAAGCAAATAGAATGCTAGGTATCCTAAGGAAAGGGATGGAGAATAAAACAAAGGATATTATAATGCCTCTGTATCGCTCCATGGTACGACCGCACCTTGAATATTGTGTGCAATTCTGGTCACCGTATCTTAAAAAGGACATAGAGTTATTAGAAAAAGTACAGAGAAGAGCCACCAAATTGGTGAAGGGGATGGAAGGCTACTCCTATGAAGAGAGGCTAAAAAGGTTAGGGCTCTTTAACCTAGAAAAGAGGCGGCTGAGGGGAGATATGATAGAGGTGTATAAATTAATGAATGGAGTGGAACGGATAAACGTGGATAAATTGTTTACGCTATCAGAATATAGAAGGACTAGGGGGCATGTAATGAAGCTACAGGGTAAACTATTTAAGACAAATAGGAGAAAATATTTCTTCTCTCAACGTGTAATCAAACTCTGGAATCTGTTACCGGAGGATGTAGTAAGGGCTGTTAGTATAGCTGGGTTTAAAAAAGGTTTGGACAAGTTCCTGGAGGAAAGGTCCATAAACCACTATTAAAAAGGGACCCAGGATATCAATGCTTGGCCTAGTACAAGCACTGCAGAACCTGTGTCTTTTGGGGAAACTGCTAGGTACGTATGACCTAGATTGGCCACTGTTGGAAACAGGATACTGGGCTTGATGGACCTCGGTCTGACCCAGTATGGCATTTCTTATGTTCTTATGTTCTTAAGTAGGGAACAAAACAGCTTCTCAACAGAAATCCAAAGTTCCACAGTATTCACAGCATACAGTCACTTTGCACAACAAAGGAAAAATCCTGTGCTCTTTAACTGCCAGTTCAAACGGCTTTCCTGAATCACCTGGCTCAGCACAGAGAAGTTATATCATCTGTAATCATTAAAGTACAGTCCATTTGGTCATCTGATACTTCCTCCTCATGAGGGACAATCAGCATTAGTTCATGCTGATTCTCCGGTAGGTAAAACTTCTGTTTGGTATGCAACGTTTTCAAACTTCCACCCTCTATCTGTTCCCGGGGCTTCTCTAACCAGCCCTCTGTGAGATAGGGTTCAGTATTACCACATATATCAGAATAGCAGAGAGAAGAGTCACACCCTTCAGGGTTTCCACAAGAGAACTTCTTATAAGTACTTTTATCCTTAAAGTATTTAGACAGTCTACCTTCTGGCTTTGAGACAGGGGAAAGTCCGTGCACAGCTTGGTCAGCAAGGGGTTTAAACCTTAGAGGTTTTCCTCTGGATTTTGGCTTTTCACCCTCTTCTTCTGACATGCAGATATCCTCCAAAGAATACCTTTCACTCCCTGGGGCTTGCAAGTGCTTCCCAAATAGCTTCTCCGGTAATGTTTCCCTCTGGCTGCCTTCCCAATAGGACACCTGCTTGGAGCTCTGTCTACAGGGCTTGTGGGCTCTGCTTCTCCAGTTACTCCTGCTGGTTACCGTCTTTAGTTCTCTATCAAACTCACTCTCAGACTCACAATCCTCCGAGTCACTCACGTGCTTTCTCTCGTGCTTCCTTCCACTCTGAAACACACGTTGCTTCTGAATCTCAGTCTGCTTCCCAAACTGATGCTTCAGCTGTTCTCTCTCTGTCTGATTCTCGCTCTCAGACTTCAGCTTACTCTGACGCTGTTTCTCACTCTGCGACCGCACCTTGAATATTGTGTGCAATTCTGTTCACTGTATATTAAAAAGGATAAAGCGGAATTAGAAATGCTACAGAGAAGAGCCATCAAAATGGTAAAGGGGATGGAAGGATACCCCTATGAAGAGAGGCTAAAAAGGTTAGGGCTCTTCAACCTGGAAAAGACGGCTGAGGGGAGATATGATAGAAGTCTATAAATTAATGAAAGTAGTGGAACGGGTAAATGTAGATCAATTGTTTATACCATTGAAAAGTAGAGACGGCCCAAGGGTGTTGCGGGGCCATGTGCGGAGACTCATTGTAGGGCCTCGTTTGCATATCCACTGAACCTCATTTGCATAAATTTAATTAATTTTATTTAAAAATATATATGTTGCCAACTAAAATTATAGGCGTCTTTCAAAGGAGCCCTTCACAAGCCTCTCTTTAATGTGCATTAAATAAATGAGTGTTCCTGCACTTGACGCATATTAACATTTGTGAATGCGCATTAACTTTTAAACATGCCTATTAATGAGTGTCTGAATACCATCTGTGTGGGCAGTGAGGATAAAGAAAGATTACCAAATCTATATTACTTTACTCCATTGCCAACTGCTTGGAAGTATTTATTTATTTATTTAACTGTATTTATATCCCGCTTTTCACCGGGTCAAAGCGGCGTAACAAGGGGGGGTTAATCAGTCATAGGGATAGGGTCCCATCACCAGCAGGGCAACATTGATGATTTTGACAGGGGGTAGACATAGACAAAGAAGTACTACAAACCCTGCTCATTTAGAACCCATAGCAAACCCACTGTATCATAACAGCACTACCAGGACTCACAAAGCACCAAACCCTACCTATCAAAAGGCAACACTGCAAATATTAAACCAATACATCTCAGAGAATACCAATACATCTCACTAGGGGAAAGAGAACAAGTGGGACTGTCAAATAGAAACTACATGAACAGAATAGCTCAGCTCGGTTACACATGCAGAACACAGACCATCACCAAACAAAGAACAAGGGATCACAATTTAGAAATAGGAAGACAATAATTAAACTGGGAACCCCAAAAGCCAAACTTGGAATGTACAACAATACTAGAGAAATAAAACTATTAATTAATTTCCTCTTGTACTAAACAAAATGCAAAAATGTCAGCAATGCACATTTCCTACAGCTGACATATTCCAGTTAATAATTTCAAAATAAAATAGTATTTTTCTACCTTTTTGTCATCTGGGAATTTTCTTTTTCCGTCACAACTGCTCCAGTTGCTTTCTTCTGTTTTCTTCATGTCTTCGGCTAACTCTCCATTGTCTGCTGTGCATTCTTCTCTCTTCTAGTTTTTTTCCATTCTCTCTCTACATCTGCTTGAACATACTGATCTTTCCTCTTTTGTTCTTTCCTCCATTTCTTTCTTTATTCCATTTTCATCCACTCAAATGTCACCCCTCCATCCTCAATCCCCACTTACTCTCCCAATACCCGGCCAATCATTGATTTTTCTTCCCTCCCACACAAAATATCTTTTCCCCTCTCCATCCTCACTCCCCCAGCCCCATCACAATACCCTTCTAGCTCTCCCCCAACTTCAGCTCCCTTCTACTTCCAGCCCCATCCAGTATTGGATTCCTTCTAGTCCCATTCTCCCATCCCCCCGCATCAGCCCATTTCCAGTCCCAGCCCTCCCATCAGCCCATTTCCAATCCTAGCCCCACCATCAGCCCATTTACAGTCCTATCCTAACACCCCATCAGCCCATTTCCAATCCTAGCCCCCCATCAACCTATTTCCAGTCCTAGCCCCCCATCAGCCCTAAATAATCCTATCCTAGCACCCCCATCAGCCCTTAACAATCCTATCCTAGCCCCCCCAATAGCCCATTTCCAATCCAAGCCCCCCAATCAGCCCATTTCCAGTCCTCTCCTAGTCCCCCAATCAGCCCATTTCCAATCCTAGCCCCCCATTAGCCCATTTCCAGTCCTAGCCCCCCATCAACTCTTAACAGTCCTATCCTACCCCCCCCCCATTAGCCCATTTCCAGTCCTAGCACCCCATCAGCCCCTTCCAGTCCTATCCTAGCCTCTCATTAGCCCATTCAATACCAAATCCAGCAACACATTGAGACCACCGTGCCTCTCGATCCATGCCAACATGGCTTCAGAGAACTACATGGCATTGAGACACTCCTCACCACCCTACTCAGCACCTTAATCACAGGGATTGATAACATAAGACAAGGCTTTGCCCTAATCTTCAGGGATATTGCCGCTGCGTTCGACTCGGTCAACCACGAGATGCTCCTTGCACGCCTCCAAGATAAGGGAATCCCTGGTTCAGCCCTGAGTTGGTGCAAGTCATACCTATCAGACAGATGGCAACAGGTACGATCAGACTCCATGACCTCTGAGCCATTCCAACAAAAACAAGCTGTCCCCCAAGGCTCCTCACTCTCAGCCCCCCCTTTTCAATATATACATGCAGCCCATCTGTTTGATCATCCGTTCATTCAATATCTCCTGCCTGGTGTACGCCGATGATGTCCTGCTTTACACACCATTCTCTATCGTCCAACCTGACTTCTCGACATTAACAAAATGCTTCGATGCTCTTACCGACTGGCTCCACATGCAAAGCCTCAGAATCAATTTAAAAAAAAAACAGAAGTCCTATTCATCACCAGAAACCATTCCTTTACCCCTCCCGCTTCTATCAAGGTAAGAGACGCTGAGCTCCCGAGCAGGCCCACCATCCGCTACTTGGGTATCACCCTAGACCAGCAGCTCAACATGAAAACACACATAAGCAACACCACCAAGGCAATATATCACAAAATATGGACTATCCGCCACCTACGACCCCGACTGGAGCCTGATGACTTCCGGACAATCTTTCAAGCACTGGTAACCCTCCACTTCGACTACGCCAACGCTATCCTGCATGGACTCCCTAAAAGCACACTAAACCCTCTACAACTAGCAATGAATGCCACTGCCTGCATCCTGCATGGAGCCTCCAGAAGAGATCACATAACCCCAATCCTGAAATACCTCTACTGGCTCCCGATCCACTGCAGACTCACCTTCAAGGTACTACTGATGACTTTCAAAGCCATTAACAAACTGTCCTCCCCACTCCTCTGAACAGATCCAGAAGGTCATTCGCTACTAACATACTCGCAATCCCCAACGAAATAACAAAATGTACCCTGGCAACAAAGAATAGAGCCTTTGTATACTACGCCCCTACTCTCTGGAATGCCCTCTCAAACCACCATCCGATCTATTACTGACCTTGCCCAATTCAGGAAGGCACTAAAGCACCATCTATTCCTTCAACATTACGCCCATACCGATGACGTAACACAACCCAGCATACCCTCACACCCACCACGACAGCACCATAAGCACACTTATGTCATCTGACGCAACCATGTAAATAGTTTGCAGACCATATCATATCGAAAGAAACACTCCGTAACACAATAACTTATTTTGTATATAGTTACCCCTGTTTGAAATCCAAGTTGTAATACCTGTTATTTGTAAAGTCAATGTATGTTTCTGCCTGCATTGTACAAATCGTTACTTGTAAACCGCACTGATCCCAAATAGCGCGGTATAGAAAAGACTTAAATAAATAAATAAATAAAATTTCCAGTCCAAGCCCCTCCCCAATCAGCCTATTTCCAGTCTTAGCCCCCCATCAGCCCTTTCCAGTCCTATCCTAGCCCCCCATCAGCCCATTTCCAATCCTAGCCCCTCCATTGGCCATTTCCTATCCTAGCCCCCCCCTCCCCAAAGAGCCCTACACCTGTCTAACTGGCTTCAGAGGGAGCCGGGGAGGCCTGAGGCCCTGACTCACCTCTGTACAGCCGCCAGATTGAAGAACGGCATTTCCCTTCACTCTTGCAGCTATGTTCTCGTGTAGCTCGCTGGCACACTGAGTACCGGGAAACAGGAAATGCCCTTTAACCTCTGGCGCGCCCATGGGCTACACGAGAACACAGCTGCCGGAGTAAAGGAAAACGCCACTCATCACTCTGGCAGCTGTGCAGAGCTGAGCCGTCACCTCTAGCCTCCCTGGCTCCCTCTGAAGCTGGTCCTTCCGGGAGCCGAACAGCATTGCGGAATGAAGTTGGCACGGGGCCCTCTGAAGCGCCGGGTCCTGTGCGAATAACATTCCTGCACAATGGATGGGCTTGTCCTGTCAAAACGTAGAAAGACTAGGGGACATGCAGTGAAGCTACAGTGTAACCCATTTAAGACTAATAAGAGAAAATATTTTTTCACTCAACGTGTAATCAAACTCTGGAATTTGTTACCGGAGGAAGTAGTAAAAGCTCTTAGTGTAGTTGGGTTTCAAAAGGTTTGGACAAGTTCCTGGAGGAAAGGTCCATAAACCATTATTAAAGAGGACCCGGGAAATCCACTGCTTGACCCAATACAAGCATTGTGGAACCTGTGTGTTTTCTTGGGAAACTGTTAGGTACTTGTGGCCTGGATTGGCCACTGTTGGAAACAAGATACTGGGGTTGATGAACCTTGGTCTAATCCACTATGGCAGTTCTTATGTTCTTATGAATTTCAAAGTTTGATTATGCACGAAGTGAAAAAATATTTTCTACTACTACTATCATTTGTATAGCGCTAAAGGCGTAAATAGCGCTGTACGGAGACATGTAAGAGACTGTCTCTTCTCATAAAAGCTTACAGTCTAATCAAGACAGGCAGCACAAGTGGGGACTTGGATATATCTAGGGGAATGGTAAGGAAACAGATACGAGGTGAACAGGAGACTAGGAAGATCAGGGTCCAAAAGCAGTCTCAAAGGAGTGAGTTTTTAGCCTGGATATGAACAGGCCACAGGCTAAGAAATCACTTCTTTGAGATTGTTTTTGGATCCTGATCCCACTAGCTCCTCTTCACTTCCTATGTGTTTCTCCAATTAGTCTTAAATGTGCCACATGGTAGATCCATTTCCTGTCCCCTAGTCTTTCTACTTTTTGAAAGAGTAAACAATCAATCTACGTTTACCTGTTCTACTCCATTCATTATTTTATAGACCTCTATCATCTCTCCCCTCAGCCATTTCTTTTCCAGATTGAAGAGCCCTAACCTTTTAAGCCTTTCCTCATAGGAATATCCTTCCATCCCCTTTTCCATTTTGGTCGCTCTTCTCTTTAACTTTTCTAATTCCGTTAAATATATATATATTTTTTATTTATGCAATTTTACAATTGTATTCAAGCAAACGCTTGTACAGAAAAGATACAACTGCATACTGTGGCGCGCACGCCCGCACTAGGCGGTCGCCTAGTAGGGACGGGCGTCCATCTTGTATCCCTTTATCTCAAAGGTGTAGTTGTGTATTTAAAGTAGACCAAGTGGATGTTAAAGCACACAGGAATTTTATTGGGTTCCTCTAGGTCAGTCTTTGAAGAAGCTTTCACACTCAACAAAGGAAACAAGGATATTTTCTCCAAAATAAAGTAAATGCAAACAGTGTGTTTCAGTGGGGTTATTTACAACAAACTTCTTTCCCTTTTTCTTTAAGAGATTTCTTACTTCAGAATTAACAATGGTACTTGTAGCTAAAGCATACAACCGAGATCAGTAATGCTGCCAGCTCCCTTTTAGCTGCTTTCAATTAAAACAGTCCTCAGCTGAGTAGCACAGAACCGGATTGCACTATCCACTTTCCTTTAGCAGGCAACCCTTGTAATTCAACATAAGATTCCTTTTTCTCTCTTTCACTCTTCCAGCTGTAACAAACTGGTAACTGCTTTCCGAACTCTTCCTTATACTTTGCTTCCTTTACTCAGCAGCAACACATACAGCACATTCCATTTCAGAGCAGGTGGAGCCCGAGTCATCCTCCCTACAATCCACCTCCATGCTTTCTTCTGAGCTGCCTGATGGGGAAACTTGGAAACGTTCAGGTACTTTAAGGTTTATGTCCTTTAAAAGCTTAAACAGCCTATCCCATTGCACTGCCTTCCCCTCCTTTGGAAGAACACTAGCAGGCTTTTCTTGTTCAGCTTTCTTTATAAAACCCTTCTTCCTGTTCTGGGTTCTAGCAGGTATAATCCTCTCCTCAGTATCAGAGCAAGAGTCATAAGCATTAGCTTTCTCTGTTTTCTTTCTCCTACCTTGGAGCTTTACTGTGGGAGTTTCACAGCTGTGGCTTCTGTTGGCTGTAGCTATCTCTGCCTCAGAGCTATTCAGGGAATCACTGCAGGATTTTCTCTCAGCTTTCCTGGGCTTCCTCTGCCTGAAGATTCGCCTTTCTTCAGAGGAGTCTGAGCCCTCCTGTCTTAGCTTCTCCACTGCCAGCCTTCTGTCCCTCTCTCTCCTGCCACTGTGTTTGGTCCTCTCCCTGGAACGTTGTCTGCTGCTCTCTTGGCTGCCGCTCTGGCTGCCCTTGTTCTTGCCCTTGCTGCCGCTCTTCTCCTCACCCTTCTCTGTTTGCTCAAACTTAAACGTTGGGCAGGGTACCTCCCCTTCTGACTCCACCCCCAGGTATCTCCTATCCTTACCTAGGGTTGCCATGGAGTCTGGGTGGGGCTTTAGATTAGCTCCACAACCATGGTTTCTTTCACTGCCTTTACTTTGGTATGTGTGTTCAGGTGCGCCCATCCCCCGCAAAGGGGAAAAAGTCCCTTTTTCCTTTGTTTCCCCCGGCTGGGCTACCCTCTCCTTACCACAATACACAAGAAAAAAAAAAGGAAAAAAAGTATAGAAACAACCATTACAGAGTATCAATAGTCCTCTATAAAGGGGAGAGTGGCTAGGAAACATAGATGGGAGAGGAGCTTCCCAAGTATGAATTACAAGGAAACAATACAACAACAAGAAAATACCAAGAGAGAACAGAGAGCCAAGCATACTAAATATTAATGGGGGAACACTCACATAGGAGAAAACGTAACAACAATATGGGAGCTGATAAAGGAGGATAGATCCTCGGGCTGAAAGAAGACATATTTATGTGACTCGAATACCACGATACATTTGCAAGGAAATCTAAGCACAAATGAAGCCCCCATCTGAGTCACCCCAGGACGAAGTAACAGAAAAGCTTTACGTCTTTTTTGAGTCTCTCTGGTCACATCTGGGAAGATCGAAATTCTCTTACCCATGAACAAGTTGGCAGGCTTTTTAAAATATAATTTGAGAATCCAATCTCTGTCCAATGAAATAGCAAAAGTTACTATCATAGTGGAAACAATTAATTCATCTTCCTTAGGAGTTTGAAGAAGCGCCGATGCATCCAAGAAATCCATATCCAACGATCCAACTGCCATCTTCCCCTCTTTCTTACCTGATGGCAAGAAATAGGCTTTAGATACTGAAGGGATTAAATCAGGTGGCACCATCAAGACTTCTTGAATATATTTCTTAAACAATTCCAAAGAAGCAACTGCGGGGACCATAGGAAAATTCAATAAACGAATGTTAGCAGCCCTGGCAATATTCTCTAAGGATTCGAGCTTTAACCTTATGGTCACATTCTCTTTAACTAAGGACCCAGATATCTCAGAACCCTGCAAAAGCTTCTGATCCAAAACATCTGCCTTTGCTTTAATATTCACAATATCCAGCTTAAGTTCAGAGCAGGAATTCTCAAGCTTATCAACCCGAGAAGTAGATAATGCGAACTGCTGACTTATGACATTAGAAAGCTGAGAAATCGCCTCCCAAATGTTCTCCAGGGAGACCACAGTCGGATGCACCAAAGTAAAAACCGTTGGTGGCTCAGACACTGCAGCTACAGAAAGAAGAGCATTTCCTTCACCAGCCCCACTCACTCTATGAGTGAAGACCGCAGCCTCCGAAGATTGAAACTCCAGTGAACCTGCTGCCCCAGAAGTATTCGACTGCTCACCGGAATCACACTCGAGCAAGCCCCGCTCACGAGTCACCGCTCCACCTTCTTTGGAAATAGCTTCGGCTCCGCTCGCGGGAGGAGACACCGGAAGGGTCGGGACAGGAGGCGGCACACGCCCATTAGGGGAGAGAGGCACATCAAGGGCAGGAAGCGCCGAAACCTCCTCAGCCGGCAAAACCAAGCCCGCTCGTATCTCCCCGACTTGATGCTCAGTTAGCCGAACAAAGCGGTCCATTGGTCCAACACTGGCAGGTACGGGCTCCGCGGGAGGAACCTCTGTTTGCCCTTCCGCTTAGGCATTTTCGGCTCACTACTGCTCTGTCACCATCTTGGAGTTAGCCACTCCCGCTAAATATGTTTTATTTATTTATTTTATTTAGACAGTTTTGTATACCACCTTATCCTTCAATCAAAATTGGGGGATACATTTAACACGAGGGGATATGAGACACATACACTAATACTTACAGGGAACATGGGCAATGGAGGGTTAAGTGGCTTGCCCAAGACCAATGGATATGGTGACCAGAATTGCATTATAATTCCCTTTATTTTGTTCTCAGTTCCTTTCCTTAGAATTCCTAGCATTCTAATTACTTTCTTGGCTGCAACTGCACACTGGTCGAAAGGTTTCAATATACTATCCACGAAGATGCCCAGATCCTATTCCTGAGTAGTGATTCCTAATGTGGATTCTTGCATCATGTAACTGTAGTTTGGGTGGTTGTTCCCTAAGTCTATAACTTTACACTTATCCACATTTGGAAGCCCAATCTCCCAATTTTTCATGGTCCTCTTGCAATTTTTCACAATCCTCTTGCGTTTTAACAACTTTGAATAATTCTGCAAATTTCATCACCTCGCTCGTTATTTTCATTTCCAGGTCATTTATGAATATGTTAAAAAGCATCAGACCCAGCACAGATCCCTGAGGTAATCCACTATTCACCTTTCTCCATTGAGTAAATGGGCCCTTTATCCCTAATCTTTGTTTTCTATCTTTTAACCAATTCCTGATCCACAATAGTACTCTGCCTCCTATCTCATAACTTTTAAATTTCCACAAGATTCTCTCATGAGGGACCTTGTCAAAGACTTTCTGAAAATCCAGGCACACTATATCAACCGACTCACCTTTATCTACCTGTTTATTCACACTTTCAAAAAACTATAACCGATAAGTGAGACAAGACTTTCCTTGACTAAATCCATGTTGGCTTCCTGCCATTAAGTCATGACTATCCACATATTTAGTAATTTTGTTCTTTATAATGGTTTCTACCATTTTACCCAGTACAGATGTCAAGCTCATCACCAGCAAACAGGAAAAACAACCACTCAACATTGAACAGAGTATTTTAACTCTATGGCCGACACATATGGTATGCTCTACCTGACATTATCCGAGCCATGAGTAACCTTGACTTCTGCAAAAAGTTCAAGACACATTTCTTCATCGAACACTTTGGCGGAAATCCTGTCTACTACACGGTCATACTCTGCTGATGGCAGCTCTATCACTCTTCTTCTTAACATTACCCCCTACTGCCTCCTCCCTCTCAGTAACCCTTCCCTCCATTCCCCATTCATAACATGACAGATACCCTACCTACCCATCGTATATATGTTCAGTTAGCAATACCAATGATATACTTCTTTGTTACTTGTTAATTTTCTAGTTCTCTATTTCACTATGTTCCATGTACATTAGCATTCGTTCAAATTGCTAACATGTAAACCGCCTTGACACTTTGATAATGCAATATGTAAAACCAGGTAAATAAATAAATAAATGCATGTTATGATCGCTATTGCCAAGCGGCCCCAACACAGTTACCTCTCACACTAGATTCTGCGTTACACTAAGAACTAGTCATTTATTTCATCTAGAAACTTTATCTCCCTAACATGCCCTGATCTAACATTGATCCAGTCAATACCGAGGTAATTGAAATCTCCCATTGTTGGACAGTGTTAGTTCCTAGTTCCTGATGCCTCTTTCAGCATGTGACGTTTGCCAGCAAGGGCTTTAAAAATCTAACCCCACCACAAGACGCAGCCAAGGGTATGTGCTCTGAAGGGGTTCGGCCAAAGGGGCAGGCACTGCCCCTTTGGAACTCCTTCGGAGCATGTAGGAATACAGAGGAAGGTATCGCTTCCCATGATGAGGAAACATAAGAAGATTCTGACTTCTTCATCTTCGAAGGCTGTTAAAGTTGTTGGCCTGATGGATGGCCATTTTAAGATCATGGACAAAGTTTGCCTGCCTTCTGTTGACGAAGGAGAACATCATCTGTGAGTACTGTTTTCCCACCCCTCTCTCCTGTTGTACAGGGTTTTGTAACTCCTCCCAACCTAGGAAGTGATTGTTTCGGGTTTGCTTCTACCCCTGGGAAGGAGGGTAGAGGTCCACTAGGGTCTACCCCCCTGCCAGAAACTTTTCAATGCCTGGAGTCTTCCCCAAGATTGACATGTCCCCTGCCTAAACCATTTGAGTTCTCCCTAGCTCAGGAAGATGTTTCACCACCTCAAGAAATTCACTTAAGGATATTTGAGAAGTTGTAACATGGGCTAAACTTTCTTTTCAGTTTTCCCTTTCTAGAATGTCGATTTTCTCTAAGGAAATGGAGGCTACGTTGGCTGAACATGAGTCTAACTTATCTCATATTGATAAAGAGGTGTTCTAAATAGGAGTCTCAAGTCTCTGCTGCAGACAGCCCTCGCTTCCTCTGTTCAGGATTCTTTGGCTCTCCACTGCCAGAATGAATATTTGGAAAATTCACTACATTCTAAAAATTTGCATTTTTTGCATTTCCCCTGTGTCCATGTTCTTTTTCCCTCAATTTTGTTTTCTAAATACCTTAAAGATGTGTTGCAGGTGTTGGGCTCTGATTCGATTAAACTCTCAAAAGTGTTTTATATTCCTAAAGGGGTTATAGAAGGGATGAAGGGAAGGAGGGTGGTAGAGCAAGAATTTGATCAACTGAGTGTGCCAGGCTTAGATTTCACTGTAGTTTTAGAGAAGTCCATAGAGGATATTTCCACTCGGGCGACTCTTCTTGTTACCCGAAGTGGATATGGATCAGATTCTTCATCTTTACTTTGGCCAAAACCTTTTTCTTGTTTTTTGTAAACTCTACAGATGTTCCTGAATGTATCACAGGCGAAGGCTCTCTTAGAGCTACGGTTTAAAGCCTTGGCTCTTGGAACCTCCTTCTTTTTGAAATTTCCACGCAAATGTCTTATACTGTATCAGCGTACGAGATCTGTTATCTTTGATTCTGTTCAGTTAGAATGTTTCCTGCAGGTTAACTGTAATTTGTTTATGTCATTTTCTTCTGGGTTTTTATGTTTTCTTGGTTATGTAAATGTCGTTCTGTCTAGCTGTTTATGGGGATCATATCTTGACTTGATAGGGCACTCTCCTTGATGTGGATTTGAATGTATGTATGTACGTATTTATATGCATCTCCTTTGCTCATATCGTAACATTTATAAATATAATAATAATAAAAAGAAATCTCCCATTACTGTGTTGTAAATTTTGCTGGCTTCTCTAAATTCTGTTAGCATTTCATCATCTGTCTGTTCATTCTGGCAGACGGTAGTACACCCCCACTGCTATGCCCTTTTTACATGAAATTTCTATCCATAAAGATTCTACAGTGTATTTTATTTCCTGCAAAACCTTTATCCTGTTTCACTCAATGCCCCCTCTAACATATAGCGCAACAAAGCAATTACCTATTCAGCACAAATGTAGAGAAATGCGCGGAAAGGCAAACGACTGAGCGAAATGCTGCGGTTTTAACGCAGAATATGAGGAGGAGAAAAGGGTTAGCTTGGTGTTCTCTGGTCAGTGCTAGTGAGGAATCTATGGATGTTCTCTCTCTTTACATCAAACATCCAGGACCCACAACTTTTTCTTGAAGAGGAGGCACTCGGAAGTATGCTGGAACAAAGAAATGCTGGGCTCCTGACAAAATTGCTATTTGCAAAAACTATGTCTTGGCACTTCGGAGCTGGCTTTGTGTACATCTATGCATTGCTGCAGTGCTGTTCTGCACATAAATATTGCAAAAACTGTATGTACAATAGCAATTGCAGTGCATGCAACTCCTGCTGCCAATACCATGTTCTTGTGTACCAAATTCAGCTGCCCCTAGCGCAGATCCGTGCGCGCATGCGTCTGTCATGCTCTCCCAGGTTAGCGCACATGTTTTGCAAACAGCCCATTTGAATTGTAGTTGCTCATTGCATTAGGGAGCAATTTTTTTTCTTTTTCTCGTGTCTTAGGAAACCCTGTGCTGAGCTAATGCGTCAGCCTACGAGTGAGATGAGTTAGATATGTCAGATGAACAGATCAAACACATCTTGTATAGTGATTTCTGTGACACATGTGATTATGTGGCCGTGGACAAAACAAGGTAGGGTTGACTGAACACAGGAGATGGTTGAAGACTAGGGCATCCCCAGTGGTGGAACACTGAAGTCGGTGAATTGAGATGGAAGCTTATAGGTCTGGTACCTCCACACTGGCAAGAGAGAGATTGTAAGAGCCACATTAAATTATAGGGAACGATGTTGGATTGAATTTGGAAGTGGAATGGACTTCCTTTATTTATTTATTTATTTGCAATATTTGTCATTCCACCTTATTATCTGCATATCAAGTTGGTTTATAAAACCAGTGTCAAAACAGAAACTAACAAAAAAAACAACACGTAATGATATCAATAGCACAACAATATTTCCAGAAGACAAAAAAAATCCCCAGAAAAAGCCAAAAATAGAATTGTCCTGCTACAGAACTGCTCTACAAAAGAACCAAGACTTCAGGCCTTGTTTGACCCTCTTATCAGAGGATTCAAGCCTAAGATCAGAAGTTGAGGTGTTCCACAAACGAATGCAGTACGACCAGAGCTTTCAAGATGGATTTATTTATGTAGGGAACCACGAGGTACTTACCTTGAGATAAAACAATATGACCTCATCAAGGAATGTGAAATCTGATTGGCTAAAAAAAAATCATGTGAGCCTGTTTAAATCGGTGGATTACATCATATCCTTTTCTCTCTTTTTTTTTTTTTAGTTCAAATCATTTATTACATTTCAATACAGCACTACAACAAGCACCACATCAAACAAAGGAAGAGCTTATCTAGGGGCGGCTCTATAATGAGGCGGCTGCCTCAGGTGACAAAGTTTTGGGGGTGGCAAAAAACGCCCTCAAAACAGCCACCTCACTCTGCCTTCAAATGTTTAAAAAAAATAAAAAATTCAGTGGTCGGTTGCTGTGTCTGCTTCTTGGCGGTGGCAGCATCCCCCCCCACCCCACCACCGCTGCCCCACATCTGATGACAGTGGGGCAGCGGCGGCAAGCTTTCTCCTGTGGGAGGAGGAGCAACCAGCACCTAAGAAGCGCCGCCGCCAGGCGGACCCACGTTGGGCGGGCCCGCACCTGAGGGTCTCGCCAGAGGGCACTTTGGCGTGGCCCTTAGGCGCGGACCAAGTAGCGGCCAAATAACAGCGTCTCAAGCCATCATCCATCGAAGTTAAATCCACTGCCATACCTTGCATAGACAAATCACTGATTGTCAGTTAAGTCTGCTGCCTTGCTCTGCCTGGACAATCCATTGCTTGCATAAAATAACACTGTCACCTTGCCTGAACAATCCACTGCTTGCTGATTAATTGCATAGAACCTAATTATGAAACCCTGCCTGGACAATCACATGCTTGTAGATTAATTGCATAGAACTTGCCTTAACAACCAACTGCTTGTAGATTAACTGCATAGACCTTTGCCTCAACAACCAATTGCTTGTAAACTGATCAACTGCTTGTAGATTAATTGCTTAGAATTTAATACTGATACCTTGTCTGGGCAATCAACTGTTTGTAGATTAATTGCATAGAACTTGCTATCCAATTTGCATAGCCAAATAACAATTTGCATAGCCTGGTTCATAAACAACTCACGCTACACAAGCCTACTACCCCATTCAACAAACTACAACCCAGGTCAGCAAATACTCGTACACGTTATAAAATGCACTCCACTACCCACTACTTTATGGCCTACCTCACATTCCTCCACATGTTTACACTCTGCATATACAGCATCAGACTAAATAAACAAATACCCCTGATAAACCTACATACCACCCAATCTAGATGCACACCACCATCACACATACACAAAGAACGCCAACAAGCAAAGAATACAGCTCATAAACCATACAGGGACACACGTAACACACCCTCTCACCTCACAAATAATAGACATACAAACCCAATCATATCAACAAACATCAGATGTGCTCTACTAAACGCCAGATCTATCAGGAACAAACCAAATGCTATCCTTGACCTAATCCAAAACAAGAAGCGTGATATAACATGCATCACTGAGACCTGGCTAGACGACTCAGACCAGGTCATATGAAATCAAGTAACCCCAACAGGATACTCAGCATTCAACTGCATCAGAGCACAAAAGAGAGGAGAAGGAGTACTAATACTCACCTGAAAGGATTTCAGATTCAAAACAATCACCTCCACTAACACAATCAAATCCAACACACTCACTATAGCCAACAAATACCTAACCATCTCCCTCACATACAGAACACCTGGAACCACAACTGAACACCTATCCACAGTAATTGAAACGATATGCGCACACAACAGAAGACACAAACCTCTAGTTGTACTAGGAGACTACAACCTAACAACTGCACCCACCAGAGAAACTGCAACGTTCTTAAAAGCCATGGAGTCACTAAAATACTGCCAGACAATTAACGCCCTAACACACAAACATGGTACCACTCCGGACATGATATTCATGCCAACACAACTGGTAGAACAGAACAAAACTACAAAACCAACAATCACCCCAGTCCCCTGGTCAGACCACCATGTAATTGAATTCACCATGACCCTGAATAACCCCACCCAACGCAAAGAAGATGAAAGAATAATCACACGGTTCGAAACATTTGACAGAGACTCATTCATCAATGAAATAAGTCCACAACTTCAACAGGAACAAGACACCCTGGATCTTAATATTTATTTATTTTATTTATTTATTTAACAATTCTTATATACCGCGCTATTTGTTATCAGTGCGGTTTACATTCAACAAAAATATTCAAAACAGTGAGGAATGTTTAAATTTACATTATAACAGGGAATAGAACTTGGAGAACATGGGAGACAATTTACATGTTGAAATAAATCAGGGTAGATGCGGAATACATGAAAAATATATACATAAGATATTGCACAATGGATAATACTTGATCTGTAAAGACGTAGGATGTTTACAGGCTGGAGAGAGAATGCTTAAGGCAAGAGTGCTATGTTGTGTAGGGGGCTCTGGTATGGGGGTGGTTTCTTGGGCGGGGTAGATGATTGAGAAAAATGGAGCAGAAAGAGGTGGTGTTTTATTGCTTTCCGGAATTGTAAGAGGTCTCTGATCGCTCTGATTTCTGGTGGGAATATAGAAGAGTGAAATACAATAATAGCCAACGCAGCATCTGCCCCAACCAACAATGAACCACAAACTTGCAAATCCAAACCCCTCATCTCTGCATCATTGTCTCATTCACGCATTGAGACTCCGGAGCTCTGCCTGCCTTTTGGGTCCTGCACGTGGAACGGGAAGCATTTCGGAGAATGCTACCCTGGAAATTCTGGATTTCAACTTCCTACCTAAAAGCCTAAATTTAGCCTCCAGAACCTCCCTACCACATTTTCCTATGTCATTGGTACCGACATGTACCAAGACAGCAGACTCCTCCCCAGCACTATCTAAGACCTTATCTAGGTGGCGCGTGAGGTCCGCTACCTTCGCACCAGGCAGGCATGTTACCAGGCGATCCTCACGTCCACCAGCCACCCAGCTATCTACATGCCTAATGATCGAATCACCAACTATAATGGCTGTCCTAACAGTTCCCCCATGGGCACATGGACCCAAAAGGCAAGCAGAGCTCCGGAGTCTCAATGCGTGGATGAGACAATGGTGCAGAGATGAGGGTTTTGGATTTGTTAGGAACTGGGGAACATTCTGGGGAAAGGAGGGGCTCTTCCGAAGGAATGGGCTTCACCTTAACCGGGATGGAACCCGGCTGCTGGCATTAACCTTTAAAAAGGAGATAGAGCAGCTTTTAAACTAGATATTAGGGGAAAGCCGACAGTCGCCCAAGAGTGGATGGTTCAAAGAATGTATCTTTGAAGGATACTACCAAAAGCAGAGAGGTTCCACAAAAGAGTAAAGTAGCCCAAATGCCCTAAAGTATGGAGCAGACAGAGCTTAAAGATCCCAATTTACCCATGTCTAACAATAGCCAAATTAACATGAATAAAATACATTCTCTAAAATGCTTGTATGCAAATGCTAGAAGTCTAAAGAATAAGATGGGAGAGTTAGAATATATAGCACTAAATGAAAGGTTAGATATGATTGGAATATCAGAGAGATGGTGGAAGGAGGACAACCAGTGGGACACTGTGATACCTGGGTACAAACTATATCGTAATGATAGAGCTGATCAAATTGGTGGAGGGGTTGCGCTCTATGTTAGAGAAGGCATTGACTCAGAAAGGATTAAAGTTTTGCAGGAAACAAAATCTGCTGTAGAATCTATATGAACTGAAATTCCATGTAAAAGGGGGAAGGCAATGGCAGTGGGGGTGTACTATCGAGCGCCTGGCCAGAATGACCAAATGGATGATGAAATGCTCAAAGAAATCAAGGAAGCTAACAAATGTTACAGCGCAGTAATAATAATGGGTGATTTCAATTACCCCGGTATCGACTGGGTCAGTGTCACGTCAGGACATGCTAGGGAGATAAAGTTCCTAGATTAAATAAATGACTGCTTCTTGGAGCAGCTGGTTCATGAACCGACCAGAGGGGAAGCCATATTAGACCTAGTCCTTAGTGGAACACTAGATCTAGTGCAAGAGATAAGGGTGTTGGGGCCACTTGGCAATAGTGATCATAGCATGATCGCCTTTGATTTAATTAGTGGAGGAGGGATAGTAAGGAAATCCACAGTACTACCTTTTAACTTTTGAAAGGGAGACTATGATAAAATGAGGAAAACAGTTAAGAAAAAACTAAAAGGAGCAGTTGCAAAGGTTAAAGACGTACATCAAGCTTGGGTGTTGTTGAAAAATACTATCTTGGAAGCCCAGACCAGCTGTATTCCACGCTTTAAGAAAAGTGGAAGGAAGTCCAAAAAACTGCCAGCATGGTTTAAAGGTGAGGTCAGAGAGGCTGTTGTTGCCAAAAAAGCATCTTTCAGGAAATGGAAAAAAGAGCCAAACGACGAAACCTGGAAACAACACAAGCACTGGTAAGTCAAATGCAAGGCATTGATAAGGCAGGCAAAGAGAGAATTTGAGAAGAAGCTTGCTGCGGAAGCAAAAACGCGAAATAAAGACCTTTTCAAGTACATTCGTAGCAAAAATCCTGTGAGAGAATCAGTTGGTCCATTAGATGATAAAGGGGTTAAAGGAGCACTAAGAGGCGACAAGGCGATAACGGAGAGACTGAATGAATTCTTTGCTTCGGTCTGTACTGAGGAAGATGTAGGGATGTTACCCATGACTGAAGTGGTATTTAAAGGTGCAGAAGAATTGAAGGAAATATCGATACATCGGGAAGATGTCTTACAACTATTAGATAAACTGAAGAGTAGCAAATCACCTGGGCCGGTTGGTATACATCCAAGGGTGTTGAAAGAACTGAAATATGAGATTGCAGACCTGCTATCAGTAATCTGTGAACTATCATTAAAATCATCTCTAATACCTGAAGATTGGAGGATCGCCAATGTAACACCAATTTTTAAAAAGGGTTCCAGGGGTGATCCGGGAAACTACAGACCGGTGAGCCTGACGTCAGTACTGGGAAAAATGGTAGAAACCATCATAAAGAATAAAATTACTCAGCATGTAGATAGTCACAACCTAATGGGAGACAGCCAACATGGCTTTAGACAAGGAAGATCTTGTCTTACTAATCTGTTATGTTTTTTTGAAGGAGTGAATAAAAAGGTGGACAAAGGTGAGTCGGTTCATATTGTGTATCTGGACTTTCAGAAAGCCTTTGACAAGGTCCCTCATCAGAGACTTTTGGCAAAACTAAAGAGTCATGGGATAGGAGGCAGTGTACTATTGTGGATCAGGAACTGGTTAAAAGATAGAAAGCAGAGGGTAGGGCTAAATGGCCAATTTTCCCAATGAAGAAAGGTGAATAGTGGTGTACCCCAGGGATTTGTGCTGGGTCCACTGCTTTTTGACATATTCATAAATGACCTGGAAAGTGGAATAACGAGTGAGGTTATCAAATTTGCAGATGACACAAAACTATTTAAAGTTGTTAAAACCCAAGAGGATTGTGAAAAATTGCAAGAGGATCTTGATAAATTGGAAGACTGGGCATCAAAATGGCAGATGAAATTTAATGTGGACAAGTGCAAGGTTATGCACCTAGGGAAGAACAACCCAAACTATGGTTACACGATGCAAGGTTCCACATTAGGAACCACCACCCAGGAAAAAGATTTAGGCGTCATTGTGGATACCATGTTAAAACCCTCGGCCCAGTGTGCAGAGGCGGCCAAGAGAGCAAATAGAATGCTAGGTATGATAAGGAAAGGAATGGAAAATAAAACAAAAGATATTATAATGCCTCTATATCGTTCCATGGTGAGACCGCACCTTGAATATTGTGTGCAATTCTGGTCGCCGTATCTTAAAAAGGATATAGCGATTTTAGAAAAGGTTCAGAGAAGAGCCACCAAAATGGTAAAGGGGATGGAAGGATACTCCTATGAAGAAAGGCTAAAAAGGTTAGGGCTCTTTAACCTGGAAAAGAGACGGCTGAGGGGAGATATGATAGAAGTCTATAAATTAATGAACGGAGTGGAACGGGTAAACGTAGATCGATTGTTTACCTTATCAGAATATAGAAAGACTAGGGGACATGCAATGAAGCTACAGGGTAAACTATTTAAGACTAATAAAAGAAAATATTTTTTCACTCAACGTGTAATCAAACTCTGGAATTTGTTACCGGAGGATGTAGTAAAGGCTGTTAGTGTAGCTGGGTTTAAAAAAGGTTTGGACAAGTTCCTGGAGGAAAGGTCCATAAACCATTATTAAGAAGGGACCGAAGATATCAATGCTTGACCCAGTACAAGCATTGTGGAACTTGTGTCTCTTGGGGAAACTGCTAGGTACATATGACCTAGATTGGCCACTGTTGGAAACAGAATACTGGGCTTGATGGACCTTGGTTTGACCCAATGTTCCCTCTAATTTTCTGTAGGCTGTGTGCGCATAAAATATCAGCTGTGCAGCTTTTGAAGGAAGGTTAAATTTTTGTGTGCCACATAACAACACTCAGCATTATATACTTTAAAATTTGACTACACATCAGAATACAGTATGTACACCACATTGATTTTAATCAAATTAAATTAAAATAGACGATTACTAAAAGAAGCGGAAAATTTCTAGTAATTACAATCAGAACTTTTAAATTTTAAGATGTCTGTGTTGTTTTCTATCAGAATCAGAACCATAATTTTTGTGCGCTCTGTTGTAAAGTATGTGCGCTCCCTCGGCGAGGTGTGTGCGCGCGCACACGCGCACAGCTTAGAGGGAACAGTGGTCTGACCCAGTATGGCATATCTTATGTTCTTATGTAACCAATGCTCCGTCAAGACCACTTCCGCACAGTATGTCAAGCACTCATCACACCACTGCTTGATTATGGAAACTCACTATATCAAGGCCTTCCTCACCAGACACTCCACCCACTACAGATGGTACAACACACCACAGCACGCATCATTACAGACACCCCAAGGACCGAGCACATCACTCTCGTCCTACAACAACTACACTGGCTCCCAATGGTGGCAAGAGCTAAATACAAAACAATCATGATAATCTTCGAAGTCATTCATCATCTCTCAGCGGACGTACTCCAAAACATTATAACAAGAGACATCAGCAATAGACCAAGAAGAACCAACAATAACAACATGATCAGCACCCCTGCAGGCTATCACGAAACCAAACAAACGACCTCAAAAAGAACACCATCACTACTGGCATCCTCAATATGGAACTCCCTACCAATGAGCCTGAGAGCTTTAGAAGACCTCACAGACTTCCGCAAAGACCTCAAAACATGATTATTTATAGAAACCTATGAGCAGTCAGGCAACATCCCCTACCCAAACAGCAATACTAACATCACCGCTAACTAAACACACACCCATCACATCCACACACACAAATTCACCACACCACGTTAGTAAATACCTTTATATTATATGTTACCTCAACTGTCCTGTCTAAATACTGTCACATAACTGTACTGTCTAAATGTTTACACGTACCCTAATGTTAAATGTAACCCTCCAATTGTGTTGTGACGTGACCACCTTGATTGAAGGAAAAGGTGGCATACAAATCTGTCTAAATAAATAAATAAATAAATCTCCGTTACCAAAATCAAAATCGTAAAGCACAGGATTTTCAAGCCTCCATTGGCTTCTAAGTCCCTGCTGGTTGCGCCCACCCTCTGACGCGAAAAGCATCATCGGGGCCCTACAAGCACGTCAGAGTCACAAGAGCTTGTAATTTTGCTTTTCTGGGTTTCATTTTTTCCATCAACTTTGAAATAATAAGAAAACAAAACTCGTAAAGCAAAATCATGGGCTCTTGCGACTCTGGCATGTTTGCTAGCCCTGATCGGTCCCACCCCCTCTGATAATGCTTTTCATGTCAGAGGGTGGGCAGAACCAGCAGAGAAGCCGATGGAGGCTTGAAAATCCCGCGCTTTGCAATTACATTGCTTTTTTGTATTCCTGCCACCAAGAAGCATCAGCGGTGGCAGGAAGAGAGGTGGATGGAAGATGCTGGACAAGGTGGAGGGGGGAGGAAGACAGGCTGGACAGAGGGGGGAGCATAAAGACAAATGCTGGAGAACAGGGAGGGGGAAGAAGGAAGCAGTAAGCTCAACAGAGGTGGGCGGCTAGAAGACAAATGCTGGACAACGGTGGAGGGACAAGACAACAAATGCTGGGCCAGAACAGGCACTATCGAGTAAGCTGGGTAAGCGCGGCCGGGGGGTGCTGATGTCAGGAAAGTGCCAGAGCGCCATACTAGCCGCCTGCCAGTTCCCCTCCCACTCCCCATTAAGGATGGCCTGCAGAGCGGTGGTGGCTTAGTGGACAGCCTGCCCACAGGACACACTGCTCCTGTGGGCAGAAGGCTGTGAGAGGTCACAATTGTTACTCAGTCTTCTGCCTGCGAGAGCAGCGTGTCCCATCGGCAGGCTCTCCACTAGCCTGCCAGCGCACTGCAGGTCATCGTGACTGGGGAATGGGGGTGGACAGCGATGGTGCCCTCCTGACGTTGGCTCCTGCGTGCAGACCATGTTTCTCAGGGCCGCAGTCATGCCTTGCACAGAAGGGTGTGGGAGGCAGCGATTGTGGCCCAGAGATCAGAACCTGCCTACTGGAGCAACATGTCCTTTGGGCAGGGGCTGTGCAAGGCCAATTGTAGCCTCTTTCTCTGGGCTGGGATCTTGGCTTGCAGAGCCCCTGTGTGTGGGGCGTGCTGCTCTGTGGGGAGGCTCTGCCCCTTGCACATAGAAGGGGTGGACATGAAGGCGCATTGGAAGATAGATGTGGATGGGTACAGTAAGTTAGAAAGGAGACGCTGGGGAATAGGGAGGCAGCGAGGATAAGATTGAGGTGGGGGGCTCGGGTGATAAAGGGAGATTCTGGACATGTTTTATTATTCTGTTTGTTTTATTGTAACATCTGTTTTGCTAAATTGCTTGTGTGTTTGAAAGCCACCTGGGATTTTAGATGGGTGGCATATACATTTTAAAATAAAGTATACTAAAGTTATGCAAATGATGCAGGGTCATGTGCGTAGATTCATTACAGCAGGGGGGAGCAGTGGGAGGTGGACGAAAGCAGAAACCTCAGATTGGGATCAGCATGATCAGAGAATAAAATGATCACAAAACAAGGTTAGAAGAGAATTTTATTTTCAGTGTAATGGTCGGACTTGGTGCTGTCTTTATATTTTATACAGTACAGGGAAATGCATCTCTTTCTATTTCTCTGGTACTGCACCGTATGCAGAATCTGGCTTCTCGGGGTTGCAGTTTAATTTTTATCTACATAGGTTTATTTTTAGGTTATGGTCACTTATTCTGTGCTTGGTGAGGGTCTGTGTTCTGAGTGTGTGACCAAGACTAGGTGTTCTGTTAACATGGAGTTTGTATGTAGGGATCTGTACTGGAGTAACCTGAATTGTTCAGCTTTTAAATAGGTGTTGGATGTTCCAGGGCCCGCTGCAGTATTTACAGTGATGCTCTTTTTGCATGGGCTCCTTAAGTGAGTTTTGGAAGTTGAGCTGATAGGGTATGGTAGATTTGCTCTACAGATCCTCAGTGACTTTGTTATAAGGTTTTGTATTAGTTCACAATATGCCTGCTACTGGAGAATGTTTGTTGTTAGTGATCAGAATCAGATTTTTTTTTTTTTTAGATATTGAGTTCTGTCCTAGTTCTGCTCTGCACCCACTGTTGAGGAAGGGGTTCTGTGGATGCCTATCAGATGCCAATCCAAAATGCCATTGCTTGCTTACATAATGGTTTCAGTGCCAGCTCCCTACATCGCATTCTATAAAGTAGCAGAGCCAAAATGCCGTACTTCAGCTTTCCACAGCATCCTCTTCGAATGCCCGGCAGCTGCCAGTTCGTATTTATAAACCAAACATGCTGTGTTCTTCCAGAACTAGAGATTAAGCATATGGGCATTTTTCCAGTTAGTAAAGATCATTTGTAACACTAAAGCAATCAGTAAGTCAAACTGTTTTTTATGCTCATCAACCAAATCTGCCTCTGACTGAAGACAGCAAAGGATAGCAGCGGAGGTAGCTGCAGAATAGACTTCAGCTTCTGCAATACTTCTCCCCCAAAAGACTGAGTGTAATGACATTCATAAACCCCATGAAGCGAGGGTCTCGGTGCCACACTACAGCACCAGCACAACAGCTCTACAGCAAACCAATTCTTTGTAAAATCCTTTGGTGTGTCCGCCAGGCCAAGGAATCTTACAGAGAGGCAAGGAGTACATTTCTTGCCCTATCTCAATCATTGCGACAGCAGTTGCAAGCTCCTCTCAAGTATGGCCATCAACCCACAGAGTGTAATAAAGAATCTAAAAGGTCACTAGAGTCCTGATCCCTGGCAGCCACTCCGCTAGAAACAATTCTGAATACTAGCACACAAAAAGCCTCCTTATTCCTTGCTCATCAATTTCTGTGAGTGCTTAGAGCAGCAGCCTGGGCCCAGAAAAAACAGGTTTCAGATGCCACTGGTACTTCTTGTGGCGCTGGGCAAGCCACTTAACCCTCAGCTTATTCCCACAGATCTCTGCTACTTCCCAAATGAATTCTGGGGTATCCGTGGTAGAAGCTTACACCGACAGGAACGTATATTTCCTACCCTGAATCAATGCCACAGCTAGTGCCGATTGGCTTTTCATGTCTATAGCTCAAAGTGTTTTTGATATAGAATAAATAACCCCTCTTTTTCCCTACATCAGTGGAAAATGCACGATCTGTCGCTCAACCAACAATGAGTTTACCGCCTGTCATAGAACTTAAGTGGGTTTCCTGCAATATTATCATATTGGTCTCCTTTCTTTTCATAAAGGCAAATGCTTTTATTTCCTTTTGGTTGGGTGGTTAAGCCCAGTGACCTTTAAGGAGATCACTTTAAAGGCAAACACGGTGACAAAGCCCCCCCCCAAAAAAATAAAAAATAAAAACAGCAATGAAATTGGTGAAGCAGAAAAAAAAACTCTTGAAGATTTACAGACATTTCGGACCTCATAGTAAGATGTCCATTTGAATGTCCACCCTCCAAAGCAAACACCAAACTTAGACCAAAGCAACTGCAACAAGCAGCCTCACACCAAAAAGAACACACATGCCCCATGGGTGTGGGATCCCCACCAGGCACAGGCACATATATTGATACTCTAACCTCCCAACACTCTCACCACACCCCAAGCCCTCAGTGGCTCAGGACCAGTGCACCTCAAAAACACTCACGGCGCAGCGCTCAGCAATCACATGTCCTAGCCTCTGACCATCAGCATTCATCCGTCCCCATTCTCCCTTCAGCCAGTTCACACATTAGTATATAATACCTTCAACCAACCTTTCATCATGCATATCCATAACCCTTATACTGAATATACAAAACGATTTCTAGCAAGCAAATAAAGACTAACGCTCAGCTACGGTCTCCAGGAAATGGGTCCCAGGGTGG
This sequence comes from Ichthyophis bannanicus, assembly GCA_033557465.1. Lineage (NCBI taxonomy): Eukaryota > Metazoa > Chordata > Amphibia > Gymnophiona > Ichthyophiidae > Ichthyophis > Ichthyophis bannanicus. The sequence continues at coordinate 21,828,740 of CM066042.1, forward strand.
CACGGAGCCGCTGAAGCATGCGTATCCAGTAAGTAGTTACCATGACTCTACGCCTAAGAGAGACCAGCTCACCAGTGCTATTAAAGTACATGGCTGTGAAGCAGAGATGAGGTACACACATGGTAAATCTCAGGATTACAGGCACAGAATCCAGTTTACCAAGCATGACCCCACTTGCAATGCACTCACTATGACAGTAGCCAGACAAATCAAGTCAACACACTTCAACACATTTTATGCAAGTCCACAAAATCCTGCAGCTTGAGGGGGTCTGTATAAGTAACAGTTCTGTTGTCGTGGCTAACTCGCATCTTTGCGGGACACAGAAGGCTGAACCATACTCCCATATCCTCTACGACTGAGGAATTCTCTCTCTTTCACAGAGGAAAGTGGCATGATAGTCACTTTAATAGTAGTTTAATAAAAAGAGAAACACAAAAGGACCTTATTTTCCTTTTTCGTTTTCTCTTTTTACGAGTATTTAACTTCCTTTTCATGGGTGTGGTCTTTGCCAGATCAGGTACCAGCAGAAGCTTTCGGCTTTGATATAGCACCAATACAGTCTCCTTTTCCATGGCAATCATGAGCAGAGCCTGTAGGTAACACAACATTTTGGCCACTATTGGTCTTGGATATTTTCCAGCAACAATTGGACAAGAGGGAATTCCAAGGTAACCTCTAAAAACTGATGACATCAGTGCCCTCAGTCTGCACCCTCCACTACTCCCAATATACAGATGTTATTCCTCTAGTTTCAATTAGCAAGGTCTTCAAGGTCCAATTACAAGCGAGATATGGCCTCAGTATTAGTTTACGTATGTCTGCTTCATGCTGGCCTTTAATCTAACAGACATTAAAGACCTGTTAAGTATAGCAAATGTCTTCGCTCAGTGTTTTAAATACCTTCAAGGGACAACCATCCAGTGGACTACAAACACTAAATGTCTTTAATTTGTTTGCTAGTCACTGGGGGAAAGTATTCCCAGAAAACCACATCAGATGAATTCTCAGTGACATCAGCAATGGGAAAACTGGCAATAATTTTATCTATCTTACAGCATAATGACTTAAAAAATTGAGGCTTTATAATAGTGTCTATAGACTGACTATCAGGAGAACAAATAAGTCTCTGAACTACAGAGAAATGATTCATGGGTTGTCCTATAGATCATTAATTGGGTCAGTTGTTAACAATTTAATCAAAGGAGATATATCAGGAGGGCAATAAACGAGACATACACGTGTACTTACGATGGAGGGATCTAACAAATAGAACTTTGCATAGTGAAGTGACCTCCACCTCACAACTCAAAACCCTAAGCCCTTTATATATATCAAAAATACCCCTCACCCTCCTTTCTTACATCGGGACTTAGAGATAACAGAGTACAATGGGGGGAACGACAACAGGGAGGACAATTGCTTAGGAATAACCAATCTGAATCTAGAAGCCAGGATTCTGTGATACAAATATATCGGGTCTTTTAGCAGACAAGTCAAAGATAATGGAAACCTTGTTTCTGACCCTATGAGCTTTTATCATAGAGACCAGAAGACCTTGGCTAAGAGCAGACGCCCTCTGCAGAGAAGGTGCTTCTTATTGACTAAAATAAGCAGCTTTCAGCTTCTTCCAGAAATCCAACGTTGCATCAAGAAACGTTAAGTCTGCAGGCAGCTGATTCCACTCCTGTGGCAGCAACACAGACGATCTTTGGCTCAGGACCTCAGAAGGCACAGGGCACATAGCTGCCTGCTCCCCCCATACGATCTTAGCCTTCAAACAGCACAGTAAAGCTCCCAGAGGATCAATATCAGGAATTTAAACCCTAATTTCACTACTCTAAAAATCAAGACCACAGGACCAGTGCAAGGATATGAGATGCACTAGGTGAGCCATCCCCTTGCTTCCATCCGCACCGCCATTACCACAGCTGCGCCCCCCCCCCCCCCAACCTGGGGTCTGCAATGGCAGCAATGCAGTGCTTACCTGAATTCTCCAAGGACATGCAGGATGAGTCAGCCACACCTGCTGATGTCATCCGACGGCGCCATAGACCAAAGTGCTCTCCAGTAGCCCAACCCACTGGCCCGCCCCTAGCTAGCCCAGTTTCAGTTCTTCTGCCTTGCCTGCAAGACGAACTCACAACAAAAAAAATGATAAAGAGCAAGAAACGAATCCCGCAGAAGAATATCCCAAAGAAGAGAAGAATCCAGCATAAGAACACATAGAGCGAGAGGTACGCAATGCCCAAACCAGGGTTCGAAAAGTACCCCAGATGCAGCAAAAAAATGAACAGCACCGATGCCCACAATTGGTGTGCCTGGTGCTTAGGAGCCAACCACAGGGTAGAGGACTGTGCTCAGTGCTCCTGGATGTACCCCTGTGCAAGGAAATCCTGAAGACACATATTGCCGGAGTTCCTGGAGGCCTCCCCACACATCTCCATGAGCTGGGACCGTGCTGCTGGCCATGCAGCCCCGAAAATCATCTCAGCCTCTCCTCGGTGAGGGATATGTCCCCCATGACCTCCATCCCCAACCACATGGCTCCTCTCTCATCTGCCCATACCTTCAGAAGATCATCTGAATCCAGCCTCCCACCTCCCACCTCCAAGGCCGACACCGAATGCTGCAATGAGCACCGGCCTCCCCACTACCAGCAATAGCGCCATCAGCTCTGATCGGGGCTGGGATGCCTCTCTCTGCAACCCCATTGGCTGATGCCACAGAAAAAGGGGAAGCCCTGGATGGCATCACCATGCTGATCCAGAGACTCTCCCACGGCATGGCACCATCAGTCAAGGAACGCCTGTGCAAAAAAGAAGACCGCCCGAGGATCGTGCAACACCCGCTTCAAGAAGAGGAGCCACAGGAGGGGCAAGGGCAGAAACAATAGCAGTGGTAGCAGCTCAGACAACTCCTGGAGGGGCCGCAACAAAAGGGGAAAGCATCACCACCATAGCACGGTCAGCCCCTCCTCCCCCAGGTCACTGGTGCACTTGCAAGAAATATACAGCAACAGCCCTCAGCCTACCTAGCCAGCACAGTAACTCAAGAAGCCCCACTGCTCTGCCATAGCTTTTCCACCAACTCCTCCTGCACTCTGCTTCAGTGGCAGGGACCATGGCAGCACCCATATCAGAACCAACAGACAAGGGACTGCACCCCACCACAACTAGTGATCTAGTACCACCCACAACATCCACGAGCTCTTCCATTCCAGAGGAGGTGTTACCCAACCCATCGCTCACACAAACCCCAGACCTCTTGTCGATGGCCAGAGGGTGCAAGGAGGCAGCAGCACTGGGCTCACCGGACATGGAGACACCCTCATGACACTAGGCGCAGCGCCGAGGCCTGCACCTCCCATGCCCTACCCATCTCAGTCCTCCACACCAGAGGACCTGACTTACCCTAAGTTCCTACAGAAGGTAACAACTACTCTGGCCCTTGCAACAGGCAACACCCCGAACCTGAGAAGTAAAGTCCAGGGGGCACTCAAACACCAACGACACTAATCTCACTGCCTGTCCAGTTACTCCAGGATAGCTTGATGAAGCTGTGGAAAAACCCTGCATCCAGCCCTGCCTGCTCCCACAAGCTAGAGACCAGATACCTGGTACAACCCACTACCAGATTCAACAAAACCCAGCTCCCACACCACTCCATTCTGGTGGAATTAGTTTTAAAACGAGCCAAGTCATCCTGCAACCACACCAACAACCCACCTGGTCGGGACCCCAGACTCCTGGATGATGTCAGCAAGAAAGTGCTCCAAGGAGCCATGTTATACGCCAGGATTGCAGCCCACCAATTCCAGCATGCACTGTTCCAGGATGCCCTTGTAGGAAACCTGAAGAACACATCTCTTCCCTGCCCCTCCCCCCCCCCGAGTCACAGACAACACCCACAGCAACCCTGGGGGAATCTAGAGGAATGCACGAGGTCCGAGCAGCATTTGATGCCTCTGACTCAGCTGCCCGAACCACAGGGATGGCCAGCTCTACCCACCGGTTTGCATGGCTGCAGGCATTGGGCCTACGAGAGAACACACATGACTGCATAGCGGATGCCCCCTGCTCCGGCAACTCGCTCTTTGGGGACAATGTCAAAGACATCATCAATGACCTGAAAGACCACTGCACCACTTTACAGACTGTAGTGGAGGAGGGCTTTGAACGCGCCAACACTTACCGCAGAAGAAATTACCACTACAAGTCATATCCCTCATCCCAGCGATACAACTCCTATAGCAAGTGCCAGCCTCTGCAGTACAAGAAGCAGGCATACCAGACCCCCTACCAATCAAAACACTGACAGAGGGAGAGGAAGCAGCAGAAGCCAGCCATAGCTGCAGGGAAAACCAACATGTCCTTTTGACATAATGCCCATGGCTGGTCTCCCGGTCAGGGGCAGAGTGATGACCTTCCTCAACGCCTGGAAGTGCATCACAACAGACCCAGTGGGTCCTTCAAATCATACAGGAGGAGTAACACATCCGATTCTCTCCCCACCCACCCCCGCCAATGCTCTCCTCCCTCCAGCGAGACGCCATCACATCTGCTCCCTTCAATGACAGCGGAATTACTGTCTCTCCTAGTGTTTTGAGTGATCAAACTGGTTCCTCCCAATGAAATCTGCAGTGGGTTCTACTTCAGATACTTCCTAATTCCCAAGAAATCTGGAAGTGTCTGCCCCATCCCCGACCTCAGAAAGTTGAACAAATTCATAGAAACATGATGGCAGAAAAAGACCACATGGCCTATTTAGTCTGCCCTTCCTTCCTAAAGGAGAAATTCCACATGTACTCCTTGGGGTCCATCCTGCCTCTCATCCATACGGGGGAATGGTTGGCCTCATTGTACTTGCAGGATGCATACATGCATATTTCTATTCATGCGACACAAATACTTGCACTTCCAGGTGCTGGGCTGTCATTACCAATACAGAGTCCTCCCCTTTGGCCTCTCCCCAGCCCCACAGATGTTCACCAAGTGTATCATGGTGGTGGCAGCCTACCTCCGCAAGCAAGATGTCTGCGTCTTCCTGTACCTTGACAATTGGCTACTCTCTGCACCATTATCGCAGGAGGTCCAAGCAGCAGTCAAGAAAACCATCACCCTTTCTGTCCTCTCTGGGCTTCCTGGTGAACCACCAAAAGTCACAATTCCATCCCTCCCAATGCCTGAAGTTCATTGGGGCATACATCGACACCACTGTGGCCAAGGCGTTCCTCCCCGTGCACTGAGTGGACACCATCGCTGCCCTGATGCAGAGCATCTCTGCCACCCACCAGACCTCTGTTTGGACTCTGCTCCATCTCTTGGGCCACATGGCAGCTTTGACACAAGTTCTCTTTCTAGCAAAGTTACACATGTGCCACCTATAGTGGCACCCACGCACCCACCAGAGTCAGCACTCGCAATCCCTGTCCACATGCATCCCGCTGAACACAGGAGTCAAGGACTCTCTCACCTGGTGGACCAGCCAGGCCACTCCAGCAGCCCCCCCCCCCCCCACCACTTAGTTATCTCCATCAATGTCTCCACAGTGGGTTGGGGCACACTTGTTTCAGCTTCGCACTCAAGGGGCTTGGACAGCAATGGAGCGGACATACCACATCAACCTGCTAGAGCTCAGGGCGATCTGATACACCCTCAGAGGCTTCCACTTACACATTGTCCGAAACACTGTCCTTATCCAGATCGACAACCAAGTGCCTATGTTCTCTGTCAACAAACAGGGAAGAACAGGCTTCCATGCGCTGTACACAGAGGCATTCAAAATCTGGTCCTTCGCCCTCTCTAGACAGTGCCTACTGCAAGCCTCCTACCTACTGGGTATGCAGAACAATCTAGCAGACAGGCTAAGCTGACAGCTGGACCCGCACAAGTGGACTCTCAACCTCCAGGTGACCGACTTCCTCTTCCACTGGTGGGGGCAGCCACAAGTACAGCTGTTCGCCACCAAGCAGAACACTAAGGGCCCCCACTTCTGCTTGAAATGACTGTCCACCTGCAGCCTCGATACAGATGCCTTTGACGTGTCCTAGGGGGAGTGATCACTGGTGTATGCCTTCCTCCCTGCCCTGCTCATATCCAAGACCCTCCAGTGGATCATCAGGGACAAGGCACAGGCCATCCTTATTGCTACTCACTGGCCGAAACAGATATGGATCCCCTACCTCCGCTGCCTGGCTCTGGATCCCCCAGCATGCCTTCCCCTGAGACTGGACCTCATCACCCAGAATGGCGGAATGACACTCCACCCCAACTTGCCAACACTCGCTCTGCCAGCATGGAAATTGAGAGGCTGACCCTGTCATCCTCCAACCTCTCCTCATACAGCAGGTAATATTAGCAGCAAGATGCCCGTCCAGAAGAAAATCCTACAACTTGAAGTGGACATGCTTCAATGTATGGTGCACATCACGAGGACTGGATCCCATTTCATGCCCAGTGCCGCAGGTCCTCCGTACCTCACTTCACTCTTCCAACAGGGCCTCAAAGCACAATCCATCAGAGTCCACTTCTCTGCAACTGCAGCTTTCCACAACCGCACTCCTGCTTGTCTCCCACTTCATGAAAAGGCTGGCCAACCTCCGACCTGAAATTCGGCCCCCAGTATCTCTTTGGGACCTGAACATTGTCCTCTATCAGCTAACGGAAGAGCTGTTTGAACCCATGCAAGCAGTGCCCCTGAAGCACGCCTCCTGGAAGACCCTCTTCCTCATCATGATCACATCCGCCAGACAGATCAGTAAGCTACAAGTTTCAGTGGCCCACCCACATACACACAACTCGGCCACGACCACGCCACCCTTCGCACCCTCCCAAAGTTCGTCCTGAAGGTGCCGTCGCCCTTCCACATCAACCACATCATCAAACTGCTCATCTTGTACTCGGAGCCCCACACCTCCCCAGTGGCTCCATACCTTGGACTGCATCAGGGCCTTGCATATCTACCTACACAGGACAGTGCCCCAGCAGCAGGGGACCCAACTGTTCATCTCCTTTGACCCCAACAGACTGTGCCACCCGCTTACAAAGAGAACACTGTCACAGTAGATCTCCAACTGCATCATATTCTGCCTGCACCAGGAGGAAGCCTGTCATGCCAAGAGTAAACACCCACTAGCTCCGAGCGCTGGCCACCATCGCTAACCTTCACTCCGTACCAGTGACCGACATCTGCAAGGCTGCCATCTGGTCCTCCATGCACACATTCCAGAGACACTATTGCCTCGACTTTGAGGCATGGACGGACATTTCCTTTGGCCAAGCAGATTTGGCTTCAGCAGTGCCCCTCACGCAGACAAATTCAGGCACACCACTGACCAGCACTGACTGATCCTGGACTGGTTTGAATTACCATATGGTGCACCCGATGCACCAGGTCGCAAGCAGCTACAGAGGCACCCTAATTGCTCACCGCCATGCCAATCTAGGGCTGCTATCCTTGTTTGCATTGTTAATCGCATACCCCGATCCGGGTCTTGTTCTTGTTGTGTTGCACCCTGCCCAGGTACCTCATTCCTGGAGTTTTCCTTGTTGTTTACACTAATTATTTGCACTATTACACTGTTACACTAGTTATTTGCACACTGGATACGGTTACCATTGCCGCACAGTCAGTTGGAAAATGATTGGCTCAGTTAATAAAAGCAGATTTGTGCACTGTCATCGCAGGGTCAGGCCAAGACCTGCCCTCATCCACCACAGCACTTACATGCAGATAGAGAGGCACCAGGTGTGGCTGACTCATCCTGCTTGTCCTCTGAGAAAGCTAGTTTACTTACCTGTATCGGGGGTTCTCTGCAGATAGCAGGATAGGTCAGCCACATCTGGTGATGTCATCTGACAGCGCCATAGACGGATGTGCTCTCCAGAGCTCAGAAAGGCATGTGTCCAGTAGCCCAACCCACTGGCCTGCCCCTAGCTAGCCCAGTACATCCCAAACTATGGTTGCGAGGCCGAGCTCATCCAGGGGGGGAGGGTAGGTATATGTGGCTGACTTATCCTGCTGTCCACGGAGAACCTCCATTACAGGTATGTAACCTCTCTCTCTCCGGCACTGCATTGCCTTTCCTTTTCTTTCTATGACCTGCTGCTTCTGCCCGCCCTGATGCAGACTTTCTGTGGTGGAGCGGGCACAAGCGGCAAGTCACAGAGAGAAGGAACAGCAACGCAGTGCCAGAGTTTGGGTAAGCACTGTTTTGACATGTAAATGGCATTGCTGCTGCTGAAAGTCCCAGAGAGGGGTCCCAATGGAGGCAGTGGGCGTCCTGGGAGGCGCTGTAGGAGATTGCCTAGCTCGCCTATTGGGTCGCACCAACCCTGTTACCTAAACCGGATTCTAAATTCAATGGCCAAGAAATGTTAGGCCTGTAGAGGAGGAGAGATATGCTCATTTAACCTTACCCCTAAAATCAGGCAGGCTGCTGCATTCTGTAGAATCTGCAAAGATTTCAAATATGATGGAGGTAAACCATATAAAATTGCACTACAATAATCTAGAGGTGAAAGAACAACTTCCTGAATAACAGATCTAAAATCCTCAGTATTCAAAAAATTGTTCAAATGTCTTGACAATCAGAGCTTTAAAAAAAAGATCTCTTCACAAGATCTGTAGGGGCCAATTTCTCCAAATGTGTTAGTTTTGCGCGTTCCATGACAGTCATGAACCTCACTTTTAAGTCAGGATATGTGGAGTATGATCTGTCTCTCAAATTTACTGCTAATGCTCGCCTTAGTACTTGCATTGTGCCAAAGAGAGCCCCCTGCTGGAGGTCGTAAGATGTAACATGTATTTATTTATTTAGACAGTTTTGTATACTGCCTTATCCTTCAATCAAAGCAGTCACAACACAATTGGGGGATACATTTAACATGCAGGGATATGAGACACATACACTAATACTTACAGGGAACATGGGCAATGGAGGGTTAAGTGGCTTGCCCAAGACCACAAGGAGCATCTGTGGGACTAGAAACCCCAGTCCTTCCGGCCCAAGGTTGCTGTCCTCTAGTGGGATTTGAACCCCCAACCTTCCAGCCTGAAGTACCTTGCCCCAACCACTAGGCTACTAGGCTGGGTAATTTAGCACGGTGTGCTTGGAAATTTCTCTTAATCAAGCTTGTGACTGTCAACACAATGGGAAATATCTCAGTCTCTTTCTGCCACATAACATATTTGTTGAATAATAGGAATATTACAGCCACCAATATCGATATGTGGAGGCAGCTGAAGTTTCATATCTCATAGTAAGATAATAAGATAGTGACAGCAGATTAAGCCCAGTATGGTCCATCGAGTCTGTCCAGTAAGGTGGACAAATGGCCGACACCTCAGTCTTTGATAAATTCAATGCCACGCTCTGAGACAATAGCCAGAAGGCAGCCTGACAAACATCATTGCTTGTGTGCGCAAGAGTTGTAGAGACATCAGACACTGGAGAGAACGGCATAATGTCTTCTGCATACACTGAGTATTTGACCCTGCAATGTTCATAATAAATCACTAAGACAGCAAAGAAGCTTGACCCCTTGGAAGCCCCCACTCTAAAACAACCATTAGTAATTGATGAATCACCAAATCAAACGCTGCCGACACCACAAGAAATAGTACCATAACATGCTGGGCCTTGCCTAAAATAGCTAGCCAATTATCGATCCTTTGCACAAACCAAGCTAAAATTGATCATACGCAGAGCATAACTCCAAGTGTATCTGCAGTTTTTCAAAGACCGCTGCATCAATTAGTTTGGTCAAATGCTGTAAGCTAGAGATGGGTCAGAAATTAGACATAACGCTGGGCTCCAGGCTGGATTTTTTAAAACTAGGCCGGACTGCTGCTTGTTTCAAGATGGGGGGGGGGGGGGGGGAGGGAGACTCTGCTGCATTAAGAAGCCATTCACAAGCAAGGTCAGCATTTGTAGCCAGTTTTACAAGCTTCGGACAAGCAAGAATAGGAATAGTTTGAATATCTTTATTGTACCAACAAAACCAAACAACCATAATACGCATCCAAGTATGCAGAGCTGTTTGTACAAACCTGGTTCCAGCATTACATTTGGTACCAGTGTCCCCATAACACTATCCAACCCCCAACCCCTTTCTTGACATAATTTGCTTGTTGAATTTAAATTATCAAAATCTTGAGGGACAGAGCCCTGTAGGCCTGAAAATGAAGTGTGGGGGGCACAAGGCTGAAAGTGTGTCTGGGGCACCTCGTACCCCTGCACCAGCCCTGCACGTGGGGAGAAACAGGAGAAATGGGCCGGAGCAGATTGGGGGAGAAGGAATGACACATCACCGAGCCCAGTGCAGGGACCACGAGGGATAGGATGGGAAAAAAGCGAGTGTTGAGATGTCGCCTGTGGGGAGGAAGGGCGAGAGAGAGAGAATGTGTGTGTGTGGATTAGCAGGGACTGAGAAGTGGAAGCGGAAGTGGGAAAGGTAAGAATTAAAGAGACGTGCGGGTTTAGTGAAGAGGTCAGAGGATCAGCTGATAAGCACATCTCAAACAAATTATTTTGCTGACATGGCCCTTTTCACCAGGCTGGAGAGCCAAGGGGCACATTCGGGATCGGTGGGGAAAGCCAGTTGCCCATGATCCATGCGTTGTCATGGCCAAGGAGAAAGAAATGTCTTTCAAGGGCCCAGGCTTCTGAGGTTGGCCTGACATACGCTCCAGTTTAATGAGAACAAGCACACACCACACCAGTCTGCAGGTGATTCAGATATAAACATCTTTAATGGAAATATGGTTTAAATGCAAAATGGTAAACTTGGTCCTGATACAGTCCTCATACAAAATAAAGATTGAATATCCTGGATTTCTGAGAACCCCCATCCAGATGTATTATGGGACAGCAGGCCAAATTGATTTCAATAGCTAGAATCAGGACTACAAATACCACACTGCTCTGGGATGTAAGTTCAAAACCAGGACTGGCAGAAGAGTCTCTCTCTCCTGGAACTGGGTAACTCGGCAACTCTGACAAACTGCACACACTTACAGAGAAACATAGAAACATGACGACAGAAAAAGACCACATGGCCTATCTAGTCTGTCCTTCCATATCAACATCTACAACAGTCCCCTTTTTCCCTTTAGAGATGTTTGTCCCATGCTTTTTTAAATTTAGATACTGTTGTCATCTTTACCACCTCCACTGGGAGACTATTCCAGGCATCTATCACTCTTTCTATAAAGAAATATTTCCACATATCATTTCTGAGTCTATCCCCTTTCACCCTCATCCCATGTCCCCTCATAGCAGAACTTGCTTTCAAACGAAAGAGGCTCTCCCACTGTGCATTTATGCCATGGGGGTATTTAAATGTCTCAATTATATCACCTCTATCTCGCCTTTCCTCTAAGGTGTACATATTAAGATCCTTAAGTCTGTCCTCATATGCTTTATAATGAAGACCACTAACATTTTAGTAGCCAACCTCTGTTCCGACTCCAGCCTGTTTATATCCTTTTGAAGGTGCGGTCTCCAGAATTGCACACTATACTCCAAATGAGGTCGCACCAAAGACTTACACAGAGGCATTATCACCTCCTTTCTTCTGCTAGCCATTCCTCTCCGTATGCACCCAAGCATCCTTCTAGCTTTCGCCGTCGCCTTTTCTACCTGTTTAGCTACTCTAAGATCATCACACCTAGGTCCTGCTCTTTTTTTGTGGACTGAAGTAATTCACCCCCTATACTATATTGCTCCCTTAGATTGCTGTAGCCCAAATGCATGACCTTGCATTTTTTAACATTAAATCTCAGCTGCCAAATTCTAGACCATTCTTCAAGCTTAGCTAGATCCCTCCACATGTTATCTACATCTTCCTGTGTGTCTACTCTATTGCACTTGTTTATTTTCCCTGATTTCCTACAGCACTGTTTTCCAATGCCCCCTAATCTGCTCCAAGCCTGTCTAAATTCTCTCGGCTTTGGTTATTGCTCCAGATATCGACCGCTCTCTCAGTGAAGACATAGGGCCCGATATTTGAAAGGCATTTACACAGTTTACAGCCGTGTAAATGCCACTCCACGGTTAGTGCCGTAGAATATCCCCGATCTTCTCCCCTACATACCTCGGGGCGTGTTGTGGGCATTCCAGGGCATCGTGAGCAGCGACAGAGGCTACCCAGGTAGCGGTGATATTGCACCGCTACCTGGTTAGCTTCTACGGGTAAAAGATAGGCCAGCATTTGCCGTGCCTGACTTTAGTCATGGTCACTAACTGGGTGTCGGTTCAATATTACCGCTGCCTGGTTAGTGACGGATGCCACCTCCGCTCCACCCCAGAATGACCACGACAAGCCTTGATGCTAACCATGTAGCATTAGCACCCCTGGCTATTCAGCGGTACTCTGTTGTTGTTGTTGTTAAGTGCCGTCGAGTCGGAGTTGACTCATGGCGACCCTCTGGATAGCTTTCCTAAACTGTGTTCGGTCTTGAGTCAGGCGGCTCATTGTTGACAGACTGGAACCCGTAGCTGCTGTTATTGTATCGATCCATCTCATTGCTGGCCTTCCTCTTTTGCGTTGACCTTCTATCTTGCCAAGCATGATGTCTTTCTCTAATGATCTCTCTCTTCGCATGATGTGTCCAAAGTATGAATGTCAAAGTCTTGTCATCTGAGCTTCTAAAGAAAGCTTAGGCTTGATCTCCTCTAGTACCGACTGGTTTGTTCTTCGGGCAGTCCATGGTATACACAATATTCACCGCCAGCACCATAATACAAAGGCATCAATTTTCTTCCTGTCTATCATTTTCACTGTCCAGCTTTCACATCCATATGATGTTATTGAAAATACCATGGCTTGAACAAGTCGAATCTTTGTATGGAGAGAGACATCTCTGCTCTTGAGAATCTTATCTAGGTCTTTCATAGCCATTCTGCCAAGAGCAATGCGTCGTCTGATTTCTTGACTGCTTGTTGCTTCTTTATTGATAGTTGATCCAAGTAGGTTAAAGTTGTTCACGATTTCAATTTCTTCTCCTTCAACGATGAACCTGTTTATTATGCCAGTTGTCATGATCTTTGTCTTCTTTACATTAAGGTGCAGGCCCATTTTGAGATTATGTTCTTTGATTGTGAGAAGCAAATGTTTCAGATCATCTGCAATTCTGCAAATCATGTAAATGCCTTTGAATATCCCTCCTATATTTCCACAGTGGAGGAGTAGCCTAGTGGTTAGAGCACTGGCTTGGTAACCAGCGTTCAATTCCCACTAGCACTCCTTGTGTTCTTGGGCAAGTCACTTAACCCTCCATTGGCTCAGAAGAAAGGCCTGACAATCTACTTCCAGGCACACTGCCAAAAAAAACCCAGGAGCTTCTGGGTCACCAGGAGTCAGCATTGACTCAAAGGCACACATCGCATTGCATTGCCTATATTTCCTTGGAGTCACTCTTTCCAACTTCATGTCATAGCTCCTTGCTGCACTATTTTTCTATGGATAAAACATTGAATTTTAGCTTAGAACAAAGGTCCTTTGCTCCCCTATAATTAATGGTGTTTTCTGACAGGGATTCTCCAAGGGGGGCTGGGCTGTTAGCATTCTGCATCTCCTTGGAAAAATCTGTAAGTCCTCAAGGATAAAATCAAGATTGACTTAGCCTGTCCATTTTTGACCGAGTTTATGGCCACAAGCCCTCTCAACGGATCAGAGCAGATTTAATGGGTTTGTCCATCTCTTCTCATTTTCTGCAGTTGCCACTATTGTTCTTGGAAAGCATCAAGTTCTGAAAAGTTTAAACCCGCCAGACATAAGAACATAAGATTTGCTATACTGGGTCAGACCAAAGCTCCATCAAGCCCAGTATCTTGTGTGAGGACCAAAAATCTCTACCCTCCTGAAGGAGGCTTGATAGGTTTTAAGTCACTGCTGGGCAGAAAAGGCGGTCATGGGTTACAAATCCAGGTCACTAGTACTGTCAGGTTCCCAAAAGGAGACAAAGGTAAGCAATGGATTTCCCCAGTCCCCTTTAATAATAGGTTTATGGACTTTTCCTTGTTTAAACCCAGAAACACTAGCAGCCTTTACCATATCCTCCGGCAATGAATTCCAGAGCTTAATTACACGTTCAGTGAAAAACTATTGCCTCCGATTAGTCTTAAATCTACTACTTAGTAGCATCATCGCATGTCCTCTTGTCTTTGTACTTTTTGAAGGAGTAAAACAACTGATTCACGTTTATTTTTTCCACTCTACTCATTATTTTACAGACCTCAGTCATATCTCCCCTCAGCTATCTCTTCTCCAAGCTGAAGAGCGCCAACCTTTTAGGCCTGTCTACTAGACAGAGAAGAGCATTTCCACCAGAACTACTCATCTTACGGCCATCCAGCATGTCCAACTGTGCACTGCAGCCATTAGCTGCAAAATCAAATAAATAGCTTAATGTTCAGCAAATGTAATGTGGCTTCTGATTTACTGTCCTGGAAGAATATCTCTGAGTCTTCGGCTACCTGGTCTAGGAAGACATCAGCGCTCAACAAGTATAAAGAGCGTGATGAAAGCTAATTCCAGTTTCCAAATCCAAACAGATTCTCTTCGTTTCCAGGCAGCGAAAGAGAGGGATAAAATCAACACAAGCAGCAAAAAGGCTTTTTTTTGTTTCTCTTCGCCCGAGAAGCAGAAACAGCTGATGGGGAGGGCAGAGAGGTGAAGAACAAAGGGTTGGTACAGCCCAGGCAGGACTAATTCTCTCAGGAGGTAAGTGGCTAGAGCTCAGTTTCTCTTTGCTATGTTCAGAACAACTCCAGCCCTGAAGCCCCCTCACTCTGCCTCTCATTCTGCTGGCAGCAAAACATTCACACCCTCCAACTCCTACCGGCATCCAGAAACAAGGCAAAGCAACGGGGATTCTTCCAGCTTCATTAGTTCTAAATCGGTTTCGGCATCTGACAGCAATGGAGCAGAATTTATACCTGTGATTTGTTTTGAAGCAGCCCAGTGTTTGCTGTCGATGTGGCTGAGGAGGGAGCGATGAACCACTTCACCTCAAGAAGCGCAGCAGAAGGCTTTGCTTTGTGTCTGAGTGATGGGCTCCTGCATCTCCAGAGGTGGGTTGGGTGCAAGATAGGGATCTGGCAGCGATTTACTTTTACAGGAGGGCTAAAGTGTGGTGTGGGGTGGAGGGGGGTGTGCATTGTCTTCCAGATCTCAGGATGACATTCATAATGTCCATTTTATAGAGGGCAGAAGTGTGATCAGTCCACACTGGCAACCAGTAAGTGAACTGGGATTGATCCGTCCCTTCTAAATCTCTGAGGATCTGGGAAAGCCTTGGCTCTCTCTTTGGCTGCTTTTGTGGGTTCGGGTATACAGTTCAGGTTCAGAGATGATGAAAGGTCTAGGGCTGGGTCACTTCCCTATGTATCTAATGATGTGGATGGCATTTTTGCCCCACCCTACCCCCTGTCCCTATCTCTGAAAGTCTTCTGTATGCTTCAAATGATTTGGCACACAACATGGGAGCCTTCAAGTTAGATGAGAATAGGCAACGTCGCTGACTGACTGCTGCTGAGCAGCTTCTCCAAAGTGAGATTTCAGACGAACTGTGTGACTTGTGCCTCAGGAGCTAGCAAAGGCTCATCCCTAGGCTAATTTTCATACTCCTTGTTTCTGTAAGACAAGCACTTAATGTACCCTGCTGACACCTGGGAGTGGGGGAGCACCGAACACCTGCCTCCTGCTGCCCCCCGACTCCCAACTCATAGTGATACACGTAAAGCACTTTCAGAGTTGTCTGGTAGTTTCTTTGTCATCCTTTCGGACTTCAAACACAGCTAAAACCAGCCTCCTAGTTGGCTACAATGCCCCGATCCTTCACCTGCAATGCCCCACGTTCTTATTTCCCTATTTTTCGTTCAATCTGGCCCAGCAGTTACAGTGACAGCCCTTGGCTGGAATTACCTGCAGACACCGGACACACGTTGTTTCTGGTTTCTAGGTGTGCAACCGCAGTAATGCTATACAGGTATTGAGGAGGGGGGGGGGGGAGGCTGCATAATCTTCAGGTCAAGAAGCTAGTGCAAAAATGTATTGTTAGTCCAATAAAAAGGTGTCACCTTAATTTCCTTTTCTGTCTCTCTTTTTACTTAAAGTGGACTAAGACGGAAATTGCACTGCTTTATCCTGGCTGGTTCTGGAAGCAGATCCCAGACTCGGGAATTGAATGCTGATCTTCTAACTAGTCACAGGCAGGCACTGTCAGTCAGCCACCAAGTCGGCCCCCAATGCCATTTTTTAACTGCATAGTTAAAACAGCATACAAAACTGAAAGCGTGTTCTGCCTGTAGATGCGGTTATCCGAGAATAAGCTGATATCTTTGAAGGATTATTTGTGGAAGAGATTCTAACCCATAAGCTTTGGTAACTTGTCCATGGGAAGCCTTGGAAGTGCTGTTCAAGGGACATTAAGCCAGTGTGGATTTTAGTATTGCCCAAGCACGCTCTTGGGAGGGAGGGAGGGATAGAAAGGACTAAATGAGGGAGCAGGGATGAAAGAAAAGCTCCCAGATACCAGTTCTGACTTTCTTCTAACAAGATTTGTCCAAAGGAGGGCTAGAGAGGAACAGAGGCTCCCTGTCGGCAGGAACAGCTGTAAGGAAGCCCTCTCCCATCCATAGGGAGGGTCATTTTATAGCAGGGTCCTAGGGAGGGAGAGTACCTACTCACATATATGCCATCTGCTTTATAAAACCATGTGTCGTTATAAAAGAACTCCCAGAAAGCTCCCACGTAAAGCTATATCTGCTCTGAGGCACTGAGAACTGTTGCTTATGTGTGCACAGCGTCCAGCCCTGGTAACGCCTAAGCGAATGTCTTATGTTTTACTGATGCCTAATTTTGTGTCGGTGTACGTCTGGGTAATGTTTAAGTGCTACGTGAAAGGTGTAAAGCTGTGTTCTGCAGTACACGTCACTCCTGCACTTACCCCCTTGGTGCTGTAATAGACGAGGGCTCCAGGGTTCTATGTTAAGCAAGTGAAAGGCTTTAAAGGCCTCGGTGTAGGAGACTGAAATAGACAATGTTAGGAGCGTGTGACTCATCTGATTATCTCTTACATAGTCGTTTAGAACAACCCTGTCAGTATGTACAGTACCTGGTATGAAACGATCAGATGGCCCCATGTCATATGGGACAAGCTGAACTACGAGACCAGCCATGTAATCCAATAAAACCCCCATGTCTCTGCGGACTTGCTGCCAACTGGCCACTACACAATTGTGCCTGTTTTTTAAAATAGAATCTACTAATATTAAGGGAACACCCTAGACCTGCCATAAACTCACGACTTCGGTAGGTGCCCCAGGTCAATTACAAGATCATGTCTAAGAAGCATGGACTGAGATCACATCGGCAGGGTACTGTGCACGCTGCGAGTAAATAAAGTTCGCACATTTACCAAATGTGAAATTCCATGGAAAAACAGAATAGATTCTTGTTCAGAAAGCCAATTAAAACAGCCTTTTCCTCTAACGCCATTTTTATCATGGGATTCGTAGCCTTCAAAGGGAAAGCAGGTGGACAGGCCCGGATTAAGGCACAGACAACATAGGCAACTGCCTGGGAAAACACATTTTGAAGGCACCTTTCTCCTGTATATTTTAGAGCTGCTTCCAAGGGACCACAGTGTCCTTATGGCTTTCCTCGGTTCCTCTTCTGGCCACCCATCTTTGGGATCTTGTACACTCCTGCCCTCCCCTATTCCCAGCTGTCTGCGATCTGTTGCCTGGTCTTGCCTACGGGTGCCAAATTCTTAAATCCAGCCCTGCAAGTGAGACAATTGGACCATAGATTCTTTAATATATTAATCTATGAATGCAAGCTTCAGGGATGTCCTGGTGATCCCAGAGGGTCATGTCGTATGGATTGTACATTGAGGTCAGTATTCCGACTACCTTAACATGACAGTTTGGTAATAGTTGGAAAGAAACACATACTACACTGATCTTATCATACCCATTCTAACCAGGAGCCTAGAAGTGTTGATTAAATTCACTGTGCTGTTAATTATCACTTTAAAAATGGAAAAATGAGTCCTTTGGATTGTGCAGTCTGTATGTGAAAGCCTGTTGCATGGGTGCTGTGAGCTCGGGAGGTCTGTAAGTCAAATTCTGCTGCGTGGCTCTTACAGCTTTGGGAGGTTTGGAGTTCTTTATCTTGCAGTCTGCAGCAAGTCTGAGAGACCGGGAGATCTGTCCGATCATTTCCAAACTGGAACAGGATTGCAATTAGCACATGGGCAGAACAGTCCCCCTTCCCTTCCACTGCCAACTCCAGATTTTCTTCCTTCTCCCTTGCTGCATTGTATAACTGGAACAGACGACCTGCGTCAGTACATCAGGCTTCACCTCTGGTCCTCTTCAGATCCAGGCTAAAAACCCACCTCTCTGAGGCTGCGTTTGGATCCTGACCCCCCACTCACTTAGTTCTATCCTAATCCCCTGTATTTGTCTGTCTTGCATAGATTGTGAGCTCTACATAGCAGAAACTGTCTCTCACGTGTATAGTAGTAGTAGCAGAACATCTCTCGTCTCTCCAGGGACAGCTATCACAATTCCACATGACTCGCCAGCCTCTCTTGAAGCCTGACAGATACCTGAGAGCTCTGTATGACAGCGAAGAAGAAGAAGAAGCACTCTGGATTGCACTGGAAAGAGGAGATGGCACTGTCATCCATACTGCTGTAGTCTACAGACCTCCGACTCAAATTGAAGAGATAGATAACGATTTGATTAAAAATATTGCCAAGATAGCCACAAAGGGGGAAGTAATCATTTTGGGTGACTTTAATCTACCTGATGTGGATTGGATTACTCCTTCTGCACATCTGGAAAGAAACAAAAAAATTGTAGATGCTCTCCAGGATGCATCACTTAGACAAATGGTGATGGAACCAACCAGGGAAAGCTCAACGCTGGATGTAGTGCTCACCAACGGTGATAGTGTGTTGAATGTCTGCGTGAGTGCCCCTGTGAGCAACAGCGATCATCACATGGTGTGGTTTGAGATAAAAGCCATGGTACAGGCCAAACATAGCAAGCTCAAAGTCCTAAACTTCAAAAACACTGACTTCAATAAAATGGCCAAGTACCTAAAGGAGGAGATGACAGGGTGGAAGGAGATAAGGGAAGTGGAATTGCAATGGGATAAACTAAAGTTGGCAATAAAAGGGGCAACAGACAAATATGTTAAACAAGTAAACAAAAACAAGAGGAGAAGGAAACCTATTTGGTTTTCCAAAGAAGTGGCTGCTCAAATAAAGGCAAAAAACACAGCTTTCGCAAAATTCAAAAGCTTGCAAACAGAAGAACACAGAAATGAATACAGGATCAAACTCAAAGAGTCAAAAAGAGAAATAAGGATAGCAAAATCAAAGGCAGAGGAAAGGATGGCTAAGGATGTTAAGTGTGGCAACAAAACTTTCTTCAGGCATATTCGGGAAAGGAAGAAGATCAGATTTGGAATTGCAGGACTCAGAAGTGCTGGGAAAAGACTCGTGGAAAGTGACATAGAAAAAGCGAACTTGCTAAACAAATACTTCTGCTCTGTTTTTACTAAAGAAAATCCTGGAGATGGACCAGCTAGGACTCCCAAATATAAAAATGGGAACAAAGTAGATACCACACCATTCACAGAAGATGAGGTGTTGGAACAACTTGCTAAACTGAAAGTGGGCAAAGCCATGGGACTGGATGGGATATATCCCAGGATACCGAAAGAGCTCAGAGAAGGTCTATCAGGGCCGTTAAAGGATGTAGTCAACAGATCCTTGGAAACAGGAGAGGTTCCTCAGGACTGGAAAATGGCTGATGTCGTACCTCTAACTTGTGTACCTCTACACAAAAGTGGTGACAGGGAAGAAGTGTCAAACTACAGACCCGTGAGCCTTACCTCAGTGGCGGGAAAAGTAATGGAGGCGCTCCTGAAAGAGCAAATAGTGAACTTTCTCAAAACCAACAGGTTGCAAGATCTGAGGCAACATGGTTTTACTGAAGGACGGTCTTGCAAAACTAATCTGATTAGTTGTTTGACTGGGTGACCAAGGATACTAGATCATGGGCATGCGATGGATGTCATCTACTTGGATTTCAGCAAAGCCTTTGATACTGTTCCTCATAGGAGGCTTGTCAATAAACTCAGTAGTTTGGGGATGGGTACCAAGATAGTAAACTGGATTAGAAATTGGTTGACTGACAGATGACAGAGGGTGATGGTACATGGAGCTCACTCGGATGAGGGGAAGGTGATTAGCGGGGTGCCCCAGGGTTCGGTCCTGGGCCGGCACTGTTCAATGTATTTGTGAGTGATATTGCTGAAGGACTGAATGGAAAAGTCTGTCTTTTTGCAGATGACTCAAAAATTTGCAACAGAGTGGATTCCCCCGAAGGAGTGGATAACATGAGGAAAGATCTACAAAAGCTGTAAGAATGGTCTAATGCTTGGCAATTATGATTTAATGCGAAAAAGTGCAGTGTCATGCACTTGGGTAGCAGAAATCCAAGGGAAATGTACGCGATAGGGGGCGAGAGGTTGGTATGCACGGTTCAGGAGAAAGACCTTGGTGTGATTATCTCTGATGATCTCAAGGTGGCAAAACAGTGCGACCAGGCGGTGGCAAAAGCCAGGAGGATGTTGGGCTGCATACAAAGAGGGATTACCAGCAGAAAGGAAGAGGTACTTATGCCACTGTACAAGTCACTGGTGAGGCCTCACCTGGAATACTGTGTTCAGTTTTGGAGACCATATCTTGCAAAAGATGTAAAAAGACTGGAAAGTGTTCAGAGGATGGCGACCAAAATGATTTGGAGCCTGGATAAGAAACCTTATGAGAAGAGACTTAAAGACCTAAATATGTACACTCTGGAGGAGAGGAGAGGAGGGACAGGGGAGATATGATTCAGACCTTTAAATACTTAAAGAGGAACGATAAACAAACAAACCTCTACCAAAGATGGGGAAGCTGCAAAACTAGAGGGCATAACATGAAGCTGCAAGGTGGAAAATTGAAAGGCAATGTCAGGAAATATTTTTTCACTGAAAGGGTGGTGGGTGCTTGGAATGCTCTCCCGATGGATGTGGTGGGGGCAAACACAGTGACGGAATTCAAAACAGCATGGGACAAGCACAGCGGATTCCTTTACAGCAACAGGATAAAAACAAAATAAACTGAACCATCTAACTTCTCAACAAATAGGGGTGTCCTACATGGAGTGGTGGGTCCACCACTAAACAAAGACAGGGGAGGGGTGACCTGCACAGAGCGACAGGTGCACCTACTCTTGCCGTATTGCTGGGCAGACTGGATGGACCATGCTGGTCTTTATCTGCCGTCATTTATTATGTTACTATGTTACTATGAGAGCGAGAGCGCAATGTTCCCTTCCTGGCAGTGTGCTGTGAACCTGGGATAAGGGGGGTGTTCCTCCTGGCCCTGGAGTGCCCAGACACACTCCCCCCTACCTGATGCTCTCCTCTAACTCCTCAGTAGGTCTTGGTACAAGAAAGAAAATCTGTTCTAGCGCTAATTCCAGCAGGAAGTCAGGTTTCATTTAGTCCTTGTGTAGTGGGATCTCTGGCAGAGAAAAGGAATATGGGGCGTGTTCCAGGCCTGTTAAACCTTTCTAAAAGGAAGCCAGACCTGACTGTTTTCATTGACAAAATTCATAACTGGGTTTGTCTATAGAATACTTTAGTGCAATTCGGTAGAAGCTCTCCTCCACTGCTTGCAAGTGGATCTGATTTCCCAGGAGCAAAGGGAATTTATTTCAATACCTATGAAGATGTCTGAAAGCCCTGACTACTTCCCTTAGCAATACCGCTCAGTCCTAAGAGAGTCTTGGTTCAGTTCCTGACCTTCCTCATGCCACGCATCTGTCTATTACCATTTACGAGACGCCTGTCCGCAGAATGCTCCAGTCAACTGACAAGCAGCGTAGCCAATAATAAAAAACAAAAGACAGGACAAATTAACTATAAAACCATAAATGAACATAAAAATCTGTTAAAATAATCCTGCCACATCATTAAGCCTATTGCTGAAAGCCTTCTGAAATAGTCGTTTTGCTAATTCTACAGCTTCACACCTGCCAGGTCTCCCGCTTCGAAGGGCCATGTCCCGCACCACACCAGGAAACCCCCATGGAACATGAAACACTTGGCAGTCAACCACCCAGTTTATTCTCTGCCTGCGTGCGACCAGGAGCAACTTCATTTATCACAGCAGACACTTCCTGCTGTGAGATTAGCAATCAGGAAGTGAGATCTGATGCTCTTCACAGTTGCACTGCTGGCCGAGAGGCTTTACAGAGGGGATGAGTGCATTAAGGCATAGACAAAATGGGACACAGCGTGAACTAGTCTCCCGCTTAAGGATTGCTCCCCTTTGGCAGATCTGCAGCTTCCGCATCTTTGGAAAAGGTTCATTTCTTCTTTAATACCTTGTAAGTATTTAAATGTCTGTATCATATCTCCCCTGTCCCTCCTCTCCTCTAGGATAAAATGGGATCCCCTTTTTGTGTATGGTCCTCAGTTACTTCACCAACTGCTTGGCAGACAAGGCAGCTCATGGATTCCAAAGTATCAGAATTCTCTTAGTGGGGACTGGCAAAAGCCAGGAGACTATTGGCACCTGACACTCTCACACATTCCATCCTCAAAGTTGTGCACCTGGGAAAGAACACCCGGGCTGTGGTTTCACAATGCAGGGTTCTACATTGGGAACCGTCGCCCAGAGGGAGGATTTGGGCATCATCGTGGATGGCATGTTGGAGCCCTTGGCCCTGTGTGCAGCGGCGGCCGGGAGAGCAGATGGAGTGCTGGGTATCATAAGGAAGGGAATGGAGGATAAAACAGGGGATATTGTGATGCCTCTGTGTCGTTCCATGGTGCGACCGCACCTTGAGTGTTATGTGCACTTCTGGTTGCCATATCTTAAAAAAGATATAGCGTTATTAGAAAAGGTTCAGAGAAGAGCCACCAAAATGTTAATGGGGCTGGAAAGATACCTCTATGAAGAGAGGCTAAGAAGGTTAGGGCTCTTCAACCTGGAAAAGAGACGGCTGAGGGGAGATATGATAGAAGTCTATAAATTAATGAACGGAGTGGAACGGGTAAATGTAGATCGATTGTTTACATTATCAGAATATAGAAAGACTAGGGGACATGCAATGAAGCTACAGGGTAAATTATTTAAGACTAATAAGAGAAAATATTTTTTCACTCATCGTGTAATCAAACTCTCAAATTTGTTACTGGAGGATGTAGTAAAGGCTGTTAGTGTAGCTGGATTTAAAAAAGGTTTGGACAAGTTCCTGAAGGAAAGGTCCATAAACCATTATTGAAAGGGACACAGGATATCACTGCTTGACCCAATACAAGCATTGAGGAACCTGTGTCTTTTGGGGAAACTACTAGGTACATATGACCTAGATTGGCCACTGTTGGAAACAGGATACTGGGCTTGATGGGCCTTGGTCTGACCCAGTATGGCATATCTTATGTTCTTAACCGAGTCCAGGCCAGGAACTATATTCTAAACCAAGGACTTATTTAACTGTAAGGGTCACTGAGAAAAAACAACATTAACAATAACAACTGTGATGAACAATGAATAGTAACGAAAAACAAGCTTTTCTCCTATTTATGAAAATTTTACAATTAAGTCAAGAAAGTTAACAAAAATACTCTCTTGAAGAAACAGAATGACACAAAGAAAAAAAAATTCCAAAAGGATAAACAAATCTCATACAGCAAAAAAAAACAACAACAATGTGTCAATCCAACCCAAGTCCACTACATAGGGGGGCCTTTCAGACAAAGATAGTACCAAATAAGCAAGAAATAAGGCAACAGATCAAATTCAGACATTTCAAACATAAGCTCATTAGGAGGTAACTAGAGGATTCTAGTCGCCTGGCGCTGATAAAGGCTAACAGCTGGTAAGGCTAAAAAAAACCATAGGAAACAGCCTGGTATTTTACCAAGCATTTGCAAGAGTGCTTAAGAAAAAAGAGCCCCCCCAGCTGTAAGACCCCTGATCGTAACAAAAGGAACTCCCTACGGCGCTTCTGCGTTTCTCTCGATAAATCTGGATATATATGGACAGCAAAGCCTCGAAAGGGTTTTTCAAGATGGGGGTTTTTCAAGATGGTGGCAGCACTCTTTGCTGTGTGAGCACGTTTTTCTTAATGGGAAGAAAACGGAAAGACAAAACAGGGCCGGTGCCCTCCCAGCCCTCAGCTGCCTCGACGCCGATTTCTGTTGTATCCGGTCCTTTGGACTCTTACCTTTTGCGTGCAGCACGGAGTTCAGACGCGCCTGGAGGAGTGAGCCGGCTAGCGGTTTCGTCGGAGCTCGAAAGCTCGTCAGCCGTTTCGGCAGTTTCGTCCTCCCCAGTATTGAGCCCGGCGCCGAAGGTTCCTCATAGCTCTGCTTTGCCGGAGGGCTTCCTGGAGGTCTCCTCCCCTGCAGTGTCGGTGAGAGGCGGTACCTCGTTTGGGCCAGGAAACGGTGGGCTCGAGAAGCCGAGTAGTGGAGCTGAGATAGAGCTCCTGTGTATCCCATCATCGGCGTCTGTCTGCGGGTCAGTTTCTTCTTACCGCACGGCGAGGTGAGTCGCTGGTACAGATGGAGGAGGTTGCCCCTGTTTTGGAATCAGAGCTGGTTTTCTCCTTGCAGCGTCCGGCGAATTTCACATTAGAGTCTATCTGGGACGCTATTGCCTCATTAGGTGAAGCTTTGTTTCCTCAAATCTCTACTTTATCAACTAAAGTTTACACGATGATGAGAACTGTAACTGAATTGGAGCAGAAGGTGTTTGGAATGGTGGTTGAAGAGGAAGCTTTGCGGAATAGAGTATCCAGCTTGGAAGATCTGTCTGATACTTTTAAAAGGAGTTTTCTATCTGTACATATGAGGCTGGAACAGTTGGAAAATTTTTCTCGTCTTAATAATTTGAGAATTATTAATTTTCCTAGGTCATCTTCTATAAGTGCTAAGGATATGTTTAAAGAGTATTTACTTGATGTATTGGGCGTTTCTTCTGAGTTAATGCCACCTTTGGTAAAAATTTATTATCTGCCTACAGGGAAGCGTGTTACTTCTAGTAGAGATGTAGAGGGTGGATTAGATCAAGGCGATATCTTAAATGTTACCAGTTTATTGGAAAATTCTGGCACCGATTCTTTGGTGCCTTCCACTTTACTTGTAACCTTTGCCCTACTCTCAGATAGAGAGTGGATGTTAAAACCTTTTTTCCGTAAGAGAAAGGTTCTCCTATCCTTTTAGTTAGTTCATGGTGTACTGTACCTCATTCCTCCCAAGTCTCTGCACCTTAATCTTTAGCACTTGGCTTCTTCCACACTACCCCTCCCTAGAGATGCACTATCCCAGGGGACTTGTTCTCCACCACTTACGTACTTTAATCAGTTCCATCAAGTTTCTAAACGAATTCCCTTTTTCCTCTATCCATGTCCTCCCCAAAGTACCAGGGTATCAAGGTGCTGAACTCAGTTTCCTGGACCTGTTTTGTATCTGTGTCATCTGCAAAAAGGCAAATATTTCTTTTTAACCCTTTGGCAATATCACTCACAAAGATATTGAACAGAATTGGCCCCAGAATCGATCCCTGAGCTACTCTACTTCTGCCTCATGGAAACAGATACTGTCCTCATCTTGTCCACGAAGGAAGAGCTGGACCTGGGTGTGATTGTTTCTCATGATCTTAAGGTGGCTAAACAGATGGAAAAGGTGATGGTGAAAGCACAGAAGGATGCTTGGGTGCATAGGGAGAGGAATGGCCAGCAGAAAAAAGGAGGTCATAGTGCCTCTGTATAGGTCTCTGGTGCAACCTCATTTGGAGAATTGTGTGCAATTCTGGAGACCGCACCTTCAAAAGGATATAAACAACTACTACTACTACCACTGAGCATTTGTATAGCGCTACAAGTCGTACACAGCACTGCACAGACATGTAAGAGACAGTCCCTGCTCATCAGAGCTTACAATCTAGTCAAGACAGACACAGAAGGTGTAGGCTGGGATAAAACAAGGGGGAAAGGAAAAGAAAAAAGGAGATCAGGTGAGTCAAGATCCAAAAGCAGCAGCGAAGAGGTGAGTTTTCAGCCTGGATTTGAAGAGGGTCAGAGAAGGCGACTGGCGTACTGACACAGATAGTCTGTTCCAGGTGTAAGGTGCAGCAAGGTGAAAGGAGCGAAGTCTGGAGTTAGCAGTAGAAGGGTGCAGATAGAAGCAGTTTGCTAGAAGAGCAGAGTTCCCGAGGGGGTTTGTAAGATAAGAGAAGAAAGGTAGTGAGGAGCCGCAGAGTGAATGCATTTATAGGTCAGTAGGAAAAGTTTGAACTGGATGCGGAGACGGATAGGGAGCCAATGAAGTGACTTGAGAAGAGGAGTAATATGGGCATGACGAGGCTGGAGGAAGATTAGCCAAGCAGCAGAGTGTTGAACAGATTGAAAGGGAGAGAGATGATTCAAAGGGAGACCAGAAAGGAGTGGGTTAGATTAAGGAGTAGATAAGCGTCTTAGTAATGTGTTCAGAAAGGAAAGGACGGAATTTGCTGATGTTATAGAGAACTAAACGGCAGGTCTTAGCTATCAGATGAATGTGTGTGGAGAAGGAGAGAGAGGAGTCAAAGACAACCCCAAGATTGAGAGCCGAGGAAACAGGAAGGAGTAGAGAGTTATCCACAGAGACTGAGAAAGGAGGAAGAGGAGGGGAGGTTTTAGGGGGAAAGATAAGAAGTTCAGTCTTGGAGTTGGTGCAGCAGGGGCCAATAAAATGATGAGTGGGCTTTGTTATAATGCATATGGGGACAGACGTAAAGATCTCAGTATATATACTTTGGAGAAAAGGCGAGAGAGAGAAGATATGATAGAGACGTTAAATAACTCCATAGCATAAATGCACAGGAGGAGAGCCTCTTTCAATTAAAAGAAAACTCTGCAATGAGGGGGCATAGGATGAAAGTGAAAAAGGATAGACTCAGGAGTAATATACGGAAATATTTCTTTACCGAAAGAGTGGTAGATACACGGAGCAATTTCCCAGTGGAGGTAGTAGAGGCGAGGACAGTATCTGAATTTAAGCATGGGACAAACACAGAAGATCTCTAAAGGAATAAAAGGGGCTATAGTAGTTTGCATGGAAGGGCAGACTGGATAGAGCGAATGTTTCACTATTCGTCTTTCTTCCTTCCAAGTGAATTCCATTTACCACTTTCAGTCATCCATCTGTCAAGCAATTTCTGATCCATTTCACCACCCTGGGTCCCCTCTGGTAGCTCAGTTTATTCATGAGCCTCCTTTGAGGAACAGTATCAAAGACTTGGCTGAAATCTAACGAGTCCACATCTAGTGCACACCCTTGATATGGTTACCCAGTCAAAGAAATCAATCAGATCTGGCTTTAGTAAAACCAAGTTACCTCAGGTCTTGGCAAGCCATCGAGCTGTAGAACGTTCACTATTCTTTCCTCCAGCAGCACCTCCATTACTTTTCCACCTTTCCTCTCTTACCACTTCAGTCTTCTCTAGACCTGTGGAACCTCCTCTGCCTCCTTGGATCTATTAAACTCGTTCTTTCACTGTTTAAGTGAGGTGAAAATGAAGAATAGGAGATGGTATTCAGTGGGGTTACTAGAGGAGAAAAGAGATTGTGCAGGTTAGAAAGGCAATGGTGAAAGTCAAGATTGCGATAGGATATAATAGCCTGGAGAAGGAAGGCCAGTGTCTATTGGAGGAAGATTGAGGGAGTGAGGTGGAGGGCGTGATCTGCTAAGGTAGAAGCTGTGGAGTAAAGGCCAAGGGAGCTTTTTAGAGTAGGGCAGCAGTTGTTATGGTCAGACTGTCAGGACAAGGGGAAAGATGAGGGTGGATTTGGACAAGGTGGCGGATTACTTAGTGGGGGAGGTGGAGAAGCTGAGGGAGAAAGGGGATGGGAGGGTGGGGTGTGGGGAAGGGGTAAAGGAGGGGCAGGGTAAAGGGGACTGGGAGGAGTTTAAAGAGGTAACCAGGGCCGGCCCAAGGGTTTCTGCCATCCTAGGCCAGCCTTCTGTGCTGCCCCCCCCCCCCCAACACCTCGTGCCTGAGTCACTGTCCTCCCCCCCCTCCCGGTATCCATCCACCCACCAGGGGAAGGGGAGCAACATGCCGATGCTTCCTTTGAAGCGGCAGCAGTTCAGCTGCCACTTCAGCACTGTGGCGGACTGTAAAGCACCCGGACACGCTCATGGCCTGCCTCCGATGAAACGTCATGGTGAAGGGGGCAGGAGTGGCAGGCCTTGACTGCCATGGTGCTAAGCAACTGCTGAAATGCTGCTGCTTGAAAGGAGGAGCATGCCGCCCAGCAGGATCGGCCACCCTAGTCAACCGCCTGATTCGCCTAGTGGACAGGATAGCCTTGGAGATAACCCATGAAACAATACAAGGGATTTTGCAGTGGCTACATCTAACCGGGATGTATTTGTCTTTTGCAGGGAGGGTCTGAGGAGATAGTAGGATGTTTGGCAAATATATTGAAGATAGTTATCCAGATGTGTTGGAGGTTATTGTGACTCCTATCCCAAAAGAGGGGCAGGATTTGTCCTGTGAGAACTTCAGATCTATTTCATCCTTGATGGGTCTAGCTAAAATTACAGAAAAAGCAGTGGTGGATCAGCTGCACAGTTGTTTGGAGGACAAGCAGAGTCTTGATTGGGGACAGGTGGGATTTAGGAAGGACTGAAACACTGTTGGCAGCTGTAATGGATATATTAGGGCAGACTAGGGAGAGCGGTAAGACAGCAATGGTGATCATGTTGGACTTATCAGCTGCGTTCGACTTGATGGAGTCCATGTTGGGGTAAGGTGTTGGGCTGGTTGTTGGTTTTTTGCATGGGTGTAGGTTTCGGAGAAGAGAGTTCTACTGTCTGCGTGTTGGCTTGCGGTGTTTCCAATGTTTTCTTTATGCACACATTAGCCAAGTGGCAGTGGTGTCAGATTATTTGTTAGAGGCAATAGTTGGGAAAATTAATAGATGTTTGGCGGAGGTTAGTGAATAGTTACGAGTGAACCATCTTGTGTTGAATGCTAATGGTTAAGAACACTGGCTTGGGAACCGAGAGACCAGGGTTCAATTCCCACTAGCACTCCTTGTAGCCTTGGGCAAGTCACTTAACCCTCCATTGCCTCAGAAAAATCCAAGTTATCAATGTCCCTATTTAATGTACATTACCAAGTTTAAGTTTCAATGTAAACTGATTTGATTGAAATGATAAAGCGGCATATAAAACCTATTAAATAAATAAATGCTCAGAAATCCGAATTGTTGGTGGAGAGGGAGGGTTGAGGAGGGGGCCTTGAAGGACTGGTCAAAGATCGAAGGGGTGAGGCTTGACTGGAAGAATGAAATTCGCCATTATGGGGTGGTAATGGATGCAGAATTGAATATTCAGTCCCGGGTATCGAAAGTGTTCTAGATGGCGTTTGGCAAACTGTGGCTAGTACGTCAACTATGGCCACTTTTAGATGAGAGGGCGATGCACCTTCTGATTCAGACACTGGTCATGTTAGTGTTAGACTATTGCAATTTCCTGTGTGTAGAGTTACCAAAGTATGAGTGGTGGAAGCTGCAGCCAGAGTGATCTCTGGGCATATTCCAAGGGAATCGCTAGTAAATATGCTGGGTCAAATCCACTGGCTTCCCTTTGAACAGCGGAATATTTTTAAGCTCCTGCTAGTGACGTTCAAGACATTGAGAAATCAAGGGAGTTGTGGTCAAGGCATTCAGCAGGTGGGATTGCAGCAAAGCGTTTTTCTGTAGCTGCCCCTATGTGGTGGAACAAGCTCCCGGTGAGTCTAAAGGAGGAGTCGAATCTGTTAACATTTAGGAAGGCAGTGAAAACGTTTTTGTTTCCTAGGCTGGGACGCTGAAGAGCGGCTGGAATAGCGTCAGGTCAGTCGGGCAGCAAGGGAGAAGTTTGGGTGTAGTATTTTTAGTTGTAGAGTTGTTGGCATCCTGATGACCTTTTATGTATTGTACACCATTTTGAAGGCAGTTTGGCGGCATCTAAAAGTTTTAACATAAATAAGTGGGAGGGGGATTGTGTTCTGGGGAACCTGCAAACTTTGTTTCAGATTTGTTTCTCCCATTTTGATGGAGGCAATGGAAGGCTTGAGTTTACTGATCTGAGCCACAAGTGGAGAGAGCAGACAGTTGCCGAGGGAAGCAGAGCTGATAAGGAAAAGGGGTCTCCAGGACCAAGCAATACAAAGTCTTGTTTCTTCTTTGTGAAGGCCATCGAGTCAGTGTTGACTCATGGTGACCCTCTGGATAGTTGACCTAAACTGTGTTTGGTCATCAGTCAGGCGGCTCATTGTTGATAGAGTGGCACCATAGCTGCTGTTATTGTATTGATCCATCTCATTGCCAGCCTTCCTCTTTTGGGTTATGTGTACCTACTTGTGTGAATAAATGACCTGGTCCATGTGACACTGTGTAGTCTAAGCAAGAAGAGTCTATACAGCCAGTGTAAAATGTTTCCCTACCCAGAAAAGTTCCATAGTCTGGTACAAACCATGCTACTGGAGTGCAATACAATCCGCTGGAAAATGCTATGCTTAGTTTTACTTGTAATCATTTCTTTGGAAAAGATGCAACTAGTGGTAAATGTGTATTTACTCCAAAGAGCTACCAAGAATGATTCAGGCGTGAGATTGCTGAACAGAAGCACCGTCCACATAGACTGTATGACGGCTCGGGAGAGTTGCAGACAAACAGACACGTGCTTGGTTTTATAACAGAATGCCTATGTAGGAAGTCCAAGAGGTGCTTATTCTACACGTTACCTCCCTCAGTAGTTATGATCACCCCAGTGCGACCACTCCTAAAATGATCCTGTAAAAATGCATAAAGGTGTCAAAGTATGACGTGATGGTTCTCTGTGTAGCTGTGAGGCAGGGCCGGCGTTACTATTATGTGAACTAGGTGGTCGCCTAGAGCGTCAATGGTCTGAGGGTGCCCATTGCTGCCAGTGCTGTCCCTCTCTAAGACCTGCAATGGCGGCACTACTTTTACAGCACTGGAGTTACCTTCACCTCTGGGACTGTGGTGCTGTTCAAGCTTCCCCTCCCCCCTCCAATTCTACATCCTTTTGCATGGGGGCAGAAGCAGCTGTCCAGATAAGTGCCAGTAAATCTCTCTCAGCGAAAGGGCCGCTTTTACTAATAGGCAGAGGGGGCAGCTGCCTGGGCCCCTGCACAGTGGTGCCCAGCTACCCCACTGCCCATGGATAACAGTATCCCTCTGGGACGTGCAACGGTGGCAACACATAAAAAAGGCACCGTGGCAAGCTCCCTTCTTTTCCGGCGCCACAGTACCACGTGTGCTTCCGCTCTCACCTCTGATTCGGCACCGCAGCTCCAGAAAAGAGGGTAACTTGCCGCAGTGCCTTTGTTTATGTGTTGCTGCTGGTGGGAGGGGGCGCATGGATGAAGGGGAGCACGGACAAGGGCAAGGAAAACTTTACCACAGGCCCCGTAAGGGGTTGAAACGGCCCTGCTCAGTGCCCAGCGGGCTATCTGGATAAAGGCTTTGGCCCCTATAAGTCTATGAGGGACGCATAAATAACGGGTGTAAATTGAACCATTTCACATGGCTTGTTCATGTTCTATGCGGATATCCAGCACTGCTATTGGCTTCACATGGTTCTAGAACATAGGACGTTGTTTCAACGCCGTTTCCTTGTAATCTGATTCTGATTGCCGATGCTTGCGGTGTAAAGCGAAAACGGATTCCTAAGTCCAAGTAAATCAGGATGAGCTCTTTGTCACCCTAAACTTCACTGGTCCTACTATATTCCCACCCCATCACCCTTGTACAAAAATGTCAGGACCCTCTCTGCATGCGCCACTGCTGATGCTGTTCTGTGCTGCACCAGCTTATGGAGGAAGCGCCCACAGATCACAAAAATATTCTGCACCTCATTTTCAGTGTGATTTTGAACTTTGGTTGGATTGGGGGTGGTTCATCCATGTCTGATTTCTGCCAGAAATATCTGTACAAAGCCGGGGGGGGGGGGTCACGTGGTCATACCCCAGGACGTGTGAGCCAGTCTTTCATTCTTCCCAGGAACCCAGGTGTTAGGATTATATACTTCAGTAAAGAGCCCATAGCTAGGGAGCTGCATAAGAAACAATGATTTTATTGTGATATTATTCCATCTCCGAGGAGCTCGTTAACAGCCTCAGACAGTGAGAAAGACCCTCTGACTGCTACCAAATTCAGGAGCACTTTCCATACCCGCTGTTTTCCTGTTAAAATCCATTCAGAATGAACAAATCCCACCCGTTGTCATTAATGGTTTTCCCTGAAGAGCGTGCCTTTCCAATGAAAGGTCCCGCTGTGTCCTGCCTTCTACACAAAGACCCCCTCTCCTATCTCACACTTTCTGAGTGTTCACAGCCATTTGCCAAATGATTTAAATATGCCGTTTCTGGAACACAGATGCTGTAGATCCTTTAATGCCGGCACAGGTGGAAACACAATCCCACGTAGTCGAGGAGTGAATGTCACAATGGCTGTGAATTCAGTGGTGACATTATTCGGCCTAGTAGTTAAGAAGTACTTATGCATTGGTGTCACGCAGACCGTATGAACATTTAAAAAAGAAAGAAAAACAGCATACTAAACATGACGCAGAATACATATGTCCGGCGTTAGATGCAGAATGAAAAGGATGTAGTGAGGGTGTGCAATCCCAACTATTTATTTATTTAGCTGTATTTATATCCCGCTTTTCACCGGGTCAAAGCGGTCAATTGGGAGATACATTTAACATGAGGGGATATGACACACATATGCTAATACGTATAGGGAACATGGGCAATGGAGGGTTAAGTGGCTTGCCCAAGACCACAAGGAGTGCCTATAGGACTAGAAATCCCAGTCCCTCCGGCCTGAGATTGCTGTCCCCAGGTGGGACTTGAACCCCCGGCCCTAAGTACCTTGTCCTAACCACTAGGCCACATCCTCCCATCTATAGATATACTAACCCATTCTTTATCTCACCGAGCCACACAAAACAGCAGAGTATAAATGCGGCAACACAGCGAGATGTATAGATTATATATTTCAGTGCCAATATGTGATATCTATATGTATAGTTTTTACATAGAGCGGGACATCTACGTGCACCAGTCTATTCAGTAGATGGTGGTTTGGAATATCGGAATCATTTGAAATGTCTGAACATTTATCCCATGATAGCATGTAACACAAAAAAATGTGACATGAGTAATGTTACATTGGACAGACCTGACCAGGCTTAGCTTCTGCAGGCTTAGGCAGAGCTAAATTTGAGATTGTGGTGCCCGTAGGCAAGACTAGAAGGTAGATCACAGAGAGCTGGACGAGGGTCTATCAGAGATTCCAAAGATTGACGAGCCAGAAGAGCAGACAAAGATAGTGCCACAGTGGTGCTCCTCAGAAAAACCAAATGCACAGGGCAAGCAACTAAGTGGTATCAGGATTCTCTTTGGCAGGGGGATTTGGTGCTAGAAGCAGTTGCCTATTTTGCTTGGGCCTAAACCTGGGCCTGGGCCCAGGTGATCAAGTTACAGGCAGCTGGGCTTCTAGGAATCAAAAGATTCCTGCAAGTTACTTTTAAGGCCACTGAGGATTTGTACAGCATTAAATAATTCCTTATACCCCAAGCCGTGTTCATGGTTATTGTCCATACGCACTGCTTGTGCACACCACACCTGGTGAATGTGTTTAATATGAAAGGTAACCACCAGGCTCTTGTTTGCTTTGTGAATATTCAAGGGCAAACGTCCCCACAGACAGAATATACAATTTCCAAAGGGTGGCAGTGGCTACCTTGCCATCCAAAGCTCACTCTTTCACTCAAAGTGGCTGTGGTGATAGCTCCTGCACAGCAGTGTCGCTATTAGGACGACTGGCCAACATGTCTTTGAGGCAACTGCTCCCGACAGCCAGAGTAGACCGCTGCTCTCCTCCCCTCGGCAAGGCAGAAATTCAAAGGGACATAGCCAGATAGTTGAATCCGGAGCTGTGGATATTTCAAATTTCCTGGGATAATTTCCAGCAGACCAGAGATTTCTGGCTCTCAGTGTCATAATCTGGACCCCTGAAGGTCTTCCTCATCTGTGAAGCAGGGGTTCATTGTTTGTTCCTGGGTTCAAATCCACAAGGCAGCACGTCTAACTGAATAATTACAAGAGAGGTGTTTGTACAGTGGGCTTACCACAGGGGTGGACAACGTTTCACATAAATCTTTGAGGAACAGGGCAGAGGGGTGTCTCCTCCTCCCCCTCCCCCCCCTCAAAATGCCAGCTCTCTTGAACCCTTCCCTCAGTCCCAGCAGTCTCTCTCTCAGCCCACTCCCAGCAGACTCTGTCTCAAGTACTCTATTCCCGGTAATCTCCAGCTCTCTTGAACCCTTCCCTCAGTCCCAGCAGTCTCTCTCTCAGCCCACTCCCAGCAGGCTCTGTCTCAAGTACTCTATTCCCGGTAATCTCCAGCTCTCTTGAACCCTTCCCTCAGTCCCAGCAGTCTCTCTCTCAGCCCACTCCCAGCAGGCTCTGTCTCAAGTACTCTATTCCCGGTAATCTCCAGCTCTCTTGAACCCTTCCCTCAGTCCCAGCAGTCTCTCTCTCAGCCCACTCCCAGCAGGCTCTGTCTCAAGTACTCTATTCCCGGTAATCTCCAGCTCTCTTGAACCCTTCCCTCAGTCCCAGCAGTCTCTCTCTCAGCCCACTCCCAGCAGGCTCTGTCTCAAGTACTCTATTCCCGGTAATCTCCAGCTCTCTTGAACCCTTCCCTCAGTCCCAGCAGTCTCTCTCTCAGCCCACTCCCAGCAGGCTCTGTCTCAAGTACTCTATTCCCGGTAATCTCCAGCTCTCTTGAACCCTTCCCTCAGTCCCAGCAGTCTCTCTCTCAGCCCACTCCCAGCAGGCTCTGTCTCAAGTACTCTATTCCCGGTAATCTCCAGCTCTCTTGAACCCTTCCCTCAGTCCCAGCAGTCTCTCTCTCAGCCCACTCCCAGCAGGCTCTGTCTCAAGTACTCTATTCCCGGTAATCTCCAGCTCTCTTGAACCCTTCCCTCAGTCCCAGCAGTCTCTCTCTCAGCCCACTCCCAGCAGGCTCTGTCTCAAGTACTCTATTCCCGGTAATCTCCAGCTCTCTTGAACCCTTCCCTCAGTCCCAGCAGTCTCTCTCTCAGCCCACTCCCAGCAGGCTCTGTCTCAAGTACTCTATTCCCGGTAATCTCCAGCTCTCTTGAACCCTTCCCTCAGTCCCAGCAGTCTCTCTCTCAGCCCACTCCCAGCAGGCTCTGTCTCAAGTACTCTATTTCCGGTAATCTCCAGCTCTCTTGAACCCTTCCCTCAGTCCCAGCAGTCTCTCTCTCAGCCCACTCCCAGCAGGCTCTGTCTCAAGTACTCTATTCCCGGTAATCTCCAGCTCTCTTGAACCCTTCCCTCAGTCCCAGCAGTCTCTCTCTCAGCCCACTCCCAGCAGGCTCTGTCTCAAGTACTCTATTCCCGGTAATCTCCAGCTCTCTTGAACCCTTCCCTCAGTCCCAGCAGTCTCTCTCTCAGCCCACTCCCAGCAGGCTCTGTCTCAAGTACTCTATTCCCGGTAATCTCCAGCTCTCTTGAACCCTTCCCTCAGTCCCAGCAGTCTCTCTCTCAGCCCACTCCCAGCAGGCTCTGTCTCAAGTACTCTATTCCCGGTAATCTCCAGCTCTCTTGAACCCTTCCCTCAGTCCCAGCAGTCTCTCTCTCAGCCCACTCCCAGCAGGCTCTGTCTCAAGTACTCTATTCCCGGTAATCTCCAGCTCTCTTGAACCCTTCCCTCAGTCCCAGCAGTCTCTCTCTCAGCCCACTCCCAGCAGGCTCTGTCTCAAGTACTCTATTCCCGGTAATCTCCAGCTCTCTTGAACCCTTCCCTCAGTCCCAGCAGTCTCTCTCTCAGCCCACTCCCAGCAGGCTCTGTCTCAAGTACTCTATTCCCGGTAATCTCCAGCTCTCTTGAACCCTTCCCTCAGTCCCAGCAGTCTCTCTCTCAGCCCACTCCCAGCAGGCTCTGTCTCAAGTACTCTATTCCCGGTAATCTCCAGCTCTCTTGAACCCTTCCCTCAGTCCCAGCAGTCTCTCTCTCAGCCCCACTCCCAGCAGGCTCTGTCTCAAGTACTCTATTCCCGGTAATCTCCAGCTCTCTTGAACCCTTCCCTCAGTACCAGCAGTCTCTCTCTCAGCCCACTACCTGCAGGCTCTGTCTCAAGTACTCTATTCCCGGTAATCTCCAGCTCTCTTGAACCCTTCCCTCAGTCCCAGCAGTCTCTCTCTCAGCCCACTCCCAGCAGGCTCTGTCTCAAGTACTCTATTCCCGGTAATCTCCAGCTCTCTTGAACCCTTCCCTCAGTCCCAGCAGTCTCTCTCTCAGCCCACTCCCAGCAGGCTCTGTCTCAAGTACTCTATTCCCGGTAATCTCCAGCTCTCTTGAACCCTTCCCTCAGTCCCAGCAGTCTCTCTCTCAGCCCACTCCCAGCAGGCTCTGTCTCAAGTACTCTATTCCCGGTAATCTCCAGCTCTCTTGAGCCCTTCCCTCAGTCCCAGCAGTCTCTCTCTCAGCCCACTCCCAGCAGGCTCTGTCTCAAGTACTCTATTCCCGGTAATCTCCAGCTCTCTTGAGCCCTTCCCTCAGTCCCAGCAGTCTCTCTCTCAGCCCACTCCCAGCAGGCTCTGTCTCAAGTACTCTATTCCCGGTAATCTCCAGCTCTCTTGAGCCCTTCCCTCAGTCCCAGCAGTCTCTCTCTCAGCCCACTCCCAGCAGGCTCTGTCTCAAGTACTCTATTCCCGGTAATCTCCAGCTCTCTTGAACCCTTCCCTCAGACCCCGCAGGCGCTCTCTCAGCCCACTCCCGCAGGCTCTGTCTCAAGTACTCTATTCCCGGTAATCTCCAGCTCTCTTGAACCCTTCCCTCAGTCCCAGCAGTCTCACTCTCAGCCCACTCCCAGCAGGCTCTGTCTCAAGTACTCTATTCCCGGTAATCTCCAGCTCTCTTGAACCCTTCCCTCAGTCCAGCAGTCTCTCTCTCAGCCCACTCCCAGCAGGCTCTGTCTCAAGTACTCTATTCCCGGTAATCTCCAGCTCTCTTGAACCCTTCCCTCAGTCCCAGCAGTCTCTCTCTCAGCCCACTCCCAGCAGGCTCTGTCTCAAGTACTCTATTCCCGGTAATCTCCAGCTCTCTTGAACCCTTCCCTCAGTCCCAGCAGTCTCTCTCTCAGCCCACTCCCAGCAGGCTCTGTCTCAAGTACTCTATTCCCGGTAATCTCCAGCTCTCTTGAACCCTTCCCTCAGTCCCAGCAGTCTCTCTCTCAGCCCACTCCCAGCAGGCTCTGTCTCAAGTACTCTATTCCCGGTAATCTCCAGCTCTCTTGAACCCTTCCCTCAGTCCCAGCAGTCTCTCTCTCAGCCCACTCCCAGCAGGCTCTGTCTCAAGTACTCTATTCCCGGTAATCTCCAGCTCTCTTGAACCCTTCCCTCAGTCCCAGCAGTCTCTCTCTCAGCCCACTCCCAGCAGGCTCTGTCTCAAGTACTCTATTCCCGGTAATCTCCAGCTCTCTTGAACCCTTCCCTCAGTCCCAGCAGTCTCTCTCTCAGCCCACTCCCAGCAGGCTCTGTCTCAAGTACTCTATTCCCGGTAATCTCCAGCTCTCTTGAACCCTTCCCTCAGTCCCAGCAGTCTCTCTCTCAGCCCACTCCCAGCAGGCTCTGTCTCAAGTACTCTATTCCCGGTAATCTCCAGCTCTCTTGAACCCTTCCCTCAGTCCCAGCAGTCTCTCTCTCAGCCCACTCCCAGCAGGCTCTGTCTCAAGTACTCTATTCCCGGTAATCTCCAGCTCTCTTGAACCCTTCCCTCAGTCCCAGCAGTCTCTCTCTCAGCCCACTCCCAGCAGGCTCTGTCTCAAGTACTCTATTCCCGGTAATCTCCAGCTCTCTTGAACCCTTCCCTCAGTCCCAGCAGTCTCTCTCTCAGCCCACTCCCAGCAGGCTCTGTCTCAAGTACTCTATTCCCGGTAATCTCCAGCTCTCTTGAACCCTTCCCTCAGTCCCAGCAGTCTCTCTCTCAGCCCACTCCCAGCAGGCTCTGTCTCAAGTACTCTATTCCCGGTAATCTCCAGCTCTCTTGAACCCTTCCCTCAGTCCCAGCAGTCTCTCTCTCAGCCCACTCCCAGCAGGCTCTGTCTCAAGTACTCTATTCCCGGTAATCTCCAGCTCTCTTGAACCCTTCCCTCAGTCCCAGCAGTCTCTCTCTCAGCCCACTCCCAGCAGGCTCTGTCTCAAGTACTCTATTCCCGGTAATCTCCAGCTCTCTTGAACCCTTCCCTCAGTCCCAGCAGTCTCTCTCTCAGCCCACTCCCAGCAGGCTCTGTCTCAAGTACTCTATTCCCGGTAATCTCCAGCTCTCTTGAACCCTTCCCTCAGTCCCAGCAGTCTCTCTCTCAGCCCACTCCCAGCAGGCTCTGTCTCAAGTACTCTATTCCCGGTAATCTCCAGCTCTCTTGAACCCTTCCCTCAGTCCCAGCAGTCTCTCTCTCAGCCCACTCCCAGCAGGCTCTGTCTCAAGTACTCTATTCCCGGTAATCTCCAGCTCTCTTGAACCCTTCCCTCAGTCCCAGCAGTCTCTCTCTCAGCCCACTCCCAGCAGGCTCTGTCTCAAGTACTCTATTCCCGGTAATCTCCAGCTCTCTTGAACCCTTCCCTCAGTCCCAGCAGTCTCTCTCTCAGCCCACTCCCAGCAGGCTCTGTCTCAAGTACTCTATTCCCGGTAATCTCCAGCTCTCTTGAACCCTTCCCTCAGTCCCAGCAGTCTCTCTCTCAGCCCACTCCCAGCAGGCTCTGTCTCAAGTACTCTATTCCCGGTAATCTCCAGCTCTCTTGAACCCTTCCCTCAGTCCCAGCAGTCTCTCTCTCAGCCCACTCCCAGCAGGCTCTGTCTCAAGTACTCTATTCCCGGTAATCTCCAGCTCTCTTGAGCCCTTCCCTCAGTCCCAGCAGTCTCTCTCTCAGCCCACTCCCAGCAGGCTCTGTCTCAAGTACTCTATTCCCGGTAATCTCCAGCTCTCTTGAGCCCTTCCCTCAGTCCCAGCAGTCTCTCTCTCAGCCCACTCCCAGCAGGCTCTGTCTCAAGTACTCTATTCCCGGTAATCTCCAGCTCTCTTGAACCCTTCCCTCAGTCCCAGCAGTCTCTCTCTCAGCCCACTCCCAGCAGGCTCTGTCTCAAGTACTCTATTCCCGGTAATCTCCAGCTCTCTTGAACCCTTCCCTCAGTCCCAGCAGTCTCTCTCTCAGCCCACTCCCAGCAGGCTCTGTCTCAAGTACTCTCGCTC
The DNA here is from genome assembly GCA_033557465.1 of Ichthyophis bannanicus. Lineage (NCBI taxonomy): Eukaryota > Metazoa > Chordata > Amphibia > Gymnophiona > Ichthyophiidae > Ichthyophis > Ichthyophis bannanicus. The sequence goes on from CM066042.1 coordinate 21,868,177, forward strand.
ATCTTCATAATTCTACTCTTCTGTCCACAGCAGCAAAGTCTTCTCTGGAGCCATCATGCTGCTGTTTCCTTCCTGATGATGCGGCCGCACCTCCTCCCCCCTTCCTTTCAGTTGCATGGGCCACTGACTTCCTCCTCCCATTGATCCGCGTGGGCCACTGTTTCCTTCTGCCACAGAAGCCATAACTCAGTCTCGGCTGCAACTGCTGGTGGCATTGAAAGAGCCACGTTCTTAGTCTTCCTGACAGAGACAGGTCCTGATTACTCAGGGTAAGCCATCTACGGGTACAATCAGTCTGCAGAGCTTGTTTCTTTCTAGCTAATAAGGCTCAAGGTCATTTTTAACACCTCGTATGCACCTGCTCATTAACTCAGCCAAATTTACTTTCCCCTAATGAGCAATTTGCAGCTCTCAAAAAAACCCTCTGTCTTTTCCTCTCATCTCTGATGGATTTTCTGTTACTGTTGCCTGAACTCACTTCTGTGTATTTGTGCAGAAGGGATGAGCGTCCCACTACTACTATGTGTCATTTGTATAGCGCTACAAGGCCTACATAGTGCTGTACAGAACATACCTCAGACTTGACGTCCAACCACAGCTGGGAACGCCATTGGTCACCCTTAGATTGGTGCTGATTAGTGGCGTGGGGTCCACCCCTCTCCTCCCCAGTGATCTACATTCTCTCACACAGGGCTGGCGTTATCATTAAGAGAGCTAGGCAGTCACCTAGAGTGCTAGTCCTCTGGAGGTGGCCTTTGCCGCCACTGAAACCCCTCTCCGGGGCCTACATCAGCAGCAATGGTTCAGAAACAATGACTCAGCACTTACCTAAAAGCATCAGCACTGCACTGTGGTTTCCGTCTGACACAGAGCCATGAAGTCACTCTTGATATGCTCAGAGGATACCTTCTAGTATTATTTGTGCCAATATGGATGAGCAGCATCAGATAATAGTCAGTAAACGGGATGTATTTTGCAAACTCATGGTAACATCTTTGATTTGGCACCTGGTAGACAGCAAACCACCTTGGACATAAAGTTTGGTTGGTAGATGGATGCCTCAGTATCCCTCAGAAGACAGTCACCAACTATCACTACCCTTCACTTCCTAGTGATCACTGCTTCTGCAATTTTAAGATGTTTAAGCTCTGGTTTTTCCTGTTCCTGGGATGTTTTGCCTCCTCTGTTTCCAGGGCTGCATACTGGCTCTTCACTGAGGGCTTGAGGAGTTGGATAGTCGATTCTGCAGGCTCTGGTGCCTTGTGTCCAACTCTCTTCATTTTGTACCATACCATCTTCAGCTCTGTCGGAGAGCATGGACGCCTCAAGAACCATCTCATCAATGTATTTCTTGCTGTCACAGATGCCTCTCAGCCCAACTGGAATTTGAAACAGTTGGATGTCTCACCACCATTTGAAATTGAACATGGCCAAATCCAAACTTCTTATTTTTCCTTCTAAACCCAACTCTCCCCTTCCTCCTTTCTCAGTCTTTGTGGATAACGCTGTATTCCTCCCAGTTTTCTTGGTTCGCAACCTTGGGGTCGTCTTTGACCCCTCCCTCTTCTTCTCCACACCCATCCAACTGATAGCTAAAACCTGTCATTTCTTTCTGTATAACATCGGCAAAATTTGCCCCTTTCTTTCTGAACACACTACTAAGACACTTATCCATTCTTTAGTGACCTTCCGCCTGGACTATTGTAACCTCCTCCTTGCTGGTCTCCCTCTGAATCATCTCTCTCCCCTTCAATCTGTTCAAAACTCAGCTGCATGGCTAATCTTCCGCCAGCCCCGATATGCTCATATTACCTTCTAGCAAACTGCTTCCATCTGTGCCCTTCTCTTCTACTGCTAACTCCAGACTTCGCTCCTTTCACCTTGCTGCACCTTACGCCTGGAACAAACTACCTGTGTCTGTACGCCAGGCACCTTCTCTAACCCTCTTCAAATCCAGGCTGAAAACTCACCTCTTCACTGCTGCTTTTGGATCCTGATCCGTTTAGTCTCCAATGTGTTTCTTTACCGTTTGCCTAGATGTACCCTTGTGCTCATCTGCTGTTCTGTCTTGATTAGATTGATGAGAAGGGATCGTCTCTTACACGTCTCTGTGCAGTGCTGTGTACGCCTTTTAGCCCTAAATAAATGATCAGTACTACTACTAGTAGCAGCAGCCTCGCCACCTCTTCCCTGAGCTCCTCCACTTGTATCATGAGGGCTTCAGCTTGCAGGCATCTTGCATATGGAACCAGTTCCTCAACTGGGATGAAGCTATCCATCTGCTCAGAGGCAGGTGCTCTACTGGGGGCAACAGCTTTGGAAACATGATTTTTCCCAGCCATAGTTCAATTTTGGAGCTTTGGTACCTGTTGAAGGAAATGAGAAAGACCTTCCAAAGTCCGTAACGTTTCCTCAGCTGTCCTTTAAAACAAAAAGCAGCTAGCCTCTTTTATGTGAGATCTAACAGCTCTGTCCTATGCCCCTGTGTGTAGTCCTGCTTGTTTGCTAAACCATTTGGGTATGGAGCAGCTTCTTATACTGTAAGCTAGTAAATACTCTGATACATATGTGTCTGAGGTGTATAGTCTGACATGCTCCCTTTGTGAAATTACCTAATCAAAGCTCCTTCAAATATATCAAATTGTTTAATTTTAGCAGATATCCAAATGTGGAACTATTTGCTTCCTAGATTTTCCCTTCCAGCTAATAACATCATCTGCTATCTTTGTCAACAAGCTAAGCGGTGATTTGCCCTTTATAGCAAGATTACTCACATAGGGTGGTTGGGAGCTGGGGTGGGAAGGGAGGGATCTAACACATTAGCAGTGCAGTAACTCCAAAGAGCTTGTTTTCCTCTTTAGGCCCAAAGGTTAAATGAGAAAGCAAAAATAAATAAATAAACAGCAAAAAAAGTCCCGTTCTGTACTACAGCTACAAAAGCAAATCAGTTGGCAGAGCAGCAGAAAAAGTATCAAATAAAACTAAAAATACCCCCTTTTAAGAACTCTCAGGCAGAGAATGTTTATCTAGAGCAACAGATTTATCTTGCTTTATTTATTTGATATAGTGCAAACCAAAATTAAAGTATCTATTTGATTTACAAAAAGCAAAATGCAGCGGAAGAGAAAATAAAACACACCATGGCAGATGATGAAAAAACAAAAGGAGATTGCAATGGCCAACAGAGGAGACAAAAAAGGGGTAAGCCACTGCTAGCCGAAAAAAACAATCAACCAGATGGAAAAGCCTGCAAAGAATAGGTGGGAGATATTCAAAGCCATTGGAGCAGTTGGAAGACCAGACCTGCTAGTGGGAATATTTAGCTGCTAGCTGGTCATCTTAAAGCGGCTAAAGTTAGGCACTTTAATGGCTGGCCACTGACCGGATTGTGAAAGTGCAGTCTGGCCAACCCAGATATTCAGTACTAATGGCCAATATGGCCCCAGCATCGAATCTCTGGGTTCAAGGTTCACTGGTGCTTTATCAGCGTTGGCTGTTACCGCTGAATATCCTCCCCTAAGGGCAGCCTTAAACTTATGAAGGGAAGACTCCAGATGAATTTTGGCAGGCGGCACTTTCCACAATGCAGTGGCAACAGCAGGAAAATGAGACCAATGGCAGCACCGCAAATGAATCCCAGGATGGGAGGGAACAACCAACAAAGAGCGCAGAAACCGAGACGAGACTTGTGCTCTGAGGTGTACAGTCAGGCGTTCAGCCCCTCCTCGCCTTCTTCTCCCACATGCTCTTTACAGTGGCAAAGCCAGAACTGATTTCTGGAGGGGCCCAAGCTTAACATGGGGGGGGGGGAGTGCACCAGGCATGCAGTTCTGAGTCATGCTAGTTATACTCTTATTGACATACAATGCCTTCATGTGCTGCTAAAAATGGATTTGTGAGTAAACAGTTTGCAACAGCTGTCACGCATCGTGGGAGACTTTTTATTTTAAACTTTATTATTTCAAGCACTTACCAATGCAAAAGCACATGGACACTTATGAAAACAATTCAGTTACATCTAAAGATGTATCAAGAAGCAGTGTTCAGACACCTCTCAACACATCTCCCATCCTGCAGCAAGACCCAAAACGCCATCGGATGTTCTAACAAACAAGCAAATGCCTTATTCATTTCTACCAATAAAACCGGTAAATGTAGAACCTCCTAAGCCTTTTCCTTTTATATCTGTTGTAGAAGAATATTATGTACAAATCAAAGACAACGTAATGGAAACATCCGAGCTCTTCAATCATGTGACAAAGCAAATATTTCACTGAATTCTTTCATAAGTCCTTTTCCAGAATGTTCCAGGCAGAGCAACACAATAATCATAACACAATAATCATAGGAACATAAGAAGTACAATGGGCAAAGAGCAGAACCAGCATACAAAACAATTATATTAAAGTTTGATGACACCTCAGTAAGGGCAACACACTATCCCCCCATTGCCAGATACTGTGAATATACATAAAAGCACAACAGCACTAAATCCCAGTACTCAGACAGCAAGGAGCCTTCTCTATGGAATGGAAACACTGCAAATATTACACCAGCCTCTAAAACACCAAAAGACCACCCACTGTGAAAAGAGAATAAGCAACAGAATCTGCAAAACAAGAGAAAAAACTCTTCAAAGAATTAGATCAGCAGGCAGGAAAAACAAGTGGCAAATGCACAAATACAGTGGAAAATACAGAGCGTTACTCCAAGAACCTTTTGTCAATCAAGAACAGACACATGAATGGCTGAGGAGAGGTAGAATGAAACCGAAGGATGAAAGATTGATAGTTGCAGCCCAGGACAGCGGATTATGGACGAGATGGTTTACGGCGAGCATTGAAAAAACCGGCACACCAGACATATGCCGATTCTGTAAGAAAGAGCTGGAAACAGTGACTTACCTCATAGCAGGCTGTAAAGTTCTGACGGCGGAAAATTTCTATACAAAAAGGCACAACAAAGTAGCAAGTCTCCTCCACTGGAAACTCTGTAAACACTACAACATCACTGTCCCTGAAAAGCACTGGGATCATGACCTAAGAGAATTACAGAGAATGAAGAGGTTATGATCACCTGGGACATTCCTATACCAACAGATAAGAAACTGGATGCCAGGAAACCTGACATAGTGGTAAAGGAAAAGAACACCAGAACGGCATTGATAATAGAAGTGTCGGTACTGAATAATTATTTTGTTAATCGCGTGGAGAGGGAGAAGATCCTGAAGTACCAGGAAATGCAGTCAGAGACGAAGAAAATGTGGCAGAAAGATACAGAAATATTTTCTATTGTACTGGGAGCCACAGGCCCAATAAAGAAGAATTTCCAAGCACATCTTGATAAACTACCCCTACATGTTACATCTTATGAACTCCAGCAGGAGGCTCTCTTTGGCATGATGCAAATATTACACTGAGCATTAGCAGTAAATTTGAGAGATTAAGATCATACTCCACATACCCTGGCTTAGAAGTGAGGTTCACGACTGCCATGATATGCGCAAAACTAACCCATTTGGAGAAACTACCCCGAAGGAAACTACTTGCTAGAAGAACATCTTGCATGCGAGTCACAGACAGACCCCTCACCAAATATGCAATAAGGGACCACAAATTAGTAATAGAAATGTGAAGGCAAAAACTGAACGGCAACCACAAGAAGTCTGATTCTGTATCTAGTTCAACACTTCAGAAATAGAAAGAGAAATGGCAAAATACAAATACATCAGAGAAGCACATTTCCAAAAGCAAACATATTCCTATCAATCAATTCAAAATTAAATGCTCTTTTCTACCCTTTGTTGATTGGACATTATCCACCACTCTTTGAATTCTTTTGCGACAGCGCTTGGACACAGCTAAGTACTTCTTGCTAAAAAACTGACTTAGCAGTTATATGGTTTCTGCTTTTTTTTTTATTAAAAAGGACGCGAACCGCCAGTTAAGGTTCCTGCCTGGGGTTCAATTGTCCAACAAAAACAAAATTATAAATATAATACTTAGTTCAGCGAGGTTCATTGCCACAGGGAACCTGTTCTTTTTTGAATAGTATTGTTTATTGGGGCTGACAGGTTTTCATAGCCCTAAAGGTTTTTTTGATTTGGACATTATATTTTGCAATTGCTTGGGTCTCGGTTTCCTCTGTCTTCTCCTAACTCTCCTTCCAGAGTCTGCTGTCCATTTGCCATTTCTCCTCCAAATCTGTCTCTAATGTTGATCTTTCTCTTTCAGCTTTTCCTTCTTTTCTGCTTCTCTATTCACTCAAAATTCTCCCTCTATTCCTGTCTTCTTTATATTTTTTTCCGACTTATCAACTTTCCATCTCTTTCTCTCACCTCCTTCCCAGCCCATCCCTACTCTTACCCTCTCCCCAGCTCCCCCATTTCACTCCATCCTGAGCCTCATTTTCCCTTCTGTCTTTCATCTACTCCCAGTTACCACATGTCCACCTTCTGTACTCACCCCCAGCCCTCATCCACGTTCCTCTCTCTCACCTCTCACTATCCCCAGTTTCTTCCCTGTTAGTCATCCTCTCTAGTTCCTTTCACCTGTCTCGTCCCTAACCAGTCCTGTAGTCCTGAACCCCTTCACCCGCCCATGGTTCAGCACCTCCTATTCATTATTCTTCATCCCATACAGCCCAGCATCGCCCTGTTCCTGCTCCCTCCCCCCCCCCCCACAGTCCAAAATCTTCCTGTTTCCCCTGTGATCTAGCTCCTCCCCTCACTCTCTTCCCCTCATACAGCCCAGCATCTCCCTGTTCCTGCTCAATCCCCCCCCCACAGTCCAACCTCTTCCTGTCTCCCCTGTGATCTAGCTCCTCCCCTCACTCTCTTCCCCTCCATACAGCCCAGCATCTCCCTGTTCCTGCTCCCTCCCCCCCCAGTCCAACCTCTTCCTGTCTCCCCTGTGATCTCGCTCCTCCCCTCACTCTCCTCCCCTCATACAGCCCAGCATCGCCCTGTTCCTGCTCCCGCCCCCCCCCCCCCCACAGTCCAACCTCTTCCTGTCTCCCCTGTGATCTAGCTCCTCCCCTCACTCTCTTCCCCTCATACAGCCCAGCATCTCCCTGTTCCTGCTCCCTCCCCCCCCCCACAGTCCAACCTCTTCCTGTCTCCCCTGTGATCTAGCTCCTCCCCTCACTCTCTTCTCCTCATACAGCCCAGCATCTCCCTGTTCCTGCTCCCTCCCACAGTCCAACCTCTTCCTGTCTCCCCTGTGATCTAGCTCCTCCCCTCACTCTCTTCCCCTCCATACAGCCCAGCATCTCCCTGTTCCTGCTCCCCCCCCACAGTCCAACCTCTTCCTGTCTCCCCTGTGATCTAGCTCCTCCCCTCTCTTCCCCTCATACAGCCCAGCATCTCCCTGTTCCTGCTCCCTCCCCCCACCCCCCACAGTCCAACCTCTTCCTGTATCCCCTGTGATTTAGCTCCTCCCCTCACTCTCTTCCCCTCATACAGCCCAGCATCTCCCTGTTCCTGCTCCCTCCCCCCCCCAGTCCAACCTCGTCCGGGCTCCCCTGTGATCTAGCTCCTCCCCTCACTCTCTTCCCCTCCATACAGCACAGCATCTCCCTGTTCCTGCTCCCTCCCCGCCCCCCTCCACAGTCCATCCTCTTCCTGTCTCCCCTGTGATCTAGCTCCTCCCCTCACTCTCTTCCCGTCCATACAGCCCAGCATCTCCCTGTTCCTGCTCCCTCCCCCACCCACAGTCCAACCTCTTCCTGTCTCCCCTGTGATCTAGCTCCTCCCCTCACTCTCTTCCCCTCATGCAGCCCAGCATCTCCCTGTTCCTGCTCCCTCCCCCCCACAGTCCAACCTCTTCCTGTCTCCCCTGTGACCTAGCTCCTCCCCTCACTCTCTTCCCCTCCATACAATTCAGCATCTCTCTGTTCCTGCTCCCTCCACCCCCACAGTCCAACCTCTTCCTGTCTCCCCTGTGACCTAGCTCCTCCCCTCACTCTCTTCCCCTCCATACAGACCAGCATCTCCCTGTTCCTGCTCCCTCCCCCCCCTCCCGCCACAGTCCAACCTCTTCCTGTCTCCCCTGTGATCTAGCTCCTCCCCTCACTCTCTTCCCCTCCATACATTCCAGCATCTCCCTGTTCCTGCTCCCTCCACCCCCACAGTCCAACCTCTTCCTGTCTCCCCTGTGACCTAGCTCCTCCCCTCACTCTCTTCCCCTCCATACAGTCCAGCAGCTCCCTATTCCTGCTTCCTCCCCCCACAGTCCAACCTCTTCCTGTCTCCCCTGTGATCTAGCTCCTCCCCTCACTCTCTTCCCCACCATACAGCCCAGCATCTCCCTGTTCCTGCTCCGTCCCCCCCCCCACAGTCCAACCTCTTCCTGTCTCCCCTGTGATCTAGCTCCTCCCCTCACTCTCTTCCCCTCCATACAGTCCAGCAGCTCCCTGTTCCTGCTCCCTCCCCCCCACAGTCCAACCTCTTCCTGTCTCCCCTGTGATCTAGCTCCTCCCCTCACTGTCTTCCCCTCCATACAGCCCAGCATCTCCTTGTTCCTGCTCCCTCCCTTCCCCCCTCCACAGTCCAACCTCTTCCTGTCTCCCCTGTGATCTAGCTCCTCCCCTCACTCTCTTCCCCTCCATACAGTCCAGCAGCTCCCTGTTCCTGCTCCCTCTTCCCCCCCATGGTCCAACATCTTATCGTTCCTGCATCCATGATTGAGCATCTCACTTCCTTTTCTTTTCTTTCCCCGCTCTGGCAGTCTAGCATCTCGTGCATCCTCTCTTCCCCACAGTCCAACCTCTTCCTGTCTCCCCTGTGACCTAGCTCCTCCCCTCACTCTCTTCCCCTCCATACAGTCCAGCAGCTCCCTGTTCCTGCTCCCTCCTCCCCCCCCCTCACAGTCCAACCTCTTCCTGTCTCCCCTGTGATCTAGCTCCTCCCCTCACTCTCTTCCCCTCCATACAGCCCAGCATCTCCCTGTTCCTGCTCCCTCCCTTCCCCCCTCCACAGTCCAACCTCTTCCTGTCTCCCCTGTGACCTAGCTCCTCCCCTCACTCTCTTCTCCTCCATACAGTCCAGCATCTCTTCATCCCCTCTATTCCTCCATAATTCAGTATCCCTTGTCCCTCCTCCTTACCCAGTGGTCCAGCATCTTGCCTTAGAATTTACCCAGTGTCTGTTTTTGCTGCAGGGAAAGTATCCTGTTACCTTATAATCTGTAACATGGGAAATGCATGTAGATGGCTTTCCATTCGGAAGACTATGAAAGGAGGGCAGGTGACGGTATTAAGTCATCTCAGTTATTGTAGTAGCCCATATTTGGGGCTTCCGAAAAAGACATTATATAAATTATGGCAAATCTAGAATATGATGGCAAAAGTAGTGACATGTATTACCCCCTTCTTGATATCGTTGCATTGGCTCCTGAGGATTCAGGTAAAGTTTTTGTGTTTGGCCTTTAAAACATTCCACAAAATTGGCTCAGTTTATTTACAAGAAAAACTGCAACCATATTGTCCAACATCTAGTGAGCAGATGAATGCCTTCGTAATTGGGCCAAAAGCTATTAGGATGGAAATATGAAAGGTAGAGCATTCTCCCGGGTGGTCCCCAACGTGCAGAGTGCCGTGCCTCTGGAACTGTAGATCTTAAGACCAGGTGGTTTAGTAGGATACAAACTGAGGAATATACAAGAAGGGCAAAATGAGCTGGTCAGGAGCGATTGGTTTTAATTGAAGAATTTAGTGACTGTGTTGGTGCTTATTTTACTGCATTTTTGATTCTTTGTTTTAAAGATTGAGAATTGTATTTATTTGTAATTGTTACAACCTGCCTTGTACACTGCTTCAGAAAGAAAAGGTGGACATTAAATGTATTGTTAAGTTTAGTAGAGGGGTAGAAGAACCTGAGCTTAGGAGGGGCAATTTTCTTTTGCTTCTCTTCTGACAGCCAGAAGCAAGCACCGAGCTCCAGCCTCGGCCCTCGGGCAGGTTAGTCCCTGCTCTGTCCATGCTAGTTCCACCCTAGTTTATTACTTCTGCTCTGTTGCCGGCATGAAAGGAGAGGAGACGATGGATCAGGGATCCGAGCACTACTACTACTGGTGATCATTTGTATAGCGCTACAAGGCACATGCAGTGCGGAGACAGTCCCTGCTCATCAGAGCTTACAATCTAGTCAAGACAAACAGCACCACAAAGCTGGGGACTAAAGTGGGGTAAGACACACATATGTGGTGAACAAGAGAGTGAGGAGCATCCTCAAAGAGGCTCTTCCTGGTCCTGCTCTGTCCACTGCCTGGGAGAGGAAGGACTAAGGCTTATGCTTCCTTCTTGTAGTGGCCAACAGCCATCCAGCGGACCCCTACGGTATAGCAAAGCCCCTGATGCTGTCTCTAGAACAGGGGTTCTCAACCCAGTCCTTGGGACACACCTTGCCACAATGAATATGCATGAGAGAGATTTGCATACAATGGAGGCAGTGCATGCAAATCTCTCTCATGCATATTCATTAGGGTAATACTGAAAACCTGACTAGCTAGTGTGCTTTAAGGAAGAGCCAGGAGGCCAACAGAGCGCAGAACACAGCTGATAAATTACTGTGCATCTCTACGGGGGAGAGAATAACATTACTGTCCCTATCTGACAACCTCGATTTCTTGACCCCATTGTATCAAATCTAGCAAGATGACACCACACTAGACGTAGGGTAGAAGGGAAAACAAAGAATACATACTGTCCACACCAGAGGTACTCGGATCCAGTCCTGGAGGGCCGCAAACCAGTCAGGTTTTCGGGATATCCCTAATGAATATGCATGAGATATATTTGCATGCACTGCCTCCATTGTATTTGACTCTATCTCATGCATATTCATTAGGGATATCCCGAAAACCTGACTAGATTGCGGCCCTCCAGGACTGGATTTAAGCACCTCTGGTCCACACGTTGTCCAGGATACAAAGGTGTCCACAAGGGCTCACCTTCACAAGATCAACACCCCTGATGCAGCCTTAGGGTCCATCAACTCACTGCAGCAGGAGCTAACCAAAGAACAGAGGACCAAAAAGCATTAGGTGGCCTCTTGAAGATAGAAAGGAGATAATATGCTGCTGCTGCTGTTACACCACAAACCCTGTATTTGGTACATAGAGAGAACTCACCAAAAAATGGAAGAAAGGGGAAAGTGCTGGATGGCAAGCTCCAAGCACACCTATAACGTCCTATGAACTCCAGAAGGAGGCGCTCTTTGGCAAGCACTACATTCAGCATTCGTAGCAAATCTGAGAGGCTGAAACCCTACTCCACATACCCTGGGGCTCAGGAATGAGGTTCACCACCATCATGCCACGGAACGAGCCAGTCCTACACATCAGAGTGACTTTGGCTCACTGTCCAATTTCACTCGTTGCCACCACTTTCACGATGTGTTTGCCAACGTGGAAGATTTACTTTCCAGGGAGTGCACCTCGCCTCACTATAAACTCTGCTCACATCCAGGGCAAAGGCGCACGTTGCTGTTACCATGGTAACCCTAGATGGAAGCATTTCACAGGCACCTGAGGGGAATCTGTGCAAATAATGAGGAATGAATGGCGGAGGCTGAAGAGACCCATTTGCTATAAAGCTTTTGACGTGCAAACATGTACGCACAGATACACACAGCCCCCCCCCTCCCCCCCCCCCCTCACTGCAAAGGCCAAAGCCAGTCTTTCATTTGCATAGGATTTTTTTCAAAGAATTTCCCCCTCTGTTTGTCCATCTCTTTCTTCTGGAAGGAAGATAATGAAAAATGTGGCAGGTTTTTCTCCGCTTTCTGGGACGGTGGATTGATATTTTTCAGAGATGATATTTAGAAGTGATTAATGAGAGATTCTTCAGTGTAGAGAGATATGGAGAGAAGTGGAGATTGCTCGCAGACTTCACTGAACTCATCCGGAGGCGGGGGCAGGGGGGATTAATGATATCAACCTAAGGAAAACTGCAATATGGTTAAGTTATAGGCACATGTCTGACCTGTCTGCTGCCTTTAGTATAATAGATCAGCAGCTACATCTTCACTGCCTTCACTCTCTCGGTATCAAGGGACTGGTGCTGTTATTCATTATGAGACATGATGGGTAAATGAGAGCTCTGCACATAGACTTCTGATCAGTCTGGTTCTTTCCACTGCAATGTTTAACTCGTATATGCATGATCCAGGGTTACTATGTCGATGGTTATATATTTGCTGGTGAAATTCATCTTTATGTGAATGTTGAGGGAGATCTTGCTTATAATAAGGAGAATAAAGACCCGTCTTTGTGGGGGTAGCAAATTGCTTAGTAATAACGCAGGTTAAAATCGAAACCAACTAAGCCAGAGCTGCTCTGGACTAGATGAAGAAATTGAGCATCCAGCGACTTCAGGAACAGAAGCTGGGAGAGGCGGTTTAGGCATCCGGCTCATAATGGAGCCCCAAGTAGTTTCCGTTATAAGATCTATGAAGGATTAGACAGTTATGCCCAGACCTGTCAAAGTTTGATTTGTCTACCATTCTCCAGGTCTTAATTACAAGTAGAATTAACTGTGCTAAATCTTTATATAAAAGACTTGCAACTGTTTCCGCTCTTCAGAGCACAGCTGTCGGGATATTTGTGTGCGTAAAGGCTCCTGACCATTTCACACTGATTCCAAAGAGTATGCACCGGCTGTCAGGCCTTTAGAGAAGGCCCAAAATTTTGAAATGCCCATCAGACAGCCTTTGAGTACCTGGCTGAAGTGTTAATGCAATACACTCCGGCGAGAATAATTTGCCTCTGTATCGCTCCATGAGTAATGTGTGCAGTCCTGGTAGGAATTAGAAAAGGAGTAGAAAAGATTGAGCAAAATGAGAAAGGGGATGGAAGGATACTCTTCTGAGGAGAGGCTAAGGAGTTAGGGCTCTTCATCTTGGAGAAGAGACGGCTGAGGGAGATATGATACAGGTCTGTAAAATGGAACGGGTAAATGTGACTTGATTGTTTAGGCGTTCGAGAAGTTCAAAGACTAGGGGACACACCATGAAATTATAAAGTAGCACATTTAAAACAAATCTGAGAAAATAGTTTTTCACTCAGCTCATAATTAAGCTCTGAAATTCATTGCCAGAGGATGTGAGAAAGGCGGAGTTTTAAAAATTCATATTTAGCTCACACCGTTCCAATAGTAGGTCAAAGCATGTTACATTCAGGCTCAGTTGGTATTTCCCTGCCTCTGAAAGACTCACAATCTGAGTTTGTACCTGAGGCAACGGAAGGTTAAATGAGCTGCCCACGATCACAAGGAGCAGCACTGGGATTCCAGCTGTTGCTTTCCTCGTTCCTAACCCACGGCTCTAACCACTAGGCAAGACCTTCACTCTAGTCAGCGTGCAAAATGCAATGAAATGTGTGCTGCCGAGTCAATGCTGACTCCTGGGGACCCAGCAGCCCCTGGGTTTTCTTGGCAAGGTGTGACCAGAGTAGATTGCCAGGCCTTTATTTCAAGGCAATGGAGGTAAAGTAATTTGCCCAAGACCGTTCTGGTCTCTTGTTCACCAGGCTGCTGCTCTAACCACTGGGCTACTCCTCCATTCCCTACTCAGCATAGTCGGGTTTAAGAAAACTATAAGACAACTTCCAGGAGGTAATATATAAATCGGAATTAAGGGAGACTTGGGGAAGCCCTAGGGGTAACCACCTGCATTGGCCGTTGTTGACAACAGGATGCTGGGCTTGATGGATCTTATTTTCTAAGAACTATTCACTCCTCGCAGCAGGGCCTTCTCTCTAAGCCCTCACTCCGCCCGTGAAGCTAACAGTTACACAAGATCAGAAAAATAACAGCACAGAATCTGATTGGTTCTCTTGGTTTGTCCATTTGACTGGGGCTTGTATGCCAAGCAAAAGAGCAATTTAATAATTGGAAATCTGCGTCGGAGGGGTGGAAACAGCAACTCATAGAAGCAGGAACCGTGATGCAGCACCGGTGAAGTTAGATAAATGCCATGTTGCAGTTTTAAACCGATTGCTGCTGGTGTAGGCCCAAAGAGGGGTGTGAGAGGCTGCAGGATGGAAGGCTCACTTAGGGCATCGTTGATCCTTGCACCGTCCCTACAGAACAGGTTTGGAAATATTAGGGAAGCCTATAGGTGGTCCCCCATCCATGTACTAACCAAGACCAGTCCTGTGTAACATCCAAGATCTGACAAGACTGGAACACCCCGGGACTCTCGTGAAAGGTCTGTCAAAGGGGAAGGTGGAATAGGGGTTCAGTGACCAAATCAGAGCAAGTCGTATCATCAGGGATGTAACTTGCAATGGCTTCAGAATGCTGGGAGGAAGCCATGAAGAGGCCATCCTGGAGTAAACATGGTTACCTTTCAGGGGTTTAAAATCACCTCAAAAAGCCAAAACTTGGGCATGTTCAACGGGCTGGTTAAGCTAAAAGTGCCTAGCTACCAGCGCTTTATTTAAAAGTGGAGATTCAGTGGCAGATATCTGGCATCCACCGCTAAAAATCCAGGCTTGCCAGATAGTGGCATCAGCATCTCGTTAATGCTGATATTCAGCTGGTAGCCAGATAGCAAAAGCTGCTTAAAGTTAGGACGGCTATTCAGCTGATCTAACTATAGCTGGTTAGTTATCCGGGTAGCGGCTAAATATCGCCACGGACGGGATAGTGGCCTCAGTACCCCCAATTTACCCACAGACCTACCCAGTTCTAAACAGGCGCTTTTTCAGCAGTCTGTATTTATGAAATCTGCACTTTCCAAACTTTTAAAATAAACAAATAAATGAATAACTAAGGGGCAGGTTTACTAACGGTTAACACTGCCCATTCATCTCTATGGGCCATTGCGGCACTTGATGCGCATTAACTTTACTTAACACACTTTAAACTTTCGTAAACATGCCCCTAAGTGGCGACACTTCGACATGTAGGTTGCGAGATAACCCACTTTGACATCTAGGTGCTGCCAGTTACACCTTCAAAGTCCCGAGCGATGCCTCTCTTTTTCAAACATGCGCCAGCCCCTTTCCCGGTACCTACAAGCTCGCTCTTCTTGCCATTGGGTGGAGAGCAGTTTTCAGCCCAGAGAACTTACCCACACTGCCAGTATCCTTTCAGAGGTTCCATAGAAAAGCAAACATCCTCCTATGCTATTTCTTTATCATTTCCTAATACTACATTTACATCTTTCTAGATTTATAACCTGCATGCACCATCTGAAAGAATCTCACTCTTTGGACTTTGGAGCAGTAAATCTAGAATATGACAGCTGAAATTTAATGCTAAAAAATTCAGGGTCGTGCATTTGGACTGCAAAAATCCAAAGGAGCAGTGTAGGGGGGTGAGATACTTCTGTCCACAAAAGAGAAGCAGGACCTGAGAGTAATTGTGTCTGATGATCTTAAAGTAGCTAAAGAGGTAGAAAAGGCAACGGCAAAAGCTAGAAGGATGCTTGGGTGCATAGGCAGAGGAATGGCCGGCAGAAGAAAGGAGGTGACAGTACCTCTATATGTGTCTTTGGTGCGACCTCATTTGGAGTATAGTGTGCAATTCTGGAGACCGCACCTTCAAAAGGATATAAACAGGCTGGAGTCAGTACAGAGGGTGGCTATTAAAATGGTGAGTGGTCTTCATTATAAAGTATATGAGGACAGACTTAAGGATCTTAATATGTATACTGTGACAAGGAAGTCTGTTTTGAGCCTATGAGTATAGAAAAGGCCAATGACTTTAACTTAGAAAAAGGAGAAATCCCTGCAGGGCATGGATTTCAGGCCCCTCATAGAGAAAGAAACCTGAGGGAGAGAAAGTTCAGGCAGCCACACCCTAACACCTATGACGTAACTGCAGGCTTGAGAGGTGATTACAATCACCTGGGAGGAGTGGAGGAAGGGCTGGAGCTCTGGAAAGGGAAATATAAACCCCTGCTAAAGCAGAGGAAAGAGGAAGCTTGGAGGAAAGGAGAAGCTCAGAGGAAAGGAGAAGCTCAGGAGGTTCGGAAGACTCAGAGGATTCAGGGGAATCAGGAGTGGAACCAGGAGTACCTGCAGATCTCCATGAGAGAACCCAGAGAGGAATACAGAGAGCTGTTCCAGAGAGACGGGAAGGAGACAAGGAACCGTAGCGAGCACAACCAGGGAGAACTGCCCAGTGCTTCAGGTACTGACTGTCTTTATCGGGGAGAGTTGAGCTCAGGAGAGACATTAGAACCCCCAGGGAGGCTGTATTCTGAGCACTGTGTCCAGAGCTCAGAACAGGACACTGCCCTAACAACACCAGAGGATATGCAGATTGAGTTGGCAGGGGAGGAATTGCAAGATCTAGATATCCCCATGGACTGTACCCTGTGTCAAGCTACAAGCATGGAATCATTATGCTAAAGGCTAGCACTGAATGAGAAAGTCTCCTAGAAGCAGGTAACTGGAATTGAGCCAGGAGTTGGGTTTGAAGAAAACTCCACGTGTTTGCATTTCTCAGGAAAGTGCTGAGTCACGCTGAAGAGAAAGCTTGTGAATGTTTGATACTTGTTTTCTTATTTTGAGTTTAAAACCTATCCTGAAAGGAAGGAGGGAAAGAAGAGGTTGTTCCAGAGGAACTGAGTTATTCTTTTGCTGTTAAGTGCTTCACAAACACAAGGTTAAAAAGAAGTATTTTTACCTTGATGAGCAGAGCTGTTTCTCTAAGGACTGAGCAACTTTGTTAACCATCTGCATGTGTTTAAAAGAATGTGATGCAGTTATACTGATCTAAATGCTCTGTTGCAAACAATCCTGAATGGACAAAATTCCTGTGTACAGTTTACTTGAACTTTACTTTAAAATAAATTCTGTCATTTGCCTTAACTACACTTCTTCTTAAGAGCCAAACTACGTGTCCCAGAATCCACATGAGGAAAAGCTAGTTTATTTGAGCTCACCAAGAGAAGTTCTCCATTACCTCGCCCCTCTAAGCCAGAGGCCAGGGGCAAGGGCGTGACAATACCTTAGAGGAAAGGTGGGATAGAGGTGATATGACTGAGACGTTTAAATACCTCCGTGGCATAAATGTACAGGAGAAGAGCCTCTTTTGATTGAAAGCAAGCTCTGCTACAAGGGGACATGAGATGAGAGTGAAAGGGGATAGACTCTGGAATAATATGCAGAAATATTTCTTTACGGAAAGAGTGGTGGATCCGTGGAATAGTCTCCCAGTGGAGGTAGTAGAGGACAGTAACTGAATTCAAAAAAGCATGGGACAAACACAGAGGATCTCTAAAGGAAAAAAGGGGACTGTTGTAGTTGATATGGAAGGACAGACTAGATAGGCTGTGTGGTCATTTTCTGCCATCATGTTTCTATGTCTTGGGATGGTTCACCCTGGCTTCTCTGGGCAGGTTGGACAAGAGAATGTGGGTACATATGCAGAAAGTGTCTGAGTTTGTGGGATATAATACTATTTTAACATTTACTTACTCTGTCTATATTTTCTGTAATTTTTTTGTTTAAAAGATTATTTCTATGGCTATTCAAAATGTTTTACTAATACTACTTTGAAGAGCTGATCTATAAGTTAAAATATCACTCTCTCACCTCACTTAGGCGTTTATCTCATAGTAAATTGATGAGGATATTTTGGGAGATCCTTTCTCCAAAAATACTGACTCCAAGCATAGTATTACATTCCCCATACTCAGATGCCTTCCCCATATGTAGCCACCAGGGCTGTACCGAAGGGGCACTGATGTCTTACTGTGGTTATAGGAAGCCCAACAAAAGCGAGTTTCTGTAGACAACTGGGCGGGTGGGTGGGGGGCACCAGGATCAGCAGCTGCACAAGGCCCATTGCTAGCTCGGTACTTTCCTGGGACCCACATAAGAACATAAGATATGCCATACTGGGTCAGACCAAGGTTCATCAACCCCAGTATCCTGTTTCCAACAGTGGCCAATCTAGGTCATATGTACCTAGCAGTTTCCCCAAAAGACACAGGTTCCACAATGCTTGTACTGGGACAAGCATTGATATCCTGGGTCCCTTCTTAATAATGGTTTATGGATCTTTCCTCCAGGAACTTGTCCAAACCTTTTTTAAACCCAGTTACACTAACAGCTTTTACTACATCCTTCGGTAACAAATTCCAGAGTTTGATTACACGTTGAGTGAAAAAATATTTTCTTTTATTAGTCTTAAATAGTTTACCCTATAGCGTCATTGCATGTCCCCTAGTCTTTCTATATACTGATAACGTAAACAATCAATCTACGTTTACCCGTTCCACTCCGTTCATTAATTTATAGACTGCTATCATATCTCCCCTCAGCCATCTCTTTTCCAGGTTAAAGAGCCCTAACCTTTTTAGCCTTTCTTCATAGGAGTATCCTTCCATCCCCTTTACCATTTTGGTGGCTCTTCTCTGAACAATTTCTAATAACGCTATATTCTTTTAAAGATACGGCGACCAGAATTGCATACAATATTCAAGGTGCAGTCTCACCATGGAACGATATAGAGGGATTATAATATCTTTTGTTTTATTTTCCATTCCTTTCCCTATGATACCTAGCATTCTATTTGCTCTCTTGGCCGCCGCTGCACACTGGGCCGAGGGTTTTAACATGTTATCCACAATGACGCCTAAATCTTTTTCCTGGGTGGTGATTCCTAATGTGGAACCTTGCATCGTGTAACCATAGTTTGGGTTGTTCTTCCCTAGGTGCATAACTTTGCACTTGTCCACATTAAATTTCATCTGCCATTTTGATGCCCAGTCTTCCAGTTTATCAAGATCCTCTTGCAATTTTCCACAATCCTCTTGGGTTTTAACAACTTTAAATAGTTTTGTGTCATCTGCAAATTTGATAACCTCGCTCGTTATTCCACTTTCCAGGTCATTTATGAACATGTCAAAAAGCAGCGGACCCAGCACAGATCCCTGGGGTACACCACTATTCACCTTTCTCCATTGGGAAAATTGGCCATTTAGCCCTACCCTCTGCTTTCTATCTTTTAACCAGTTCCTGATCCACAATAGTACACTGCCTCCTATCCCATGACTCTTTAGTTTTGCCAAAAGTCTCTGATGAGGGACCTTATGTTTTTATTTATTTATTTATTTAACAGTTTTTATATACCGCACTATTCATCATCAGTGCGGTTTACATTAAACAACAACATACCTGTCAATATATAACTGATCTAGGTTTACAGATAACAGGGAAGGTAAACTGGGTGCGAACTGGGGATAACTATATACAATTAAATATGTTACATCAAGGTTTGGTATTTGACGAAATGCAGTATTTTCACATTTTAAACCTTTGTTCTGGGTTGTTGTTATATGTAAGAGTTAGATGGCTTGTCAAAGGCTTTCTGAAAGTCCAGATACACAATATCAACCGACTCACCTTTGTCCACCTGTTTATTCACACCTTCAAAAAAAACATAACAGATTAGTAAGACAAGATCTTCCTTGTCTAAAGCCATGTTGGCTGTCTCCCATTAGGCCATGACTATCTACATGCTGAGTAATTTTATTCTTTATGATGGTTTCTACCATTTTTCCCGGTACTGACATCAGGCTCACCGGTCTGTAGTTTCCCGGAACACCCCTGGAACCCTTTTTAAAAATTGGTGTTACATTGGCGATCCTCCAATCTTCAGGTATTAGAGATGATTTTAATGGTAGTTCACAGATTACTAATAGCAGGTCTGCAATCTCATATTTCAGTTCTTTCAACACCCTTGGATTTATATCATCCGGCCCAGGTGATTTGCTACTCTTCAGTTTATCTAATAGTTGTAATACATTTTCCCGATGTATCGATATTTCCTTCAATTTTTCCGCACCTTTAAATACCACTTCAGTCATGGGTAACATCCCTACAACTTCCTCAGTAAAGACCGAAGGAAAGAATTCATTCAGTCTCTCCGCTATCGCCTTGTCGCCTCTTAGTGCCCCTTTAACCCCTCTATCATCTATTGGACCAACTGACTCTCTCACAGTTTTTTTGCTACGAATGTACTTGAAAAAGTCTTTATTTCACTTTTTTTGCTTTCACAGCAAGCTTCTTCTCAAATTCTCCCTTTGCCTGCCTTATCAATGCCTTGCATTTGACTTGCCAGTGCTTGTGCTGTTTCCAGGTTTCATCGTTTGGCTCTTATTTCCATTTCCTGAGAGCTGCTTTTTTGGCAACAACAGCCTCTCTGACCTCACCTTTAAACCATGCTGGCAGTTTTTTGGACTTCCTTCCACTTTTCTTAAAGCATGGAATACAGCTGGTCTGGGCTTCCAAGATAGTATTTTTCAACAACACCCAAGCTTGATGTAAGTCTTTAACCCTTGCAACTGCTCCTTTTAGTTTTTTCTTAACTATTTTCCTCATTTTATCATAGTCTCCCTTTCGAAAGTTAAAAGGTAGTACTGTGGATTTCCTTACTATCCCTCCTAAACTAATTAAATCATATGCGATCATGCTATGATCACTATTGCCAAGTGGCCCCAACACCCTTATCTCTTGCACTAGATCTGGTGTTCCACTAAGGACTAGGTCTAATATGGCTTCCCCTCTGGTCGGTTCATGAACCAGCTGCTCTAAGAAGCAGTCATTTATTTTATCTAGGAACTTTATCTCCCTAGCATGTCCTGCCGTGACACTGACCCAGTCGATACCGGGGTATCACCCATTATTATTACTGCGCTGTAACTTTTGTTAGCTTCCTTGATTTCTTTGAGCATTTCATCATCCATTTGTTCATTCTGGCCAGGCGGTCGATAGTACACCCCCACTGCCATCGCCTTCCCCTTTTTACATGGAATTTCAATCCATAGAGATTCTACAGCAAATTTTGTTTCCTGCAAAACTTTAATCCTTTCTGACTCAATGCTCTCTCTAACATAGAGCGCAACCCATCCACCAGTTTGATCAGCTCTATCATTACGATATAATTTGTACCCAGGTATCACAGTGTCCCACTGGTTGTCCTCCTTCCTCCATGTCTCTGAGATTGCAATCATATCTAACCTCTCATTTAGTGCTATATATTCTAACTCTCCCATCTTATTTTTTAGACTTCTAGCATTTGCATACAAGCATTTTAGAAACTGTATTTTATTCAGATTAATTTGGCTATTGGTAGACATGGGTAATTTGGGATTTTTAAGCTCTGTTTGCTCCATACTCGAGAGCATTTGGGCTACTTTACTCTTTTTTGGAACCTCTCTGCTTTTGGTAGTATCCTTCAAGGATTCATTCTTTTGAACTATCCGCTCTTGGGCGACTGTCGGCTTTCCCCTATTATCTAGTTTAAAAGCTGCTCTCTCTCCTTTTTAAAGGTTGTAACTTATTATGAAATTTAAACTACAAGCTCTCTTCTGGGTTCTAAATTTAACCAGAAAGCTCTCTTCTGTGTTTTAAATTTAAACTAAAAGTACTTTGCTGATGCTAGGCCCTGAGTGACTATTAAATTTAAACTACAAGCTCTCTGCTGGGTATGAAATGTAACCAGAAAGTTCTCTTCTGTGTTTTAAATTTAAACATAAACTGCTGCTACTAGGCCCTGACTGATTTAACAAAAAACAGTGGGTTCACAGATTAATTAGCTTTAATACAAAGAATTCCTTTCAGAAAATTCCCAGAAGTATATACTCACAATTGCAGATCTCTATCCAGAAGTAACAGTCCCCTTTTCTAGTCCTTCAAGACTGAGGATCACAGAGCTCTGGTTGAGCGATTTATGCCTGTGCTGCTGAGGTAAGCTGTGACCAACTTCCTGGGTGATTCACTCCTCCAGTTCATCCAGAGATGTTTCTGGTTGTCAAACTTGTTTGAGAGATTCCCATTTTCTTCCATTTAATCAAATGTTGTTACTTTCTCTTCCTTTTGTTAGCTATTTATTGTCCTTCAAACAGACAGACAGACCCAGAGCCCTCTTGCATAACTTCTCTAACAGGCTATACGCTAGAAAGCATACGGAAGGTTTGCCAATAACTAGGACCCTCACCGGGCCAAGCAGCGTTTTGGGTAGAGGTATTGTAGGACAACTCCCCCATGAGGAGAGACGGCTGAGGGGAGAAATGAGAGAGGTCCATAAAATCCTATATGGAGCAGAAGAGGTAAACGCCTCCAGGCGTCGAACTTGGCGCCCTCGCAGACACCTCGCGGAGCGCAACCAAAAGACCCTGGTTCCACCTCTACAACGTAAGCATCTACCCTGCTGCTGCATTGCATTGCTCTGAACTCCATTGCTACTACACTGCTTGCAATTAACACTCTGCCTCATTGCTTGTAGCGTTGTTATAACATTACTTGTAACACAGCATACTCTACCTGGCCTGTTGTACCCAACGCTACCTCATTACCTGTATTTTAACACTGCTGCCCTATCGCTTATAACATTGCTACAACGCTACCTGTAAAATAGCATGTTCTGCTTAGCCCACTGCAATATAACGTTTACCCTGTTTTACCCTCTTCTTACCCTATTTTACCCTGTCCTACCCCTGTTTTGCGCATACTTCCACCCTCTATGGTTGTCTTGATTAGATTGTAAGCTCCGACGAGCAGGGACCGTCACTCTTATATGTCTGTACAGCGCTGCGTATGAGTAGCGCTTTATAAATGTTAAATAGTAGTAGTAGAATTGTTCTTAAGTACAAGGACTAGGGGACATGCCATGAAGCTATAAAGTAGTATATTAAAACAGATCGGAGAAAATATTTTTTCTCTCAGCGTATAATTAGTCTTTGAAACCCATTGCCAGAGGATGTGGTAAAAGCTGTTGGTATAGCTGGGTTTAAAAAAAGGTTTAGACAAATTCCTGGAGATAAAATCCATAAACCATTCTTAAAGTAGGCCAGAAGAAACCCCTCGCTTCTCCCTGGGGATCAGTAATATGGAACTGGTTACTTCTGGGATTTGCCAGATACTTGTGACCTGGATTGGACATTGCTGGGAAGAGGACACTGGGTTTGATGGACCTTTGGTCTGACTCACTGTGGCTGTTCTTATGGGTGGGTCAATGTTGCAGCCGAGCCTGGGGAAGTCCCTCTCATTAGCTTTCTAATGACACGGCTGTCCAGGGGCAGGCCACGTGACAACAACCAAGGGTCCCCACAGCCTACAACTGGTTTCTTGCCCTTTATTTCCACCTATCCAAACAAATGTATGTGACGTAGTTGCTGCCTTTTTCCTGTCCTTTAGAATTCTTCATGAGTGCCCAGAAAGAATATTCCACCACCAGCAACACCATCCAGACGGAGGGCACCATCTCTTCAGCGGTTGCCGAGAGCCAGCATCAGCCAGCCGTGGAGGATGGGACGCCAGCCGTGGAGGATGAAGTCAAGAAGGTAACAGCGGGAGGGACTGAGCAGGCCTCAGAAGGTCACGGGGTGCACTGGGAACGTTCAGAGATAGTATCAAAAACCACTGAGCCAGGAGACCCGAACATTGCCCTCCCTTATCCTGCTGTGCAGGTTTTGGGTTCAGCTTCTGTGGAGCTGGGTAGAGGAACTGTCTAACGGGGCTGAAAGTTTATATCGAATTCCAGCTGTTCTCACTGAGGGTTGAAACTAGAGGAGTCACTTTACTTCACGGTGCCTCAGTTGCTAATCTCTGTGTTACGCTCGTGTCCCTATGCCTTAGTCATTGACTCTGCGTGACCCCAGGATTTGCAAGTATTTCTATAACAGGTCAACTAGGTTGAGAGGCCAACCAGGCACATGTTCTAAGTCTCTTTTGAAAAGCAAAAGAGCAAAAGCAGCCAAAATTGCAGCTATAACGAGCCCATGTATATTTGTTCTGGCTCAGGAGGCCTGTACAGTATGCGCCAATTCTAGAAAGAATGTGCGTAAATAGCAACTCTGCCAAAGGCTGTCCAGAGTCTGCCATCTGAACACACAGCCAAGTTGCATAAAAGTTTGCATGTTCTTACCATTGCTTGTACTTTTAGGAGGGGGGGGGGCATTTCATATGTGGCATCTTACACGTGTCTCCTGGCATAGATGTGTGAGAAAGTCTTTAGAACTCTAAACACCAGTGTGGTTGAGGCAGGGAATTTGATCCGGGATGTCCAAGTGTTAAAGTTCTCTACGCTCACTGTAGGGTGTTACGTCCAGCTCACAGCTGGAAACAATGATTTTACAGCTGTTCTGGGGAGAACTCAACCAGAAATACATATAACAAGAAAGTGAGGTTACTTACCTGTAACAGAGGTTTTCTGTGGACAGCAGGATAAGACAGCCACACATGGATGATGTCATCTGATGGCGCAATGGACGGAATTGCTCTCCCATAGCTCAGAAGAGTCGGAGGACTCTTTTGGGCATGTGCCAGCCCTCCACTGGAGTGCCCAACTTTTTCCCTCCTCAGTCCATTCTCCAGTTGTAGGCAGGTTCATCCTAGAGGAGAGGCGGGAGGGTTCGTGTGGCTGACTTATCCTCATCCAGGGAGAACCTCTGTTACAGGCAAGTAGCCTCACTTTCTCCATGGACAAGCAGGATGAGTCAGCCACACATAGGTGACTCCCCAGCTGAAGGGCTGTGAAGGAACATGTTTTGGTCTGATTTTGTCCACCCTTCACAGCCCGTGAGGTGCTGCAGTAGGATGGACATTCAGATTAGATCGGGTAACTAGTAGAGGCGTTTAAGTAGCACAATCATGCCAATGCTCATGTGGTCCGACAGACAGCAAGCCGGTACATATAACTGCCCCAAGCCTATTGAAGGATGGCAGGGAGCTTGGAGCATTAATAGCAGCCAATGGAGCCCGCAGTGAGGGCTGGACACCAAGATTATATAGATTGCATAGGGTCACCAGGTGACTGTGTTCCAGCAGTCAGGGGGAGTGCTTTCAAAGGGAGCGCTTCCAGAGGCAAGAAACCATACTGTGGGCATGTACTGGGTTTAACCCAGGGATCTGGGTGGCCAAATTTGCTCCTATGTGTTTATGACCCATGGTTCCAGACCGGGTGGGACTATTGGGGTTAACCATTGGGGTAAACTGCGATTTAAGGCTCAACAGCAAAATAAGGGACCACATGGCCTTTTGGTGACTGTTGGCCTCCTGGTACCAGGAATATGCATCTTGACACAGTCGACTGGGATTAAGTACTTAATGGCTTGAAATATCATGACGAGTCACAATGGTCCATTTGGTGTAGGTAAGAGAGGTCTGTGCCCTATGCGGTATTGGGCTTCACCCTAAGAGTGGGCTATCTTTCATTTACGGAGCACTGTATCTGGATGCTGCTTTTATCTCAATGGTTCAATGAGGAAACTTTCCCCTCCAGGTAAAAAGCATTGAGGGGTCCCCCCAATGTCTCTCCTTGTTCTTCAGGGGTTTAGGGTATGGTTGATGGGGCATCAAGGTGTGAGATGGTAGCTGATAGTGTTCTTCAAGGATACATCCTTCCAAACCATGTGTTACTATCCCGGTTAAGGTGGAGCCAATCCCTTCGGAAAAGCCCTTCCCTTCCCCAGAATGTTGCGCTGTTCCTAACAAATCCTAAACCTTCTTCTTTGCACCATCATCTCATCCATGCATTGAGACTCTGGAGTTCGGCATGCCTTTTGGATCCTGCGCATGGAATGGGAAGCATTTTGAGCAATGCCATCCTGGAAGTTCTGGATTTCAGCTTCCTACCTAAAAGCCTAAATTTGGCCTCCAAAACCTCCCTACCACACTTTCCTATGTCATTGATACCAACATATACCAAGACAACAGGCTACACCCCCAGCGCTATCTAAAACCTTGACTAGCTGGCACATGAGGTCCGTTAATGTCACACCAGGTGGGCATATTACCAGGTGATCCTCATGTCCACCAGCCACCCAGCTATCTACATGCTTAAATATTGAATCGCTAACTATGACGGCTGTCCTAACCCTTCCCTCATGGGCACATGGCCCTGAAGAAACCTCCTCTGTGCGACGGGGTTTTGCATCACCTGGATGACAGGTCCTAGCTACAGGATCACTTCCTGCCACACCAAGGTTATGCTCTCCTTTCACACGACCTCTCTCCTCCATGGCAACTGAGAGGCTGCCAGACTGGAGTTAGGACTTCAGTACTACGTTCCTGTAGTTCTCGTCTATATACCTTACTATCTTCCTTATGTCCTCCAAGTCTGCCACTCTAGCCTCCAGAGATTGGACTCATTCTCTGAGGACAAGAGCTCCTTGCACCTAATGCACATGTAAGACCCTCACCAACTTGGAGAAAATTGTACACGTGACACTCAATGCAAAAGACTGGATAGCCTCCATCTTGCTGCTGGACTGCTGTCTGCATCTTAGTTTTAAGGTTTTGTTTAGCTATTTAAGTTGTCTACTTACTTAAAGTTGCTAGGGATACTTGTACTGATACCTAGCAAAAACTGACTTGCTATACAGTGCCCTGAATTATGCTTCTAAGGTAACCTCTTAACAATTTCCTGTGTGATTCACACAGTCCTTGTTTGATAGAGGGAGCCTTTCAAATTTCCCCTTTGACATGTCACTTGGCATTAACACCTATTTAAATAGTATCACGGGTCTTTTGCATCCTAGCTGGAAGGCCTCTTTGTAAAAGTCTCTAGAAACAACTTATTTATTTCTACTCAAATAATATTTACCCTATTCTTCCTTCTGTGCTAAGCTATACTCTAATTTGATTTCAGCTAAAAACTCTCTTGGGCTACTGACTGGAGTTTAAATTTAATTTAAAATCTCTCTAGGGCTATTGAGCCCTGAGTGAGTTAGCAAATACACTGGATTCTAATACACAGATTTATCAACTTTAACCCAAAGAATTCTCTTTTCCCTAGGATTTAGAGAATTTCCCAGAAGTAATGAAATACTTACAAGTGCAGATTTCTTTCCAGCGGTAGCAGTCCCTTTTGGTAGTCCTTCAAGGGTTGTTCTTTCCAAAGAGCGTGATTCTATAACAGCCCCGTCCGGCCTGCAGAAACGTCTAACCTGACAATGGGCATGTAATAAACCTGATTCCAAAACCAGGGGTATAGATGCACCTGCGGTTCATGAATCAGGGAGATATACGTCCTTGGCAAGGACT
Source organism: Ichthyophis bannanicus (assembly GCA_033557465.1). NCBI lineage: Eukaryota > Metazoa > Chordata > Amphibia > Gymnophiona > Ichthyophiidae > Ichthyophis > Ichthyophis bannanicus. Next base: position 21,895,182 of record CM066042.1, read on the forward strand.
AGTCCCTGTGCCCACTGTATTCTGACAAGATAGATGCTTTCCGTCTCTGTGTGGCCACGCCCCCTGGCAAAATGTACATCCCATAAACTGATGTTCACGCTGACAGTGGTGTGCTCATGCAAACAGCACATTAATACGGTTGAAACAAATACGGTCCTGCAAACCAGACTATATATACTAGTCTATTGTATGCCCATAACACTACAAGGTTATGTACGTGCACCAAAGCTATTGTAGAAGCAAGTGGAAAGTGAGATGTTTGTCCAGACAGACCCTGCAGCAAAACAAACATGGCATGTGAAGATCACCTTAATAACTGCAGTCACAGATAACATGCTGCAGTCAGAGATGGATCAGCGCTGTTTGCACTGCAGCGTGCCCCCACTCCGAGGGTCCCCCACCATTGACAGGGACGTGCCCTACTACGTTCCTGCAGAGCAGTTTTTCAGAATATACTGCCAATTCACATTGGCTCCTGGTGATGCTGTGGTCAGCCCTATGGTCAGCACACCAGGGCCTCCCCTGCACCCCCATACCACACACACACACTCTTGCTTGCAGTCACAAATAACATACCTATGCCAAAACCATGCCCTGCTGGTAAGACATAATGGCACGGCGTCTCAGGACAGCACATCTGCTCTGCATTTCTCAGCCAAGCACGAATCTGCTCCGTACCACCTCACGTACCATCCCTACATCTACATTCCCATCTTTCCCAACACTGGAATTGTTTGGGAAGCCTAGAATAGCCCCTTTAACCCAAACAGCAAACGTCAGCATTGCCAGAATAAAGACTATTGCAGTGCTTTATATTTCTGTAGGGATGTTTTTTATTGTTCCCTAACCTTACAAACGCCCCTCTCCTATGCATCTTGTGCCCTCCCAGACAGCAGACGTTTCACAGCCGTTCATCTCTATGGGACGTGTTGAAGATACATTTCTCATATGATTCAATCCATAAGTAAAAAAAAAAAAAAAAAAAAAAAAAATTTTTTAAATTTGTATAAAGTTGATGCATTTGTATAAAGTTCTGATACATCCACCTAATCAAGATGGATGACATCACTGTTAGAATTCTTAATTATACTGTTAAATGTAAAAAGTTAACCTCTGTTCCATGTAAAACGTCTAGGACATGTACTTTCATGTACCTTAACAACTTTTCTGTTCAATGTAAACCGCACTTATAAATAAATAAATAAATAAATAAGTGCTGGCCTTATTCCATGTTGCCGCTGGTATGATGTAGGCGTCTGCGGGAAACACTCAGGATGTACACGGCCTTTCCTGATTACACTTCCCATGTCTTTGCGGATTGCCATGCGCCTGTTCCACCCCCTCCCGCCCACGCTCTCAGATCCCCATTTTCATGTCAAGTACGTGCACGGCCACGTGGTTTAGGAATAAGAGCCTAAATGTTTTCGCAAGAAAAACATCTATCCCGCACATCCAGGCAACCTATTTGCATTTCGGAATGACCCCCTAAGTGCATAACTTTGCACTTGCCCACATTAAATTTGCCATTTGGACATCCAATCTTCCTATTTAAAGGTCCTCTTGCAAGTTTTCTCAATCCTCTTAACAACTTTGAATAATTTTGTGTCATCTGCAAATTAGATGATCTCACTTGTTATTCCCATTTCCAGGTCATTTATGAATATGTTAAAAAGCAGCGGACCCAGCACAGATCCCTGGGGTACTCCACTATTCACCTTTCTCCATTGGGAAAATTGGCCATTTAGCCCTACCCTCTGCTTTCTATCTTTTAACCAGTTCCTGATCCACAACAGCACACTGCCTCCTATCCCATGACTTTTTAATTTCGCCAAGAGTCTCTGATGAGGGACCTTGTCAAAGGCTTTCTGAAAGTCCAGATACGTTATATAAACCGACTCACCTTTGTCCACCTGTTTATTCACTCCTTCAAAAAAACATAACAGATTAATAAGACAAAACTTTTCTTGGCTAAAGCCATGTTGGCTTTACACGAAAGCTGACACTAAAGCAGAGCGGGGTGCGTTTGGAAATGTAACTGTGGACACTGCTAATGGCCTTATGTAGTTACATAACACAACATGTGACAGTGACTTACTGCAAGAATTTTTTAGGTTTGTGTCATGTTGCCACCTTTTGTTTATATTGGAAACTGCATGTACAAGATGTCAGCTATCCTTAGGGTCACCAGGAGTTGGCATTGACTGAAGAACATAAGAAATGCCAACTGAGTCAGACCAAGAGTCTATCAAGCCCAGTATCCTGTTTCCAACAGTGGCTAATCCAGGTCACAAGTACCTGGCAGGTTCCCAAAAGGTAGACAGATTCCAGGGGTAAGCAGTAGAATTCCCCATTCCACTTTAATTATGGTTTATGGACTTTTTTTCCAGGAATTTGCCCAATTCTCTTTTAAACCCAGCTACACTAAACTTTTACTACATCCTCCATCAACGAATTCCAGCGTTTGATTATGTGTTGAGTGAAAAAATATTTTCTTCTATTACTCTTAAATGGGCTAAATTGTAGCTTCATTGCATGTCCCCTAGTCTTTCTATATTCTGATGACATAAACAATCGACCTACGTTTACTGGTTCCATTCCATTCACTAATTTATAGACCTTTATCATATCTCCCCTCAGCCGTCTCTCTTCCAGGTTGAAGAGCCCTAACCTTTCTAGCCTTTCCTCATAGGAGTATCCTTCCATCCCCTTTACCATTTTGGTGGCTCTTCTCTGAACCTTTTCTAATAACGCTATACCGTTTTTAAGATACGGCGACCAGAACTGCACACGATATTCAAGATGCGATTGCACCATGGAACGATATAGAGGCTTTATAATATCCTTGGTTGCTTTCTCCATTCTTCTATTTTGTGTATTTTGCAAACTAATAAGGGTCAGCCAACAAGCTGTAGGTGACTGCAGTTCTGTGCTTAACACAGATTGTAATCTTTGCATTGATTGGCCAAATGTAGGGCAGAAGCTGCGTATTTTCAGAGTTCTGATTTTACAGTCTGAGAACTCTCCATTTTAAGTAAGACCTCTTAGATAAACCTGCAGCTTCCTCCCACTTGTCTCTGTAAGACTCAACAAAATGTGTTACATTGTCATTTGGTCCGGCTGAGGATTAGAACAGGACCCGAGTCCAGTGCTTCCCAATCTTTGGCTGTAGGGTTGCCAACTTTTGTACAAGTCATAACTGGACACCTGCCCATGCTAACTGCAATGCGATCACCACTCGCCCCCTGCCCCCACCCACCCCAGTCTCCACCCCAACCCGCATTAAGCGGCTAGCAAGGGAGTTTTAGCACAGCTCGTGGTAATGGTTACCGTGGTGGGCATAGCATGCAGTAGATCCTGCGCGAAACACGAGCGCAATTTAATAAACATGCTCCAAAGTGCAATAACCCTACCTATGAAAAGACAGCACTACAGATATGACTCTGGGTCCTTGAATACCCCATATTCATCCTATTCGGGGACCACAACAAATGGGACTGCTTCAGATCTCTACGCAGGATCTACATGGACAGATCCTCACCTAATGCAAAATAAGAAACAGAAACATCAAAAAGCTGGACTCTATGAGAGTGCAAGACTGGAAAAAGAGAAACCCAAATGCATTCCCTCCTGTGTTTTGCAAAATACAAAAAAGAAAGAGGCAGATTTTTTCAAAGCTGGCATATTCCAGTCCTTTAAAGTTGAAAATTAAGGGCCTGATATGCTGAGGCATTTACATGATCTGCAGACCTGCATTAGTGCCACTGGATATCCGTGGGGGCCGCCGCTACATGCCCCGATGCTATGTGGTTAGCGTTGAGGTGTGTCGTGGGCATTCTGGGGTGGAGCAGAAGCAGAGCCGATATTGAGCCGCTGTTCGGTTAGCGACCTTTGGATGAAGTTCGGCAGGGCAAAGGCTGGCCTAAGTTTATATGCATTGAATTTCCGGGCTAGTCTTCAGCGGTGACGGCTATGTGATTTACAAGTGCTAGAAGCCACTGCTGAATATCAGGCCCTAAGTTTTGCCTTTTCTACCTTTGTTGTCTGAGCATTTAATGAAGGGGCAAATGCGTAGCTGGAATCAAAAGAAGTACTGAGAAAGAAATATTTAACATCATATAAACAGGCTGTGATAGCAAAGGGTTAATGTGATCAAAGCAAACACCATCAACGTGTTTATTCTTTAACCTAAAAGAGATCTATAGAGGTAACAACCACTTCGCTTTTCCAGCCTCTTCTCCCGCCTGTTATTGTTCACAGATACTACCACCGTTCTATCTCTGCATCCACGGTCGCACAGATCATTTATAAATCCAACAAACGAGGAGGTGATAAAAGCAGTTAGAGTAGCTGGGCTTAAAAAGATTTGGACAAGTTCCTGGAGAAAAAGTCAATAGATTTAAGACAGACCTGTGGAAAGAGGTGTAAGCCACATGGAAACCGCAGTGAGCACTAAGAGGCAGAGCTCAATCCCTGAGCTGATGTCGGCAGTCCCGACAGTCAACAGCGGCAGCCTCAATGTGAGAAACACTACTTGGCTGGGCTTTGGGATTTCTTTGAGAGCACAGCTCTGCAGCTGCAACTGTGAAACATGCAGAGACTTTGCTGGCATTGCAGCGAGGCTGGATGAAAGTAGAAAGATCGCTCCGTAGCCTCCCATGAGAGCCAGTGCTGGTGCTCCTTGTCGTGGACTGGCAGTAATGCTAACCACAAGCTTCAGGTCCTGCACTGTAGTGCATGTGCCTCTGATTCTGACCAACCAACTCACTGCACTAGAGGACCCCACCCCTTCAGTTCTCCATGCCTGACTGCGACATAAAGGTAAATATGGCACTAGCAGCACACCACGAGAGGGAAGGAGGGAGGTCTGGCATCTTTGGTACCCTGCGGTGAAGCTGAAACAAGTTGAAAATTTAACACTTTACAGTGTGACACATTGGCACGTTTCCCTCACTCACAGGACCAGACATTTGGGGGCTTCATCTCTATGTGTCATAGGAAGTGTCGAGGGGGCGGGGGGCTCCTCATATGTGCGAGTGTCAGTGAGTGCATATGTTCGCATCTTTCTGTGTGTCATGGAGACTGCTGGAGGCTACATACATGTGAGTGCACCATGGGGCCTTTCAGGTGCTACATGCATGCATGGGTGAAGGTCTGTATGTGCATGTTTCTGTCATGGGGTCTATTGGGGGCAATGTGTGCATCTGTATTATGGAGAGTGTTGGGGCTGCATGTGTGTGTGTGTCTGTGTGCATGAGGCATGTTGCCGGCAGGGCTGTATATGTTAATATCTGTTGGGGACTCTGTGTGCATGTGAATGGCACACAGAGGAACACATTTCCCCATCCTTCATGTGCACAGCTATACATATCTGAGTTTGTGTGTATGTGGAGGAAGAGTTCCAAGGGTATGGTAGTAGGAGCTGGATGAGTAATCTTTATAACTAGTGTTGTCTATATATATGTCTCTCTCTTCAGACAGTGGGTGTGTGGGTGCGGTACCTGTGGGTGTGTGAGTGTGGTGCAGTGTGGGGATGGGATGCCTGCCTCTGTGTGTGTGTGTGGGGGGGGTGCATTCCTGTGTGCCTGCACACTGCCTGGGTCAGGTGTGTGTGTGCGTGTGTGTGTGTGTGTGTGTGTGTGTGCTGCGGGGGGTGGCATGCTTCTGTGTCTATCTTTATGTGGTGTGGGGGAGATATGCCTGTGTGTGTGGTGTGGGGGGCCTGGATGTCTTCTGATGGGGATGGGGGCAGCCCCTTTTAGCATATTTTCTTAGTGCTCTTTTCTGCTCTCTCTTCAACCTCCAACCCTTGCAATTGTACACCCCTTGCTGCAGACCCTCTTCTGCTGCCTCCCCTCACCTCTGTTCCCTTCCCAGCCTTGGTCCCTTTATTTATTTATTTAAGCTTGTTTCTATACTGCTTTTCTACAATTCAAAGCGGTGTACATCGAACAATAACACGCCAGCCTGGTGATTATACATAGAACAAGGAACGAAATAACATGGTAGTAGATAACAGAACAGAGTGATATAACAGGTCGAACGTATTCGTGACCTAACTATGTACACATAAGTGGATCAACTAGCAGCAGTCATTTGTAAAGGGCCTGATTTCGTCCCAGACATCGATTCCCTCTGTACATCTGGCCTGAACCGGACATACAGAGGGGATCACGATTCTGATGCCGGGCACGTCTAGCCCCACAGGATCAGAATTACGAACAGTCCTGCACATGTAGGACTGTCCCCAGCTAACTCGGTCAAGGTTCTTCAATGGAGCCGCGGCACCATGACGTCATGTTGCCATGGCACCGCAGCTCTATTGAAGAGCTGCGATGCCAGCCGCCAGAAATTAAAGCTAATTCCCCATAGCCCGACACCCGATCTGGTCTCCTACGGCCAGGGTCAGGCTGCGGGGCATGTCCTCCGCCGCCCCCCCCCCCCCCCCCGCGCCCCATCCGCTCCCTGGCATTTGAAAAATGACGCGTCCAGGGAAGTTATTCCACCTCAGAGGTGGAATAACTTCCCTGAACATGTCACCAGCCCTGGACGAACAGGACCGACATTAGAATCGGCCCTGTACATCCAGGGCCTGCGACTGCCCAGACTCTGCCCCCAAGCCGCCCCATCTAACTTCCCTGCACAACTGGCAGGGAAGTTAGTCACGGCTGGGTGAAGGCACGAATAGCGGGGATGGATGTCTCGTTGGGCCGCCCATCCCCATTATTCTTGGCACAGAATACCCTCCAAAGCGTTCATACAGTCTGGGGGGCTGGTGGAGAGGGATCATTATTATGTTTATGTTTATGTTTATGTTAATTTTATTTGATAAACCGCCTTTCTGAAACAAGCAAGGCGGTGCACAATATACAAGCAAACAGGAAAGGCTCAAAGGCCAGTGAAATGGAAAGGAAATGTTACAATGGTTACAGGAGAGAAGAGAGAGGAGAAAGACAGGACAGGACAAGGAAGGGACAGTCTCAGGGAGGAGATAGAGCTTAAGGCGGGTCACACAGAGGGGAGGGAAGGTCGAAGGCTGTGGAGAAGGCTGTAGGTCATGTCTCTGGGACCGGGTAAGTGTTGAAGTGGACTTGAAAGAGATATGTTTTTAGACTCTTCCTAAAGGTACTCAGATCGGAAGATGCTCTAAGGTTCATGGGTAAGGAATTCCAAGGGGTGGGCGCAAAGAGCGAGAATGATCGGTCACAGACGGACTGTTTAGACTTGGTTTTCAGCATGGGGATGGAGAGAAGGTTGTTGGTGAGGGGTTGTCGGGGGTCTCTCCTTTCTGGGTCTGGAGATCAAGGACTGCAGGCAGGTGGCTGGTTCGCTGTACAGGACTTTGAATGTAAAAGTCAGTGCCTTGAATCGGATTCTTGTGGTAATCAATAACCAGTGGAGGCTCTGTCGGATGGGGGTAATATGATCTTGACGAGAGGTGCTGTAATTATTCTGGCTGCAGTATTTTGTGCCATTTGCAAGGGGTGCAGGGAGTGCTTAGGCGGACCTTGATATATGATATTGCAATAATCTAATTTGGGGGTGATCATAGCTTGGCACACGGTCCGGAAGAGGTTGGGAGCTAGTAGGGGGCGAAGGTTCTTCAGAACTCTTAGCTTGTGGTAAACGGAGGAGGAGATTTTCCTTATGTGGCTGTGGAAGTTCAGTTGCTGATCCATGTTGATGTGAAGGTCGTGGGGGTGCAGCCATTTTCACACTTCCGTGAAGCAGTTGTGAGGTCCGGTGTCGAGATATTGAATGGGGTGAAGAACGTTATATCATCTGCTTAGATCCGGTAAAGTATCTTGTGCTCGCTGAATATTTTGCATATTGGCTGTATGAATATATTGAACTAGAAGGCCGATAGACTTGAGCCCTGGGGTACCCCTGTGGATTGGGTGAATGGGAGGGATAGCTTCCGACCAATCTTTACTTGCTGTCTTCTGTCAAGCAGGCAAGAGCCACATCATTTAAGCATAGTGCCCTGGAGGCCTATGTCTGCGAGGCGTTGCAAAAGTAGGTGGTGAGGGAGGGAGTCGAAAGCTGAAGAAATGTCCAGGAATATGAGTATGAATCCCTTCCCCCTCCGCTTATCACTATTCCCTTCCCCCTAGCTTTCTTTCCCAACATTATGCCTTTGAATTTGTCCCTTCTACCTCTTGTTCGTCTCTGGCCCCAGTTCCCGTTCCTTTAGCGTTTTTGGCTGCAATTGCAGTCTTCTCTTCGGCTGAACATCACTACACTACTGGATGTGATTTTGGCCTTCAATGCCCGTGGGAACAGCCTGTCCTGTGCGCTGAAGGCCGTGATTGAGGAGAACAGAACAATTGTGTTCAGTGCCCGGGGAAACAGCCTGTCCCACAGAGCGAAGAGCAAACTCCCACGGCGCCGCTGGCAGCCTCTTCTTCAGTCCACGTGTCAGGCTGTTCCCCGGACACCGAACACCATTGTACTGCTGAGGCCATCACGGCTGCAAGCTTAAAATGGTACCCTCGAACACCGGCACCCCCTGCCATGCTTAATCGGCTTACTGGGTAGCAGCAGTCCTGCCCCTCCATCTCTCTCCTTCCTCATGCCCTCTATCTTTCATGCATTTCCGAATTCCCCATTTCCATCCTCTGTACTCACCCTCTCAGTCCTCTTCTACCCTCCATTGCCACAAATCACAGCTCTGCCCCCTGCCATTCATTCCTTCCCTTGTATCCAGGCCATTCTTCTATCTCCTACCCTCTACCTAGCCTCCTATTGCCTTTCTTTGACCATCCTTTTATTCCATTACCACCCTCGCTTACCCCCTACAGAGGCCTAACTCTTTTCCTCTCTCCTACAAATCCACAGCACCTCCATTCCTGTTCACCAGCTCATCCTCTCACTAGCCCACCAGATCATTCACTCCATGTCCCAGCCTCTCCTCACTCTTTATTCCCTTCCTCTTATCGCCATCTCCCACTCTCACTCACATCCACAACCCATCTAACACACCCCTACTCATACCTACCAATTTCCAGGTCCTCACTGTCCCCACCAAGTTCCTATTCAGTCCCTGTGATGCCAAATTCCTACTCTATCTCTCCCTCCCCCCCACTCCACATACAACCAACACGTTTCTGGTCTGCTCCATCTCCCTAGTCTCCCCCAGTCCTATCCATCCTCTACTCTCCCAAATCCCTGTAATTCCTTCTCCCCCAGTCTCTCTAAGCTGGCCCAGCAGAGACCAGTGTACCTGTAAGCTCAAGGGGCTAGGCTGTGACTCTCTCCAAGCACAGGCGCCTTTTACCTCCTTTCCATTTCTCCTAGTGCTGGCTGCATGATTGAAACATGCGCCGTCTGAACTGCGTAGCTGTGCACCCAAGGACCTCTGCATCGTCAAACATTTTTAGTTTGAAGCATTCAGGCCCTGTCATTGAAACACATGATGTCTGAGCCTCGCAAGGCTCCATAAGTACATTGTGGCGCAGTTCAAACTGCGCATGTTTCAATTACGCAGCTGCACTGACAGCAGTGGGGTGGGGGGGGGCAGAAGGCACTGACGCCTGGATGGAATCGCAGCCCCAGCTCCATGAGCTTACAAGAAAAGGGCGTCAGCACTGACAGAAACAGCTCAGGGTGCAGAAAGGTGAGGGGGAGGGAAGGACAGGACACGATCGCTATGCCAGGCTTGGCCGGACATTGCAGTATCGGTTGCACTTCGTAACTGGACACTGAACAAAAAGCTTTAAAAGCAGACTGTCTGGTCAAGAAGTGGGGAGTTGGCCACCCTATTTGACTGTGACGTCACTTTAAAACATTAAACATTCATGAGAGCCTCTCTCTTTCCTCCTGTGCTCCCTCTAAGTCTGGACCTGTCTATCCCTTGGGACCTGTCTATGATCGTATTGCACCGGTCCCTGCCGGCAGAGGGCTCCCGCACTGCTCCAAGCTGCTTAGTGGGAACGTTGCCATCCAGCGGCTCCGTTTAGACAGACCTTACTTGGACAATGACGGAGATTTGTAAATTGCTTTATACAGTTAAAAGCCAGTTTCGGCCATGCAGATGCTTTGAATATCAACTGATACGACAAAGCAGTGATGAGAGCCAGAGAGGGTATGAGGTTGTACAGAAAGCAGAGGGGAAAATACCTCTGGAGACGTCTTTGTTAAAACCTCCTAAGAAGTGCTGGGTTTGGTTCTGGAGGATGCATCTTGGGTCCAGAGGCAGTCCAGAACAGAGTTATGAACCCAGTGTAGCGTCTGCCCCATAAAAACTAGGCGGCAAGACTAAAGGGCTTAAATATACAAGGGGGAGTCAGCAACAAAGGTGTATTTAAACAGCTAATTTATTTACTGCCCCAGTACATACACTCGGTGGGGAGGGTGGGGGGCAAGAATATAAGGTTACCAGATGTCCCCAATTTTCAGGGATGGTCCCTGATTTTAGAGCTGTGTCTCTGATTCCCACCTGTTCGGCAACTTCCTGTCCCCAATTCCAGCAATGCGGACAGGGAGGTAAAAAATACTGATTTTCAATTTAGTGATCGGAATATGTCAGTTTGTAGAATTTACATCCATTATCTTTATATTTTGCACAGTGCAGGGGAAACACATCACTGTTTCTATTTCTCTGGAAGTGATGTTGCTGTCACGGGATAGATTTGGGGGGAGCAGGGTAATGACCCCTCTTCCCTTCTCCACGCCTTGATGCTCAAACGTGGATCTAAGATGTCCCTTCCTTTCCCCCCACCACACACTTCAGATAAGTGTCCAAGGTTTACCTAATATAACAGAGACACTCAAATACCTCGTTGTTATCAATAGAGAGCAGTTTTCAGAGCAGCCAGTATTTAAAGCTTTGACTGCATCAGGTCAGCAGCTCGGGCTAATCAGATAAATGCCGCAAAGCCAGATATTCAGTGGCAATATCTGGATCCTGCCGTCAAATATCATCCCAAACCGCTCCTCTTCCCTCCTCTAAGCTGGAACTAAGGTGTCCCTAAGGTGTTCCCCCCCCCCCCCCACGCACTTTGGATAAGTGTCCCAGATTTGCCTGCAAAGAATCGAGTAGCCTTATATAAGAGGGAAGCATTTTTCATTACCAAAGGTGATTTAGGATGAAGGATACTGGCATGAGGCTCGTGGTGGGGGTGGATTCGGACTAGCATAAAAACATAGTTCCTTGTAGAAAGTGCACCAGACACCTCGAACAGCCTCTCAAGTCAAGCAAGCAGGACACAGGACAGCCCAGTGGCTCCGAGACTGGTGCTCTACACTGTCATGGTGGAGACTCAGATTTGATTCAAAGGACAGGACCAGGTCCAAATTTAAAGGCAATTGCCCAGGACATCAAATTTTGGAAAGCCTCAAATTCCTGGACTGCAAAGGAGCCTTCTCCCACTTACCTTAGGGCCGTGCACTGGTGCCATTTCAAAGAACAACAACTGGACCGCTTTGGCCCAAGATGCCCACCCAGGTTTCCAATCACTAGTCTGTGAATAAACTATCCTGGTCTCCAAGCTCTAAGGGAGACCCCTACCCTCATCCTCTAGTCCTGCCTAAAGCTTAAATTTGGCTCCCGGCAGGGCTTTGCTCCCCAGGTCGGATGAGGTACTGTGGAGATAGTGTTCACAGGGATCTCAGTCAACCTAATGGCCAGAGTCGTGGTCCGTGTTGGCTGAGTTCTAGAGGGATCTGCAGTTCTGTGTCCCCTAGCCAAGATCCATCAGTGTCTGAGCTGAGTGTGAAAGCCCCAGGTAGTGGTAAACGGAAGTTTTTGGCACCATAGCCCAGTTGAGAAGGAGGAAATTGATGGGCTACCAGGAATCATGGAAGATGTCCAGAGAATCCTTAGTGCTGAGGGTGCAAAGGCAATGCCAGAGATCACGTAGAACCAGCAGTGTTTAAGAACAGAAGGTTTCTGAGGTCTTTTGCCATCACGTTCCCTTTCCAGTAATGTTAGTAATAGTTTCCTTCCTCTTTCCCAGATCAGGCATAGATACAGAAAGCCTCGGAGGTCACTGCATGCAGGCAGAAATCCTTGTATTTATTTATATGCAGAGGCTGGAAAATCCCTAATAAACCAGCAGATGTCGCCATTTCTCCACATTTATTTTTCGAAGACTTAAACCCCAAAAAACAGAGCATAGTAAAAGCGTAAGTTAATTACCACTCACGGGCGCTTGAGGATGGGTCAGTTTCAATGCTTTGTCTTTTCTCTTTCAGGAGACTCAGACTTCTGTTAAGCCTCAACAGCAAAAGATAGCCTTAGAAAGCCTGCCCGATAGTTATCGCTGGAGTTTGGAGAAACCGTGCTCTTCACGGTTAGGAAGCCAAGCTCTCACTCAGATGTAGCAGAAGTGGCCTTATATCCCTCTGAACCTTTCACCAGGAACTTTTACTAGAGTAGAGAACTCTAAGGTTCTGCCTCGCTTGGATGGCAGAGACCTGCTCCTACTACTGATCATTTGTATAGCACTACAAGGCATACCCAGCGCTGTACAGACACATGTAAAAGACAGTCCCTGTGCATCAGAGCTTCCAATCTAGTCAAGACAGACAACACAACAGCTGAGGACAAGGATACATCTAGGGTATGGTTAGGATACACATAGCAGACTAAGCAGATCAGGATCCAAAAGTGGCCTTGAAGAGCCTGGATTTGAAAAGGGCCAGAGATGAAGCCTGACGCACAGACTCAGGTAGTTTGTTCCAGGCATAAGGAGCAGCAAGGTGAAAGGATCAAAGTCTGGAGTTAGCAGTAGAAGAGAAGGGCGCAGACAGAAGGATCTGCCAGAAGAGCGAAGTTCCCAAGGAGGGGTATAAGGAGAGATAAGAAAGGAAAGGTGGTGAGGAGCTGCAGAATGAAGGCACTTCCTGGTCAGTAGGAGAAGTTTGAACTGTATGTGGAAGCAAATAAGGAGCCAGTAAAGTGACTTATTTATTTAGATAGTTTTGTATACCACCTTATCCTTCAATCAAAGCGGTCACAACACAATTGGGGGATACATTTAACACGCGGGGATATGAGACACATACACTAATACTTACAGGGAACATGGGCAATGGAGGGTTAAGTGGCTTGCCCAAGACCACAAGGAGCACCTGTGGGACTAGAAACCCCAATCCTTCCGGCCCAAGGTTGCTGTCCTCTAGTGGGATTTGAACCCCTGACCTTCTGGCCTGAAGTACCTTGCCCCAACCACTAGGCTACTCCTCCCTGACTTGAGAAGAGGAGTTACATGAGCATATCGAGGCTGGTGGAAGATTAACCGAATGGCTGAGTTTTGAACATATTGGAGGGAGGGAGATGATTCAGAGGGAGACCAGCAAGGAGGAGGTTGCATTGTCAAGACGGGAGATGACCAAAGAGTAGATAAGCGTCTTAGTAGTGTGTTCAGAAAGGAAGAGGCAAATTTTCCTGATGTTTTAGAGAAAGAAACTATAGGTTTTAGCTATCAGTTGGATGTGACAAGGAGAGGAAGGAGTCAAAGACAACCCCAAGGTTGTGAGCCAAGTTAACATGGAGTAGTAGAGTGTTATCCACAAAGATTGAGAAAGGAGGAAGGGGAGATATGGGTTTAGGGGGGAAAATAAGAAGCTTGGTTTTGGCCATGTTCAATTTCAAATGGCAGTGAGACATCTAGGCAGCAATGTCAGATAGGCAGGCAGAGATTCGGGCCTGGGTTGCTGGAGAAATTTCAGGTGTAGAGAGGTAGATCTGAGAGTCATTAGCGTAAAGATGGTACTGAAAACCGTGGGAGGAGATGAGCGCACCAAGAGACTGGGTATAGAGAGAGTAAAGGAGTGGGCCAAGACAGACTCTTGGGGTATGCCAACCTCTAGTGGCTCTACTAGAATATTGCATTGTGACCTTTTATGCCTCTTGTACGTTTCCAGAATAGGGGAGGATTCTCTGCACCAACAAGGTATTAGTGGGAAGAGACTCCACTAGGAGGGAGATTTGAACCGGCATAAATACTCAGCCCTGAAACAACTAACTGTCTTTGGCTACATACGTCCTTGTACAATCAAGGTGCCGATACAGGGTGGACTGGCCAGTCAAGCAATAGGGCAGGGGTCTGAGGGTCTACAGAGCAGGGGGCGCACTCTCCCCTGCCCCATGTCGGAGGAGTGGTTAATGACCAATGACCCAAATTGCCTGGGGACCGAGATCACTGTCAGCTAGCCCCTGTGCTAAGGCACTACATCACAAAGAACAGTGGATAGTAGAAAGGTGACAGGGACTTGCGTAGGCCTCTGCACATGGTCTGGTTTGTGTCCTGGTTGCCTGAGTCAGCACACCACTGCACCACAAAGAAGAGGAAGAGTATCAGGAAGGGGGGACCTCCTAAATGCTGAAGGAGTAGCAGGGATCCCTGATTCTGGCAAAGGAGGAGAGGGAGACAGAGGACGTTCCCTCAAGCTGTGTTGAGGAGGGCCAGGCTCTACCATGGTACAACATCTGCGACCATGCCTGAGGCCAATGTCCAGTTCTGTGAGGTAGTTTGGGAAAAGAGTTGGATGAAGACGGTTTCTCCATCTCAAAGGGAGGACTCCAAGTAGATCCTAAGTGATTGTATCAGTGAATTCTTTTACCTGCTGCCATTTGTGATTAGTGTCAGTTACCCCCTAAAGATGGTCCAGAAAAACAAATCTGGCCTGGACCGATTCATTTAAATGGGTGGAAAGTGAGTGAGTGGATCTAGGGCGTCAATAGCCTCCCAATTTTACTGCTTCAGACCTGGAACCCTGAAAACCTCCAGAAAGTTAAGCTTGAAGTTCTGCCACTGGGCTGGCACATAGCAGAAATTACCCATTGTGTAAATTCCCAGACTAGTGGGAGCTATACTAAGCTGAAGGAGTCAAGCTAGTAAAAAGCTTCTGGTACTTTCCGTCTTCTTTGCTACCTCACCTCATCACCAACACATAGCAGTGAAAACCTGCACATAGGCCTGATGACAGCTAGCAAGAACCGAGTGAGCCGAGAACTCCAGGAAATTCCAACCATGCTGGGCACTTCCTGCTAAGGAACCTCCCATTGCCTCTAATTGTTTCTTTCTCTCTCCTCTTCAGAGTTGCTTTCAGACCTCCAATGGCTTTCTGTCCAAGTCCAAACCCGCATCCAGTAACTACGACATCACAGCGCTCGCAACCTCCTCTCTGGTGGGTAGGTAAAAGGCAACTTTTGTCCTTTCCTCATTTTATCTTGCAATAATGAACCCCATTTCTGTGAATGTTTATCCAACCCCCCCCCCCCTCCCCTCCATTACTGCTGGTCACAACATGGGCCCTTTAACCCCCAGCAAAAAAAGAGGTGGGGTTGGTTCAAGGAGGCATTTCCAAATCCCCACATGTACTTTTCATAAGCAAATTTGTACTTCCTTCGAAGACAGAGCAAATGCAAATAGTCACCATTATGGCTGTTAACTCCCCCTCTGGCCCCGGTTTTCAAAGGGAAGGGCCACATGCAAATTCACTATTCCCCTAGGACCACAAGCTCCAGGACCACCTTCATGCAAATCACAAAAAAGGAGGCACAGTCTTGCAATGCGCTATCTTTAATTATTGCCCCTTAATGAGCACAGTCAAGCTGGTTCTACATTTTTGGGTTTTGCCCCCAGTATTCTGTATTTGTAGTCTCACTAAGTCAGTTTAAGCCAAACCAATATATTCCAGTTTGGCAACTCATACAGTTGCCAGAGCAAGGAATCGAAAAAGCAGGACAAAAATGCTGCAACCCAGACACCCACCTCCTTAGCCAACCTTCACTTAAAGCTGTCTCATTGAGAGCCTGTAAAGCAGGAGAGAGTGCATCACAGCACAGAGAGCGAGCATCCGCTAACCCGCCAGTAGGAGTGTTGCAGCCTCATTGTTCCAATCACGTCAGATGACATGAGTTGGAAGTTTGTACAATGGATGGTCAGAGGGAGCTGTCAACGCAATGTACCAAGGAACTACCGGTACACGGTTCTGGGGCACAGTTTTATGTTGCTAAGAAACAGACTATTTCCTAAGTGTTGCTCGTCTGCATCCTTCCCACCATGTGTGAGCAGAGAAAGCCGACAGCAACGGCTGCATTTGGGATTCTGTAAAAGGCAGGACCATTGCCATCCATCATCCCTTCCCCCTTCCAGTAAGATGTGACGTGAACACCTGTGACTCATTCTACTATACTTCTTTCCCAAAACTGGCCACAAGGAATACTCATGCATTGTCTCCATGGTATGCAAATCTCTATCATGCATGTTCAATGTGGTTATCTTGAAAATATTACTGGGTTCAGAATCACTGATCTAGGCAAAGTTGATACATTCACCGAAATCAGACTTATGTAAAAGTCAGGGGCATGTGTGTGACTGAAAAACCAGAGAGAACTTGATTAACGGAGAAGAGGGCTGATACTGGCAGATGCTGGGGCTGGTAGAAGGAGGCTGGAGATGGCAGAAGGGGACTGATGCTAGAAGATACTTGGGATGGGATAAAGAGGATGCAGGGATTGGGGTTGGGTTGGGAGAAGGGGGCTGATTTTGGCAGAAGGTTCTGATGCTGGGGCTGAGAGAAGGGTATTGGCAGAGGGGCTTGGGATGGGAGAAGAGAGCTGATGCTGGAAAGATGAGGGAAGGAAAGCAGAGGAGCCAATGCTGGAGGGGTAGATGGAGGATGAATACATGCTGGGGGGAGTGGGGAATATAGAGGAGGAAAGTGGAGAGTCAAAGGGAGGACGAATGCATACCGGGGAAGGTAGAGGTAAAGGGAGG
The DNA here is from genome assembly GCA_033557465.1 of Ichthyophis bannanicus. Taxonomy (NCBI): domain Eukaryota; kingdom Metazoa; phylum Chordata; class Amphibia; order Gymnophiona; family Ichthyophiidae; genus Ichthyophis; species Ichthyophis bannanicus. The sequence continues at coordinate 21,911,909 of CM066042.1, forward strand.
AGGAATGGATGCCGGGGGGGGGGGGGGGGAGGTAAAGGGAGGAGGAATGCATACCGGGGAAGGTAGAGGTAACGGGAGGAGGAATGGATGCTGGGGGAGGTGGTGGTAAAGGGAGGAGTAATGGATGCTGGGGAGGTGGAGGTAAAGGGAGGAGGAATGGATGCTGGGGTTGGTGGAGGTAAAGGGAGGAGGAAAGGATGCTGGGGGAGGTGGAGGTAAAGGGAGGAGGAATGGATGCTGGGGGAGGTGGAGGTAAAGGGAGGAATGGATGCTTGTGGAGGTGTAGGTAAAGGGAGGATGAATGGATGCTGGGGGAGGTGGTGGTAAAGGGAGGAGGAATGGATGCTGGGGGAGGTGGAGGTAAAGGGAGGAGGAATGGATGCTGGGGAGGTGGAGGTAAAGGGAGGAGGAATGGATGCTGGGGAGGTGGTGGTAAAGGGAGGAGGAATGGATGCTGGGGGAGGTGGAGGTAAAGGGAGGAGGAATGGATGCTGGGGGAGGTGGTGGTAAAGGGAGGAGGAATGGATGCTGGGGGAGGTGGAGGTAAAGGGAGGAGGAATGGATGCTGGGGAGGTGGAGGTAAAGGGAGGAGGAATGGATGCTGGGGGAGGTGGAGGTAAAGGGAGGAGGAATGGATGCTGGGGGAGGTGGAGGTAAAGGGAGGAGGAATGGATGCTGGGGAGGTGGTGGTAAGGGAGGAAGAATGGATGCTGGGGAGGGGGTGGTAAAGGGATGAGGAATGGATGCTGGGGGAGGGGGTGGTAAAGGGAGGAGGAATGGATGCTGGGGGAGGTGAAGGTAAAGGGAGGAGGAATGGATGCTGGGGGAGGTGGAGGTAAAGGGAGGAGGAATGGATGCTGGGGGAGGTGGAGGTAAAGGGAGGAGGAATGGATGCTGGGGGAGGTGGAGGTAAAGGGAGGAGGAATGGATGCTGGGGGAGGTGGAGGTAAAGGGAGGAGGAATGGATGCTGGGGGAGGTGGTGGTAAAGGGAGGAGGAATGGATGCTGGGGGAGGTGGAGGTAAAGGGAGGAGGAATGGATGCTGGGGGAGGTGGAGGTAAAGGGAGGAGGAATGGATGCTGGGGGAGGGGGAGGTAAAGGGAGGAGGAATGGATGCTGGGGGAGGTGGAGGTAAAGGGAGGAGGAATGGATGCTGGGGGAGGTGGTGGTAAAGGGAGGAGGAATGGATGCTGGGGGAGGTGGAGGTAAAGGGAGGAGGAATGGATGCTGGGGGAGGTGGTGGTAAAGGGAGGAGGAATGGATGCTGGGGGAGGGGTGGTAAAGGGAGGAGGAATGGATGCTGGGGGGGAGGTAAAGGGAGGAGGAATGGATGCTGGGGGAGGTGGTGGTAAAGGGAGGAGGAATGGATGCTGGGGGAGGTGGAGGTAAAGGGAGGAGGAATGGATGCTGGGGAGGTGGAGGTAAAGGGATGAGGAATGGATGCTGGGGAGGTGGAGGTAAAGGGATGAGGAATGGATGCTGGGGGAGTGGGAGTTAAAGGGAGGAGGAATGGATGCTGGGGGAGGTGGTGGTAAAGGGAGGAGGAATGGATGCTGGGGAGTGGTGGTGGTAAAGGGAGGAGGAATGGATGCTGGGGGAGGGTGGTAAAGGGAGGAGGAATCGATGCTGGGGAGGTGGAGGTAAAGGGAGGAGGAATGGATGCTGGGGGAGGTGGAGGTAAAGGGATGAGGAATGGATGCTGGGGGAGGTGGTGGTAAAGGGAGGAGGAATGGATGCTGGGGGAGGTGGTGGTAAAGGGAGGAGGAATGGATGCTGGGGGAGGTGGTGGTAAAGGGAGGAGGAATGGATGCTGGGGGAGGTGGTGGTAAAGGGAGGAGGAATGGATGCTGGGGGAGGTGGAGGTAAAGGGAGGAGGAATGGATGCTGGGGGAGGTGGAGGTAAAGGGAGGAGGAATGGATGCTGGGGGAGGTGTAGGTAAGGGGAGGAGGAATGGATGCTGGGGAGGTGGAGGTAAAGGGAGGAGGAATGGATGCTGGGGGAGGTGGAGGTAAAGGGAGGAGGAATGGATGCTGGGGAGGTGGAGGTAAAGGGAGGAGGAATGGATGCTGGGGGATGTGGAGGTAAAGGGAGGAGGAATGGATGCTGGGGGAGGTGGAGGTAAAGGGAGGAGGAATGGATGCTGGGGGAGGTGGTGGTAAAGGGAGGAGGAATGGATGCTGGGGGAGGGGTGGAGGTAATGGGCGGAGGAATGGATGCTGGGGGAGGTGGAGGTAAAGGGAGGAGGAATGGATGCTGGGAGGGGTGGTAATGGGAGGTGGATTGGATGCTGGGGAGGTGGAGGTAAAGGGAGGAGGAATGGATGCTGGGGGAGGTGGAGGTAAAGGGAGGAGGAATGGATGCTGGGGAGGTGGAGGTTAAAGGGAGGAGGAATGGATGCTGGGGGGAGGGAGGTAAAGGGAGGAGGAATGGATGCTGGGGAGGGGGAGGTAAAGGGAGGAGGAATGGATGCTGGGGGAGGTGGAGGTAAAGGGATGAGGAATGGATGCTGGGGAGGTGCAGGTAAAGGGAGGAGAAGGAATGGATGCTGGGGGAGGTGGAGGTAAAGGGAGGAGGAATGGATGCTGGGGGAGGTGAAGGTAAAGGGAGGAGGAATGGATGCTGGGGAGGGGGTGGTAAAGGGATGAGGAATGGATGCTGGGGGAGGGGGAGGTAAAGGGAGGAAGAATGGATGCTGGGGCAGGGGAGGTAAAAGGGAGGAGGAATGGATGCTGGGGAGGGGGAGGTAAAGGGAGGAGGAATGGATGCTGGGGGAGGTGGTGGTAAAGGGAGGAGGAATGGATGCTGGGGGAGGTGGAGGTAAAGGGAGGAGGAATGGATGCTGGGGGAGGTGGAGGTAAAGGGAGGAGGAATGGATGCTGGGGGAGGGGGTGGTAAAGGGAGGAGGAATGGATGCGGGGGGAGGTGGTGGTAAAGGGAGGAGGAATGGATGCTGGGGGAGGTGGAGGTAAAGGGAGGAGGAATGGATGCTGGGGGAGGTGGAGGTAAAGGGAGGAGGAATGGATGCTGGGGGAGGGGAAGTAAAGGGAGGAGGAATGGATGCTGGGGGAGGTGGAGGTAAAGGGAGGAGGAATGGATGCCGGGGGAGGGGGAGGTAAAGGGAGGAGGAATGGATGCCGGGGGAGGTGGAGGTAAAGGGAGGAGGAATGGATGCTGGGGGAGGTGGAGGTAAAGGGAGGAGGAATGGATGCTGGGGGAGGTGGAGGTAAAGGGAGGAGGAATGGATGCTGGGGGAGGTGGTCGTAAAGGGAGGAGGAATGGATGCTGGGGGAGGTGGAGGTAAAGGGAGGAGGAATGGATGCTGGGGGAGGTGGAGGTAAAGGGAGGAGGAATGGATGCTGGGGGAGGTGGTGGTAAAGGGAGGAGGAATGGATGCTGGGGGAGGTGGAGGTAAAGGGAGGAGGAATGGATGCTGGTGAGGGGGTGGTAAAGGGAGGAGGAGGAATGGATGCTGGGGGAGGGGGAGGTAAAGGGAGGAGGAATGGATGCTGGGGGAGGTGGTGGTAAAGGGAGGAGGAATGGATGCTGGGGAAGGTGGTGGTAAAGGGAGGAGGAATGGATGCTGGGGAGGGGGAGGTAAAGGGAGGAGGAATGGATGCTGGGGGAGGTGGTGGTAAAGGGAGGAGGAATGGATGCTGGGGGAGGTGGTGGTAAAGGGAGGAGGAATGGATGCTGGGGGAGGTGGTGGTAAAGGGAGGAGGAATGGATGCTGGGGGAGGTGGAGGTAAAGGGAGGAGGAATGGATGCTGGGGGAGGGGGTGGTAAAGGGAGGAGGAATGGATGCTGGGGGAGGTGGAGGTAAAGGGAGGAGGAATGGATGCTGGGGGAGGTGGAGGTAAAGGGAGGAGGAAAGGATGATGGGGATGTGCTGGTAAAGGGAGGATGAATGGATTCTGGGGGAGGTGGAGGTAAAGGGAGGAGGAATGGATGCTGGGGGAGGGGGTGGTAAAGGGAGGAGGAATGGATGCTGGGGGAAAGTGGAGGTAAAGGGAGGAGGAATCGATGCTGGGGGAGGTGGAGGTAAAGGGAGGAGGAATGGATGCTGGGGGAGGTGGTGGTAAAGGGAGGAGGAATGGATGCTGGGGGAGGTGGAGGTAAAGGGAGGAGGAATGGATGCTGGGGGGAGGTGGTGTTAAAGGGTGGTGGAATGGATGCTGGGGAGGTGGAGGTAAAGGGAGGAGGAATGGATGCTGGGGGAGGTGGTGGTAAAGGGATGAGGAATGGATGCTGGGGGAGGTGGAGGTAAAGGGAGGAGGAATGGATGCTGGGGGAGGTGGAGGTAAAGGGAGGAGGAATGGATGCTGGGGGAGGTGGAGGTAAAGGGAGGAGTAATGGATGGGGGGATGCTGGGGAGGTAAAGGGAGGAGGAATAGATGCTGGGGGAGGTGGAGGTAAAGGGAGAAGGAATGGATGCTGGGGAGGGGGAGGTAAAGGGAGTAGGAATGGATGCTGGGGGAGGTGGTGGTAAAGGGAGGAGGAATGGATGCTGGGGAGGGGGAGGTAAAGGGAGGAGGAATGGATGCTGGGGAAGGTGGTGGTAAAGGGAGGAGGAATGGATGCTGGGGAGGGGGAGGTAAAGGGAGGAGGAATGGATGCTGGGGAGGTGGAGGTAAAGGGAGGAGGAATGGATGCTGGGGGAGGTGGAGGTAAAGGGAGTAGGAATGGATGCTGGGGGACGGGGTGGTAAAGGGAGGAGGAATGGATGCTGGGGGAGGTGGAGGTAAAGGGAGGAGGAATGGATGCTGGGGGAGGTGGAGGTAAAGGGAGGAGGAATGGATGCTGGGGGAGGTGGTGGTAAAGGGAGGAGGAATGGATGCTGGGGAAGGTAGAGGTAAAGGGAGGAGGAATGGATGCTGGGGAAGGTGGTGGTAAAGGGAGGAGGAATGGATGCTGGGGGAGGTGAAGGTAAAGGGAGGAGGAATGGATGCTGGGGCGGGGGTGCTAAAGGGATGAGGAATGGATGCTGGGGGAGGGGGTGGTAAAGGGAGGAGGAATGGATGCTGGGGGAGGTGGAGGTAAAGGGAGGAGGAATGGATGCTGGGGGAGGTGGAGGTAAAGGGAGGAGGAATGGATGCTGGGGGAGGTGGTGGTAAAGGGAGGAGGAATGGATGCTGGGGGAGGTGGAGGTAAAGGGAGGAGGAATGGATGCTGGGGGAGGTGGTGATAAAGGGAGGAGGAATGGATGCTGGGGGAGGTGGAGGTAAAGGGAGGAGGAATGGATGCTGGGGGAGGTGGTGGTAAAGGGAGGAGGAATGGATGCTGGGGGAGGGGGAGGTAAAGGGAGGAGGAATGGATGCTGGGGGAGGTGGTGGTAAAGGGAGGAGGAATGGATGCTGGGGAGGGGGTGGTAAAGGGAGGAGGAATGGATGCTGGGGGAGGTGGAGGTAAAGGGAGGAGGAATGGATGCTGGGGGAGGTGGTGGTAAAGGGAGGAGGAATGGATGCTGGGGGAGGTGGTGGTAAAGGGAGGAGGAATGGATGCTGGGGGAGGTGGTGGTAAAGGGAGGAGGAATGGATGCTGGGGGAGGTGGTGGTAAAGGGAGGAGGAATGGATGCTGGGGGAGGTGGTGGTAAAGGGAGGAGGAATGGATGCTAGTGGAGGTGAAGGTAAAGGGAGGAAGAATGGATGCTGGGGGAGGGGAAGGTAAAGGGAGGAGGAATGGATGCTGGGGAGGGGGTGGTAAAGGGAGGAGGAATGGATGCTGGGGGAGGGGGAGGTAAAGGGAGGAGGAATGGATGCTGGGGGAGGTGGAGGTAAAGGGAGGAGGAATCGATGCTGGGGAGGTGGAGGTAAAGGGAGGAGGAATGGATGCTGGGGGAGGTGGAGGTAAAGGGAGGAGGAATGGATGGTGGGGAAGGTGGAGGTAAAGGGAGGAGGAATGGCTGCTGGGGGAGGTGGTGGTAATGGGAGGAGGAATGGATGCTGGGAGAGGGGGAGGTAAAGGGAGGAGGAATGGATGCTGGGGAGGGGGAGGTAAAAGGAGAAGGAATGGATGCTGGGGGAGGGGGAGGTAAAGGGAGGAGGAATGGATGCTGGGGGAGGGCGAGGTACAGGGAGGAGAAATGGATGCTGGGGGAGGGGGAGGGTAATGGGAGGAGGAATGGATGCGGGGGGAGGTGGTGGAGGTAAAGGGAGGAGGAATGGATGCTGGGGGAGGTGGAGGTAAGGGAGGAGGAATGGATGCTGGGGGAGGTGGAGGTTAAAGGGAGGAGGAATGGATGCTGGGGGAGGTGGAGGTAAAGGGAGGAGGAATGGATGCTGGGGGAGGTGGAGGTAAAGGGAGGAGGAATGGATGCTGGGGAGGTGGTGGTAAAGGGAGGAGGAATGGATGCTGGGGGAGGTGGAGGTAAAGGGAGGAGGAATGGATGCTGGGGGAGGTGGAGTAAAAGGAAGGAGGAATGGATGCTGGGGGAGGTGGAGGTAAAGGGAGGAGGAATGGATGCTGGGGGAGGTGGAGGTAAAGGGAGGAGGAATGGATGCTGGGGAGGGGTGGTAAAGGGATGAGGAATGGATGCTGGGGGAGGTGGAGGTAAAGGGAGGAGGAATGGATGCTGGGGGAGGTGGAGGTAAAGGGAGAGGAATGGATGCTGGGGGCGGGGTGGAAAAGGGAGTAGGAATGGATGCTGGGGGACGGGGTGGTAAAGGGAGGAGGAATGGATGCTGGGGAGGTGGAGGTAAAGGGAGGAGGAATGGATGCTGGGGGAGGGGGAGGTAAAGGGAGGAGGAATGGATGCTGGGGGAGGGGGAGGTAAAGGGAGGAGGAATGGATGCTGGAGGAGGTAAAGGGAGGAGGAATGGATGCTGGGGGAGGTGGAGGTAAAGGGAGGAGGAATGGATGCTGGGGGAGGTGGAGGTAAAGGGAGGAGGAATGGATGCTGGGGGAGGTGGAGGTAAAGGGAGGAGGAATGGATGCTGGGGGAGGGGGAGGTAAAGGGAGGAGGAATGGATGCTGGGGAAGGTGGAGGTAAAGGGAGGAGGAATGGATGCTGGAGGAGGTGAAGGTAAAGGCAGGAAGAATGGATGCTGGGGAGGTGGAGGTAAAGGGAGGAGGAATGGATGCTGGAGGAGGTAAAGGGAGGAGGAATGGATGCTGGGGGAGGTAAAGGGAGGAGAAATGGATGCTGGGGAGGGGGTGGTAAAGGGAGGAGGAATGGATGCTGGGGGAGGTGGAGGTAAAGGGAGGAGGAATGGATGCTGGGGAAGGTGGTGGTAAAGGGAGGAGGAATGGATGCTGGGGAGGGGGAGGTAAAGGGAGGAGGAATGGATGCTGGGGGAGGTGGTGTTAAAGGGAGGAGGAATGGATGCTGGGGGAGGTGGTGGTAAAGGGAGGAGGAATGGATGCTGGGGAAGGGGGTGGTAAAGGGAGGAGGAATGGATGCTGGGGGAGGTGGTGGTAAAGGGAGGAGGAATGGATGCTGGGGGAGGTGGTGGTAAAGGGAGGAGGAATGGATGCTGGGGAGGTGGTGGTAAAGGGAGGAGGAATGGATGCTGGGGGAGGTGGAGGTAAAGGGAGGAGGAATGGATGCTGGGGGAGGTGGAGGTAAAGGGAGGAGGAATGGATGCTGGGGAGGTGGAGGTAAAGGGATGAGGAATAGATGCTGGGGAGTTGTAGGGAAAGGGAGGAGGAGGAATGGATGCTGGGGAGGGGGAGGTAAAGGGAGAAGGAATCGATGCTGTGGGAGGGGGAGGTAAAGGGAGGAGGAAATGATGCTGGGGGAGTTGACGGAAAAGGGAGAAGTAATCGATGATGGGGGAGGTGGAGGTAAAGGGAGGAGGAATGGATGCTGGGGAGGTGGAGGTAAAGGGAGGAGGAATGGATGCTGGCGAAGGTGGTGGAGGTAAGGAGGAGGAATGGATGCTGGGGGAGGTGGAGGTAAAGGGAGGAAGAATGGATGCTGGGGGAGGTGGAGGTAAAGGGAGGAGGAATGGATGGAGGGGGGGAGGGGTAAAGGGAGGAGGAATGGATGCTGGGGGAGGTGGAGGGGTAAAGGGAGGTGGAATGGATGCTGGGGGAGGTGGAGGTAAAGGGAGGAGGAATGGATGCTGGGGGAGGTGGTGGTAAAGGGAGGAGGAATGGATGCTGGGGGAGGGGGAGGTAAAGGGAGGAGGAATGGATGCTGGGGGAGGTGGAGGTAACGGGAGGAGGAATGCTGCTGGGGAGGTGGTGGTAAAGGGAGGTGGACTGGATGCTGGGGGTGGTGGAGGTAAAGGGAGGAGGAATGGATGCTGGGGGAGGTGGTGGTGGTAAAGGGAGGAGGAATGGATGCTGGGGGAGGTGGTGGTAAAGGGAGGAGGAATGGATGCTGGCGAAGGTGGTGGTAAAGGGAGGAGGAATGGATGCTGGGGGAGGTGGGGGTACTTGGAGGAGGAATGGATGCTGGGGGAGGTGGTGGTAAAGGGAGTAGGAATGGATGCTGGGGAGGTGGTGGTAAAGGGAGGAGGAATGGATGCTGGGGGAGGTGGTGGTAAAGGGAGGAGGAATGGATGCTGGGGGAGGTGGTGGAGGTAAAGGGAGGAGGAATGGATGCTGGGGGGAGGGTGGTGGTAAAGGGAGGAGGAATGGATGCTGGGGGAGGTGGAGGTAAAGGGAGGAGGAATGGATGCTGGGGGAGGTAAAGGGAGGAGGAATGGATGCTGGGGGAGGTGGGAGGTAAAGGGAGGAGGAATGGATGCTGGGGGAGGTGGTGGTAAAGGGAGGAGGAATGCTGGGGGAGGGGAGGTAAAGGGAGGAGGAATGGATGCTGGGGGAGGGGGAGGTAAAGGGAGGAGGAAGGATGCTGGGGGAGGGTGGAGGGAGGAGAAGGAATGGATGCTGGGGGAGGTGATGGTAAAGGGAGGAGGAATGGATGCTGGGGAGGGGGTGCTAAAGGGATGAGGAATGGATGGTGGGGAGGGGGTGGTAAAGGGAGGAGGAATGGATGCTGGGGAGGTGGAGGTAAAGGGAGGAGGAATGGATGCTGGGGGAGGTGGAGGTAAAGGGAGGAGGAATCGATGCTGGGGAAAGGTGGAGGATGGATGCTGGGGGAGGGGAGGTAAAGGGAGGAATGGTTGCTGGGGGAGGGGGAGGTAAAGGGAGGAGGAATGGATGCTGGGGGAGGGGGTGGTAAAGGAAGGAGGAATGGATGCTGGGGGAGGTGGTGGTAAAGGGAGGAGGAATGGATGCTGGGGGAGGTGGTGGTAAAGGGAGGAGGAATGGATGCTGGGGGAGGGGGTGGTAAAGGGAGGAGGAATGGATGCTGGGGGAGGGGGAGGGAAAGGGAGGAGGAATGGATGCTGGGGAGGTGGAGGTAAAGGGATGAGGAATCGCTGCTGGGGAGGTGTAGGTAAAGGGAGGAGGAATGGATGCTGGGGAGGGGGAGGTAAAGGGAGGAGGAATGGATGCTGGGGAGGTGGAGGTAAAGGGAGGAGGAATGGATGCTGGGGAGGTGGAGGTAAAGGGTGGAGGAATGGATGCTGGGGGAGGTGGAGGTAAAGGGAGGAGGAATCGATGCTGGGGAGGTGGAGGTCAAGGGAGGAGGAATAGATGCTGGGGGAGGGTGGTAAAGGGAGGAGGAATGGATGCTGGGGGAGGGGGGAGGTAAAGGGAGGAGGAATGGATGCTGGGGGAGGGGGAGGGAAAGGGAGGAGGAATGGATGCTGGGGGAGGTGGGTAAAGGGAGGAGGAATGGATGCTGGGGGAGGTGTGGTGGTAAAGGGAGGAGGAATGGATGCTGGGGGAGGTGGGAGGTAAAGGGAGGAGGAATGGATGCTGGGGGAGGTGGGGGTAAAGGGAGGAGGAATGGATGCTGGGGGAGGTGAAGGTAAAGGGAGGAGGAATGGATGCTGGGGAAGGGGAGGTAAAGGGAGGAGGAAGGGATGCTGGGGGAGGTGGTGGTAAAGGGAGGAGGAATGGATGCTGGGGGAGGTGGTGGTAAAAGGAGGGAGGAATGGATGCTGGGGGAGGTGGTGGTAAAGGGAGGAGGAATGGATGCTGGGGGAGGTGGAGGTAAAGGGAGGAGGAATGGATGCAGGGGGAGGTGGAGGGGTAAAGGGAGGAGGAATGGATGCTGGGGCAGGTGGAGGTAAAGGGAGGAGGATTGGATGCTGGGGAAATAGAGGTAAAGGGAGGAGGAATGGATGCTGGGGAAGGTGGTGGTAAAGGGAGGAGGAATGGATGCGGGGGGAGGGGGTGGTAAAGGGAGGAGGAATGGATGCTGGGGAAGGTGGTGGTAAAGGGAGGGGATGGATGCTGGGGGAGGTGTAGGTAAAGGGAGGAGGAATGGATGCTGGGGGAGGTGGAGGTAAAGGGAGGAGGAATGGATGGTGGGGGAGGTTGAGGTAAAGGGAGGATGATTGGATGCGGGGGGAGGTGGGGTAAAGGGAGGAATGGATGTGGGGGAGGTGGAGGTTAAAGGGAGGAGGAATGGATGCTGGGGGAGGTGGAGGTAAAGGGAGGAGGAATGGATGCGGGGGGAGGTGGTGGTAAAGGGAGGAGGAATGGAGGCTGGGGGAGGGGGAGGTAAAGGGAGGGAGGAGGAATGGATGCTGGGGAGGGGGAGAGGTAACGGGAGGAGGAAGGGATGTGGGGGAGGTGGAGGTAAAGGGAGGAGGAATGGATGCTGGGGGAGGTGGTGGTAAAGGGAGGAGGAATGGATGCTGGGGAAGGTGGAGGTAAAGGGAGGAGGAATGGATGATGGGGTAGGAGGTGGTAAAGGGAGGAGGAATGGATGCTGGGGGAGGTGGAGGTTAAAGGGAGGAGGAATGGATGCTGGGGGAGGTGGAGTTAAAGGGAGGAGGAATGGATGCTGGGGGAGGTGGAGTTAAAGGGAGGAGGAAGGATGCTGGGGGAGGGGGTAAAGGAGGAGGAATGGATGGTGGGGAAGGTGGAGGTAAAGGGAGGAGGAATGGATGCTGGGGAAGGTAGAGATAAAGGGAGGAGGAATGGATGCTGGGGGAGGTGGAGGTAAAGGGAGGAGGAATGGATGCTGGGGGAGGGGGTGGTAAAGGGAGGAGGAATGGATGCTGGGGGAGGTGGAGGTAAAGGGAGGAGGAATGGATGCTGGGGAGGGGGAGGTAAAGGGAGGAGGAATGGATGCTGGGGGAGGTGGAGGTAAAGGGAGGAGGAATGGATGCTGGGGGAGGTGGAGGTAAAGGGAGGAGGAATGGATGCTGGGGAGGTGGAGGTAAAGGGAGGAGGAATGGATGCTGGGGGAGGTGGAGGTAAAGGGAGGAGGAATGGATGCTGGGGAGGGGGAGGTAAAGGGAGGAGGAATGGATGCCGGGGGAGGTGGAGGTAAAGGAGGAGGAATGGATGCTGGGGGAGGGGAGGTAAAGGGAGGAGGAATGGATGCTGGGGGAGGGGGAGGTAAGGGAGGAGGAATGGATGCTGGTGGAGGTAAAGGGATGAGAAATGGATGCTGGGGGATGTTGTGGTAAAGGGAGGAGGAATGGATGCTGGGGAAGGTGGAGGTAAAGGGAGGAGGAATGGATGCTGGGGGAGGTGGTGGTAAAGGGAGGAAGAATGGGATGCTGGGGGAAGGTGGTGGTAAAGGGAGGAGGAATGGATGCTGGGGGAGGTGGTGGTAAAGGGAGGAGGAATGGATGCTGGGGAAGGTGGTGGTAAAGGGAGGAGGAATGGATGCTGGGGAGGGGGTGGTAAAGGGATGAGGAATGGATGCTGGGGGAGGTGGAGGTAAAGGGAGGAGGCAGGGATGCTGGGGTAGGTGGTGGTAAAGGGAGGAGGAATGGATGCTGGGGGAGGTGGTGGTAAAGGGAGGAGGAATGGATGCTGGGGGAGGTGGAGGTAAAGGGAGGAGGAATGGATGCTGGGGGAGGTGGTGGTAAAGGGAGGAGGAATGGATGCTGTGGAGGTGGAGGTAAAGGGAGGAAGAATGGATGCTGGGGGTGGGGGTGGTAAAGGGAGGAGGAATGGATGCTGGGGGAGGTGGAGGTAAAGGGAGGAGGAATGGATGCTGGGGGAGGTGGAGGTAAAGGGGAGGAGGAATGGATGCTGGGGGGGAGGTAAAGGGAGGAGGAATGGATGCTGGGGGAGGTGGAGGTAAAGGGAGGAGGAATGGATGCTGGGGGAGGGGGTGGTAAAGGGAGGAGGAATGGATGCTGGGGGAGGTGGAGGTAAAGGGAGGAGGAATGGATGCTGGGGGAGGTGGTGGTAAAGGGAGGAGGCATGGATGCTGGGGGAGGTGGAGGTAAAGGGAGGAGGAATGGATGCTGGGGAGGGTGGTGGTAAAGGGAGGAGGAATGGATGCTGGGGAAGGTGGTGGTAAAGGGAGGAGGAATGGATGCTGGAGGAGGTAAAGGGAGGAGGAATGGATGCTGGGGGAGGTAAAGGGAGGAGAAATGGATGCTGGAGGAGGTGAAGGTAAAGGCAGGAAGAATGGATGCTGGGGAGGTGGAGGTAAAGGGAGGAGGAATGGATGCTGGGGGAGGTGGTGGTAAAGGGAGGAGGAATGGATGCTGGGGAAGGTGGTGGTAAAGGGAGGAGGAATGGATGCTGGGGAAGGTGGTGGTAAAGGGAGGAGGAATGGATGCTGAGGTAGGTGGAGGTAAAGGGAGGAGGAATGGATGTGGGGGAGAGGGGGTGGTAAAGGGTGGAGGAATGGCTGCTGGGGGAGGTGGTGGTAAAAGGAGGAGGAATGGATGCTGGGGGAGGTGGAGGGTAAAGGGAGGAGGAATGGATTGGGGGGAGGTGGTGGTAAAGGGAGGAGGAATGGATGCTGGGGGAGGGTGGAGGTAAAGGGAGGAGGAGGAATGGATGCTGGGGTAGGTGGTGGTAAAGGGAGGAGGAATGGATGCTGGGGAGGGGGAGGTAAAGGGAGAAGGAATGGATGTTGGGGGAGGGGGAGGTAAAGGGAGGAGGAATGGATGCTGGGGAGGGGGAGGTAAAAGGAGAAGGAATGGATGCTGGGGGAGGTGGAGGTAAAGGGAGGAGGAATGGATGCTGTGGAGGTGGAGGTAAAGGGAGGAAGAATGGATGCTGGGGAAGGTGGAGGTAAAGGGAGGAGGAATGGATGCTGGAGGAGGTGAAGGTAAAGGCAGGAAGAATGGATGCTGGGGAGGTGGAGGTAAAGGGAGGAGGAATGGATGCTGGGGAAGGTGGAGGTAAAGGGAGGAGGAATGGATGCTGGGGGAGGTGGTGGTAAAGGGAGGAGGAATGGATGCTGGGGGAGGTGGTGGTAAAGGGAGGAGGAATGGATGTTGGGGAGGTGGAGGTAAAGGGAGGAGGAATGGATGCTGGGGGAGGTGGAGGGGTAAAGGGAGGAGGAATGGATGCTGGGGGAGGTGGAGGTAAAGGGAGGAGGAATGGATGCTGGGGAAGGTGGTGGTAAAGGGAGGAGGAATGGATGCTGGGGGAGGTGGTGGTAAAGGGAGGAGGAATGGATGCTGGGGGAGGTGGTGGTAAAGGGAGGAAGAATCGATGCTGGGGGAGGTGGTGGTAAAGGGAGGAGGAATGGATGCTGGGGGAGGTGGTGGTAAAGGGAGGAGGAATGGATGCTGGGGGAGGTAAAGGGAGGAGGAATGGATGCTGGGGGAGGTGGAGGTAAAGGGAGGAGGAATGGATGCTGGGGAAGGAGGTGGTAAAGGGAGGAGGAATGGATGCTGGGGAGGGGGAGGTAAAGGGAGAAGGAATGGATGTTGGGGGAGGGGGAGGTAAAGGGAGGAGGAATGGATGCTGGGGAGGTGGAGGTAAAGGGATGAGGAATGGATGCTGGGGGAGGTGGAGGTAAAGGGAGGAGGAATGGATGCTGGGGGAGGTGGAGGTAAAGGGAGGAGGAATGGATGCTGGGGGAGGTGGTGGTAAAGGGAGGAGGAGGAATGGATGCTGGGGGAGGTGGAGGTAAAGGGAGGAATAAAGGATGCTGGGGAGGTGGAGGAAAAGGGAGGAGGAATGGATGCTGGGGGAGGTGAAGGTAAAGGAGGAGAAGGATGCTGGGGGAGGGGGAGGTAAAGGGAGGAGGAAGGGGTGCTGGGGGGGTGGAGGTAAAGGGAGGAGGAAGGATGCTGGGGGGGAGGTAAAGGGAAGGAGGAGGGAATGGAGGCCGGGGTAGGTGGAGGTAAAGGGAGGAGGAATGGATGCTGGGGGAGGTGGAGGTAAAGGGAGGAGGAATGGATGCTGGGGGAGGGGGGGTTAAAGGGAGGAGGAATGGATGTGGGGGAGGTGGTAAAAGGGAGGAGGAATGGATGCTGGGGGAGGTGGAGGTAAAGGGAGGAGGAATGGAGCTGGGGAGGTGGAGGTAAAGGGAGGAGGAATGGATGCTGGGGGAGGTGGAGGTAAAGGGAGGAGGAATCGATGCGGGGGAGGTGGAGGTAAAGGGAGGAGGAATGGATGCTGGGGGAGGTGGAGGTAAAGGGAGGAGGAATGGATGCGGGGGGAGGTGGAGGTAAAGGGAGGAGGAATGGATGCTGGGGGAGGTGGAGGTAAAGGGAGGAGGAATGGATGTTGGGGGAGGTGGAGGTAAAGGGAGGAGGAATGGATGCTGGGGAAGGTGGAGGTAAAGGGAGGAGGAATGGATGCTGGGGGAGGTGGAGGTAAAGGGAGGAGGAATGGATGCTGGGGGAGGTGGAGGTAAAGGGAGGAGGAATGGATGCTGGGGAGGTGGAGGTAAAGGGAGGAGGAATGGATGCTGGGGGAGGTGGAGGTAAAGGGAGGAGGAATGGATGCTGGGGAGGTGGAGGTAAAGGGAGGAGGAATGGATGCTGGGGGAGGTGGAGGTAAAGGGAGGAGGAATGGATGCTGGGGGAGGTGGAGGTAAAAGGGAGGAGGAATGGATGCTGGGGAAGGTGGTGGTAAAGGGAGGAGGAATGGATGCTGGGGAGGTGGAGGTAAAGGGAGGAGGAATGGATGCTGGGGAGGTGGAGGTAAAGGGAGGAGGAATGGATGCTGGGGAAGGTGGTGGTAAAGGGAGGAGGAATGGATGCTGGGGGAGGTGTTGGTAAAGGGAGGAGGAATGGATGTTGGGGGAGGGGGTGGTAAAGGGAGGAGGAATGGATGCTGGGGGAGGGGGAGGTAAAGGGAGGAGGAATGGATGCTGGGGGAGGTGGAGGTAAAGGGAGGAGGAATGGATGCTGGGGGAGGGGGAGGTAAAGGGAGGAGGAATGGATGCTGGGGAGGTGTAGGTAAAGGGAGGAGGAATGGATGCTGGGGGAGGTGGTGGTAAAGGGAGGAGGAATGGATGCTGGGGGAGGTGGTGGTAAAGGGAGGAGGAATGGATGCTGGGGGAGGGGGTGGTAAAGGGAGGAGGAATGGATGCTGGGGGAGGGGAGGTAAAGGGATGAGGATTGGATGCTGGGAGGGGGAGTAAAGGGAGGAGGAATGGATGTGGGGGAGGTGAAGGTAAAGGGAGGAGGAATCGATGCTGGGGGAGGGGGAGGTAAAGGGAGGAGGAATGGATGCTGGGGGAGGTGGTAAGGTAAAGGGAGGATGGCGGGGTAATGGGATGCTTATGCTGGCGAAGGTGGTGGTAAAGGGGAGGAGGGAATGGATGTGGGGAGTGTGAGGTAAAGGGAGGAGTGGATCTGGGGTAGGTGGTGGTAAAGGGAGGAGGAATGGATGCTGGGGTAGGTGGTGGTAAAGGGAGGAGGAATCGATGCTGGGGGAGGGGAAGGTAAAGGGAGGAGGAATCGATGTTGGGGGAGGGGGTGGTAAAGGGATGAGGAATGGATGCTGGGGGAGGGGGAGGTAAAGGGAAGAGGAATCGATGCTGGGGGAGGTGAAGGTAAAGGGAGGAGGAATCGATGTTGGGGGAGGGGGTGGTAAAGGGAGGAGGAATGGATGCTGGGGGAGGTGAAGGTAAAGGGAGGAGGAATCGATGCTGGGGGGAGGGGTGGTTGTAAAGGGAGGAGGAATCGATCGATGTGGGGGAGGTGAAGGTAAAGGGAGGAGGAATCGTTGTTGGGGGAGGGGGTGGTAAAGGGAGGAGGAATGGATGCTGGGGGAGGGGGAGGTAAAGGGAGGAGGAATGGATGCTGGGGGAGGGGGAGATAAAGGGAGGAGGAATCGATGCTGGGGGAGGTGAAGGTAAAGGGAGGAGGAATCGATGCTGGGGGAGGGGGAGGTAAAGGGAGGAGGAATCGATGCTGGGGGAGGTGAAGGTAAAGGGAGGAGGAATCGATGCTGGGGGAGGGGGAGGTAAACGGAGGAGGAATCGATGCTGGGGGATGGGGAGGTAAAGGGAGGAGGAATCGATGCTGGGGGAGGTGAAGGTAAAGGGAGGAGGAATCGATCCTGGGAAAGTGGTGGTAAAGGGAGGAGGAATCGATGCTGGGGAGGTGGTGGTAAAGGGAGGAGGAATCGATGCTGGGGAGGTGGAGGTAAAGGGAGGAGGAATCGATGCTGGGGGAGGTGGTGGTAAAGGCAGGCAGAATGGATGCTGGGGGAGGCTGAGGTAAAGGGAGGAGGAATCGATGCTGGGGGAGGGGGAGGTAAAGTGAGGAGGAATGGATGCTGGGGGAGGTGGATGTAAACGGATGAGGAATGGATCCTGGGGGAGGTGGTGGTAAAGGGAGGAGGAATGGATGCTGGGGAGGTGGTGGTAAAGGGAGGAGGAATGGATGCTGGGGGAGGTGGAGGTAAAGGGAGGAGGAATGGATGCTAGTGGAGGTGGAGGTAAAGGGAGGAGGAATGGATGCTGGGGGAGGTGGAGGTAAAGGGAGGAAGAATGGATGCTGGGGGAGGTGAAGGTAAAGGGAGGAAGAATGGATGCTGGGGGAGGTGAAGGTAAAGGGAGGAAGAATGGATGCTGGGGAGGTGGAGGTAAATGGAGGAGGAATGGATGCTTTGGAAATAGAGGTAAAGGGAGGAGGAATGGATGCTGGGGGAGGTGGTGGTAAAGGGAAGAAGAATGGATGCTGGGGGAGGGGGAGGTAAAGGGAGGAAGAATGGATGCTGGGGGAGGTGAAGGTAAAGGGAGGAAGAATGGATGCTGGGGGAGGTGAAGGTAAAGGGAGGAAGAATGGATGCTGGGGAGGTGGAGGTAAAGGGAGGAGGAATGGATGCTGGGGAAATAGAGGTAAAGGGAGGAGGAATGGTTGCTGGGGGAGGTGGAGGTAAAGGGAGGAGGAAAGGATGCTGGGGGAGGTGGAGGTAAAGGCAGGAAGAATGGATGCTGGGGAGGGGGAGGTAAAGGGAGAAGGAATGGATGCTGGGGGAGGTGGTGGTAAAGGGATGAGGAATGGTTGCTGGGGAAGGTGGAGGTAAAGGGAGGAGGAATGGATGCTGCTGGAGGGGGTGGTAAAGGGAGGAGGAATGGATGTTGGGGGAGATGGAGGTAAAGGGGAGGGAGGAATGGATGCTGGGGAAGGTGGTGGTAAAGGGAGAAGGAATGGATGTTGGGGGAGGGGGAGGTAAAGGGAGGAGGAATGGATGTTGGGGGAGGGGAAGTTAAAGGGAGAAGGAATGGTTGTTGGGGGAGGGGGTGGTAAAGGGAGGAGGAATGGATGTTGGGGGAGGGGGAGGTAAAGGAGAAGGAATGGATGCTGGGGGAGGTGGTGGTAAAGGGAGAAGGAATGGATGTTGGGGGAGGGGGTGGTAAAGGGAGCAGAAATGGATGTTGGGGGAGGGGGTGGTAAAGGGAGGAGGAATGGATGCTGGGGAGGTGGAGGTAAAGGGAGGAGGAATCGATGCTGGGGGAGGGGAAGGTAAAGGGAGGAGGAATCGATGCTGGGGGAGGTGAAGGTAAAGGGAGGAGGAATCGATGTTGGGGGAGGGGGTGGTAAAGGGAGGAGGAATGGATGCTGGGGGAGGTGGTGATAAAGGGAGGAGGAATCGATGCTGGGGGAGATGGATGTAAAGGGATAAGGAATGGATGCTGGGGGAGGTGGTGGTAAAGGGAGGAGGAATCGATGCTGGGGGAGATGGATGTAAAGGGATGAGGAATGGATGCTGGGGGAGGGGGAGGTAAAGGGAGGAGGAATGGATGCTGGGGAAGGTGGTGGTAAAGGGAGGAGGAATGGATGCTGGGGGAGGTGGTGGTAAAGGGAGGAGGAATCGATGCTGGGGGAGGGGAAGGTAAAGGAAGGAGGAATCGATGTTGGGGGAGGGGGTGGTAAAGGGATGAGGAATGGAGGCTGGGGGAGGGGGAGGTAAAGGTATGAGGAATGGATGCTGGGGGAGGTGAAGGTAAAGGGAGGAGGAATCGATGTTGGGGGAGGTGGTGGTAAAGGGAGGAGCAATGGATGCTGCGGGAGGGGGAGGTAAAGGGAGGAGGAATCGATGCTGGGGGAGGTGGTGGTAAAGGGAGGAGGAATGGATGCTGGGGGAGGTGGTGGTAAAGGGAGGAGGAATCGATGCTGGGGAGGGGGTGGTAAAGGGAGTAGGAAAGGATGGTGGGGGAGGGGGAGGTAAAGGGAGGAGGAATGGATGCTGGGGGAGGTGAAGGTTAAGGGAGGAGGAATCGATGTTGGGGGAGGTGGTGGTAAAGGGAGGAGGAATGGATGTTGGGGGAGGTGAAGGTAAAGGGAGGAGGAATGGATGCTGGGGGAGGTGGTGGTAAAGGGAGGAGGAATGGATGCTGGGGGAGGTGGAGGTAAAGGGAGGAATGGATGCTGGGGGAGGTGGTGGTAAAGGGAGGAGGAATGGATGCTGGGGGAGGTGGTGGTAAAGGGAGCAGGAATGGATGCTGGGGAAAGTGGAGGTAAAGGGAGGAGGAATGGATGTTGGGGGAGGTGGAGGTAAAGGGAGGAGGAATGGATGCTGGGGGAGGTGGTGGTAAAGGGAAGAGGAATGGATGCTGTGGGAGGGGGAGGTAAAGGGAGGAGGAATGGATGCTGTGGGAGAGGGAGGTAAAGGGAAGAGGAATGGATGCTGTGGGAGGGGGAGGTACAGGGAGGAGGAATGGATGCTGGGGGTGGGGGAGGTAAAGGGAGGAGGATGAAATGCTGGGGAGGGGGAGGGTAAATGGAGGGAGGAAGGCATGGATGCTGGGGAGGTGGTGTTAAAGGGAGGAGGAATGGATGCTGGGGGAGGTGGAGGTAAAGGGGAGGAATGGGATGCTGGGGGAGGTGGTGGTAAAGGGAGGAGGAATGGATGCTGGGGGAGGGGAGGTAAAGGGATTGAGGATTGGATGCTGGGGGAGGTGGTGGTAAGGGAGGAGGACTGGGTTGCTGGGGAGGAGGAGGTAAAGGGAGGAATGGATGATGCTGGGGAGGTGGTGGGTAAAAGGTGGAGGTATGGATGCTGGGGGAGGGGGAGGTAAAGGGAGGAGGAATGGATGCTGCGGGAGGGGGAGGTAAAGGGATGAGGAATGGATGCTGGGGGAGGTGGTGGTATAAGGGGATGAGGAAGGATGCTGGGGGAGGTGGTGTAAAGGGATGAGGAAGTGATGCTGGGGGAGGTGGTGGAGGTAAAGGGATGGAGGAATGGATGCTGGGGGAGGTGGTGGTAAAGGGTCATGAGGAAGTGGATGCTGGGGGCGGTGGTGGTAAAGGGATGAGGAATTGATGCTGGGGGAGGTGGAGGTAAAGGGATGAGGAATGGATGCTGGGGGAGGTGGTGGTAAAGGGATGAGGAATGGATGCTGGGGGAAAGTGGAGGTAAAGGGAGGAGGAATGGATGCTGGGGGAAAGTGGAGGTAAAGGGAGGAGGAATGGATGCTGGAGGAGGTGAAGGTAAAGGGAGGAGGAATGGATGCTGGGGGAGGTGGTGGTAAAGGGAGGAGGAATGGATGCTGGGGGAGGTGGTGGTAAAGAGAGGAGGAATGGATTCTGGGGAGGTGGAGGTAAAGGGAGGAGGAATGGATGCTGGAGGAGGTGAAGGTAAAGGCAGGAAGAATGGATGCTGGGGGAGGGGGAGGTAAAGGGAGGAGGAATGGATGCTGGGGGAGGTGGAGGTAAAGGGAGGAGGAATGGATGCTGGGGAAGGTGGTGGTAAAGGGAGGAGGAATGGATGCTGGGGAAATAGAGGTAAAGGGAGGAGGAATGGATGCTGGGGGAGGTGGTGGTAAAGGGAGGAGGAATGGATGCTGGGGAAATAGAGGTAAAGGGAGGAGGAATGGATGCTGGGGCAGGTGGAGGTAAAGGGAGGAGGATTGGATGCTGGGGAAATAGAGGTAAAGGGAGGAGTAATGGATGCTGGTGGAGGTGGAGGTAAAGGGAGGAAGAATGGATGCTGGGGGAGGTGGTGGTAAAGGCAGGAAGAATGGATGCTGGGGGAGGCTGAGGTAAAGGGAGGAGGAATGGATGCTGGGGGAGGTAGAGGTAAAGGGAGGAGGAATGGATGCTGGGGGAGGTGGTGGTAAAGGGAGGAGGAATGGATGCTGGAGAAAGTGGAGGTAAAGGGAGGAGGAATGGATGCTGGGGGAGGGGGAGGTAAAGGGAGGAGGAATGGATGCTGGAGGAAGCAGGTGTTGAAGCAGCTAGGTGGGTACTGGGGAAGGGAAGGGGAGGGTAGGGAAGGGGCTGGGGGAGGAGATGATAGTGAAGGAGGCAGCCGAGAAGACAGGTACTGGGAGAGAGCACAGGGACTCTGACTTGGGTAAGAATGTAATAGATGGGTGGGAGAACAGAAGAGCACAGAGCTAGGAATTGGCTGGTATTAGGAGTATGAGGAATCACGGCTTGGGCTAAGAGACTGAACCGGGATTCAGGGATTACCAGGACAATGGGAACTGCATGACTGTGTGATAGGTATGAGCAGGGATGTGAGACGAGTGCAGAAAGCTGGATCGATACTGTGAAGGACTTGGAAGCGTCAGGTGGTTGAGGAGAGAGTGAGAGATAAGGAGGAAGGGTCTTTGCAAGGGATGAAGAGGATTGATCTAGAGAAGTAAAAGAGGGGAATAGGAGGCTTTTAAGAGATAAAAGACAGAAGAAAGGGCGTAGAGGTGAAGAGAGGATGAGTGACATGGAAGAAGCTGGGGTTGGTCAGAGGACAAGAAGCAGAGGAAGGTGAATGAGAAGAAGTGTTGCCTAGAGAGCAAGAAAATGGGGGACTAGAAAGTGAGTGAAAGATAGAGAGAAATAAGAGGCTGGGGGAGAAATGGGAGGACTGGGAGATTGAGAGTGGGAGATAGAAAGCTAGTAAGATAGAAAGCTAGAGAGGTGAAAGGTGGGATATTGAGAACTGGAGGAGGGAAGAAGGAGGAATAAAGTCTAGCTACAGGTAAACAGAAAGGCGGATGAGAAAAATGGAGAAAAAAGATGAAACAAAATTCAATATCAGAGATAGATATAGGTGAGGAAGTGAAGAAGACAGGGAGAGAGAAGAAAGAGAAAATGGAAATGAGATGCTGGAAGGGACTTAGGAAAAGCCCAAATAGGAAGTGGAAAAAAGAAACTGGGACCAACCTGATCACTAAAATAAAATGATCAAACAACAAAGGTACAAAAAATGATTTCCAGTTTTAAGAGATTGGATATTGTCAACTCTTAGACTGCGCATTTCTTATCGCTTTATAATTTGCTCAATATTTTGTTCCACTGTTCGCGGAGTCTGGTTTCACAGGGTTTCGGTTTCAGTTTTGTAGTCTCCTGTTTATTAAGGTGTGCAGTAAGCGAGACTGTTGTTGGTGTGCACAGCATTTACCGCACTGAGCAGTGGCATGCACAGCGAATGTGGGGGCACTCCATGGCATTAAGTGTACCCATGTTAACTGCAACATTGACAATTAGTATATTTTAATAATCCCTGCGCTAACCCCAATGTTCAGTCAATGCCCACTCTCCGCCTCTAACCTGCCCATTTCCAGCTCCATCTCTCACTAAGCTTGAGATTTTTAATGCGCTGGTTGTTTTAGCGTCCAATAGCAATTAGCGCAGTCCCATGCTAAACTGCATGTTAACCATTAGTAAGCAACCCCCGTAGTCTCTGTTAAGTGATGGACTGTCTGTTTTGCACGTCTGACCGAGATGAGGGATAGCGCGTGGATTCCATGTAGGAACTGGTAGCAGTCTGGCTTGTTCTCATTTCTCAGCTTGATCTTTTGGAATATTTGCATTTTTTGCATGGTTTTGTGCTCATAAAGTGCCTGGCAGTGGAAGGATTTAGTGTTGCTCTTATGGGAGTGACCCCAGATTTTGAATAGATTTTATATATGTGCAAAGTGACGCCCTTACTGTAGGTCTTCTCTACATCCATTGTTTCTGTGACTGCAGAACTGGAGTTTCAGGGTTTAAATTTAGATTCTGTCCCATCCTATATTAGACTCCCATGTAAACGGATTGGTTGAATGACGCTTTTGATAATTTTAATGGTGATTGAAACTGAATGGGGGTTTCTTTATGCAGAACAGAAAACTACGTCAGAAGCACTTCTTAGAATGTCTTCCATAGCCGTGGAGGTGGGCATGTCGTCACTGCCTCCCCCCTTGTTGCTCATCCCAAAAACATTGGCCTAAAGATACTTCGGATTGGTTCTGCTTCTTTCTGGCACCTCCTTTTACTTTCAACCCTCTGCTTGGGTCACTTGGCCCCACTGCAGTTGTCTCCTCCCTAATCCAGACCTGGCATGGCCCCATGGCATGCAGGGACTTGTAGTTCTGATTTTCCCATTTCTCTCCCCTAAGAAATTCAGAACTGCCTCTCTGAAGACGTCCCTCCCTGAGTCTTTCTTTGACCTGCATCTCGTGCTGTTACTATGTTTGGCTTTTGTACTGCCATCTCCCTTTTTGTTGTTATGGTTTTCCCACCCTATGTTCGTTGTCCTTCTTGAGTTTCTGTCTCGTCTGTGTCTCGTGCTCTTATTGTATTTGTTTTATGCTGTCCTTTCTCCCTCTTTCCTATTATAATATGGCATTCTTTTTTCTATAGCTTAGTGGTGTGGACCTTTTATTGTACACCGCTCTAATGTTTCGACAAGAGCGGTCTATCAAATGGTGAAATAAAGATAAAGATATAAGAGGGAAAACCAGGATTGGACTAGTTGATTGAGTTGACCTGGGGTGTGATGACCACCCCGTCACTTCCCTCTGTCTCTGCTGGACCAGTCCCTGAAAGCAGATTAAGGCTTTTTCTCGGGATGTGCCTCTGCGGCAGACTCCACCCCTTCGCCCCAATTGCCCAGTTGATAGGTTCAGAGGGGACCCCACCCTCCACCACTGGAGGGTGTCCAGTTATGGTCTGTGGAAAAGTTGGCAGCCTTATTAAGGCACCTAATTACCTTTCACTGGTCCTGTTATTCTCTCTGCGCATCTCTGATATCTTTCAAGGAAACGCCTTTCCGATCCTCTTTCTCTGGGGTTGCAACCCATGCAATCTCGGACTTCTTGGGGTTTCCATTTCAGTTTTTGCCTGCATATTTCTCATTTTAATTTTGGATGACTTATTCTATATTTGGTGAAAGTCTGTGTTTTGCATGTGTGATTGAGGTGAGGGATTGCAGTACCCTACACTACACAATAAACGGCTCCACACCAGGTCCTCTACTTTCACAAACCCATTCACCTACTATAGCCCAGCCATTCTCAGCTGTGACATGCTGACATCAGAAAGGCACAATAAGGAAACACGTGTCATCCACTGGAAATGGTGTAAACACTATGACACTGCAGTACCAGAAAAACATTCAGATCATGACCTTTAGAGGATTTCAGAGAATGAAAGGCTCGTGATCATCTGAGGCATTCTAATTCCAACTCATAAAAATCTAGAAGCAAGGAAACCAGACACATAATAAGAGGAAAATGGCAAGAATGACTGTTCTGTACTACATGGAGAAACTGAATATCCTCAAGTACCAACAACCGTGATTAGAAACCAAGAAAATTTGGCAGAAAGATACTGGATATACTGTTGTGCATTTTACATCCAATGAGCTCCTAAACGTAACTTCCTTTTGCGCAATTAAGATGAGCTTTAGTGGTAATTTTAAGGGGTAACACCAAACATATTCTAGCTTATAAGTGAGGTTCGTTCCAATCATGGTATGCACAAAACTAACGTATCAACCAAAAAAGTCCCTTAGTAACCCCCTATCACTATAATTCAAAAATTTACAAAACAAAACTCAAAAATATCTCAACACTCAAAAGCAGACTTAAACGGACCTCAGGTTTTGCTCACCCTCCATTTGGCGAATTATATCACCATAGGGAAATGGCAGACACTGACATCATAGGTCCTTAGCCTAAACTATTTATGCCCTTTATTATAATAAATATTTAAAGTTTATTTAAGAACCTCTACACTCCACCCACAAACTCCACAGGATTCACATAACATCAAGAACACATATAAAACAATACATTCAACACACTCCCCAACACACTACACCTACTACTGCAGGAAATGTCTGCTGTACTTCTAAACAATTAATGATAGCGCCCAGAGCTTCCTAAAGGCCGTCAACGGTGCACACAATATCTTCATCCAAAGGAATATACGCTTCAAGAAGTGCAGTTACAACTGTCAACGATTTGCAATTCCAATATGCTGAAAAAGACAAAATTAGATTTTCTAAACAGACGGCAGCATCCAACATCAAAGAAGAAGCAATCTGGCACTTATCTGTTAGAAACTCGACTCTAACGCATTCCTGCAGTCGCTGGCAGCACCATCAATAGTCACCATCCGACAAAAGCTTTTGTTTCGCCCGCAGGCTTCGTCAGGAAACAAAACTACTGCAGGAATGCATTAGAGTCGAGTTTCCAAAATAAACTTTAAATATTTATTATAATAAAGGGCGAAAATAGTTTAAGCTAAGGACCTATGATGTCAGTGTCTGCCATTTCCCTATGGTGATATAATTCGCCAAATGGAGGGTGAGCAAAACCTGAGGTCCGTTTAAGTCTGCTTTTGAGTGTTGAGATATTTTTGAGTTTTGTTTTGTAAAAGTTTGAATTATAGTGATAGGGGGTTATTAAGGGACTTTTTGGTTGATACGTTAGTATTTTCCCTTAGGCGGTGTTTATTATTTGTATGCACAAAACTAACCCATTTGGAAACACTACGTGACTTCAGTGTAGGAGAAGCAGAAAAGAGTTTTCCATGGTGCAGGCTGGGATAGGATTAATTTTCCACTCAGGCACAGAAGTAGTCACCTGTCCCTAAAACAAGTTGATTTTACTTGCAACAGGAAAGAGCAGGATCAGGACCAGCCCCAGAGTTGGTTCAAGATGTTGTTGCCTGAGACAGACCTTAATCTTTACACACACACACACACACACACACACACACACACACACACACACACCCCTGTCAAAATGTATTGTATAGCTTTGAATGCCCTGCTCTTTGCTATTTCCCCAGACGTTGCCACCCTAGGCAACTGCCTATTTTGCCTAGTGGTTGGCCAGACCCTGGCCAGGATTTGTTACTTTTGTTATCATCCCTCCCCATCTTTTTAGTTCAGACAGTGGGCCAAACCCAGCCTCTAACATTCCCTGCTTCTCTCTAGAAATGGAAATAAAGGATGCTGGACTGGAGCTAGAAAGACTGAGATTACATTTAATGTTCGATTCACAGTCGTTTTGGCACTGAAGAGCAAATGATGAGAGCAGAAAGCAGTAGACTGGAGTTGAGATGTAAATCTTCAAATTCGTGCTTTTGAGTGTTGGTCTCAATGCATAATTCTTATCTTGTTGCGCATAGACACATTCCGTGCTGCGTACAGTGCATGACCTCATGAAGGGACTAAAATAGAAAGAAAAGCTTTTTTCTGCTTCCCACTCCTCGGCCCAGGAGCTCCCAGCAGCAGCTGCCCAGTATCCGTCTCAGCCTAATTAACCATGAGATGTGAACAGCAATAAAGTGTCTGTTTCTATGGCAACAACATCCACCCTGGTACTCCACAGAGCAATGTGCTGTCTGGGTGGCCCCTTCCTACATTAGTGGAAATCAAAGATTAAATTACAGAGGTTCCAAAATGAAACACGCAGCAGAGTCAGGAGACCTGGAGGCCCTTGTCGACATGATGAGCATGAGAGAGAGAAAAATAAATTAGAATAAAACAATTTAGATTAGTAGGGCAATTTCCGGTAAAGAGAAACATGGAAACATGACAGAAGATAAAAACCGTACAGCCTATCCAGTCCGCTCCTCCATACGAACCGCTAAGCTCTACAGTCCTTTTTCTTTATAGTTTATTTGAGTTGATATACCGCCTTTTTGTAAAGCTACATTCAGAGCAGTGTACAATAAAAAAAAACGTACATAAAAACATAAAAAGGAAAAAAAGAATGCCAATGTAAAATAGCACAGCATTAACAATGCTTGCCGAGCCCTCATCCATCTTCTGCACTCTGTCCAATTCTGAATGCCTGCATGACATAGTGTGTTTTTAGACATGATTTACATTTTTTGAAAGAGGGTTCTACTCAAAGGGGAAAAGGGGAAGTAATTCCATAATGACGGAGCAGTAGAAGAAAAGGCAGAACGCCTAGTGAACTCAAACTTAACCCTCAAAGGGGCGGGAATAACAAGTCTATTCCCACGAAGGGACTGAAGGAAATGAGGGCGGGGGGGGAATGCTACGATAGCTCCAGAAAGATATTGGGGAACATTGGCAAAAAGAGACTAGTGTTTGTCCCATGCTTTCTTGAATTCAGATACCATTTTTGTCTCTACTACCTCCACTGGCAGACTGTACCATGCATATCACTTGTTCCATAAAGAAATATTTCCACAAATTAATCCTGAGTCTATCTCCTTTCACCTTCATCCTACACACCTCATTGCAGAGCTTTCTTTCAGTTGAAAGAGGCTCTCCTCCCATGCATTTATGCCATGGAGATATTTAAACATCTCTATCATATCTCCACTCCCCTGTCTTTCTTCCAAAGTATACATATTGAGATCTTTAAGTCTGTCCCCATACGGTTTATAATGAAGACCACTGACCATTTTGGCAGCCACCCTCTGCACCGACTCTATTCTGTTACATAAGAACATAACATATGCCATACTGGGTCAGACCAAGGTCCATCAAGCCCAGTATCCTGTTTCCAGCAGTGGCCAATCTAGGTCATACGTACCTAGCAGTTTCCCCAAAAGACACAGGTTCCACAATGCTTGTACTGGGTCAAGCATTGATATCCTGGGTCCCTTCTTAATAATGGTTTATGGACCTTTCCTCCAGGAACTTGTCCAAGCCTTTTTTAAACCCAGCTACACTAACAGCCTTTACTACATCCTCTGGTAACAAATTACAGAGTTGATATCCTTTTGAAGGGGCGGTCTCCAGAATTGCACACAATACTCTGAATTAGGTCTCACTGAAGACTTATACAAAGGCACTATCGCCTCCTTTTTCCTGCTGGCCATTCCTCTCCCTATGCACCCAAGCATCATTCTGGCTTTCGCTGTCGTCTTTTCTACTTGTTTAGTCATCTTAAGATCATCAGAAACAATCACACCCAAGTCCCGCTCTTCTTTCATGGACAGCAGCACTTTGCCCCACCCCTCCACCCCCTCTATACTGTACCACTCCCTAGGATTTCTGCAGCATAAATGCCTGACCCTGCATTTTTTAGTGTTAAATCGCAGCTGACAAATTCTAGACCATTCTTCAAGCTTAGCTAGATCCCTCCTCATGTTATCTGCACATTCCTGAGTGTCTATTGCAGATTTTGGAATCATATGCAAAGAGTCAAATCTTACCTCGCATTGAGTGCCACATGTATGATTTTCTCCCAGGTGGTGAAGGGTCTTACGTGTGCACTAGGTGCAAGGAGCTTTTTGCTCTCAGGGAAATGAGTCCAATCTCTGGAGGCTAGAATAGCAGACTTGGAGGACCTAAGGAAGACAGAGAAGCATATAGATGAGACCTATAGGGACACTGTACCCTCCTCCAGTCTGGCAGCATCCCTGTTGCCATGGAGGAGAGAGGTAACGTGACAGGAGCGCATCATCCTGGTGTGGCAGGAAGTGATCCTGTGGCTAGGACCTGTCCTTCAGGTGATGTAAAACCCTCTCGCACGAGGAGGTTTCTCCAGGGCCATGTGCCCATGAGGAAAGGGTAGGACAGCCGTTATAGTTGGTTATTTGATCATTAGGCATGTAGGTGGCTGGTGGATGTGAGGATCACCTGGTAACATGCCTGCCTAGTGTGAATGTAGCAGACCTCATGCGCCTTCTAGACAAGGTTTTAGATAGTGCTGGGGAGGAGCCTTCTGTCTTGGTACATGTTGGTACCAATGACATACGAAAGTGCAGGAGGGAGGTTCTGGAGGCCAAATTTAGGCTTTTAGGTAGGAAGTTGAAATCCAGAACTTCCAAGGTAGCATTCTCAGTAATGCTTCCCGTTCCACGCGCAGGACCCAAAAGGCAGACAGGGCTCCAGAGTCTCAATGCGTGAATGAGACAATGATGCAAGGAAGAGGGTTTTGGATTTGTTAGGAACTAGGCAACATTCTGGGGAAAGGAGGGGCTCTTCTGAAAGGATGGGCTCCACTTTAACCGGGATGGAACCAGGCTGCTGGAATTAACCTTTAAAAAGGAGATAGAGCAGCTTTTAAACTAGATAATAGGGGAGAGCCGACAGTCGCCCAAGAGCGCATGGTTTGGAACAATGTATCCATGAAGGATACTAGCAAAGGAGGAGAGTTAGGGCATCCTGACAGAGAGGTTCCAATAAAGACAAAAGTAATCCAGATGTCCTTAAGTACAGAGCAGACAGAGCTGAAAGATACCAAATTACTTCTATCAACTGATAACCAGATTAATATGAATAAAATACAACCTCTAAAATGTCTGTATGAAAATGCTAGAAGTCTAAGAAATAAGATGGGAGAGTTAGAATATATAGCACTAAATGAAAGGTTAGATATGATTGGCATCTCAGAGACCTGGTGGAAGAAAAACAATCAGTAGGACACTGTGATACCTGGGTACAAACTATATCGCAATGATAGGGTAGATAATATTGGTGGAGGGGTTGTTCTCTATGTTAGAGAGGGCATTGAGTCACACAGGATTAAAGTTTTGCAGGAAACAAAATACACTGTAGAATCTCTATGAATAGAAATTCCATTTAAGAAGGGGAAGGTGATGGCAGTGGGGGTGTACTACCGACCGCCTGGCCAGAATGAACAGATGGATGATGAAATACTCAAAGAAATCAGGGAAGCTAACAAAAGTTACAACATTGTAATAATGGATGATTTCAATTAGCCCAGCATCAACTGGTTCAGTGTCACAGCAGGACATGCTAGGGAAATAAAGTTTCTAGATGAAATAAATGACTGTTTCTTGAAGCAACTGGTTCATGAACCGACAAGAGGGGAAGCCATATTAGACCTAGTCCTTACTGAAACACAGGATCTGGTGCAAGAGATAAGGGTGTTGGGGCCACATGGCAATAGTGATCATAGCATGATTGCATTTGATTTAATAAATGGAGGAAGGATGGCAAGGAAATCCAAAGTACTACCTTTTAACTTTCAAAAGAGAGACTATGATAAAATAAGGAAAATAAGAAAAAACTAAAAGGAGCAGCTGCAAAGGTTAAAGATTTACATTAAGCATGGGCACTGTTTAAAAATACTATCTTGGAAGCCCAGACCAGATGTGTTCCACGCTTTAAGAAAAGTGGAAGGAAGCTAAAAAAATCTGCCAGCATGGTTTAAAGGTAAGGTCAGAAGGCTGCTGTTGCCAAAAAAGCATTTCAAACCAAAGGGAACACCCCTGCTGCAGCATCAATGGGCACAGAGTAGGCAGGACAACAAATAGGCCGTGGGAGGACAAGTATATTCACAAACCATGAGGTCAGCCCGATATGTGTTTCATCTGGGGACCTTCTTCAGGGGACCAAGACCTCTAAAACAAACAAAAAATTAAAATAATGCAACTGATAATACATCTATTTAAAATATAAATATAAAAATAAAAAAAAACATAATGACATATAGCTGTATAAAAATATATATACATACACAAAATGAGATACTGGAGGAAAACAACAAATTGATACTATAAATATATGAATACATAAATACATAAAAAGTTATCCATTATAATATAAAATTAATGACATCTTAAATAATCAGAAAGTAACTCAAAATAAACATGTAGGACTAGAGAGTAATAAACCAAATTAGAAAATGTGGACAAAAGAGAAGCTAAAAGCTATCAGTGAGAAATAACTATTTATTTATTTACATTCTCTTATATACCGCGCTATTCTGCATCAGTGCGGTTTACATTGAACAAACTGAAATTACATTGAACAGGGCATTATAACTTGGAGATAACTATTTTACAGGGAACATATTACCTATGTAAAGGCTCACCCACAGACGTATCTATAACACTTAATAGTGGTACATCACCTAAAGTCAGAAACACTTAATTCATGAAGAATAACTAACATAGACTCCAGTATATAAATTGCAATTGCTCACTAAGGTCAATCTGAGGAGGACAGCAGAGCCCAGGCGGAGGGACCCAAGAAAAAAGGCTAGTCAAGTTTTATCGCTGAAAGTGCATGCATTATAAACGACTTCTTTGCTTAACCCCAAACACTAGCTAAGGTGAGAGAGCCAAACAAGATCGAGGCACAGCTCATGTTATTTGGACGTCAAGAGTAACAAGTGTAGCTTTGCTGTTCATATCAACCCAACATTCTAAACTAAAACTCTGTCAGGACTCGGTCATACAAGGCAATTGAAAACCTGCATATGAGTGAATTAAAATATTAAATAAAATGGTCTTATGCCTTTGACTCTACCTTCTCACAAACAAAGTACTTTGATCAAAAATGCAGGGGAACTGGTACAGTTGGTGATGAAGAGCTAAAGGTATACGATGAAACATTGTGTCACAGGCAAGTCTTGCATAACTTAAATCTGTGTAAAAAAAGGGGCCATCGAACTATGGCATGACGTCAGGCTTTTAAAACATGACAAAATTACATTAAACAGTCACTGAATGCAATTGGGGAGGGGGGCACAATCTGCATGTCTATAGGGTTATTCCAAAAGGTACCACTGTACATGAGAAACCACATTATCCCAGGAACGCGATCATAGTTTCATACAGTATGTCACCAGCACCCCTTTTTGGCCCTGTTAGGCGCCCGCCTAGGGCCGTGAGGTGTAGGTTGCCTTATTAAAGAAATACAAAACTTGTTTGGTCACTGAATGCGTGGCGGTTTTTCACTGGCGGGAGACTTGTGACAGCCGGTGGTATATAGAGAGTGAACGCGGGCAGCATCACAGTTGTGTAGTGGCCCCCTGACGAAATAGACCTGAAACGTCTGCTGGTACCGGGACTGTACGTTGGGATCATAAGAGTGAGGGAAGACTTCATCCGGTCCTTTTTTTGAAGCTGAGTACAACATATTCTGATTATCAGGACTGTATGATGTCTTCTGGAAGATTTTTGTATAATGAATTGTTTTCATAAAACTTGCATGAGGTCATTGATGTGATGCAACACAAATGCTGCCATTGGGTGCAAACCTAGAAGCAGCAGTGTTATTTTAAACTGAGACCTCGTTTGCTAGTTTTGTTTCTTTGCACAGTGAATGGAGAACGATACTTTTTGATTGATTATTAAAGAAATAGCCAGTAGCCGTGTAATTAAGGCAAAAGAAATAATTCGGGTTTTATTCCCCGTCCCACATAGGATTCTTTATGAACAGCACAAAGGAACACAAAAGAAAAATGTTTCTTCACAGCATAGAAAATAAACTCTTCGCCAGCACAAGGTATCACAGAACTCTTGCTTGCCTGGCTAACATAGGGATGTAATTTCATCAGACAGACAAAGCGTGCAATCCATGGAATCCAGTTCTATATCACACTCCTGGTTTTCCCATTGCATCTGCTCATAGTCTGTATTTGGAGGCACATAACAATCTTTATAACTGAAATCCTCACAGCTCTTCCCTTGAATGACACTGGTTATTCTATTTGGTAAGTGCTCTACATCAACAGGGTTCAAGAGTCCTGTGCTAGGAACTGTATCTCTCAGGTTCCTTCTCCAATAGGGATTTTCCTCCCAATTACTGGGCTTTGCTCTGCTGGCAATACCTGGCTTTTTCCCTCTAGCTACGACAGGGTACTTAGCTTTTGTCCCTGGGTAATGAGCTTCTCTCTCTGGGCTTTGGCTGCCTCCTCTCCGAGACTTCCACGTATCTGTAGCCAGGTCCAAGCTGAAATCACTTTCTGAAGAGAGTCTGTGTCTGCTGCCTCTTGCTACCGGGACACTTCCTTTGCTTCCTGGTTCTAGCAAGGTCTGCCGGTTGAGAGGACTTCCTTCCTCTTGGTTACTCACTCTCCAGTAACCGAGGCCCCCTCTGGCCTGGGAGACTCCTCTGCAGCTACAGCCTGCTCCACCCTTTGGCTTCTGTTCCTGCCTTTGCTGCCTTGGCTCCAGCCCCTCCCTTTGCTCCTCTACTGGGCTTTCCCTGTAGTTTTTATGCTCCTGTTCTCTGCACGTTGTACGTGTCCTTCCACTCAGGTGAGCTTGATTAGCCTTTTGGCTTTCTGCTGCGTCACCTTTGGTGAATGGAAAGTTTTCTCCACTATACTTGGGCTTTTTGAAAGCTGAATATGTTTGCTGCCTATGTGTTTGTGAGGTAAGCTCTTCCTCTTTTCCTATTACCATAGGCTCTGAGCTAGCCATTTCCTCATATAACATAGGCTCTGTACTAGTTACCTCATCACATAACCCCCCTTTTAAGATATTACGGGCTGGGGGACTCCTGTCCTTGTTGTTGTTGTTGTTAAGTGCCGTCGAGTCGGAGTCGACTCATGGCGACCCTCTGGATAGCTATCCTAAATTGTGTTCGGTCTTCAGTCAGGCGGCTCATTGTTGACAGGCTGGTACCCGTAGCTGCTGTTATTGTAGCGATCCATCTCATTGCTGGCCTTCCTCTTTTGCGTTGACCTTCTATCTTGCCAAGCATGATGTCTTTCTCTAATGATCTCTCTCTTCGCATGATGTGTCCGAAGTATGAAAGTCGAAGTCTTGTCATCTGAGCTTCTAAAGAAGCTTAGGTTTGATCTCCTCTAGTACCGACTGGTTTGTTCTTCGGGCAGTCCATGGTATACACAGTATTCGCCGCCAGCACCATAATTCAAAGGCATCAATTTTCTTCCTGTCTGTCTTTTTCACTGTCCAGCTTTCACATCCATATGATGTTATTGAAAATACCATGGCTTGAACAAGTCGAATCTTTGTATGGAGAGAGACATCTCTGCTCTTGAGAATCTTATCTAGGTCTTTCATAGCCATTCTGCCAAGAGCAATGCGTCGTCTGATTTCTTGACTGCTTGTTGCTTCTTTATTGATAGTTGATCCAAGTAGGTTAAAGTTGTTCACGATTTCAATTTCTTCTCCTTCAACGATGAACCTGTTGATTTTGCCAGTTGTCATGATCTTTGTCTTCTTTACATTAAGGTGCAGGCCCATTTTGAGACTATGTTCTTTGATTGTAAGAAGCAAATGTTTCAGATCATCTTCACTTTCAGCCAGTAATGTGGTATCATCAGCATAGCGAAGGTTGTTGATGAGTCTTCCACCAATCTTCACACCTCTGTTGTCTTCATACAGTCCTGCTTCTCTGATGATTTGTTCTGCATATAAATTAAACAGGCAGGGGGAAAGTATGCAGCCTTGTCTTACACCCTTGCTTATTTTAAACCATTCTGTTTCTCCTTGTTCCGTTCGAACTATTGCTTCTTGATCAATGTACAGATTGCGCAAGAGAACGATCAGGTGTTCTGGTATACCCATTCTTCTTAATGTGGTCCAGAGTTTCTCATGGTTTACACAGTCAAAAGCCTTGCTATAGTCGATAAAGCACAAATAGATATCCTTTTGGTATTCTTTAGTCTTTTCAAGGATCCATCTCACATCCGCAATGATGTCTCTCGTTCCTCGCCCTTTCCTGAACCCTGCTTGCACTTCAGGTAGTTCTTGTTCTAGGTATGGCTGTAGTCTCTTTTGAATAATCTTCAGTAGAATCTTGCTGGCATGTGGGATCAGAGCGATTGTGCGATAATTTCCACAGTCAGTTGGATCACCTTTCTTTAGTATTGGTATAAACACAGATCTTTTCCAGTCAGTTGGCCATGATGTTGTCTTCCATATTTCTTGGCAGAGCCGTGTAAGTACGGTAACAGCTGCATCAGATTGCTGCAATACTTCTATGGGAATGCTATCAATGCCTGGTGCTTTGTTCTTTGATAAGGCTTTCAATGCTGCTTCAACTTCTTCTTTCATCACCAATGGTTCCTGATCATAAGGTATAGGTTGAAACGGCTGTTGGTCCACTTGATCTTTATCATATAAAAACTCTGTATACTCCTTCCACCTTTTCTTGATCTTCTCAGCATCATTCAACATAGAACCTTGAGCATCTTGTAACATTCCAATTCGAGGCTGGAACTTTTTCTTTAACTCTCGCAGCTTTAGGAAAGCCGATCTTGTTCTTCCTCTAATAATTTCTGCTTCTATTTCCTTGCAAGTGTCATTGTAGTACTTTTCCTTGTCCTGTCTTGCTGCACGTTGGAAATCTCTGTTGAGTTCTGCAATTGTCTTTCTTTCTCCTCTGGCTTTAGCTTCTCTGCGTTTCTGGGCAATTTTCAGAGTTTCTTCCGTCATCCATTTTGGCCGTTTTTGCTTTTTCACCTTTTGTAGAGACTTCTCGCTTTCTTCTAGCACAACCTTCTTGATGTCATTCCATAACTCTTCCGGAGCTCTGTCATTTGTATCTAAAGCAGCAAATCGATTTTGCAGGCAGTCTTTAAATTCCAGTGGTATATTCTCAAGGTCATATTTTGCTGCATTCATGAGTGGTTTGCTCTTTTTCAACTTTAGCTTGAGTTTGCATACTAGTAGTTGATGATCTGTACCACAGTCAGCTCCAGGTTTTGTCTTGGTTGATGTTACAGAGCTTTTCCATCGTTGACTTCCACAGATGTAGTCAATTTGATTTTTATACAATCCATTGGGTGAAGTCCATGTGTACAGTCGCCGCTTGTGTTGCTGGAAGAAGGTGTTTGAGATGAATAGATCATTGGTCTTGCAGAATTCTATCAATCTTTCTCCAGCTTCATTTCTGTTGCCAAGTCCATATTTTCCAACTACTTTGCCTTCTTCTTTGTTGCCAACTTTTGCGTTCCAGTCACCCATGACTATCAGGATATCCTGTTTGCATGTTCTGTCAATTTCAGCTTGTACTTGTTCATAGAACTCTTCAATTTCATTCTCTTCTGCAGCTGTTGTTGGGGCATATACTTGAATTATAGTTGTGTTGATAGGCAATCCTCGTAGACGAATAGAGATTAAGCGTTCGCTGACTGCATTGTATTTCATTACAGTTCTTGCAAGTTTCTTCTTTATTATAAACGCAACACCATTTCTTCTTTGTCTTTCATTTCCAGCATAGTAGACCATGTGATCATCTGATGCAAAGTGCCCGATGCCAGTCCATTTCAGTTCGCTGACACCCAACAGGTCAAGTTGTACACGTTCCATTTCATTCTTGACCACCTCCAACTTCCCTTGGTTCATGCTTCGTACGTTCCATGTTCCAATGTGTAAGACATCTTTACAGCTTCTGACTCTCATTTCATGCGCAGCTACATCAGCAGTCAGACTTCCCGAGGGCTTTGATCCAACCACATCATAAATGCTGGCTTTACTCTGAAAAGTCTTCAGCTCTTCCCCAGTAGCTAGTTGAGTGCCTTCCGACCTGGGAGTCTCATCTTCCAGCACCATAGCACAATTTGTTTTGTTGTAACTATCCATTGGGTTTTCATGGCAAGATACAGAAGTAGATTGCCGGGCCTTCCTTCCGCGCAGTTTAAGTTTGGTGTTGTTGCCGTTGTCACAGAAATGTGATCCTCCGCCGTCAACACTATCCCATTCTGCTGCTGCCCAGATGGGTGGTTTGTCTTCGTCTGGCACCTCAGCTGAGACCTGTCCATCTTGGGAGACCCTGCCAGTAGTTAAACTACGGATAGTTTAGCTCTCAGCATCACTTGGGCTGGTAACAGCACAGAAACCATTTTACTCTCTGTACTAAGTGAAACTCGGGAATCTTGGGATAAGGGTAATCTCTCTCTAGCTGTCTCTCGATCTTTCCAGTGCCTTTGATCTTGTTAACCACTCTTCTCTCGCGTCTCTCAACTCCTGGGATGTGTGGGATCATACTGCACTGGTTTCACTTCTTCTAGTCATGTTCCTACTACATATCCTTTCAAACTACGTCTCCCTCATATTTCCCTCTCCCCTATAGTGTTCCCCAAGGCTCTGTCCTGGCCCCCCTCCTTTTTAATGTTTTCCTTGCCCCTTTGGCCATCCTTGTCCAGCAGCAGGGTGTCTCTGCATATTACTATGCAGATGACATCCTGCTGCTTTTCCACCTTTCCTCAATTTCCCCAGATCTGACACCTATCAAGTTTTTCCTTAGTAGTGTCTTGGATGTCCAACAACCATCTCAAACTCAATCCAACTAAAATGTCTGCTATCTGGCTTAAAGGTCCTCTCAGTCCCCCCCCCCCCTTTCTTTATCCTCTTCATTGGATGTTTTTTCTATCTCCAGTGTTTCTTCCCTCAAATATCTCAGGGTTACTCTAGATTCCTCCCTCACTTTTAACAAGCACATCAATTCTATTGTTAAGCGATCCTTCTTTGCACTCCATCAAATACGCTCCATTCGATCACTCCTTCCTAATTCTTTGGTTATCACTCTTCTTCTGGCTTTGGTTATTGCATAGTTAGGCCAGAATAAATAACATTACAATAGTCCATCTCACTACCAACTTAAGTGTCTTCAATCAATTCAAAACTCTGCTATCCACTTACTTCACCGGGCCACTAAATTCGATCATGTATCCCCTTCTACTTATGAAATCACACTGACTTTCCCTTACCTATTGCACACACTTCAAAACTTCTTACTCTCACCCACAAGATCTTACATTCTAGTACCCGGGCTTATTTATCTTCTCACCTCATCCCCTATGTTCCTTCCTGTGTCCCTTAGTCAATCCATGGAAATCATCTTCATCTTCCCTCACTGACATAGGCCCGCCTTGAGTCCACATATCACACCGTATTTTACTTTCTAGGCTCCAGTCTCTGGAACTCCCTTCCCATCGATCTCAGTCACGAGCCCTCTTATCCCAAATTCAAATCTGCCTTGAAAACCCATCTGTTCCAGCTTTCCAATGACCTTCCCTCCTAGACCACATTGGATTCTGCTTCCCCCCTCACCTTGGTTGCCCCTCTCTCACCCCACCTCCCCTTCTCTCCTAATTATCCTATCATTTTAAATGGCGTTCTTTTCCTTTCTAAATTGTGTTTTTAAATGTAATTTTATTTATTGTACACCGCTCTGCCAATTCGAAGGGCAGTATATCAAATACCAATAAACCATAATGTTGAGGTGTCACAGTTTCTCCTTCACTGTTCACTGATTTGACAATTTCACACAGTGTTTTTACTGGATCCTAGAGAACATAGCCAGTACCCGTCCTCCTCCCAGGATTACCTTTTGGAGGGAAGCTCATGCTTTTGTGGGTTGTTGGCCCCATAACACCTCACTCTTGGGTTCTCAAAACAGTCCGGAGCAGGTACAGACTCTACCTGTTCAAAATCCCTCTAAATTGTCAACCAGGAGTGAATTCAATAACCTCTCGACATGAAAATATACTTCAAGCACTCTTAGGTCTTTCAGACCACAAATGTAGTTGAGCCCATTCTACCAGGGCAGGAAGGGCTGGGATTTTACCCAGGGTATTTCCTGGTCTCCAGACAAGGTGATCTGAACACATCTGGTTTGTGAAAGTTTCAGAATGGCTTCCCTCAGTACTCTGCTT
Source organism: Ichthyophis bannanicus (assembly GCA_033557465.1). NCBI lineage: Eukaryota > Metazoa > Chordata > Amphibia > Gymnophiona > Ichthyophiidae > Ichthyophis > Ichthyophis bannanicus. The sequence goes on from CM066042.1 coordinate 21,949,628, forward strand.
CCTTTTCTTCAAAAAAGGTGACTAGCTATATCCTATGTATCTAAAAAATGCCTATGTTCATATACATCCCAGTCATAGAAAATATCTGCAATTCGTCATGAACTGCTTTTTGTTTATTTTATTTATTTAAAATATTTTTTATAATGCTTTATCAGCATTCCAGTCAAAGCGGTTTACATTGTAACTTAAACTTGGTAATGTACATTAAACAGGGACATTTTTCTGAGGCAATGGAGGGATAAGTGACTTGCCCAAGGCCACAAGGAGTACTAGTGGGAACCAAACCCTGGTCTATGGGTTCCCAAGCCAGTGCTCTAACCATTAGGCTACTCCTCCGCTCCTTATGTATTCACGTAAGATCTTGCGGAAGTCTAAGTGTTTCTACACAAACTGGATGTGCACACATTTCCCTATGTGGATGACTGGCTGGTCGAGCATCACTCGAAGTTCAAGAATCCATACACATCATCCAGGTGCTGGAGCTACTTGGGTTCATAATCAGTTACTCTGTCAATTTTGAGCCCATTTCACCAACTGGAATTCATTAGAGCTCTGCTAGACATGACTCAGGTGAAAGCCTTCCTTTCAGAAGACAGGTTTGGTTGTGATCGTGGAAGAAAATACAATAGTCAGCAGACATCGGCAAGAACCATGTTGAACTGTCGAGGCCACATGGCCCAAAATTCTCATGTTACTCCCTTGGCACATTTCATTATGAGACAGTCTCAGTGGACCCTGAGCACACAGTGGATACAGACCACTCAAGGCTCAGATGCCATTTCTGTCATTCTTCCTCTGGGACTCCCTGCCCTGGAGATCATTCCAAACTGGCCATAGCTCTCCCATTTCAAATTCCTCCTTTCCAAAGGTTGCTCATGACATATGTATTTAAGCTAGGCTGGGGAGCACATGTACAATAAGTTAGGTTCCACACTCAAGAGGTTTGGTCTACCTAGGAAAGCTTCTATCTGATCAATTTCCTGGAACTAAGAGCAATCTTGAATGCTCTAAAGGCTTTCAGAAATCGGTTGACCAACCAAAATTGTCATGATTCATGATGGACTTCAAGAGCAATGCTCTACATCAACAAGCAGGGAGGAATGGGGTTGTACCTCACATGTTGGGAAATAGTCAAGGTGTTGAACTTCACCATCCCTCAAGGGATGACCGAGTCATGTATCTGCTTGGCAAGGACAATGCCCTGGCAGTCAGGCTGAGTAGTGTGTCCTTCAGTGTCACAAATGGACCCTGAACCAGAAAGTGTTACCACCATTTTCAAGAGTGGGGCACCCCCTCAATAGATTTATTCACCATTCAGAACAAATGTGCCTCAGTTCAGTTCCAGGTTGGGGATGCACGGTAAACTAGCCTATGCCTTCCTGTCCTTACAGCACGTAATACCAGAGTGGCGTGAGAGCTTAACTTTCGACTGGCTAAAAACGGCTGTCCGCTCTTGCCAGGGTTTTAGAACATTAATATGATACACTTGAGATCACCCTCTAGCGGTCTCTACCACGTACGAAACAGGCCCCTTTCGCTCTACTATAGTGTAGAGCCCTCTCCACTGGGCTTCAAATTTCGGCCCTGGGTCTGCCACCATCACAACTACCTTCTCTCCTATAACTAACTGACATGCTTTCTTCCCCCGGTCATAATAGCGCTTCTGATGCAGTTGGCTGTCTTGTAGGTGACGTTCAGCCGCCTGGGAAGCCCTCTGTAAACGTGACCGTAATTCTTTAAGAAACTGTGGTACCCCTATTTCCTCCTCTTTCGGTTCGGCCCACTGCTCTCTTAAAATGTCTAGGACTCCTCTTGGAGCCCGGCCAAACATTAGCTCGAAAGGAGAGGCTCCTAACGAAGCTTGTATACGCTCCCTACTGGCGTATAACACAAACGGGAGTAAGATGTCCCAATCGGCCATTCTCCCATCCAGCCCCCGCCTTAATATTTGTTTGAGGGTCTGATTAAAACGCTCCACCAATCCATTCGATTGGGGGTGGTAAGCTGCTGTCTTCACGTGGCGTATCCCGAAGGCGTCCCATATCTGCGCCAAGTAACGCGACAGGAAATTGCTTCCCCTGTCTGTCAACATTTCCTTCGGGAATCCTACCTCGCAGAATAATTTGATTAGTTCCGCTGCTATAGTTTTAGCGGAAATGTTCCTCAGTGGAATTGCCCACGGGAACCGGGTGGCCTGATCCAATATTACAAGAATATATTGGAATCCCCTAGGGGTTTTCACTAGGGGACCAACTATATCCATTGCCATCCGTCGCACAGGTTCGGATATAGTGGGTGTAGGTATCATGGGGACCCCTTTTAGTTTGATAGCCGAGACCCTCTGACAAGAAGGGCAGGCTTCACAAAAGCGTTTTGTCTCCCTAAACACCCCTGGCCAGTAAAAATGGGCCAGGATCTGATCCAGTGTGCTCAAAACCCCTTTATGCCCACCCACCGGGTGATCATGGGCCAATCGGAGGACTACCGCCTTAAAGGTAGTCGGCACTACTAGCTGTTTTCTGACAGCTCCGGTCTGGGAATCACTGCTCTCCCTATATAATACATCTTCCTCTATCAGGAACCGGGGAAGAATGTCTCGGTCAGACCGGGCATACTCAAAGGCATGCTTTAATGCAGGATCTGCCTTTTGTTCCTTTGGGAACGATGGGAACTTTTTTACTAAATCCGCTGGGACCCAGGGAAAACATCCCCCACTCCTGCTCTTAATTGAGCCCTATGGTGGCGCTCTCGGCGTTTTTCCCCTTTGCTCTTTCTAGTACTCTTGGAAAGTGGATTAACTAAATCCTCATGTTGGGGTAGCTCACTTAAAGTCTCATTTATGGGCCTCTCTTCCTGCTCTAGAGATTCTGCATCTTCTTCTACAGACCGAGCAGTGTCCTTCAGGGGTTCTGTTTGCTCTCCTGAATCTCGGGCCTGTGACCTTGTGGATACCATTCCCCTCTTTTCTTGTATACACTCTCCCATTCCCTTACTGAATGGGGGCCAATCTCGGCCTAGCACTATGTCATGAGGTAGCCGGTGTATCACCGCTACTAGGATATGTGGAGGAGTGGCCTAGTGGTTGGGGCAACGTACTTCAGGCCGGAAGGTTGGGGGTTCAAATCCCACTAGAGGACAGCAACCTTGGGCTGGAAGGACTGGGGTTTCTAGTCCCACAGGTGCTCCTTGAGGTTCTGGGCAAGCCACTTAACCCTCCATAGCCCATGTTCCCTGTAAAATAGTTATCTCCAAGTTATAATGCCCTGTTCAATGTAATTTCAGTTTGTTCAATGTAAACCACACTGATGCAGAATAGCGCAGTATATAAGAGAATGTAAATAAATGTGTTCGGGTTCCTAAACCTTTTACCATTACCCTGTAGAGGGGGTAATAGGTAGCTGACCCGCGTACGCACCTTATCCGGGATCTGCCTTCGGGTTGACTCGGGGTAGACTTGTTACTGGCCTGTAAAACGCGCCAGAATTTTTTGGACACCATAGACTGGTCCGCGCCAGAGTCATGGAAGGCTTGGGCAACCCACCCCCTGCACTTCCACAGTGATGCTAAAGCCCTCTCACTTGTTCCTTCCACAATCATTCATCAACGCTGTCCGCCCCATACACTCATCTCTTCTATGACCCCTCTTCCCACATTTAAAACACTTAATGCAGGTGTCCACCACCTCACCTTTAAGCGTACATTTTTTTACACACATTACAGGGTCATTAAGCATTTTTCCAGAATTGGCTACCTCATGCGTGTTACCAGCGCCACCCTGCGGTTTATGAGCAAGTTCCGCTTCCATAAACCTTTCAGCAAGGTGAGCTGCCTCGCTTGAGGTCTGGCAATTCTGTAGCGTTAGAAAAGATTTTATTTCGGCTGGAACAGCCTCCGCAAATTGTTCTAACACAATTAAATCAAGCACTGTTTCTAGGGTTTTCCCCTCTGGGGCAAGCCATTTCTCCACCAGGTTACTAATTCTTTGGCAAAGTGCCTTAGGAGTTTCGCCTGGCTGGAGTCTGGTTGCTCTTAACATGCACTGGTATACCGTCGGCAACAGGCCTAGCCTGTCCCTAATGGCAGCTTTAACTTCATCATACTTATTAGCTTGGGTGGCGGGCATAGCCCGGTATGCCACAAGGGCCTCTCCCGTCAGGGAGGTGGCTAGCCTCACTGCCCACTGCTCATAGGGCCATTTTGCGCTATGTGCTACTCGCTCAAAAGCTTCTAAAAAGTCATCTACATTATCTGCTTTCGTTAGCTGTCCAAAGGATAAGACCCCACAACTTTGTGGGCCTACCCCACAGAAATGTCCGGTAGGAGTTTTCTCCTCGGCTGGTCTTGTCAGCAATGTCTGTATTAAGTCCGTCAGAGGCTTTTGCTGGGCCCTCATGGCCTCCAGCGCTTGCTCCTGGCTCAACTGGGCCAACTCCCTCTGCCTTTCGAACTGCAGTCCGATCCACTGCATCATATCCGGAGGGTTCTCCATGCTCACAGACTGAAATACAAACAAGCACACAAAAACACCAAGTGTGGTACTTTTTTTTTTTTTTTTCTTCAAAAAGGCAGCTATGCCTAGGTTCCTCCTTAATATCCCTTCTCACCGGTGTCCCCCACCGCCTGTGCCCAGATACGTTTTACCTGAGTTAGGTGGTGCATCAAACTTTGAGAAGGTACTTTTTCCTCTGGTTTCTGGAACTTTCTCGGGCGTGGTCAGTAGCAGTCTTTGTCCGCTCTTTGGTACAGTTAGCTCTGCCGTGCTCCCGCTGTACTCCTCTTCCAGAATCCGCAACAACTACGCCATATGTCACCAGCACCCCTTTTTGGCCCTGTTAGGTGCCCGCCTAGGGCCGTGAGGTGTGGGTTGCCTTATTAAAGAAATAGACAGTAGCCGTGTAATTAAGGCAAAAGAAATAATTCGGGTTTTATTCCCCGTCCCACATAGGATTCTTTATGAACAGCACAAAGGAACACAAAAGAAAAATGTTTCTTCACAGCATAGAAAATAAACTCTTCGCCAGCACAAGGTATCACAGAACTCTTGCTTGCCTGGCTAACATAGGGATGTAATTTCATCAGACAGACAAAGCGTGCAATCCATGGAATCCAGTTCTATATCACACTCCTGGTTTTCCCATTGCATCGGCTCATAGTCTGTATTTGGAGGCACATAACAATCTTTATAACTGAAATCCTCACAGCTCTTCCCTTGAATGACACTGGTTTTTCTATTTGGTAAGTGCTCTATATCAACAGGGTTCAAGAGTCCTGTGCTAGGAACTGTATCTCTCAGGTTCCTTCTCCAATAGGGATTTTCCTCCCAATTACTGGGCTTTGCTCTGCTGGCAATGCCTGGCTTTTTCCCTCTAGCTACGACAGGGTACTTAGCTTTTGTCCCTGGGTAATGAGCTTCTCTCTCTGGGCTTTGGCTGGCTCTTCTCCAAGACTTCCATGTCTCTGTAACCGGGTCCAAGCTGAAATCACTTTCTGAAGAGAGTCTGTGTCTGCTGCCTCTTGCTACCGGGACACTTCCTTTACTTCCTGGTCCTAGCAAGGTCTGCTGGTTGAGAGGACTTCCTTCCTCTTGGTTACTCACTCTCCAGTAACCGAGGCCCCCTCTGGCCTGGGAGACTCCTCTGCAGCTACAGCCTGCTCCACTCTTTGGCTTCTGCTCCTGCCTTTGCTGCCTTGGCTCCAGCCCCTCCCTTTGCTCCTCTACTGGGCTTTCCCTGTAGTTTTTATGCTCCTATTCTCTGCACGTTGTACGTGCCCTTCCACTCAGGTAAGCTTGATTAGCCTTTTGGCTTTCTGCTGCATCACCTTTGGTGAATGGAAAGTTTTCTCCACTATACTTGGGCTTTTTGAAAGCTGAATATGTTTGCTGCCTATGTGTTTGTGAGGTAAGCTCTTCCTCTTTTCCTATTACCATAGGCTCTGAGCTAGCCATTTCCTCATATAACATAGGCTCTGTACTAGTTACGTCATCACAAGTAGAATGTCTACTTTTGTGACCAGCCATCTCTCTTCCCAGCCGTATAAAGGCGTGTAGAACTGCGGTATACCCATATTCTGAACAGTAATCAAATAGTAGATCTAGCCAAAGTGCCCACCTCCTCGTGCAAACCCATATAAAGTGCCATAATAAAGATAAAGATATAATGCTTTCTACCATTTTGCCTGGTACTGACGTTAGGTTCACTAGTCTGTAGTTTCCCCGATCACCCCTAGAAACCTTTTTAAAAATTGGCGTTACATTGGCCATTCTCCAATCTTCAGATACTTCAAATGATTTTAATTATAGTTTACAGATTACTAATAGTAGGTTTACAGTCTCATATTTCAGTTTTTCAACACCCTTGGATGTATACCATTTGGATTTGCTATCCTTCAGTTTATCAAACAGTTGTAATACATCTTCCTGGTTTATCGATATTTCTTTCAATTCTTCTCCGGCATCACCTTTAAATACCATCTCAGACATGGGAAACTTCCCTACATCTTCCTCAGTAAAGACTGAAGCAAAGAATTCATTCAGTCTCTCCGCTATGGCCTTGTCCCCTCTTACTGCCCCTTTTACACCTCTATCATCTAATGGTCCAACTGACTCTCTCAGAACTTTTTTGCTATGAATGTACTTGAAGAAGTTTTTATTATGTATTTTTGCTTCCGCGGCAAGCTTTTTTTCAAACTCTCTCTTTGCCTGCCTTATCAATGCCTTGCATCTAACTTACCAGTGCTTGGTTGTTTCCCATTTTTGTCATTTGGCTCCTTTTTCCATTTCCTGAAAGATGCTTTTTTGGCACAGAGGAAGCAGGAAAACAAATAGGCCGTGGAAGGACAAGTTTATTCAAACACCATGAGGTCAGCCCGACTCATTTTCGGACGAGGGCCTTCTTCAGGGGACAAAGACCTCTAAAACAAACAAAAAATTAAAATAATGCAAATGATAATACATCTATTTAAAATATAAATATCATAATAAAAATAAAATACCATAATGACATATAGTGGTATAAAATATATATACAGACATAAATGACCTGGAAATGGTAATAATTATGAGTGAAACGATCAAATCTGCAGATGACACAAAATTATTCAAAGTTGTTAAAATGCAAGAAGATTTGTGAAAAATTGTAAGAGGACCTTGATAAACTGGAAGACTGGACGTCCAAATGACAGATGAAATTTAATGTGGACAAGTGCAAAGTTATGCACCTAGGAAAGAACAACCCAAACTATAGTTACATGATGCAAGGTTCCACATTGGGAACCACCACCCAAGAAAAAGATTTAGGCGTCATCGTGAATAATATATTGCAACACTCCACCCAGTGTGCAGCAGTGGCCAAGAGAGCAAATAGAATACTAGGAATCATAAGAAAAGGAACGGAGAATAAAACCATAGATATTATAATGCCTCTGTATCGTTCCATGGTGCAACTGCACATTGAATATTGTGTGCAATTCTAATCACCATATCTTACAAGGATATAGCAGAATTAGAAAAAGTACAGAGAAGAGCCACCAAAATGGTAAAGGGGATGGAAGGATACCCCTATGAGGAGAGGCTTAAAAGGTTAGGGCTCTTCAACCTGGAAAAGAGACGGCTGAGGGGAGATATGATAGAGGTCTATAAATTAATGAATGGAGTAGAACAGGTAAAAATAGGTTGTTTATTCCATCAAAAAGTAGAAAGACTAGGGGACATGCAATGAATCTACAGTGTAACACATTTAAGAGAAAATATTTTTTCACTCAACGTGTAATCAAACTCTGGAATTTGTTACCGGAGGATGTAGTAAAGGCTGTTAGTGTAGCTGGGTTTAAAAAAGGTTTGGACAAGTTCCTGGAGGAAAGGTCCATAAACCATTATTAAAGAGGACCCAGGAAATCCACTGCTTACCCTGGGACCTGTGTACCTTTTTGGGAACCTGCTAGGTACTTATGACCTGAATTGGCCACTGTTGGAAACATGACACTGGGCTTGATGGATCTTGGTCAGACCCAGTATGGCATTTCTTACGTTCTTATCCGATAGCCTGTCTGCAATATCCCTTACAAAATGTTAAAAAGAATCGGACCAAGGACAAATCCCTGCAGCACACCACTGGTAACATCCTTCTCTGCAGAGTAAGCGCCATTTGTCTGTACCCTTTGTCGCCTCACACTCAACCAATTTCTAACCCTATCAGTCATTTTAGGGTCCATTCCTAGGGCATTCAATTTATTTATAAGTCGCCTGTGAGGAACAGTGTCAAAGGCTTTATTGAAATCCAGGTGCACCATATCTAGAGCTCTCCCTCAGTCCAACTCTCTGGTCACCCAGTCAAAGAACTTAAGATATGCCATACTGGGTCTGACCAAGATTCATCAAGCCTAGTATCCTGTTTCCAACAGTGACCAATCCAGGTCAAAAGAACCTGGCAGGTTTGCAAAAGGTATACAAGTTCCACAATGCTTGTCCTGGGGTAAGCAGTGGATATCCCAGGAATGATACAGAGGCATTACAATATCCTTGGTTTTATTCTCCATTCCTTTCCTTACGATACCTAGCATTTTATTGGCCTTCTTGGCCGCCACTGCACACTGGGCAGAGGGTTTCAACATATTATCCATGATGACGTCTAAATCATTTTCCAGGATGTTGATTCTTAATGTGGAACCCTGCATCATGTAACTATAGTTTGGGTTGTTCTTTCCTAGGTGCATAACTTTGCACTTGTCCACATTAAATTCCATCTGTCATTTGGACATCCAGTCTTCCAATTTATCAAGGTCTTCTTGCTATTTTTCCCAATCCTCTTGCATTTTAACAACTTTGAATAATAAGAAATTAATGAGATTTGTCTGACAAGACCTTCCTCTCATAAAACCATGCTGCCTTGAATCCTGCAAGTCATTGAACTCCAGAAACCGACTATGCTCTGTTTTAGCAGCGATTCCATTAGTTTATTCATCACAGAGTTCAGACTAATCGGTCTGTAATTCCCAACCTCATCCTTAGTTCCGCTTTTGTATAAAGGGACCACATATATCTTTCTCCAATCTTCTGGGACCACATCAGACTCTAAAGAAGCATTGAAAAGTTCAGACAGTGGAGCTGCTAGAACTTCCCTAAGTTCCTTCAGTTCTCTCTGATGTATGCCATCTGGCCCCCTTGCTTTGTCTACTTTTAGTTTAGCTAGTTCCTTGTGAACACAGTCTTCTGAAAATCATTCAAGATCCTGTTCACTTCTGTTCCTATTTGTCAGTGTTTTCTGAGGTCCTACTTCTGGCCCTAAATCTGTGAACGCAAAACAGAAATATTTGTTAAGCAGTTCTGCTTTAGAAAGAAACACATAAACATGATGGCAGAAAAAGACCACATGAACAATCTAGTCTGCTCTTCCATATCAAGTACTACAAATTCCCTTTTATCCTTTAGAGATCCTCTGTGCTTCTCCCATGATTTTTTTAATTCAGACAGGGGCGCATTCCATCAGAGATGTACAGCCCCACTGTACGTCCGGTCTGAGCCGGGCGTACAGAGGGGTTCACAGTTCTGATCCCGTGTGGCACATCTAGCCCCGTGGGATCAGAATCTTGAACAGGCCTGTACGTGCAGGTCGGGACTGCGATTTAGCCCAGCCTGCACGTAAAGGCCTGTCCCCAGCTAACTCCGTCAGGGCTGTACAATGGAGCTGCGGCACCATGGCATCTGGTTGCCATGGCACTGCGGCTCCATTGTAAAGCCGCGATCCCCAGCCACGGCACCGAAAAATGCTTTCCCTGAAGCCCATCCCCTGATCCAGCCTCCCAAGGTCAGGGTTGGGCTGTGAGAATTTCCTCCACCCCCTGCCACCTCTTTTGAGTCCCAGGCCGCTGTCCCCTGCAGGGTCGAGGAACTTATTCCACCCCAAAGGTGGAATAAATTCCCGTCTAAACTGTCGGCCCTGGACGTACAGGGCTGACATTGGAATCAGCCCTGTACATCCAGGGCTGACGACCACCCACCACCCGCCCTGCTTCCGCCCTGATCTACCACTTCCCCATCCCCGTCTTACCTCCCTGTACAACGGGTGGGGAAATTAGACGCTGGCGGGAAGGGTACAAATAACCTCCATACTGTCCTCATCTCTACCACCTCCGCTGAGAGACTATTCCACACATCTACCACTCTTTCCATAAAGAAATATTTCTGCATATTACTCCTGAGTCTTTCCCCTTTCACCCTCATCCTATGTCCCCTTGTAGCAGAGCTTGCTTTCAATCGAAAGAGGAGCTTCTCCTGTGCATTTATGCCACAGAGGTATTTAAACGTCTCTATCATATCTCCCCTATCCCCTCTTTCCTCTATCATATCTTCTCTATCCCGCTTTATCCTCATCAGCTAGTACATATTCTTTTCCTACACCCTTCAGTCTGACAATACCACTTTTGTACATTCTTCTCTCACTAACATATCTGACTACTTTCCTAGCTTCTTTAAGCTTTTCTGAATATTGATACTAGTCTTCCTCTTTCTGTGATCTCTTCTGTTTTATGAAGGCCACCCTCCTTTTCTTCATGTGCATCTTTAGGCCAGCGAGATAAGGCTAACACATCTTCTCTACCTTCCCTGGGGTGGAGTTTAGGAGACACCTCACATGTCTTTTCATGACAGCCAGCACCTCAGTGGAACACAGCAGCTTTCCAGCGACACATTGCAGCTCCTCAGCCTCTGCTCCAGGGTCCCTCTAACACAAGTTCCACCTATTTTTATGTTCTAATATTTCTGTTATTTCCTACAATATAGTAGTATTGAATGCTGCACCAAGAAAAGAAACAAAGTAAAAAACAAATCCCATATATTATAGAAACAACTCTAAACATCACCTCCTTTAAACGGGGAGCCAACAGGAAGACATGGCAGCAGACAACCTAAGTCCAGGCAGAAAGGGAAGCAATGGCAAGATGCAGATATGTCTGAGGAGAGCCAGAAGATCAGGGTTCAGGAAGGTGCTCAAAGAACTGTGGCAGGCTGGAAAGTATTTTTATTTATTTAACAGGTTTTATATACCACTTTATCATTTCAATCAAAGCGGTTTACATTAATGTACATTAAACAGGGACATTGATAACTTGGATTTTTCTGAGGCAATGGAGGGTTAAGTGACTTGCCCAAGGCCACAAGGAGAGCTAGTGGGAATTGAACCCTGGTCTCTGGATTCCCAAGCCAGTGTTGTTAACCATTAGGCTACTCCTCCACTCCATGAGGCTGAAAACGGCTGTGAGACAAGTCAAGGGATCACAATGCCAAGCAGTAGCAAAGCCCCAGGAACCAGGACCCAGAATGCCGTTCAGCCAACACTGATTGTGCGGAGCAGCTGGGATTTAGAATTATAGCCAGTGAGAGCTGGCCCTCTGTTGGATCGGTCCCCTTGGACATACTCTGTTCCCAAGGCAAGGATGCCTTGCTGGTCCAAGGCAAGATTTCCAAGGGGAACTGTAGCTTAGTGGTCCAGGGCTTCTGTTTGGGCTCCCTCAGTTCTTACAATAAATATGTAAGTTGTGACTGCTCATGCTCTACCCAAACTCCTCCCCTGAACATGCTGACACCTTCTTCTGCCACACGGACCTTTAAGCATGATCTCATTATGCTGTACATGCATACTTCTATGATTTATACAGGAAAAGGTTTATAAAATTATGTCCATAAGACTTAAACTAAAATTTACAAAAATCAGAACAGACTAATTGACTTTGTCTTGCAGAAAAACTTGCATGTGATCCATGACATAAATTACTAGGTCAATTTGCAGTAGAACACCTGGAGAAAAATTGAAACATCTAATCAAGACTTCAAATTATTCCTGTATTCCTCTAGTACCTTTGAATGTACTTCCATCATTTTTATGTATGTGGAAGAAAGACACTTCACCTTCTATTTGGAAAGACTGTCAGACAAAATGTATTAGATATACGACACAGGTAAAGTCTACTGAAGGGTGTGACGCTGCAGCAGTGCTGGGAGCTATAGAAACAGATGGTGACCCGGTGGAAGGTCCGGGTACTGCAGCTAAAAGCAAGATATTCCCTTCTCAGCACAAGATGGACATAGATATTATAATCAGCCAACACAACTCACCTCGGGGGAGGGGAGAAGCAGAGTTGCTGATTGGGCACGCCCTAGCTGGAGGCGGGCTCCCCAGAGCAGAAGCAGCTTGTTAAACCGGAAGAAGGAAGAAGGAAGAGAGTTGGACGTTCAGAAACAGTTGGAGCTTCAGAAGCAGTTGGAGACTCAGAGAAGGAGCCAACCGAGGAGGTGGAAGGAAATACTGGAACCAGATGAAGCAGGTGTGTGCTTTAGAGATGAAGTAGCCTTGGATGCCAGAGCCTTTGAATGTGAAGGAGAAACGTTCCGCAGCTGCAATTCCAGGAGAGGGCGTGTAAAGCCAAGAAGCAGGTACCAGGGAGACTCAGTGCACAGCAGAACCTTCTGGGAGAAGGAGAAGGGCGTGGCACTGAGAGACCCAAGGGTAAAGCCTAGGCTTTTGGAGCAGAGAGCTGATCAATGGAATGAATGGCAGACGGCTGAAAAACATCCAGATATTCCTCAGCACAAGGTACAGGGTACTGTTAATACTGATAACAGCTTTTATGAGAAGCCAGACTGTGTGAGTGCATATTTTAAAACCCAGGAAAAGCCCAGGTTTTATGAGAGCAGTTGGCTACAGCCAGAAGCTTGTTCCGTTAAACCCTGTTTGTCTCCTCAAACTGCTGACAAGATTAACAAGCAAGCTAGCTATAAGGACATAGCAGAGATATTTGCCAGAGACATTTGCCAGAAAGTTTCAGGAAGCTCTAAGTTTGATTTGTTGCCTACAAATGCTTCACCTGCAAAGGAATTGATTTACCCAGCACTTGCTGACAGAGACAAGTGGGGGAGGGGTAACTCCAGTGCAGTGAATGAGCAGAGTAACCAAGCTGAAGCACTCCTGAGAGACTTTAAAGTGTTTCTAGAGGAACGTAATATTCCTGGACCTAGGATAGTTGAACCAGTACAGAGTCCAGAAGCACCAGTACCATTGGCTCATCCCTTACAGACGCAGGATTTGAGTCAGCCAATGGACTGCTCGACGTGCCTTGTAGATAAGTAATAATAGTCAAGCAAAACTTGTGTGGTCATTCATTATAAAGTGATAAAGTGTACATTGTCAAAGTTCCTTACCTGAAGAGCTTATGAGAGAGATAAGAATAAGCTAAAGCAGAAGTTGGAAACACTGCATGAACTTTATTGTTTGCCTTTGGTTTAACTGTTTTCAAGTGCAGTTCACATGACTGGAATGTGAAGCGCTGTGAAAAGGACAGTTTTGAAACACAGTGTGGAAAAGCCTATCTTTTCTTTGTTCTTGTTTTGGCTGTAAAAATACTTTGCCTTTACGCCTGTTCCAATTCCACCACGGAGCGGGAGAAATAAAATCCTTATAAAATAAATATTCTTTATACCTGCCTTGTCACTCAACTACCGCAACTACAATTCAACCTCAAAGCACACCCCTCCTTAAACCCTCAAGGTCAAGGGGCGGGTGCATGGTTATAAGGGACAGAGAATTCTTGAGCAGCTCAGACCTTGCTCTCTCGCATCCCTTCCTTCTGTACAGAGCTGTTTAAAGATTTTAGTCAAACAGAAATGAACAGGCAGAGTTTTCTCGGTCCGGAACATTACACTCCTAAGGTAGGAAGATCTTCCAGACTAGTGTTCTTATCTGTCAGGGACAACTTGCTTATTTCTGCAAGCAAGCACAACCCTGGCTTCGTACATCACCAGCGGCAGCAGCTGGTCCCTCTGCACACTTACGCACAGACGTTTCTTCTTGACAATTCTTTGAGCCTAGTGATCCAGGCCTCTGTCCTATGGGCCCAATGAGTTAGGCTTTAGCACATATAAGATGCCAAATATGGGCCCAGCTTTTCACCCGTCCTTCAGATAATCCACCCTGGCTCTGTCAGGACTGTGCTGCAGTGTATTGGGGGTATCAGCATTTATCCAGTTAGCAAGGGATGCAAACTAGATAAATGCTTTTAAATATTGAGCCCTTAATTGTTGGATTATCCATTTCTATGCACTGTGACATAGTAACCTAGTAAATGACGGCAGATAAGACCAGTATGGTCCATCTAGTCTGCCCAGCAAGGTGGCAAGAGAAGGTGCACCTGCCGCTCCGTGCAGGTCCCCCCCCCCCCCCATGCCTTTGTTTACGGGTGTACCCACCACTCCGTGCAGGTCACCCCTATTTGTTGAGCTAGCAGAGACAGTTAAGGTTATTTTGATTTTATCCTGTTGCTGTAAAGGGATCCAGTATCTGTCCCATTCCATTTTGAATTCTGTCACTGTATTTGCCCCCATCACTTCCATCGGGAGGGCATCCCAAGCATCCACCACCCTTTCAGTAAAAATGTATTTCCTGACATTGCCTTTCAATTTACCCCCTTGCAGCTTCATGTTATGCCCTCTAGTTTTACAGCTTCCATGTCTTTGGAAGAGGTTTGTTTGTTCATTATTTCTCTTTAAGTATTTAAAGGTCTGAATCATATCTCCCCTATCCCTCCTCTCCTCCAACGTGTACATATTTAGATCTTTAAGTCTCTTCTCATATGTCTTCTGGTGCAAGCACCGAATCATTTTGGTCACCTTCCTCTGAATCGTTTCCAGCCTTTTTATATCCTTTGCAAGATATGGTCTCCAAATCTGAACACAATATTCTAAGTGAGGCCTCACCAACGACTTGTACAGTGGCATTAGTACCTCTTCCTTTCTGCTGGTAATTCCTCTCTGCATGCAACCCAGCATCCTTCTGGCTTTGGCCACCACCTTGCCACACTGTTTCGCCACCTTGAGGTCCTTAGAAACAATCACTCCGAGACCCTTCTCCTGGTCTGTACACACCAACCTCCCGCCCCCCATCACATCGATTCCCTTGGATTTCTGCATCCCAAGTGCATGACACTTCACTTCTTGTATTGTATTTTCATATTCTTGTATAGCATTTTGGAATTTTTGTCCACTGCCTGGGTGTGGGATAGCAGAGCATGCAAGCGTCCCAGCTGAAGACTGTTTGCTTTATCTTTTGCGCAGGTTTAGTACAGACCATCAAGGATCACATCACCAAGCCAACGGCCATGGCTCGTGGTCGGGTCGCCCACCTGATTGAGTGGAAGGGGTGGAGTGCACAGCGATCAGGCTGGGATTCTTCACTCACAGATGAAGAGCATTACTTCTACCTCACTGATGAGCTGAAGGAGGCACGCTTTGCCGCAGGTACCACCGGGGGGGGGGAGATACCAGGCGCATCTGTGGCATGATGCAATGAGGAAAACTAAGAAGAGAATGAGGCCGTCAGTCTCACCTAGGGGTGGGGGTTTGCTGGGGTAGGGATGCTGGTTGGGTTTCCTGCATTAGAGGAGAAAGGTGGATCGGTTGATGGGACAGAAGGAGAGAGACTGATGTCAAAGCAGTAAAGTGCTTGGATTTTCCTAGATTCATGCTCTGGAGACACCTCCTGAAAAATCTCACTCATTGGGGCAGCGAATCTCACTCTTTGAGACTGGCCACCCTCAACATCTCAGTAGCCAGGCTAAAGCCTGTTGGTATCCCCTTTCTGCTTTCTTTTCATTGAATAGTATCAGATTCTGTATGTTTGTGATATTTTGCAGGTGTAGCAGAACAATTTGCCATTACTGAAGCCACACTAAGTGCTTGGTCCTCGCTGGATGATGAAGAAATGCATTGTGGGAATGGCTCCCAAGATGTCATACAACTTCAAGGTAGAGTTATTCTCTTTCTTCTTGTCTTACTCAGAATCTGGCCTATACAGTGTCCACAAAGATGGGTAACCAGAGTATTTTAGACCAAACCTGCCGCGGTTCCTAGGCCACTCTATTGCCAGACCCTCTATTGCCCGCATTGGTCTATTTAAGCACATGGAAATTGTTGCTGACATTTTATTCAGGTCAGTAAACCAATAGCCTGATCTCATATCATTTTATAGACAGTTACTACCACACATGTTTGAGAGATTAGAGATCTGAATTTGATTTTATCAAGGTTTATTGCCTGCTCCATGCAAAAGCCTTTTATAAATCAACTCTGGAAGTTTCTCTATGGAAAAAAATTGTACAGGGTTTGTGAAGTGGAGTTTCGGCAATGTTTTAGCAGCCTAAAAAGTAGAAATTACAGGTGTGAATTTAATGGGGGGAGAAAAAGTTAGGACTGATTTTCAGCAGTAAGCCCCTAAATTGCAGGTCTAGATTTAGGGACGTTTTCAGCTGAAAACTTGGGACCTTAAATTTAGCAGAAAATGCAGCTACAATTTAGGAACCGAAGGGGATGGTTTACTTAGCCCCATGATAGTAATTCAGGTTTGGGCTGCATTACTACTGCAGGGCACTGCGATAGATGCAGGGAGCGGGGACAGCAGTCTCCCTCAATTTAACGCAGCTTGCTGCAGTAGCACTGTTGCGGGGAGCAACTATCGTCGCTGATTGTGCTGGCGATAGTTTTCTCCCCACCAAGCACCAGGAGTGGGGGCTATCAAGGCCCACGCTAGCAGCGCTGTAGCAGGAACACCCAGGTGCCCCCAGATGTGCCCCGCCTGGGTAGCATGGGATTTTTAGCGCAGGGCACCATGCTACATTTTAGTGTGGTGCCAAAGATGTGCTTTATCCAGGTAAAATGTTTTAGTAAACCAACCCCTAAGCGAAGTAGTGAACAATGTTTTACAAACAGACTTCTCATTACAAGTTCATTGCACAAAGACTTTACCTGGTGATACTACTACAATTTCGGTGCATTGTAAAAGGTGAGAAACAGGGACAAAGACAATGGGGAGGAAATCAGGTGAACAGAATCATAAAAAGAAATTGGGCTGGAGATGCTGCAGAAGGGACATTTGCCCCTGGGAGAGGGAGAGTCAGGGCAAGCAACAAGAGTGAGCACACCTCCTGATACAGGGCTCTCAGCCTCAAAGTTGCTGCTGCATTCACCAGGCTGGGATGCAGGGCCCACCTTGGGGGTGAAACCAGGGCCGTGGAAGGGTATTAAGTGAAACTTCAGCTTGGGCTCCCTCACAATTAGCTTTCAGACCCCTAGCGTCCCCTCACCCTCCCAAGATCGTGATTATTAAACTCAATTGTAATCACCTCAACACCATTCTTCCCAGACTAGTCGTATTAAAATGCATATTTGGAGATCACTTTTAGACAGTAAACTTTGTTTTGTAAATCTATGCATAATGAGGGGGATTTCAAAAGCCCACTTCTAAAGCAGGGGCGGCCCAAGGGGGGTGCGGGGCCATGTGCGGAGATTCAGCACGCAGCCTCATTTGCATAAGTGGCCTCATTTGCATAAATATTTGCATAATGTTACCATACACTAACTTTTAGTAAACATGCCTCTTCATGAGTGTACGGATAAAGAAAGACTAAAAGATTTCTACATTACTATAATCCAGTGCCAACCGCCAGGCACATTAGGAACTACTACAAATGCTGCCCATTTAGAACCCATAGCAAACCCACCGTATCCTGACAGCGTTACCAGGACTCACAAAGCACCATACCCTACCTATCAAAAGGCAACACTGCAAATATTAAACCAATACATTTCAGAGAATACTGGGGAAAGAGAACAAGTGGCAATGTCAAATAGGAATTACATAAACAGAATACCTCAGCTCAGTTAACACATGCAGAACATAGACCATCACCAAACAAGGAATCACAATTCAGAAACAGGAAGGCAATAATTAAACTGGAAACCCCAAAAGCCAAACTTGGAATGTACAACAACACTGTATAAATAAAACTATAAATTAATTTCCTCTTGTACTAAACAAAGCGCAGACGTTAATGATGCACATTTCCCAGAGCTGACATATTCCAGTTAATAAATTCAAAATAAAGAGATATCTTTGTACCTTTTGTGCATTTTTTTTTCAGTTACAATTGTTCCAGCCACTTTCTTCTGGTTTCTTTGTGTCTTCTGCTAACTCTCCATTGTCTGCTGTCCATTTGTCCTTTCTTCTCTCTTCTAGTTTTTTTCCATTCTCTCTCTCTACATCTGCTTTAACATACTAATCTTTCTCCTTTTGCTCTTTCCTCATTCCTATTTCATCCACTCAAATTTTACACCTCCATCCTCAATCCCCAATTACTCTCCCAATACCCGGCCAATTGTAGATTTTTCTTCCCTCCCACACAAAATATTTTTCCCCTCTCCATTTCACTCTCCCAGCCCCATCCCATGGACCTAGGCGTGGTTGTGTCTGATGATCTTAGAGTAGCTAAACAGGTGGAAAGGGCGACAGCAAAAGCTAGAAGGATGCTTGGGTGCATACGGAGAGGAATGGCTAGCAGAAAAAAGGAGGTGATAATGCCTCTGTATAAGTCTTTGGTGCGACCTCATTTGGAGTATGGTGTGCAATTCTGGAGACCGCACCTTCAAAAGGATGTGAACAGGATGGAGTCGGTGCAGAGGGTTGCTACCAAAATGATTAATGGGCTTCATTATAAAGCATATGAGGACAGACTTAAGGATCTTAATATGTACACCTTAGAGGAAAGGCGGGATAGAGGTGATATGATTGAGATGTTTAAATACCTCCGTGGCATAAATGTTCAGGGAGAGAGCCTCTTTCAATTGAAAGCAAGTTCTGCTACGAGGGGACATGGGATGAGGGTGAAGGGAGATAGATTCAGGAGTGATATGCGGAAATATTTCTTTACGGAAAGAGTAGTGGATCCGTGGAATAGTCTCCCAGTGGAGGTGGTAGAGATGAGGACAGTACTGAATTCAAGAAAGCATGGGACCAACACAGAGGATCTCTAAAGGCAAAAAGTGGACTGTTGTAGTTGTTATGGAAGGACAGACTAGATAGGCCATGTGGTCTTTTTCTGTCGTCATATTTCTATGTTTCTATGTTTCTAATCGCCCCCAACATCAGCTCCATTCTAGTTCTAGCCCCACCCAGTATCCGCTCCCTTCTAGTCCCCGCATCAGCCCATTTCCAGTCCTAGCCTGCCATCAGTCCATTTCCAGTCCTAGCTCCCCCATCCATTTCCAGTCCTATCCATTCCTCCATCAGCTCATTTCTAATACCAGTCTCCCATCAGCCCATTTCCAGTCCTAGCTCCCCCATCCATTTCCAGTCCTATCCGAGTCCCTCCATCAGCTCATTTCTAATCCCAGCCTCCCATCAGCCCATTTCTAGTCCTTTCCTAGCCCCACCATCAGCCCATGTCAAATCCTAGCTCCCCTCCACTCAGCCCATTTCCAATCCAAGCCCCCCATGAACCTACTTCCAGTTCTAGCCCCTCCATGAGTCCATTTCAATCCAAGCCCCCACCACAGCCCATTTCCAATCTTAGCTCCCCCCAACACCCAATTCCCAGTCCTATCCTAGCCCCCTCCATCAGCCCATTTCCTGTCCTAGCTCCCTCCCCTCACAACCCATTTCCATTCCAATCCCCCTCCCCATCAGCTATTTGCAGTTTAAGCCCCCCTTCCACTCAGCCCATTTCCATTCCAAGCCCCCTCCCCATCAGCTATTTGCAGTTCAAGGCCCACCCCCCTTCCCCTCAGTCCATTTCCATTCCAAGCCCCCATCCCCATCAGCTATTTGCAGTTCAAGCCTTCCCTTCCACTCAGCCCATTTCCAGTCCTAGCACCCTCCCCAACCCATTACCAGTCCTAGCCATCCCATAGCCTATTACCTGTCCTAAACCCCCATCAGCCCACTCCCAGTCCTAATCCCATCAGCCCATTTCCAGTCCTAACCCCATCACCCAATTTTCAGTTAAAGCCCCCCCCCCCCAGCCCATTACCAGTCCTAACCCCCCATCATCCCACTTCCATTCCAAGTCCCGGTCCCCCATCAGCTATTTGCAGTTCAAGCCTTCCCTTCCACTCAGCCCATTACAGTCCTAGCCCCCCCCCCCATAGCCTATTACCAGTCCTAAACCCCCATCAGCCCACTCCAATCCTAATCCCATCAGCCCATTTCCAGTCCTAACCCCCATCACCCAATTTTCAGTTTAAGCCCCCCCATAGCCCATTACCAGTCCTAATCCCCATCAGCCCACTTCCAGCCCTAATCCCATCAGCCCATTTCCAGTCTTAGCCCCCCCATAGCCCATTACCAGTCCTAACTCCCCCCATCACCCAATTTCCAGACTTAGCCCCCCCCCCCCATAGCCCATTACCAGTCCTAACCCCCCTTCAGCCACCTTCAAGTCTTAACCCCATTAGCCCATTTACAGCCCTAACCCCCCTCCCCCCCCAGCCTAGGGAAAATTTAAAATAATAAAAAAGATGTCTGCTGCCGGCCTGCCGCTGCCGCCGCGGCAGATTCGAGTGTCCCGCGGTGCCCGCCCTGCCCGGCAGAGCCTGCCCTCCCTGCATCAGCTCCCTCTCCGCAGTCGAAACCGGCTTTCAGAGCGCAAAGGGAGAGTTTCTCCCTCGCAGCTCTGTTAAGCCCGCGGGCGCTGATGGGAAAGTTCCCATCAGCCCCTGCGATCTTAACAGAGCCGCGAAACGCGGGGCCCTGTGCAAAAAACATTCTTGCTCAATGGACGGGCCGGCCCTGCTTATAAGGATAAATTGCCCTTCCTTCTTGGCAGATGGAAGCACACACTGATGACTGCCAAGACCCACTGATTTGCTTTGACTGTGGCTACTCTTTGCTGCCTTTCTCAAACACTGCTGCCCTAAGTGACCGCCTACTTTATCTAGTGGGCTTGTCACCTTGCAAGGATTCCAGTGTCCCAGTTTTACTTGATCCACTATCTGGCAACTCTAGTTTTCATCGGATAGCTTCAGATGCCCCTTCAACACTACCACATCCTTATAGGCTGTTGATTGGGAGGCCTCTCTCATCCCCAGTCTACCTCTTCCCTTTGGGATGATTGTGCAGATATTAGAACCCTTAGATTTCTTCGCAACAACTCAAGGCAACTCCTTTGGTATCCCAATTGATAAAGACCCGCTTCCCTCTGTTTTTTTAGCCTATACTGTTCTTTCTGCAAAAGCAAATCCCACTCCAGTCCTGAATATGACTACATCACAGTTCTGGGACTGCAATCTTATCGGTGTCCTCTTCTTCCATGCTGCCTTCCTCAAGCATTTTCACATCAACATTTCCTTGTTTTTCTGTCTCCCTCTCCCTCATTTCCAAGGTTCCCGTTGATGTTCGAGCAGCGTCTTTGCTTTCCTCAGTTCTGGCGTCCAAGTTCCACCCAGCCTTTTAAATGACATCCAGTTCATTACTACTTCAGTGCATCTTCTTGATGTTATAATTTTTCTACCTCCCTAGTCCCAAAAATTTAATCATTACTTTATCTCTGTTGACATGTGCTCTTCTGTCACCATCCTGTGATGAACCTAGTTTAGGGTAGGGGTATACAGGTCAACAATTTTCATTTTGTTCCCTGTGTTGTTTGTGTAATTTTTTCTTTTATTAATTTCGTTTTGGGGCAAATGTCATTAATAGTACCGCTCAATACTGTGCACTATTTGCCCATCGCACGCACTGAGTGATAGTGCTCTCTATTAATGGCAAATGGTAAGTGACAAAATTTCAGGGGGACTGCTTCCTTCTTCGTTTGCAAACAATATGAAATGATATAGGAAACGTGGTTGACATTTTGTATGTCGTTTCAAATGACTGCACATCCCAGGTTTAAGGGTCCTTCTCATTGACATTGAGAGTCTGAGTAAAGATGCGCATTTCAAGAAAAAGAGTTTCTTTTCTTTACTCAACAAACTTTCTTCATTGAATATCAAACCATGATCCAAGACATAAAAGTCATCAGCACAGTCAGATGCTCCTCTAGGAGGCCTTTACCCCTAACCGGATGGATGGAGGAGATCCCCCTCTTTCACCCTAACTCCTCCTGCCCCATCTGCTTAAGCTCATATGCAAAGTGGAATATTGAAAATAAATATGAGAAAATATTTTTCTCTCAACGTGTAATTAGCCTTTGGAACACATTGCTGGTGAATGTGGTAACAGCAGGTAGTGTAACTGTATTTAAAAAAGGTTTGGACAAATTCCTGGAGGAAAAGCCCATAACATAGACTGAGAGAAACCACTGTTTATCCCTGGAGATAAATAACATGGAAGTGGCTACTTTTAGGATATGTCAGGCACTTGTGACCTGGATTGGCCACTGTTGAAAACAGGACTTTGGACTTGATGGACCTTTGATCTGACCTACTGTAGTAGGGCAGTTCTTATGTTTTTAGAACATAAGAATGCTGTACTGGGTCGGACCAACAATCCATCAAGCTTAGTACCCTGTTTCCAAAGGTGGCCAATCCAGGTCACAAATACCTGTCGGGTTCCCAACAGGTATACAAATTCCATGCTGATCATCAGTCCATTGTAATAATGGTTTATGGACTTTTCCTCCAGGAACTTGTCCAAACCTCTTTTAAACTGACTTACACTAACAGCTTTTACTACATCCTCTAGTAACAAATTCCAGAGTTTGATTACGCATTCAATGAAAAAATATTTTCTCCGATTTGTCTTAAATGTGCTACATTGTAGCTTCATTGTATATCCCCTAGTACTTCTACTTTTTGAAAGATTAAAAAATGATCTACGTTTACCCATTCCACTCCATTCATTAATTTATAGACCTCTAACCTATCTCCCCTCAGCCGTCTCTTTTCCATGCTGAAAAGCCCGAACCTTTTAAGCAATTCTCTTCATCATTTTGGTCGCTCTTCTGTCCTATCTTTTAGGTGCAGGAGCTAACCGGGCAGTATGCAATATCGCTGCTGCCTAGTTAGCTACTGCAGCTTCCGGCATGTGTGGCGATCCCCAGATATTCAATACCAGGGATGCATGTGATCCCGGCACTGAATATCCAGGGTTAAGGGTTGGCGGGCAGGGCTATGCGCTGTAGCGGCGCATAGCCTGCCCAAGTGAATATCAGGTCCTTTGCATAGCTTTGCACTGGTCGACATTCAATTTCATCCGCCGCCTCTTCCTCCCCTCCCATTCTCAGGCTCGTCTGGAACTCACTCGTCATTCCGCTTTGCTCTTTCTTGGCCCTGCTTTGTGGAATTCGCTACCTCTTTCTCTCCGTCTTGAACTGTCCCACCCCCGCTTTAGAGCTCTTCTCAAAACCCATCTTTTCTGTCAAGCCTTTGATCTCTCCCCTCCCGCCGGTGATGCTCTGCCCCCCAGCTGCGCCCCCCACTCTTCATAGCATCCCCTCAGTCTCTTTACTCGCCCCCTCCCCTGTGTTTCTCCCGTCTACCGTCGTCCTTTCCACTTTTGGACCACCTTTGTTTTCTATCTTTTATCTGTCCCTCTCTGTCCTGGTATTATTGGTGTTCTTTTCTGACTTCGTTTTTTCGGTAGCCATTGCCTTTTTGTATTGTACACCGCCCTGACGCCTCGGCTTGGGCGGTTTATCAAATCCTGCGAATAAAGATTAACATAAAGATAAAGATCTGCTGTTTGGACGTCCAGTCTTCCAATTTATCAAGGTCCTCTTGCAATTTTTCACAATCCTCTTGTAATTTAATAACTTTGATGTCTTCTTCAAATGTGATCACCTCACTTGTGGCCAATTCCTGATCATTTATAAATAAATTAAAAAGCAGGAGACGATTGGTTGTCCTGGGGAAAGACAGCTGATGGCACTTACAGAACCAATTTGGTTAATCATTCTCAACCCATGCCACCAAGTCACAGGACCTTGTGATCAAAAATAGACAGAGAACCCAAAAATGAGGTACTGAACCACTTCAGCGCATACAATTGAAGGACTGGCTGTGGTTCAGTTGAAGAGTCTCTGCTCTCCCCCATCTTTTTCTTTAATTTGATGACTTCTTTTCTGCTTAAGAAAGGGATAATTGAGTCTGTTGTTGATTCCTCTCATTTTACCTTCCAGATATGGAAAACATTTATCTTCAGAGAAGACTGTTGAGTGGCCCCCAGGGACTGGGCAGTTCTAATGTGGATGGCAGCCTTCGGACCTACTGCTGTTCTTCTGTGACCTCTCCCATCCTCTCCCATCTGCACCTGAGGGCTGAGGAATGGACCTTAGGGGAGGCGCACTTTGCTGATCCAACCTGTAATTCCTCTTTGACAGGAAGCTCTGAAAAGCAGAACCCATCCCTTGTGGGGAACGGAGAGGCCCCAGTCAGCAGCCAGATGCAGCCGATGGGTGGTTGCTTTCATTATGTGGACAGCAGTTCCCTTTCGGAGGATGAGGTGTTTTATAACTAGCCCCTACATACCAGACGAAGATGGAGGGAAGACATTGGCGAGGATGGTGAAAGTTGATTCTAGTATCCACTCAGCCAATCATCTAGAAACAGCAGACGCCAACCTCAGTAATGAATTTATGCGGAGCAAGATGGCAGCTGCTTGCTGAGTCCGTCCAAGTCCATAAGGGCTGGCTACTATCTGCAGTCTTTGTAGGGGAAGGGGGCAATGCTTAGCTCTTGTATTCATTTCTTGCTGTTGTAATACTCCTGCAATTGGTGAAGGGGGTGCCAGAAGATCCTGACAGAGAAATAGAAGTGTTTAAGGTAAGGAAGCAGGAATAGAGTACCGCAACCATTGGCAAGATGTCATGCTGGAAACCCTTGCACACAGAACCAGACACATACCCCCTGCTGGATTCGTGGTAGGCTGGGAAGATGGGGTGAGCATCCCATCCCAACTTTTCTATGAATAATATTTGGCAATCCTGCAAATCAGTTTTGTTTCTTATAGGGTCGTTCTGTGGTGATTCACAGATTCTGGCTCAGTGCGCGGGATGCTAGATCACCATTTCAGTTATTCAACAACATTCTGGATGCTACAGAGGTCACTACAAAATAAATTGGGAGACTGCACTCAGGAAATGTGTTATTCTGGCAACTGTGCCATCCACACATGAGAAAAAAGCCAGGGTTATCACTGGAGCCTATGAGCCTTGAAGGCTGCTTGGTCGTTAGTCCTGTGTTGGCAGTAACTGCTTTTAATGATGCCTTTATAGCCCAACTCCCTTTCTCCCTGCCCCCACACCTCCTCTCTCCCTGCGCGCACACACTCTTCTACGGCCATGCAAACCACTTTTATGCAAGATCCTTCACCAGGGGGGCAGAAACCTCTGTAAGGCCTCCCAGGGACTCTTCCTGAGTGAAATCAGCACACAGCACAATGTTTTGGTGGTTCCCAGTATCAGAGGAATCTCTACCGGTGCTTGCAGAAAATAACACTGAAAATATATAGTCCAAGTATGACGTTCCCTGATAAGAATATAAATAAAGCATCCAAGTTTGACTGCCACTCTCAACAGTATATTATCGCAGATTGATGGGCTTTGAAATAAAGGCCAGGAAAGGCTGACTGCTGGGATCATGCCTCACTTGCTCCCCTCCTGAGGGGGGTCTCAGATGGAGTACTATTCAGGACCTTAATGTTTGCTCCTGGTTGCTGTTATCCTTCAGTTATTTCTAAGAGGTCTTTCCAGGTCCCTGGTCCACATCTCCAGATTCCTCAGACATAATAAAGATGAAAGAGATCAAATGTTAATTTTCAGTTCCTTACCACCTTCCCCCTCTTCAGAGGAGACGGAATTTATTGTACCACCTATGTCCCACGACAAAGATACAAATATCAGCCCTTGCAAACCACGCCCTACAGGTGGATCCATAGATCTGTAAGAATGGTGAATGTATCATGGACCTTTACTGAAGTGTTGCAGTGGCCGATTGAGCAGAGGCAGCAGGACTGGGGATAAATGTCCTGTTATTTTCCCTGCTTTGAGATTTTCACAAACATCATGGTTAGAAAACTGCTCCCGGACCATTATAGACAGCTAAGAACTGGCCTAAGTTTGCTCCATTACATGGTGGGATACTTGGGTTTGATTTCCCTGTGTGTAATGGAACAAACCCATGTTTGGACAAGATTACTACCGTTATCTACAGAGTACTCTCATTAACTCTTTGAGATATGAATTTAGCCTTAATCCTAAAGTAGGTGACAATTTAGAGGTAACATCACACTTACTGTTTGTAGAAGATCTGAAGCTCTACAATTCCAGTCACCAACAATTAGTAGAAAAACTCCATGTAGTGAAAAGCTTCTCAGATTACATCAGGATGACTATTTGCATTGACAAATATGCTAAGGCAACCTTCCATGGAGGAAAACTGAGAGAAACAGAAAACATCTACCTGATTGAGGATTATAACGTCAGGGAACTTGAACAGGAAGGCAAATATAAATACCTAAGAGTAGATGGAGGAGCAAAAATCAAGCAAAAATTACTGAGAGAAAAGATCAGTAAAGAATATTACAGAAGATTAAAATTGTTCTTGAGAAGTGTTTGAGCATCATGGAGTAAGATACAAGCTATTAATCAGCTGGAAATTCCTGTACTTCCATATAGCTTTGGGATTGTAAACGGACCTCTTAAAGATCTTGGGAAACTGGATGTACAAACAAGAAAACTCTTCCATGTCCAAGAGGTAATTTCCAAGAATCTGTGTATCCCAAGACTGTACATCCCTAGATCTGAAGAGGAGCTGGGCCTCACAGAACTTGATTACACCTACAGAGCTATTACTATCCTGTATTTCCAGGTCTACCCGAGAGCATCGTCAGATCCAAATACGCAAAAAGTGCTGAAATATGAAAACAACATCCAGTATCTGTCTCAGTCATTAAACTTGGACAAGCATTTCAAAGATCAGAAGGGGTAGATGAGATTTCTGCCAATATACAAGAAGAAACAACAAAAATTGCAAAGCAAGAAAAAAAAACTCTTCAAAGAATTAGATCGGCAGATAAGGAAAAACAAGCGGCAAATGCATAAATGCAGTGGGAACTACAAAATGTTACTTCAGGAACTATTTCTCAATCAAGAGTAGACACATGAATAGTTAAGGAGAACTGAAACACTGAGGATGAGAGACTGATAGTTACAGCCCAGGACAGTGGACACTGACTTCATGACCCTAAGAGAATTACAGAGAATGAAGAAATTATGATAACTTGGAACATTCACATTTCGACAGATAAGAAACTGAATGTGAGGAAACCCAACAGTGCTAAGAGAGAAAAACACCAGAACCGCATTGATAATAGAAGTGTTGGTTCCAAGTGATTATCCTATGAATCGTTTGGAGATCCTGAAATAGCAGGAAATGCAGCCAGAGACCAAGGAAAGGTGGCAGAAAGATACAGACATATTTCCACAGGACTGACAATGAAGAATTTCCAGTCGCACCTTGACAAGTTGGCTCTACATGTTACATCTTACAAACTCCAGAAGGAGGCCCTCTTAGCACCATGCAGGCACCATGCCAGGCATTAACAGTAAATGTGAGAGACTGAGACCATACTCCAAATGCCTTGGCTTAGAGGAGTGAGGTTCATTACTGGAGAAATTGCCCCAGAGGGACATTGGCGATAAGTGGTAATCTTGCCTGAACATGTCTTCTGTTATTACTGTGACTTTGTGACTGGGACAGCATCGAATCTCAGAGCTGGTAGCCAAGACCATGCTTGGAATGTCCATCTCCAAAAGTGTTCAGGGGTCGGTAATCGCCTCAGCATCCATTTCCTTCTTCGTTTTGCCTGTGGTCCTGAAATGCTGTGATTGTTCATTGCACTGTGATAAACCATGCTACAGAAATGCTTATAATTATGTCTTTGCATTAGAACAAGATTTTATTTCTGCAAAGTGCTTGTAGAGCAAGACTGTACCGAGTAAACTGTGGTCTCTATCAAAGATCGGTGATATTTGTTTCCAGTAAAGGTGAATAAGTCAGGGGCCTGGAAGTAAAAGGGACCTTACTCATCCCGAGGGTCCATGGTAGAGGGCATTTGAATTCTCATGGCAGGAATCACTCCTTGGGACCCACAAAGCCAGTCTGATTTTAAGGGTATTCTTAATAAATATGCAGTTTGCATATATCAACCAGGCTTGGTTTTTAGGCCTAATGCAGGAGTTCCCAGTCCTCAGGCCCACCTAGCCAATCAGGTTTCCAGGATAACCACAATGAATATTCATAAGAAAGATTTGCATGCAATTGGAGCTGTACATACCAATCTCTCATGCATGTTCATTGTGGTTATCCTGGGTGTGTCTGAGAACTGACTTGAGAACCCCTGGCCTAATGTATACAAATGGGTCTCATTGAACTGTGCCATCTCCCACTGGCTTCCATCTCTTAAGGGGTGCATGCCTGTTTTCCCTATGACAATGGTTGGACTACAACTCCAAGAGTGCTTTGCAATGGGACCTTTACAAAGCTGATGCTTAGCTACAACTACTTTGGGTTATCTTTTGTCACTGCAATTTGGGGCTCTGCTACTGGGCAATAAATATATGGTGACCAGATAGCTTTGTGTCTTAAGTAGACTGCCTGAACCAGACATGGTTTTACTCCATTGCATCAATGGTGATAGTTCACATTTCTGTAGAAAGGCAAGCCTACAAAACATGGCATAGCCTGCTCTATGCCCTATGAAGGGAGCTATCTGGTCACCTTAGGCTAAGGACAGTCTGCCGACCAGTGGCTGTTGGGCCAATCTGCTGTGCTATTGTGAAGCCTGTACCCTCATGGGGAATCTCTCCATGGAGTAAAGCCTTGTTGTGTAGCACTTCACAGGATTTTACCTAATGTGATGTTTTACAAATGTGTTTTGTCTTTGAAACAATTAAAATATTAAATCAGATCTGTGCAAGCTGGGGTGTGTGTAGAACATGCTTCACTGGGAACCTTAGCAGCCCCTTTCTGTCATTTGCGGAGCTGTCTATCTACTGTTCGATCACAATGACACCATGCCCTGCTTTGCTTTGATTGGTATCTACTGGGAAATGGTTTAAGATTCTGACTCCAGTTCGACAATAGAAAGAAGAGGGGTCACGAGAAAGCTGCAAGTCACCCTGAGTGGCTGCCTTAGTCCTGGCCCTGCCACATGATATCTAAGAGAAATAAGAAGTCTATATGCAGTAGGATAAAGGCACGTCTGGGCCCTGGAGCCATCTGGTAACCCCACTAGCAGGGCCATGGTGCACCTTGTCTGCCCCCTCTCCAGGTGATGCTCACTAGCCCATGTAGTTGTTGTACACTTATGATGCAAAGCATAGAGGAGGGGAGGTGGCACGGTGAAGCTAAGCAGAGGAAGAATATTGAATGGAAATACTAACAATATTATACCCTAGATACAATGAAAATGGTTTGTTCTCGCTATCGTTGATAAGAAGTTGGAGATATGCTGTAAACCTTCAAACTAGTATTATCCACTCACCCCTGGGTTTACCACACTGTCTGATCCAGTCCTGGCTTTGTCCACATGCCTGGAGCTGGAGTTCTGATTATCTTCTACTACTATTACTATTAATCATTTATATAGTGCTACAAGGCATACACAGCACTGTACAGACACATATAAAGACGATCCCTGCTCATCAGATCTTACAATCTAATCAAGACAGACAGTACAAAAGATGAGAGTAAGAATAAGGATACAAAAGGAGAATAAAGGATTAAGATCCAAAGGCGGCCTGATAGAGCTGAGCCTTTAGCATGGATGTGAAAAGGGGGAGAGATGAAACTCGACATAGAGACTCAGGTAGTTTGTTCCAGGCATAAGGAGCAGCAAGGTGAAAGGAACAGAGTCTGGAGTTGGCAGCGGAAGAGAAGGGCGCAGAAAGAAGCAAGTTGGAGGAAGAGTTCACAGGGAGGGGTGTAGAGAGAGAGGAGCAGCAGATTGAATGCACTTATAGGTCAGAAGGAGAAGTTTGTATTGGATCAGGAAACTAAAGGGAAGCCGATGAAGTGATTTAAGAAGAGGGGTTATATGAGTATATTGGGACTGGCGGAAGATTAGCTGTGCAGCAGAGTTTTGAACAGACTGAAGGAGGAAAAGACTCAGAGGAGACCAGCAAGGAGGCGGTTGCAATAGTCAAGATGAGAGGTGATTAAAGAGTGAATAAGTGTTTCAGTAGTGTGTTCAGAAAGGAAGGGGCGAATTATAGAGAAAGAAACGACATGTTATTGCTATCTGTTGGATATGTGTGGAGAAGGAGAGGGAGGAGTCAAAGACGACCCCCAAGATTGCGGGCTGAGGAAACAGGAACAAAAAGAGTGTTATCAACAGAGATTGAGAAAGGAGGAAGGGGAAGAGAGTTTGGGGGAAAGGTAAGAAGTTCTGTTTTGGCCATGTTCAATTTCAAAGAGTGATGAGACATCCAGGCAGCAATGTCAGATAGGCAGGCAGATATATGGCCTTGGAGTACAGGAGAAATAACAGGTGTAGATAGATCTGACAGTCAGCAGCATACTACTATTACTACTGATCATTTGTATAGCGCTACAAGGCGTATGCAGCGCCGGACAGATATAAAAGACAGCCCCTGCTCATCAGAGCTTACAGTCTAGTTATGATGGTCAACACAAACAGCTGAGGACAGGGAAATGGTAGGGAAACACATAAGAGTCAAAGCGGATCAGGATCCAAAATCCACCTCAAAGAGGTGAGTTTTTAGCCTGGATTTGAAAAGGGCCAGAGATGAGGTCTGACACACAGACTCACGAAGTTTGTTGCAGGCGTAAGGTGCAGCAAGGTGAAAGGAGCGAAGTCCGGAGTTAGCAGTAGAAGAGAAGGGCACAGATACTACTACTACTCAGCATTTGTTAAGCGCTATCAGTCGTACGCAGCGCTGAACACACATGTAAGAGTCCCTGCCCATAAGAGCTTACACAGAAGGGGTAAGCAGGGATAAACGAGGGGAAAGAAAAGGGGAGAGAAGAGGAGATCAGGTGAGTCAAGATCCAAAAGCAGAAGCGAAGAAGTGAGTTTTCAGCCTGGATTTGAAGAGGGTCAGAGAAGGCGCCTGGCGTACAGACAGAGGTAGTTTGTTCCAGGCGTAAGGTGCAGCAAGGTGAAAGGAGCGAAGTCTGGAGTTAGCAGTAGAAGGGTGCAGAAAGAAGCAGTTTGCTAGAAGAGCGGAGTTCCCGAGCGGGGTTGTAAGGAGAGATAAGAGAAGAAAGGTAGAGAGGAGTCACAGAGTAAATGCATTTGTAGGTCAGCAGGAGAAGTTTGAACTGGATGTGGAAACGGATAGGGAGCCAATGAAGTGACTTGAGAAGAGGAGTAATATGGGTATGACAAGGCTCGTAGAAGATCAGCCGAGCAGCAGAGTGTTGAACAGATTGAAGGGGAGAGAGATGATTCAAAGGGAGACCAGCAAGGAGTAGGTTACAGTAGTCAAGGCGGGAGGTGATTAAGGAGTGGATACGCATTTTAGTAGTGTGTTCAGAAAGGAAAGGGCGGATTTTACTAATGTTATAGAGAAAGAAACGGCAGGTCTTAGCTACGAGCTGGATATGTTTGGAAAAAGAGAGGAGTCAAAGACAACCCCCAGATTGCGGGCCGAGGGAACAGGAAGGAGTACAGAGTTATCCACAGAGACTGAGAAAGGAGGAAGAGGAGGGGAGGTTTTAGGGGGAAAGATGAATTCAGTCTTGGCCATGTTCAGTTTCAAGCGGCAGTGAGACATCCAGGCAGCAATGTCAGAAAGGCAGGCAGAGATCCGGGTCTGGATTGCCGGAGAGAGTTCAGGCGTAGAGAGGTAGATCTAGGAGTCATCGGTATACAGATGGTACTGACAGCCATGGGAAGAGATAAGCGCACCAAGGCACTGGGTATAGAGAGAGAAAATGAGCGGACCCAAGACAGATCCTTGGGGTATGCCAACTGGGAGTGGGGTAGGAGAGGAGGAGGAGCCACCAGAACACACACTGAAAGAACGATGGGAGAGATAGAAGGAGAACCAGGATAGTATAGAGCCACTAAAACCAAGCGAGGACAGGGTATCGAGGAGAAGGTTGTGGTCAACAGTGTCAAAAGCAGCAGAGAGGTCAAGAAGGATGAGGATAGAGTAAAGGCCCTTGATTTTGCCAGGAATAAGTCACTGAAGACTTTGGCAAGAGCCGTTTTAGTAGAGTGTAGAGGATGAAAGCCAGACTGTAAAGGATCTAGGAGGGCATGAGAGGAGAGGAAGTCAAGGGAGCGGTGGTGAACCGCACGTTCGAGTAGTTTAAAAATGAAGGGAAGGAGAGAGATGGGTCGATAGTTAGAAGGACAGGTGGGATCAAGTGAGGGTTTCTTGAGGAGAGGTGTGATCACAGCGTGCTTGAAGTCAGCAGGGACTGTTGCGGTGGAGAGCGATAGGTTGAGAATATGAGAGATGGAAGGGACAACGGTGGAGAAGATGGGGCTTAGGAGACGGGTGGGGTAGGATCAGAGGAGCAGGTGATGAGTTTGGAGGAAGAAAGAAGGTGTGCAGTTTCCTCTTCAGAGATCAAAGGAAAGGAAGAGAGGGTAGCAGAGGTTGGGGGGATAGTTGGGAGTGAAGAGGGGGAGGAGTGGAAGTAGCTGACTTTGTGGGGAAATGGAAGGTGATCTTGTGGATTTTGTCATGGAAATAGTCAGCTAGGGTTTGGGCAGAAAGGGAGGGAGGGATCAGAGGTGGAGGCACTTTGAGGAGAGAGCTGAGAGTAGTAAAGAGATGGTGAGGATCAGAGGCAAGAGAGTTAGTCAGATGGACATAGTAGTCTTGTTTGGCAAGAGCTATGGCTGACTGGAAAGAGACAAGCATGAGTTTGAAGTGAAGAAAGTCTGCAGGGGAGCGGTATTTGAGCCAAGCACGCTCAGCAGAACGGGCACAGGAACGTAGATAGCGGGTAGTGGGTGAAAGCCAGGGCTGGGGTGCAGAACGTCTCACAGGACGCGGGATGGACGGAGCAAGGGCTTCCAGAGCCAAGGAGAGTGCAGCATTATAGGAAGTTACAGCCTCGTCAACAGACTTAGATGACATAGTGGAAGAAAGAGATGAGGAATTAGTGGAAGAGAGAGCCAAGGGATCAATAGCATGAAGATTCCTAAATAGACTGGAGGAGACAGGACGAGGCTGAGGCAGCGGGTGATGAAGATTAAAGCTTAAAAGGTGATGGTCAGATAAGGGGAGAACTGAGCTACAGAAGTTTAAGAGTAAGAAATTCGAGAAAAATATTAGGTCAAGGCAGTGGCTGTGCTGGTGAGTGGGGGCAATGGAACAAAGTTGGAGGTCAAACGAGGAGGTAAGGGAGAGGAGCTTTAAAGCATAAGGATCAGAGGGGTTGTCAACATGAATGTTAAAATCCTCAAGAATGAGAGTGGGGGAAGAGGAATCCAGAAAGAAGGAAAGCCAAGAGTCAAAGTCAGTGAGAAAGGTAGAAGCAGACTTGTCAGGAGGAAGATAAATAACAGCTACCCAGAGAGGAAGTGGAGTGAAAAGGCGGATGGAGTGGACTTCAAAGGAGAGAAAGGAGTGAGACTGAGGCATCAGGAGGGGTTGGAATTGGCAAGAGGGAGAGAGTAGAAGCCCAACACCACCACCCCTGCCAGTGGGACAAGGCGTGTGGGAGAACTGATAGCCCCCATGACAGAGAGCAGCAGCAGATGCGGTATCATCAGGGAGGAGCCAGGTCTCAGTTAGAGCAAGAAGGTGTAGAGCATTAGAGATAAAGAGGTTATGAGTAAAAGCAAGTTTATTAGAAACAGAGTGAGCATTCCACAAGGCACATGAGAAAGGGAGAGTGGAAGGGGAACGAAGTGGGATATGGATGAGATTGGACATGTTGCGTGAAGATCTCTTCTCAGAGTGAGACAGAAGTCTAGGGGGGCCAAGATTGGGGTTGATATCTCCGGATGAGAGAAGGAGTAGCAGAGAACGTGGTATAGAGGAGACAGTACGGCGGAACGAGGGTGAGGTTGCCTTAGTGAGAGAGGAGATGGTTGAAGGAGAGGGAGAAAGTGATGAAGTTGAAGAGCTGATGATAGGGTAGAAGACAGAATGGAGGGGGAAGTGAGGACAGTAAAGGGGAGAGATAAGGAGGGGAAGAGTGAAGGTGCTGGTAAGAGGGGAAACGGCTAGGGAATATGAAGAAAAGGAAGGCAATGTGATGTGGAGCCCTAGAAGAGGAACAGAGAGGGGCAATGCAGCAGATGTTATCTTTCAAGCAGTGAGGTAGGAATGGATTGTACAGGCTATGCAGCATATGTTATCCTACAAGCAATGAGGTAGCAATGGATTCTGCAGATACAGCATATGTTATCATACAAGCGAGGCTATGCAGCATATGTTATTTGGAAGGAATGAGGTAGCAATGGAGTCTACAGGCTATACAGCATATTTCTCTTACAAGCAATGAGGTGGGAATGAGGTAGCAATGGGTCGTATAGGCTATGCAGTGCAGGATGTCTTGCTTCTTGTGTGCTGCTTACCAGTTTGGGTGGCTCAGTGGTGGCTCAGTTTGGGACAGCTTGTCTTAGGATGTGTAGGTTCGGGTCACTTTGGTAGATGGAAGGGTGTATGTTGGAGGGTAACAATTATAGATAGAAGCGATTTGCCAGAAGGGCGGAGTTCCCAAGGAGGGGTGTAGAGAGAGATAAGAGAGGAAAGGTAGTGAGGAGCTGCAGAGTGAATGCACTTAAAGGTCAGGAGGAGAAGTCTGAACTGGATGAGGAAATGGATAGGGAGCCAGTGAAGTGACTTGAGAAGAGGACTTATATGAGCATATCGGGGCTGGCGGAAGATCAGCCGTGCAGCTGAGTTTTGAACAGATTCAAGGGAAAAGAGATTATTCAGAGGGAGACCAGCAAGGAGGAAGTTGCAGTAGTCTAGACAGGAGGTGACTAAAGAGTGGATAAGTGTCCTAGTAGTGTGTGTAGAAAGGAAAGGATGAATTTTGCCAATGTTAGAGAGAAAGAAGCACAGGTTTAGCTATCTGTTGGAGAAAGAGAGAGAGAGGAGTCAAAGATGACCCCAAGGTTGTGAGTTGAGGATACAGGGAGGAGTGAAATGTTATCCACAGAAACAGAGAAGGCAGGAAGGGGGGAGGTGGGTTTAGTGGGAAAGATAAGGAGCTCAGTGTTGGCCAGGTTCAGTTTCAAATGGCAATGGAGGGGTTAAATGAGCATATGAGCATTATCTAAGGAGAATTAATGGTACAATCAGACCCACAACTTCGTCCATGCACGGAGGAAAGAAACCAGGACTGTGCATAGTCAGTTGAGTTGGAAACCCTAATTCAACCTGGAACTAGAGTTACTAAAATAATTAACATGAAGATTAATCAGCATAAAATTAGCATCTGCATCAGCTCTGTACCTAGACCTGTGCAAGCGGTGCAGCTGCACAAGGCAGAATAGATTGGGGGCGTGTTTCGGTTTGCCAGCCTCGGCTCCTTACCCTGCTGCCTGCCGTTGTCCTGCAGCTGCAAATTCTTGTGTTTTATTGTCACTGTCAGCACCAGCAGTAGCGAAACAGACGACCTCAAATTTTTAAAAAAACATGTGGGTCTTTGCAACTCCACGCTTGCATGCCGGTCTAGTCCCCGCTCCCTCCTTCCTCTGACGTTGGACGCCTCCGAGGAGGGGGGGTGACCAGACCGGCACGCAAGCGTGGAGTTGCAAAGACCCGCGTTTCAATGGCTGGTCTTGACCCCCCCTCCCTCCTTCCTCTGACGTAGGACGCATGCTGGTCTGGTCTCTCCCTCCTACGTCAGAGGAGGAAGGGATCGGATCTGCGTACAAGCGCAGAGTCGAAAAACCCACCTCTTTTTTTTTTTTAAATTTGAAGTCAGGTCTGCTCCGCTGCTGCCAGCGCCAAGAAAACACAAAAAGTGGCGGCGGCAGGGCAAGGGCAGGCAGCCGGCTGGGCATGGAGGTGTGGGTAAGATGGGGAAATGGGGGGGAGGGGGGGAGGGGCACACCAGATGTGCAAGTGGTACAGGGCACAATTAGGGCTTGGTATGGTCCTGATCTGCATCTCTCTGGTAATGTCTGCAGTCCTGAGGTGTTGGGCTGATTTGGGCCCTGGGTCTCCATATAGTACAATGCCCAGAAGGGGGGAATCATTCCTTAGCGTTTCCATCTCCTTTCATTGTCCTCCAGGGTTGCCACCACATCCAAGTCAACCTGAACAGGCTAATGCAGGCCTCGTTTTTCTCTATTTCATGCATGGAGATTAATGCTGATTTTCCTCAAGAAAAGTAGAACTACATTTCCATGCATGCAGTGGGGCATGACCAGGACTGGATCAATCTCGTTGGGTGAATCTGGAGTCAGATGGCAGCCTTATGTGGCAGAACAAGTAGTGAGAGCTCATAATAAATATACAGGGCCCAATATTTTTTGCTCCTAACTTTGAGAATTATGCTCCTAAATTGGCCTCTTTGAAAATTTATTAGGGCTGAGTACCTAAATATTTTCTTAAAATTTCACTAAACTCCTAAATTTAGGAATATATAAAGTGGGTGGCAATGGAGGCAGATTTGGGGCAGGGGATAACAATTAGGAGCTTAGCATTGATTTCAGCACTAGGCACCTAAAATTAGGCTCATAAATCTAGGCAAATGAATGCCAGGCCTACCTTTAGGTGCATACCTTTTAAGCTCCTAAATTAGGATGCATTTTCAACTGAAAACTTAGGCTCTTAAGTGTGGCTGAAAGTAAGGCATAAATTAAGGAGCCCAGCTTTTTTTGAATATTTAGGGCCACAGTCAGCACAAAAATGTGTCCCTTCTCTTGCTGCAGCCCAGTTGGAGTAGCCTAGTGGTTATAGCCTCATACCCAAGAGACCAGGGTTCAATTTCCACTGGCACTCCTTGTGACCTTGGGCAGGTTGCTTTACCCTCCATTACCTCTGAAGAAAAGGCCTGGCAATCTACTTCCACTCACACCTTACCAAGAAAACCCAGGGGCTGCTGGGTCACCAGGAGTAGGCATTGACTTGATGGAACTTCAAAATAAAAAATTCCAGTAAAGCATATTATAGGGCTGATTTTCTAAGGAGCTGTGTAATGATACATGCATTTTGTGCACATAAATTACCTCTTTTCAAGGACATATGCTCATAAATGGGCACTTATATGCATACCTTAGCCCATCACCAGTGACGTTCCTAGCCCCCCGCGGCCGCTCTGTGGCACAATATACTCCCCCCCCCCCCAATCTCCACCAGGCCCACACTTTCACAATAGCGTAGCAAACTTACCTAAACGCCAGGTGACTTACTGCGCTGCCTCCAGTCCAAGGCCATTGGCTCTCTCTCCCAGCTGAAGTCTTGTGATTTGCGTATTGATGGGTGTAGTGCAAATTTACACACAAAAGTTATAAAATAGCAAAAAACTTATAAACTATTATTAAAGTGGACCAGGGAAATCCACTGCTTACCCCTGGGATAAGTAACGTGGAATCTGTCTACCTTTTGGGTACTTGTGACCTGGGTTCAAATCAAGGCTAAAAACTCAGGGCCCAATATTGCGTTAGGACTGCTAGACATGAGTACAGCTCCTTAGATGTTGCCGCCACCCTCTAACCCTGGATATTCAATGGCAGGGTCATCTGCAGCCCAGAAGCCGCAGAGGCTAACCGGGTAAGGGCGATGTTGCACCGCTGCCCAATTAGCTTCTATGGTTAAAGATAGTCACTGCAAAAGCTGACCTTTTACCCATAGAAACTGAGCGGGTAGTGGGGCAATATCAGCGCTACCCACTTAGCCTCTGTCGCCGCCCACAACACGCCCCAGAACACCCACGACACACACCGATGCTAAGTGGTTGGCATCGGGTCGTGTAGGGGAGAAGATCGGGGATACTCGGCAACACTGTGTTAGTGCCATGGACTACGGCACTGAGCGGTCTTTACACGGCTCGCAGGGTTGTAGACGGAGTAAATGCCTTTCCAATATCGGGCTCTCACTTCTCTGAGACGGCTTTTGGACCTGATCCCCTTAATCTCCTGTTCACCTTCTATGCGTTTCCTTACCATTCCCCTAGATATATCCTAGTCCCCGGTTGTGTTTTCTGTCTTGATTAGATTGTAAGCTCTGATGAGCAGGGACCGTCTCTTACATGTCTCTGTACAGCTTTGCGTACGCCTTGTAGAGCTATACAAATGATAAGTCCTAGTAGTGGAATGGCCACTGTTGGAAACAGGATACTGGGCTTGATGGACCTTGGTCTGACCCAGTAGGATATTTCTTATGCTCTTATACGTGTCCTTCAAGCGTCTAGGTGCCGTTGCTTACAGCAACCTGAGAGTTGATGTAAATTCTCGCGCCTAGATTTGCCATGCAGTCTCGGACACTTACACCCCTACTTTAAAAAGTGGAGGTGTAGCCGAGTGGTTAGGGAAATCGTCTGGGACTAGAAAGAGCAGAGTTCAAATCCTATTGGTGCTTCTTGTGGCCTTGGGCAAGTCCCTTACCCCTCCACTGTTTCAGGTACAAACATAGATGGTAAGCTCTCTGGGGACAGGGAAAGAGCTCAGTGTAACTCACCGTGAACTGCTACTGGACAGGCATGAACTAAACGCTAATAGATATAAATCCCACTAGAGGACAGCAACCTTGGGCCGGAAGGACTGGGGTTTCTAGTCCCACAGGTGCTCCTTGTGGTCTTGGGCAAGCCACTTAACCCTCCATAGCCCATGTTCCCTGTAAAATAGTTATCTCCAAGTTATAATGCCCTGTTCAATGTAATTTCAGTTTGTTCAATGTAAACCGCACTGATGCAGAATAGCGCGGTATATAAGAGAATGTAAATAAATAAATAAATAAAATATAAAGTAGGTACCCACTTTTATTTATAGAAAAGGCGCAGAATAGGGGACCCTTCTGGGTGCCTAAATCTAAACTTTATAATACAATCGCATGAGGCTGAGGTCATCTGAGAGCTGCTACGTCCATTGATTTGCAGCTGCCTTTATTAATGTTTGATTTATTTTTCAGGCCACATATTGCAGCTCGTTTCCCCTCTCCAGCTCTTTGAAACCAATGTCAATGTCAGTTTCCCGTCCCAGACACTCCTCCATGGAAGTACTCAGAGACTCCAATAAGTTTTGGGAATCTGTGGAGACAGTCTAGCTCCTCTTCTTGTCACAGTACAAAATATTATGATACACCAGACAGACGATGCCTCATTTCTTAATTCACCAAGAGAGGGACCTACTCGATTGTTACCATTTTTCAGAAATCTGTAATAAATTTTTGGGGACAGCAGATTACGCCCAAGGTCTCTTTGGCAAGTATTCCTTTTAATAGGATGGCCACCAGGCCGGTAGTGATGGGTGACGCTCCTGCTACTATTCGAAGGATTGGGCAATGGAAGTCTTCCCCTTGTAAGGGATCCAGATTGAGGTTAATCTAGCGCTCTAGTATGGGCGGGCAGCAGGTTGGCACACTCTAGACTATATGGAAAATACACAGGGGTAGCCTGAAAAGATTTGTCCAACTTCCCCACGGCAAGATGGAGAAACTGCGCTATTCTCATCTCATAGGTAGCAACAACCCAAGACTGGTGTTTTGTTTTGAGGGGATTTGGCTTGGGACATTTTCCTTTCTTACCAGCCCAATCAGAAAGAGACCTGGGTTCCTGGTGCCTTGAGCCTTCAACTACCTGGAGATGATTCCTCTCTTTTAACCCTTTCAGACCTGAATTTTTTCACAGACGCTATATATATATATACATGGAATTCAATGGATAAACATGACGTCCATTTCAGTGGACATACGGTCTGAAAGGGTACACCTGCCCTCCCACTGTTTGTAGCATGGTCATTGCAGCTAAAGTCCTAAGATCGGGAACCTCGCATCATGGACTCTAAACCTGCTTCACACTTGACAACAGTGACTCTACCCCCCCCCCCTCCCTAACCCCCAGGGTCTGGGAATGCTGCCTTCACACTATTCCTAACCCCAATGAGCCACCAAGGTGACTCAGAATAGTGTTATATGATGTCAACAGATGAAAGTAATGATCAAATGGCATCTCACAGCATCAGTCTCTCAGTATCGCGACAGTAAGTTCACATGATCCAGCAGCAGCGTTCACTATTTCAATAGAAAAACTTTAGAAGCACAGTTTTGGGAAGGTGACCAAACCGATCATGCATGTGAATTCATCACCTCTGAGATGACTGGTTGATGTCAATTATCCTGGGTTATTCAGGACTGAGGGAGTTCACTGATTCAGTGCAGGGCAGGATGTATTTTACAAGCCCATTCATGAGATGTCAGGCTTAATCTTTTCATTGTTCATGGCTGCAACCTCTTTGAGGGTCATGGGAAACATATTTTTGCTCCATGGCTGTATTAGAGAACCTGAACTTGGGGTATAAGTTGTATTAATAATGCTCTGGTCAAAGTTTCACACCTCCTCATTGAGCAGATGTCCCAAGAATGACGTCCTTTATTTGGATACACTCAGCATAGATTAGGGCAGGGGGGGGGGGACGACACACTGTTGACAGTAACCTGGCAAGCAGCCAGCAGGTGATCCAAGGACTTCTTGGGACATGTCCTAGCTTCAGCTTTCACGACAAGGGCCCAAACTGAAGCAAACAAGGCGGTGATCTAGCTGGTTCCCTCAATGGCCATTTCCAGTGCCAGATTCCAATGAAGCCTTTCACAAACCTCTATTTTGTCCCAACCATATGGGTGTCTGAACATCGCCTACATGTGCTATGGAATTTGAGAAAGGCTACCAGATGTTCAGATTCACATGACTAACCTCCATTGCCAACTGCCAGGTACATTACTACAAATCCCTGTTAAAATATCACTAAGAGAAGCCTATAGTAAACCTGCCATACCATAATAGCACTACCAGGACTTGAACAGCACCAACCCTACCTATGACAAGGCAAACCAATACTTCGCCTACTGGAAAAACAAAACAAATTGGACTGCTACACAGAAACCTCCTGCTAACAGAATATCAAACCTCAGTCACACGCGTGCAAAACACAGACCATCACCAAATACACAACAAGGGACCACAAATAAACATATGAAGACAACACGAACTGAGAACCCAAAGAAGCCAGACTTGGAATGTACAACAGTACTAGGGAAATAAAACTAAAAATGCATTTCCTCTTGTACTGAACAAAACACAAAGACATCAGCAATGTGCATTTCCCAAAGCTAACATACTGCAATTAATAAATTCAAAATAAAATATATTTTCTACCTTTGTATCATTTTATTTTCCAGAAATGATGGCCCCAGTCTCTCTCTTCTGCTGTTACGTGTCCTTTTCCCCCTCTCCTCCTGTCTTTTCCATTCCCTCCTCTACATCTCTCTCTTTCCCTTTTTGTTCTTTCCTCCACTTTTTTCTCCATTCACTCAAATTTCACTCACCCTCTAGTCCTCGGTCTCTCTTTTGACTTTTCACCTGTCTGTCAGCTTTCTTTCCTCCCCTAGCTCCTCCCCTTCCTGGTGTGCTGTTCCCCTTGTCTTTTGCTCCCTTTCTTTCTTCATTCATTGCTCATTACCACATTTCACCTTCCTCCTGTCACTAATCTTCTTGCCAACTCCCAGGGCTTCTCACACATAGTTTCACCATGCTCACAACCTCACCCCCACCCCCACCATCCAATATCTCCCCGCTTTTTCTTCCAGTCTTCACTCTCTTTCTTCACCCCCCCCCCCCCACACACACACACATAGCCCAGTAGCTTCCTATCACCTCCTCCATCCTCCAAATGGTCCAGCCTTGCCCTTCTCTCCCCCCCCCCCCCAGTTGGTCCAGCATTTCTTCTGTCTGTACACCCACCACCCTCTCTTTGTCCCCTCTCTAATACTCCCTCCCCCACAGTAAAAAGATTCTATCTCTCTTTCTTTCTGTTCCTCCTCCCTTCAGCATCTCCTCTTACCCCATCCCCCCCCCTCCTCCTACTGTAAGTGTCCCCCTCTCATTCAGTGGCAAAGAGATTCTCTCTCTGTCCATCCCTGGTTCACATCTTCTCTCCCTCCCTCTTTTTCTACTCCCTCCCCATAACAAAAAAATAGCAGAATTCTTGGATTAACTTACACGTCTCCATTCCTTAGGAGCAGCCAATGCTGGTTCTTTTATCATTTACTTCCAGTGTGCAGTTCAACGGCCTTCGCACTAGAAATAAACGTTATAATTAGTGCCAGCTAGTGTGGCTGAAACAGAGGAGGAATAATTAAGCTGAGGCAGGGTCGCACGATTTTTCTGCCATCGGGGCCGGGGCTGTGCAATCTTTTTGCAGGACACTTCTATTTTTCCACAGAAGCCATAAAATGTCTTCAACATCGAGGATTCCAGTAAACCCAAATGGTTTCGCTGGACAAACTTTGGACTTCAGCACAGAATTGTTTGGTTTTGCCTCTGCAATATTTTTCAGAATATCTCAAAAGATGATCCCAGTGGCATCAAAAATATGGGTGGTGTATCAGGAACTGATGCTCATAATTAGAACATTTCATGACCTCATGATCTGGACTTTAGTTGCACTTAGTGCTTGCATGGCCTTGTCGCTCCCACTGGAGGGGCC
Organism: Ichthyophis bannanicus; assembly: GCA_033557465.1. NCBI lineage: Eukaryota > Metazoa > Chordata > Amphibia > Gymnophiona > Ichthyophiidae > Ichthyophis > Ichthyophis bannanicus. The sequence goes on from CM066042.1 coordinate 21,992,026, forward strand.
AGGGCTGCATATCTAACTGCTGGGGCTGCACAATCTTTCTGGGGCTGGGGCCAGTGCTGATGCTGATGATCTTTTCTGCCCATCTCAGCCGCCCCCTCAGAGCTGCTGCCATGAGCAAGTGCATTGCTTGCACAGTGGGTCGCACTGGCTCTGGGTTTCATATAATCATATTTGTTAATAAACACTGCAACTTTGCTTTTCCTCACAATACTCTCAGCCTCTTTTTTTATTTACAGTGGAGCAGGAAGCACAGAAAGAGGGATTGTGGCAGTCACCATGGTCGGGAAAGGGCACCAAGAGTGGAGAGGGGCAATTCAAACCATTGATATTTGCCATTTAGTCCTAGATTTTAAGGAAACTTATTATGTCAGTCCATTAGATTGTGCCCATGATGGACTCTGGATTTCTCAGAGGGTCTGTAATCATGATCCACGCTTGTGACTGGTTCAGTTTTTACAAAACCAGCACCGTTTGGACCATCACCATGTGTCTGGCATTCCAGCATATTACCAAGTCTCTGTTGGACTTCAGGACTTCCAGACACACCTCACCTCCATCCCACTTTTCTTTCATTGTAACAGCTCCAGCCATTGTGTATATTTAAAACTGACTGGTAAAGATAGATATACCCCTTTCAGAGGTTTCCGCCTTTAAGGATAAACATCCTGGCATGGATGCTTGTTACAAGTTTTTGGCAGCCTACAGACTGCTAAAGGCCATCCCCAAAGTGAATGAGCAAACTTTTAAAACTGCTAGGTTGGACTTTTTATTCAGCAACAGGGGGGCAAGGGGGGGGTGGTTCTTGCATCAGACTGCAGCCCTCGGTGATTGGTTGAAACCTACTGATGTATTTTGAATTGGGGAGTCAGTTGCTGGCCAGCTTCTGGCTAAGAAGCATCAAGAGACTGCTCCTGGTTTTGGGAGAAAGAAACTAGGAGTTGGGCTTCAACTCTCCTTCAGAGTTCCAAGCTTTGGACTTTAAGACTTTAAAAAACAGCAAATATTTATTCTGCCCCAGCTCTGAATCAATGTTCAAAAGGAAAGGATTCTGCATTTCCTGATAACCCTGCAACTTCAAGGTTCCCTTGGGAAAAGGTTGAGCCTTGCAGCTTGCCAGAGAACAAAATGAACTGCCATCTAAACATAAACTAAAGAAAAACTGGATTTTTTCCTAGCTGGAAAAGGCACCAAGGATTTGGATGGGACGACGTGTCTTTGTATCCAAATATAATTTATTGTAATTATGCAACATTCTCAAGAATCATTGGGTTTCAATTACCAGATTGACTACTTTAGCTAGATTAAAAAACAAACTGCCTTGGTTTCTGTTGTCAGCCAGAAGTGTTACCTTAATTGCTGATTTATTTTGGAAGATATTGCTATTTAATAATTCTATTTCTGTCTTTGGTTTGCTTTGGTAAATATCTATATTGTTTTTTCTTTCTGAACTGTTTCTCCTTCATGAGAGTAAAAGAAAAGGTTTGATTCAAGTATTTTTTGTCTGTTTTTATTCTCAACACCGTACATTCTACCACAGGCTCAGTACCCACTATTTCATTTAGTGTTAATCAGTCTCACTACATCTGATACAAGTCTTTTGAACCCTACATTTTTGCAGGAGCACATATCTAAACACCAACAGTCTCCAGACTCCTGAAAGTGTCTCGGGCTTGTCTCCTGTAGGTTTCAAGCAACTGCCCTGCGGTTATATAACATTCTGACAAATGCCATATTGCAAAATAATCACTACATCCAGTGATGGAAAACATTGTTATTTTTATGCTTTCGACTTTACGGTATGTTCAGTTCAGAATCAGATTTACTAAAAGGATCGTCACACTGGGGGCTATATAGAGAGAATGTATGTTAATGTGGCCTCTCTTTTTTGGGGTGTGCAGGTCCGCCACACATACACTGGGCTTCAGGGGTTCTTCCCTGTCTCTCACTCACTTTCCACGCCTCTGTCTCATTAGGAGTTTGACCCGCAGGCTGAGTTGCTTCATAAGGAGATTGGGGGCTGTACCAGGACTGGAGGTGTCTCTTCAGATGCTGCTGTTTCACTTTGGGCTTTTGGGGTTTGCCAGATCTTCAATTGCCATTTTAAGCTAAAAAAGAAAAAAGAAAACTCCAGATAAATGGTTTTACTTTCTAAAACCCAAATCTCTACCCAGCAGCCTGGGTCAATCTGTGGCCCCAGAGCAGCGATCAGGATCCCGCTGATAAACTCAAGCGGCAGGAAGCCCAGGACAGGAAGTGAAAGGCCAAACCCTAGACACAAGGTACACCTGTTGTAAACCCAGGATGAGAGATACCAAGGGGGAGCAATTTTCAAGTGGAAGATCAACCCTATTCCAAGGCCTGGAGAAAAAGACAAGGAGAAGGAAGAGGGTATGTGGCAATGAATTCATGAAAGGCTGGCGTAAATACGGAGGATCTCTGAGGGAGAGGAGGGATTGTAGAGCTTAATAGTTCTGGGCAGACTGGGGCCCGATATTTAAAGGGATTAACACTGTTGGCACACCTGCAAACCGTGTTACGCCCCTTGTCCAGGATATTCAACGACACTAATGCGGTTAGTGCCACTGACTCTTTGTGGGTACCAGCGCTGCCCACCCTGATGATAACCAGTTAGGACATTCTGGGGGGCGACATCCTGGGTTAACCAGGCAGTGGCAATATACAGTTATCCCTCAGTGGCGCAAGTCAGGCGCAGCAAAGACTGGTCTATCTTTCACCGCCAAAACTAACCAAGCAGCAGTTGAATATTGCTCCTGCCCTGTTAGCTTCCTGTCTATCCAGCTGACCTGGATATCCTGGTGGCCGCATATCGCCCCGGCATCGAACATCTGGGTCTAGGGTTCAGCAGCAAGGGCTGGCCCCTGTAATCACACTGGTCACCACTGAATATCGGTCCCATGGTCTGTGACTACTGTGAAGCCAGTACTGACCCGAAGCTGACCCAGCCCAGGTCCAGGGTAAAGGTGAAGCAGAGGGCTGACAGAGAACCAGTCCAAGAGAGTCTCCCTTCATACTGTTGCGGGAACCTAACAGACTCCGGAAAGAGATCCTGCGCAGAGAAAGTGCTAAGGAACCTTCCAAATGGAGGGAGGCCGCTTCAGTTTAAGGCCCAAAGAACCAAAGCTCAACTATCCCACCACTTTTCAAAATTCAACTAGCATTTTATTAGCTCGGTACTGCCCTACACTAACACTGATTCTGATGCCATCCTAATCTTAACATTCATCCTATCAGCACCCTAACCCAATCCCCTTTGTAACTCTAGCGACTATCATAACCCTAACATTGACCCTAACTGTAAGCTCGGTACTGCCCTACACTAACACTGATTCTGATGCCATCCTAACCCTAATACCACTTCCCCACCCCACCCGATACTGATGCTATCCTAATTCTAACATTGAACCTATCGGCACCCTAACGTAATCCCCATTGTAATTGTGATGACGACTATTGTAACCTTGCCATTGATCCTATCTGTAAGCGCAGTACTGTCCTATCCTAACCCTACTACCACTTCCCCAGTCCCCATCGTAACTCTAATAATGACTCTATCATAACCCTAACATCGATCCTAACTGTAAGCTCGGTACTATCCTACCCCTAACATGGACTCTGATGCTCCTTGTGATCTTGGGCAAGTCACTTAACCTTCCTTTGCCTCAGAGACGAGCATAGACTATAAGCTCTCTGGGGATAGGGAAATTCCTACGTCTCTGAATGTAACTTGCCTTGAGCTGATGCTGTAACCTAACCCTAACACTGATCCTAACATTCAGCCCAGTGCTAAGCTATCCCTAATCACAACCTGACCTTCACACATCCGCATCCTCATTCGAACACTGACCCTCAACCTAAGCTCTCTCTAGCCACAGCCCCATCCTGACCAACCCTAACCCCCTTTCCTCATCTGAAATCTGTCCAGAGCTTAACCCTAAACTTAAGCATTCAATAAGGAACCAGATCAGATCACGTGCTGGCATGGATAAATGCTTATCATTGCAAACTGAAACACAATTCTTTCTTGCAGGTCAAATCTTTATTGATGCTATTCAAAGGTGTTTATTGGCAGATTTAAGCTGTCTCAAATACAACGATTTTGCGAAAATTCATAAAACCAAAGTCAGTCTGGCCAAATTTTGATTTGCAAAAATCAGATTTAAACTGGGTCAAAGCTTGTTCTGGTTATCAAAGTGCATTAGGCCAAATGATAAAGATCCCAGGCTCAGAAATGTATTACCCATCAAAACTGTCCCCATGCCCCCCCTGGGTAGTGGTGGGGAGGGGGTATGTGCAGCAATATCACACTTTCAATTGCAAGGGGCAGACAGGTGTTTTGGGAGCCTTGCAGCACCTTCCCTTGGGTTTGAAACGGCAATACTGCTACACCAGCCCTGATGGTAGGAACAGAGGGGGAGGTCTTCCAGGGGGGCACGGCCACAGCTTGTTTTGTGACAGATACCATCTTAAACTAATTTTACTGCATAGTTTCCATACCCTCAGGTGGAGCAATGATGATATTACCTTTCAGAAAGTTCCGGCACAATCTGCGTTGTGCACTGTCAGTGTGTGTGTACGTTTACTGAAGCATGTTCATTGCTGTCATGTGTATCCACTTGTTGCTGGCTGCACAGTGACAAATTTTGAAGACAGATCCCCTAACACTTTGCGACCTCTATGGGGCCAGCTGTCTTGGAGATTCCCCTCTCCCTACCTCCAGTTGCAATGTCCTTACCTCATTCCTGGTGACACAGCCTACGATTCTCCCAGAGGAGGTCACAAGGGCACACTGCAGGTTCAGCAGCTCAAAGAGGTTGTGCGCCTGCAGGAGGAAATGGGAAGACCATGCAGTTACCCGTCTGACACTACATCATGCTCCTCTAGTGAGTTTATTCCATGGATGAGAGAGCGTAGTAGGACCTGGAGCACCCCATCCCTCTCCACTTACCCACCAGCTCACTGAGCTCCCCCTGAGAGTTCCATTTCTAGCTCTAAAACACAGTCGCTGCCGAACCGTGATAGTGACTTCAGGGCACCGGCAGTACACAAGAGCGCAACTAGAGGTTGAAAATGAGGACGAACAAGGAGCATAGGGGAAGTTGAATGGGTGGGAGGGGGAGATACCTACCCCTTACCTCCCACTCCTTCATGGGCATATGCTGGGGAAGAGGGAGAAGCAGGGGGGAGGGGTCTCGGGGGTATGCTTGGGTTGTCTACTTCCCAGAAATATTAATGACACTGATTCTTAGAGATGCCTCTAGGAACTCTCCTTCCTTCCTCCCCTTCCCCTGCATTTCAAATCACTTAAAGAGCCAGTCTGAGGGGGATCCCCCACCCCGAAACCAGTCCTCTTGGTGAGTTGAAATGTCATATGTGAACTTTCACCTGAAAGTTTTGGGCACCCCCCTCCCCCCCTGCTCTGTGGCAAATGTAGGAATAAGGATGCTGTATAGAGAGGGGTACAAGTGCAGAACCTCAGAGGCTGGGGGTCATTCAGCACCCCTAGAGCCCAGAGGTCACTGCAATGGGGATGCTGCGGAGAACTGAGCAGAGGTGCAATTCACCTAGAGCCTGGACAGTGCTATAATGCAGGAGCTGCAGAAGGGAACAGAGGCGAGGTACCTGGTGCAGTGAGGTCCAGATGGACAGCTGCAAGGTCACTGGATCTATGGTGCAGTCTTCACTGAGCTTCCCTTCCGACAGTTTCTGCAAGAGACACAAAGAGACTTAACATCTGCAGTCTACAGAACATTCATAACACCTCCTGCGATTAAGCACCCTGGAGGGTATCATATCATGAGCTATTCCTTGGCTTTATAATGGGTGCTTCATTTATTTATTTTATTTATTTATTTATACTTTTCTTCTATACCGCTTTTTCCCAAGATCAAAGGCGGTTTACAAATAACATAATGAACAGTTTACAATTAACATAATGAACATTGTTTTACATAGAACATAGTATTTTCTTTAAACTATGTACAATTAACTTTTCATGAACAATAACATGGAGCATATAATTATACATATGCTGAACTATTTACATCAGTCAAATATTTACATTATTAACCGTGTCAATAAGACAAAACAAATTGGAGAAAATGTTTTTTCACTCAACACATAGTTAAATTCTGGAACTCATTGACAGATGCTGTGATAAAAGCTGTTAGTGTAGCTGGGTTTAAAAAGGGGTTGAACACGTTCCTCGAGGAAACATTTGTACACTATTATTAAAGTAGCCCTGGCAAAATCCAGTGTTTATCCCTGCAAGCAAGTAGCATGGAAACTATCCAGTTTTTGGGATCCTGCTAGGTACTTGTTACCTGGATTGGCCATTGTTGGAAGCCAGATACTGGTTTTGATGGATTTTTAATCTGACCCAGTATGACATTTCTTATGTTCTAAAATAGAAGGAATTTTAAGTGCAGTGACCACTTTTTACCACAAGGTGCCAGTCATGTATCACTGTACAGATTTCTCCAGCACATTGGTTCTGTGGCTTGGAGCACATTGCAGCTTTCTTCGTTAGCGAGAGGGATTTTTTTGAGGGGTTCTTGATGCTACTGAGCACCAGCAGCCTGTCCATTGCCCGGTAACATCGATCCATGGTCCTCATGTATTAATGAAAGAGCCCTGCCTATGAGTACCAGTTAAGAAAAATGCAGTGTTAGCACCATAGAATTAAAGGTCTGCTCCTCATGACTAGAAACGTGGGATAGGGGGAGTGGGGAGAGGCATATTAAAAGGAGTTTATGCCATTTTGAGACCTGCAAACCACATAAATGCTGCTCACCAGGATATTCATCACTAATAACCTGGTTAGTGATGGGACCCTGGCAATAGGGGTCAGCACCATTAGCTTGCCGGTCAACGACAATATTCAGTTGTTAACTGGTTAGCTAAACATAAAAACATGACGACAGAAAAAGACCACGTGGCTATCTAGTCTGTCCTTCCATATCAACCACTACAACAGTCCCCTTTTTACCTTTAGAGATCCTCTGTGTTTGTCCCATGCTTCTTTGAATTCAGATACTGTCCTCATCTCTACCACCTCCACTGGGAGACTATTTCACAGATCCACCACTCTTTCCGTAAAGAAATATTTGTGCATATCACTCCTGAATCTATCCTTTTCCACCCTCATCCCATGTCCCCTCGTAAAAGAGCTTCCTTTCAATAGAAAGAGGCTTTCCCCCTGTGCATTTATACCACAGAGATTTTTAAACGTCTCAAATCATATACATATTGAGATATTTAAGTATGTCCTCATATGCCTTACGATGAAGCATTTTCGATAGAAAGTGGCCTGTAATGGGAACCTCTTGATAATTTTGATCTTACCAAGTGTGGGGTTTCTATGGTGAGATCACTTGGTTTTGAGCTTCAAATCAAAAGCAGGAAACCAGGGAAAAGACTGAACCCAATCTAATATCAATAAAGCAAAGAAAAATAACTAATGGAGGTAGGAAAGGCTTGATTAAAGAGCCAGGTCTTTAGACCTGCTTTAACGTCCTTAGAGAAGCTCATGATAGGGAAGCTCTCACAGTTCACAGCTCCAGAGTGCGGGAGCTAAATGCAGCACATCAGTAGGATTCTCAGTCAGGCCACGTTGGGGGTGACCACAAGCTTAGCCTGGGAAGATCTTAATGAAAGCTGTGGACAATAAGGAATGAGTAATAGAATTTAGGTAGGTTAGCATTCCCAAATACAAGAATCACTGGGCCAGCATAAGTATGCTAAATTTAATTCAACTGGTGATGGGAAGCCAGTGCAGGTCATACAAAAGAAGTGGCCTGAGATCTGACCTTTCAGCATTGTACAACAGTTTTACTGTGATGCTTGGTATACGCTTCAACCTTTTAAATTGATAATGGGGACTCCTATCCAGCAGTATGACACGTAATCGTGAGAGTGTGTGGTGGTCACCTGTAGTAACGGTTATGCCATCTGCTTCCCCTAGAATGCTGCAACCAGGAGCTCTGAGCATCTAGGTATCACTCTGACACACTGAGTACACCCTCATTCCCGTGCCGGAGCTGTGATTACTGCAACTAGGGGCTCTGAGCATCTAGGTATCACTCTGACACACCGAGTACACCCTCATTCCCGTGCCGGAGCTGTGATTACTGCAACCAGGGGCTCTGAGCACCTAGGTATCACTCTGACACACTGAGTACACCCTCATTCCCGTGCCGGAGCTGTGATTACTGCAACTAGGGGCTCTGAGCATCTAGGTATCACTCTGACACACCGAGTACACCCTCATTCCCGTGCCGGAGCTGTGATTACTGCAACTAGGAGCTCTGAGCATCTAGGTATCACTCTGACACACTGAGTACACCCTCATTCCCGTGCCGGAGCTGTGATTACTGCAACTAGGGGCTCTGAGCATCTAGGTATCACTCTGACACACCGAGTACACCCTCATTCCCGTGCCGGAGCTGTGATTACTGCAACCAAGGGCTCTGAGCATCTAGGTATCACTCTGACACACTGAGTACACCCTCATTCCCGTGCCGGAGCTGTGATTACTGCAACTAGGGGCTCTGAGCACCTAGGTATCACTCTGACACACTGAGTACACCCTCATTCCCGTGCCGGAGCTGTGATTACTGCAACTAGGGGCTCTGAGCATCTAGGTATCACTCTGACACACTGAGTACACCCTCATTCCCGTGCCAGAGCTATGATTACTGCAACTAGGGGCTCTGAGCACCTAGGTATCACTCTGACACACTGAGTACACCCTCATTCCTGTGCCAGAGCTGTGATTACTGCAACTAGGGGCTCTGAGCACCTAGGTATCACTCTGACACACTGAGTACACCCTCATTCCCGTGCCGGAGCTATGATTACTGCAACCAGGGGCTCTGAGCAGCTAGGTATCACTCTGACACACTGAGTACACCCTCATTCCCGTGCCAGAGCCGTGATTACTGCAACCAGGAGCTCTGAGCACCTAGGTATCACTCTGACACACTGAGTACACCCTCATTCCCGTACCGGAGCTGTGATTACTGCAACCAGGAGCTCTGAGCACCTAGGTATCACTCTGACACACTGAGTACACCCTCATTCCCGTGCCGGAGCTGTGATTACTGCAACTAGGGGCTCTGAGCATCTAGGTATCACTCTGACACACTGAGTACACCCTCATTCCCGTGCCGGAGCTGTGATTACTGCAACCAGGAGCTCTGAGCACCTAGGTATCACTCTGACACACTGAGTACACCCTCATTCGTGTGCCAGAGCTGTGATTACTGCAACCAGGAGCTCTGAGCACCTAGGTATCACTCTGACACACTGAGTGCACCCTCATTCCCGTGCCGGAGCTGTGATTACTGCAACTAGGGGCTCTGAGCCTGTAAGTATCACTCTGACACACTGAGTAGACCCTCATTCCTGTGCCAGAGCTGTGATTACTGCAACTAGGGGCTCTGAGCACCTAGGTATCACTCTGACACACTGAGTACACCCTCATTCCCGTGCCGGAGCTGTGATTACTGCAACCAGGGGCTCTGAGCATCTAGGTATCACTCTGACACACTGAGTACACCCTCATTCCCGTGCCGGAGCTGTGATTACTGCAACCAGGGGCTCTGAGCACCTAGGTATCACTCTGACACACTGAGTACACCCTCATTCCTGTGCCAGAGCTGTGATTACTGCAACCAGGGGCTCTGAGCACCTAGGTATCACTCTGACACACTGAGTACACCCTCATTCCTGTGCCAGAGCTGTGATTACTGTAACCAGGGGCTCTGTGCACCTAGGTATCACTCTGACACACTGAGTACACCCTCATTCCCGTGCCGGAGCTGTGATTACTGCAACCAGGGGCTCTGAGCACCTAGGTATCACTCTGACACACTGAGTACACCCTCATTCCCGTGCCGGAGCTGTGATTACTGCAACCAGGGGCTCTGAGCACCTAGGTATCACTCTGACACACTGAGTACACCCTCATTCCCGTGCCGGAGCTGTGGTTACTGCAACCAGGAGCTCTGAGCACCTAGGTATCACTCTGACACACTGAGTACACCCTCATTCCCGTGCCGGAGCTGTGATTACTGCAACCAGGAGCTCTGAGCATCTAGGTATAACTCTGACACACTGAGTACACCCTCATTCCTGTGCCGCAGCTGTGATTACTGCAGTCCCAACCCAGGAATTGAGCCAAGGACCTTCTGCATATAAAACGCTGCAAGTAGCTCTGAACTATAGGGATGGCCCCTGGGCAGTAAGGATTATCCTGATACCTGCCTTACTGTGCTATAGCCGCACTGAGGTTTTCCTGACACCTGCATTACTCTGGGTTTCCCAGTACTGAGAGTTCCCTGATTCCTGTCGTACTCTGGTTATTCCCAGCACAGAGGTTTCCCCAATACCTGCCTTTGTCTGATTGTCCTGCGGCCGCTGTGATTCATGAGTCTGAAGGAATTGGACTAGCTCTGACCTCTTCACAATGCCGACCAGTATCATTGACTCTGAAGAGAAAATAAGAAGAGAGGGAACACAGATTCACTGCTTGCCACAGGTCCAGCCACTTGCCATCTCCACCTTATAAAATGGGCTGTCTTACCTGCTGACAGCACCCTCAGTACATCTCTCTGAAGGCAGCTATGAGCACAGGGCAAATGGGGCACCTCCTTCCACAGGGTGCCAGGGGGCAGGGTGTAGGGACTTGGTAGAGTTGACGCATGGCCCCTAATCTGTCAGGCACCAATCAATCAGTTATAGAGAAGAAGCACAGAGAACAGTGCTTCCCGAACTTTCCTCAGCCAAAATTCACATAGCCTTGGTCCTCTGTCCTCCCATTCTGCTCCAGACCAGCGTACAGCATGGGTGTATTACGTTACTGAATCCTCGCTGCCTGCTGAGCTCGTGCAAACCCCGTTAGTGAGTCCCATCGGTCCGCTCACGCCAACGGTGCTGCCATGTGGGATTTTGGTTTTCGTAGCCATGGACACGACCTTAAATGAGGATTTTGTGACCACATTTGGGATAGTGAGCCACAGTTTGGCTATGGATAAGGGCTCAGGAGTAATCTATAGGTAAGAGTAGTGGATACATGGAAAAGCCTCCTGGTGGAGGTGGTGGGGACGATGAGAGCATGGGACAGGCACAGAGGATGCCTAAGGGAAAAGCGGCGACTGTAGAGCTTAGCAGTTGGTATGAATGGGTAGAGAGGCGAAGGCCGTATGCTCTATATCTGCCATCGTTTTCTCTGTTTCTTTCAGAATAAGCTGAAGATAGAGAGAAAGAACTGAAAAATAGAGAGAGACGATTGTTCCCATTGCTCTTATTGGGTCTAAGAGGTGACAAAATGGGCACAGAGATTCTGAAAAAGAAAAGGACATGATTAGGAGGAAAGTAAATAAAGGCAAATAAAAAAGGAAACAAATAAAAGGCAGCAAGAAGGATAAAGAGAAGTGTTTGAGTCAGTGTTGGCCCATCTTCACACAAGGACACTGGACTGCAGTCATGATGCTTCTGCTTCCCAATACCACAGCTGTTGGCCAACCACGGAAGACCGAGAGCGCAGCAGTAAGTTCTGCATCTTGGTATCCTGCCCGACCCTGGACTATCATCAATGGAAGCCAACTTTAAAACAAAATTACCTGTATTCTCTACCACTGGATACTCCGATTCCTCAGTTGAAGTCATGACCTGAAGAACCTGCTCGAAATTTGAATCCTTTACCAAGACTGTGATGTCAGTTCTCATGAACTGCTGAGTGGTCACTTGGTAGGAGCTGAGGATAGAGATGGTTATCAATCTCACTTCTGCTCTTCAGGAGAATCTAGTCCCTACTAGATCCCACTAGTCCTACTTTAGGGAAATCAGAACTTAAAATCTATTCAGTGGGGTAAACCCAGCACTGGATCCATCAGAGCCAGCTATGATAGAGAAATATTACATATCCTTCAGAACCAGAAGTATCACAGCTGATTCCCAAATACAGTGGTTGTCAGTGTTAGATATGCCGATCTGGTGCTCATCTTGCAACAGAATGGTCAAATTCTCATTTAATCCCTGATTTCCCTTCACTTCTTCATAACTAAGGATCCTCTGTGCTTGGGGGTCATGGGATTACATCACACAAAAAGACCTCTATCAATATTCCCCACAGAAATTCATCAGGCATATAATATAACTTAACCCTTTCAAGGCCCACTTTAAATTTTTAATCCACATTCTGCAGCCGGGTGAATTTTTGCATATTTCAGGAAAATTGCACCCGTCTTATTCAATATGTTCTAATAGTGATTTTCCTTCTGCTATGGTCATGTATTATATACCATTTGATAGGAATATTAAGTCAGAATTTTGGATCCCAAGAGTTTTGGGCTCGGCCTGGAAAGGATTAAGGACCATCAAAAAGGGAGCAGTAAAGTGGAGGAGTAGCCTAATGGTTAGGGCATTGGCTTGAGAACCAAGAGACCAGGGTTTGATTCCCACTAGCTCTCCTTGTGGCCTTGGGCAAGTCCATTGCCTCTGAAGAATCCAAGTTAGCAATGTCCCTGTTTAATGTACATTGCCAAGTTTAAGTTACAATGTAAACTGCTTTGACTGAAATGATAAATGGTATAAAAATCCTATTAAATAAATAAAGTATCAACCTATTTTCAACACTCTCATCAAAAAAACTCTACATCCGTCCATTTAGCTTAGTCTGGCAATTCTTCAAAATTAGCCATATTTTGAAAAAATTGCCCAACTAAGTTAAATGGCTGGTTTTGGAGATTATGAAAGTATTGTTGAAATGAACATTAATGAATTGCACATTGATGATAAAAAAAATGGACAGAAGAAGAGGGTTTTTGGTGAGAGTGTCGAAAATAGGTTGATACTTTATTGCTCCCTTTCCGATAATCCTTAAATCATTTTATATTTATTTATTTGGTTAATTTTTTTTCCGCCTTTCGATGGTCAAAGCAGTTTACATGGAACGCTACAGCATCAAACATACTTAACTGGTAACAGGTTAATAGCAGAGGAACGGATTAGGTATGTATTAGAACTTTCTGCATTAACTTTAACTGATCATGGACTTAAGGCAGAGGACAAGATTAAATACACATGACAGCTTTATAATACATGTGACGCGCTCATTGAGCGTGGATAGGTTTAATACCAGTTTAAGAGCTTAATCCATGGGCGTAGTTTGGGGGGGGTGAGGGAGGGCATTGCCCCCCAAATGAGCTGGTTCTCTGCCGATTTGGCTGCTGCTTGCCTCCTCCCACTTGCGTCACTTCCGCTGCCTTTTCTGGGCCTCCAGCGGCAACAGCAGACTGGCCTCCAATTTGAAAAAAAAAAACCAATTAAAAACCATGGGTGTAAACACTTGCTTGCTAGGAAGGCTGGTCTGGTCCTGCCCCCTCTGATACAAAGCATGCGTCCAAGAGGGGCGCAACCAGACCAGCCTTCTTAGCAAGGAAGTGCTTACACCGCGTGGATGTTTTTCCCAAATAAGAGGTCAGTCCATCGCTGCCACTGTAGGCCCAGAAAAGGCAGCGGAAGTGGTGCTGGTGGGGGAGCAGGGGGCAGGAGGGTGTGTGGAAGGCTGGAAAGGAAATGGGCAGATGGACATGAAGGGTGGGGGGTGGAGTTGCTGGAAAGGAAATGCTGGGCAGATGTTGCACATGAGGGGGGCATACAGAGATGTTAAATAGGAAGCATGGAGAGGGTGACACAGGACAGATTCTGGACCCAAAGGAAGGGATGAAACCAGATATTGGACACACAGTGCGGGGTGTGGAAGACAGATATTGGACATTGGCTGGAGGGGTAGAGAGTGACATGTTGTTGTTAAGTGCCGTCGAGTCGGAGTCGACTCATGGCGACCCTCTGGATAGCTATCCTAAATTGTGTTCAGTCTTCAGTCAGGCGGCTCATTGTTGACAGACTGGTACCCGTAGCTGCTGTTATTGTATCGAGCCATATCATTGCTGGCCTTCCTATTTTGCGTTGACCTTCTATCTTGCCGAGCATGATGTCTTTCTCTAATGATCTCTCTCTTCGCATGATGTGTCCAAAGTATGAAAGTCGAAGTCTTGTCATCTGAGCTTCTAAAGAAAGCTTAGGTTTGATCTCCTCTAGTACCGACTGGTTTGTTCTTCGGGAAGTCCATGGTATACACAGTATTCGCCGCCAGCACCATAGAGAGAGAGTGACATAGGTTGGGGGATATAAGAGGATAGAGAGCAGATGTTGGATATGGAGTGGGGGTCAAAGGGGGATAAATGGCAGATGCTGGACATGGGGTGAGAGACAGAGAAGGGGGGTGCTGGACATGGGGTGGAGTGAAATGGGGAAATGCTGGACACGGAGTGAGGGAGAGAGAGGGAATGCTGGTCATGGGATAGGATGAGAAAAAGGGGAGACGCGTGACACTGAGGAGAGAGGGAGAGAAGGGATGCTGAACACAGGGAGGGTGGAAGAGAGAGAGGAAAGAGTTAGTTAAAGACCAGGGAATAAGTGGCTGGGGAAGGATAGAGAGAAGGAGCGAGAGGGTTGTAAAAAGGGAGATTGAGAGCTGGATAGAAGAAAGAGAAATGAAATCCAGGTTGATAAAGAGAGAAAAATAAATGGAAGAAAGGTGAAAGGAAAATTATCATCGTTAGGGATGGATGTAGAGGAGAGTAAAGAGAAGTGGCAGGTGGATTGCAGACACTGGAAAGGGCGCAAAAACCGGATACTAGGACCAAGGCAATTAGAAAAATAAAACAGCTAGATGACAAAGGTAAAGAATTTCTTTTCCGTTTAATGACTGGAATATGTCCGTTTTTGGATTTTCTATGTGCGGTCTTTATCTGCCGCCATTTACAATGTTACTATATATGTGCGGTCTTTATAGTTTGCACAGTACAGGGGAAATGCATCACTTTCTGTTTCTTGTGTCGCACTTCATGCAGAGCCTAGCTTGTTGAGGTTTCAATTTAAATCTGTCTCATATTTCTACTTTGCATTTGTTATAATTTTTTCTGCATGTGGTGAGGGTCTAACTGTGTTCTGTCTGTGTGAACGAGACCACGTGTTCCGTTTACTCGGTGTTTCTTTGCAAGATCTTTAGTAAACTGCTCTGTTCAGGTGAAACAATGTTCTAAGGGCCACTGCAATATTTATGGTGCTGCACTTTTCTGGGTAGGTTCCTTATAGTGGTAATTTTAGAAGATGGTGTTCTTATGGAACAGTAGATTTGCTTTATAGGTCTTCAGTGACTTTTGTAGGGTTTTGTGTTAGTTCACACTCTACCTGATACTGGACAGGCTGTTAACGAGATGACACCGGAATCATTTTTTTTTTCTTGTATGTTGTGTTCTACGGTGAAACGTCCTAGTTCTGCTCTGTAACTATTAGAGGAGGAGTTTTGTTGGATGCAAAATAAATGTTCAAAAAGCAAAAGAGTGAACCATAGCGCAGTTTCTAACACCAAGATAAAATGAGTTAAATTATAACTAATTTTATTTTGATATTAGAATCTGTGCTGTGGTTCTCTTTTACTTTTTGTCCCTTGGCATGTGAGCACCTTACATCTCCTTTGGTTTTTGCAGAATATATATTTATAGGTGTTAGTATTTTTTAACTTAGAGTGCCAGGCTAAATAATTAAACAGTTACAATTTTTGCTGCATTTTAATTATGTGGAGGCTAATTCAGTGATGTGTGTCCCCAGACCGTCCGGACGTCCAAACATGCACCCGATTCTGCTCCCATGGGGGCTA
Source organism: Ichthyophis bannanicus (assembly GCA_033557465.1). NCBI lineage: Eukaryota > Metazoa > Chordata > Amphibia > Gymnophiona > Ichthyophiidae > Ichthyophis > Ichthyophis bannanicus. The sequence continues at coordinate 22,007,774 of CM066042.1, forward strand.
GACGACCCCACGGGAGCATAATCACAGCATAAGGCCAGGACATGCCTTGATTCATGCACCCCGGACATCCGACACTTACCCAACAAGCCCAGCCAGGCTCTTGCATGGAGTCATGTTGCCATGGCACCGCAACTCCATGCAGGAGCCACAATACCCAGCAAAAATTGGTCCTGTACGTCTTGAGTCAGGTTCTTGTCCACTGCCTGCCCTCGCTCCACTTCAGCCCTCCCCCTCCTGCCCATGAGCAGAGCTCCCCACACATGTGTGCTGCATACATCTTGTAGTGCTTTACAAATGCTCAGTAGTAGTAGTAGTAGTATCTTGCCTGTACATGCAGGGAACTCTGTTGGCTGCGTCGGCACCCCAGAGTTTAGGGGCTCTGGATGTCCAGATCAGATGTCCAGACCCGCTAAATGCTGCTCAAAATCTACCCCATAGACACTGAATGAGAACCTCTGCTCCCTCTGAGTATCTTGGGGGCACCAACTCATCCCTCGCCTGTTTGATATACTGGTTTCCTATCCATCTAGTGTTTTTTTAAAGATAACCATAAATGAATATGCAAATATGTCACCCTACCCTTTCTTCCCCCAAATGAAACAGTCAATCTATGCCCACAGCTTAATCATATGGGGCCTGATATTGAAAGACATTTACACGGTTTATAAACCTGTATACCCCCAACTAATGCCTCTCTACGCCCTGTTGCTGGGTATGTCGTTGATGGAGACAGTTGCTAACCGGGTGGCAGTGATATTGCACCACTAACCAGTTAGTGACCTGCAGGTAAAACTAGGTGAAGCGAAAGCTGGCCTAGGTTTACCAGCAGGAGCTAACTGGGTAGCAATGCAATATCGCTGCTACCCAGTTAGCTTCTGTGGTGTTGAAGGCTGTGTGGTGGCCCCTGGATATTCAATGCAGGGGTTAGAGTTCGGTAGCTTTCCTTCTTTCTAGAATCATCTTCTCCCTCCCTTATTCCTTTAGATTTTAACATTCATGTTGATAACCCCTCTGACCTTTATGCTTTAAAGCTCCTCTCCCTTACCTCACCATTCAACCACCAGCTTTGGTCTACTGCCCCTACTCACCAGCAAGGCCACTGCCTCAACCTTGTATTCTTCTCTAATTACTCACCCTCAACTTCTCTACCTTGCTTCTTCCCTTATCGGACCATCACCTGCTAAGCTTCACTCTTCATCACTCACTGCCTCAACCTCGCCATGTCTCCTCCAGCTTCTTTAGAAATCTTCATGGTATTGACTCATTGGACCTTTCCTCCACTGTCTCATCACTTCTTTCCTCCACTATGTCTTCTGAGTCTGTTGATGAGGCAGTAGCTTCATAAAGCACTGCACTCTCCTCTGCTCTGGATGCTCTTGCTTTGCCCATGCCATGTCCTGTGAGATATACTTTACCCCAGCCCTGGCTGTCTTCCCTGACCCACTATCTATGTTCCTGTGCCTGCTCAGCTGAGTGCATTTGGCTCAAATCCACAACCTTGCGGACTTTCTACACTTCAAATTCATGCTCGTCTCTTTCCAGTCAGCCATAGCACTCACCAAACAAGACTATTATGTCCATCTGACTAACTCTCCTGCCTCTAACCCTCACAGTTTCTTTATAAAGCTTTCAATTCTCAAGGTGCCTCAACCTCTGACCCCTCCCCCCTTTCTGCTGAACCCTGGCCTACCACTTCCATGAAAAAATCCACAAGATCACACTCCAATTCCCCACAAGGTCAGCTACTTACCCTCCTCACCCCTCTTCACTTGCAACTTTCCTCCCCTACCTCTGCTACCCTCTCTTCCTTTTCTATGATCTCTGAGGAGGAAACCACTCACCATCTTTCCTCATCCAAACTCACTACCTGCTCCTCTGATCCTATTCCCACCCATCTCCTTAGCTCCATCTCCGCCGCTGTAGTCCCTTCCATCTCTCATATTCTCAACCTATCGCTCTCCACTGTGACTTTTCCTGCAGCCTTCAAGCATGCTGTGGTCACTCCCCTCCTCAAGAAACTCTCACTAGACCCTAATTGTCCTTCTATCAACAATCTCCCTCCTCCCCTTCGTTTCTAAATTACTTGAACATTCAGCTCACCGCGGTTGCCTCAACTTTCTCTCCTCTCAAGCTCTTCTAGATCCTCTACAATCTGGCTTTTGTCCTTTACATTCTACCAAAACAGCTCTTGCGAAAGTTTCCAGTGACCTGTTCCTGGCAAAATCCAAGGGCCTTAACTTGATCCTTAGCTTTCTTGACCTTTCTGCTGCTTTTGACACTGTTGACCACAATCCTCTCCTTGATACCTTGTCCTCACTTGGTTTTAAGGGTTCTGTGCTATCCTGGTTCTCTTCTTCTCTCTTCCATCACTCTGTCAGTGTTTGTTCTGGTGGATCCTTCTCTACTGCTATCCTGCTCTCAGTTGGTATACTCCAAGGATATGTCTTGCGTCTAACTCCTTTTCTCTCTCTATATCTAGTCCCTTGGTGCACACATCTCTTCCCATGGCTTTCAGTACCATTTTTGCACTGTTCTTGTCCCTTCCTCCATCTCTGATGTAGGTCACATCAGAGGAGGGAGGGACCAGGCCAGCCATTCAAATGCGGGTCTTTGCAACTCAGCGTTTGAATGGCTGGTCTGGTTCCTCCCTCCTCTGACGCAACTTATATCAGAGAAGGGAGGGAGGGAGGAATGGAGGGAGGGACCAGAACTGCATACAAGTGTGCAATTGAAAGATCTGTGTGGGGGGGTTTGTTTTAAATTGGAAGTCAGGTCTGTTTCGCTGCTGCCGCTGCCGCTGCTGAGAAAAATAAAAAGTGGTAACGGCAGGGCAACAGCAGGCAGCGTGGGGGGAGCCAAGGCCGGCAGTCCAAAATGCACCCATAAGTCTTTGCACCCTGTGCGGCTCCACCACTTGCACAGGGCTAGATACGGCGCTGCTCAGTAGTAGTAGTAAGATGAAGTTCACCTATGGACCAGATGTGATGCCTAGGACTCTGAAGAGGCATCAACACAGTCAAAGCAGAAGACGTTCCCTACTAGGGCAGAAGATTTATTCTGGACTTGGACATGTTTGAGCTAGTACTTTTTTGTAATGATGCTTTATAGAATCACAGGGGGGACTGTGGAATGGACAAGGTAGAAGAATACCAAAAATCATTAGGGTGTAATTGAAGAGGCCTCTAATATGTGTTGACAATATCAACTTTGGAGATAGACAGTAATGTGTTTAGTTTTTTACCCATTGCTTTAAATAAAGATAGATATACAGTCCTAAAGAAATTTTGATTATTCTAAGAGAATTATAGGTCACTACTCGTCTTTGCTAGTTTAACATATCTTTTGGGACTTTCTAGCGTAAGCAAGAAATTTGATTACGGCGAGATAACTGAATGTGTTATATTTGGTCATTATTGAAATAACCTATCTATGCAAAAAGTGATGCTATTTGTGTCAAAGTTAATGATAGCTATGTAAAAATGTGGATTTTTTATATTGTCAGCGAATCCTTTGTGATTCTTTAAGTGAAAGAACTTGTGATTACCCTGTGATTATGCGATAATGCTATTTCCTCAAATTTAACCAATAAAAAGATTAGTTTGGGAGGAAAACCGTTGAATGAGTCCAAAGAAAGAAACTGTGCGGCTTCACAGACTCTCTGGTTGTTCTTCCCTGAAGCTTCAGATTAATTTTGAATCTCTGTGCATCACTCTCTCTTTTTTTCTCCACGTCTGAAGGACCAGATAAAAAGAACTGAGAAGACCTTGCCTTCACTTGAAGGGGTTAAAACACTAAGAGGCACAGAAAAACTAGGACAAGGCTTCATTCTGTTCTTCCTAGGTATTTCAGCGGCCTTTGACTCACTAAGCCACCAGATGCTAATCAATAGACTACAAGAAATTGGCCTACAATTTACCACCCTGGGCTGGTTCAGATCATATCTCAAGGTTCACCAACAACAGGTCAAGATAGGCCCTCTAACATCTAACCCATACAAACTTCACTAGGGAGTACCACATTCATCATTACTATTTAATATTTACATCCAGTCACTATGCTCCGTGATATAAAGTCACAAAGTCTTTTATAACATTTACAACAATGATATCATGATTTATCAACAGCAAATTTACAAACTCTTATACAAACGTTTCCGGATAATAGAAGAAGAAAAAACTCCCAGACGTTCCTCAGCATTCCTACCCTAAAAATGAGCAGTCAACAATCTACGTGCAAACGGGCATTTTCATTCTACACCTCGTCAATCTGGAATTCAATCCAGAAGAGATGTTTCTTAGACCTAATAATTGAATTCCGCAAGAAGCTAAAACCACCCCTATTCCTAGACAACACAACAGAATTCAAAAAGAAATATGCGGTCACTCGTACCTCAGTGGATACATATCCCAACTAACTTACTTCTCTAGCATTTTCCTACCCCTGGGTTAGTCATCTCCTTCATATTCTCATCCCACTAATGCTAATATATCTAGCTAACACTCTAAGTTAACCTGCTCACTGCGATGCTCTTCAGATTCACAATAAATGTAATGCTTTCAACATAATTAAATGTAAATAGTTGGTTGATTGTATAACATCCTAAGTTAACTTATTCACTGTAACGTTCTACAAATTTATGTTCACTGTAAATTGCTTTGACTTACAGATAAAGCAGTATAAAAAAAGAAAAAGAAAAGTTAAAGAAATAAAGAAATAAACAATGTGCAAAGAAGTTGTAATGTTCATATTTTGCTACATATTGTTTTAATGGTCTTTTTGATGTGGCAGTTTAGGTTCAGTTGTTGGTCAAGAGTTATTCCTAAGTTTCTTACTTCATCCTTAGTGTCGTCGGTGGGGTACTTCCGCCTTTTTGTGATTTATTGAAAGGAATTGTTCTGATAACCAGTGGGCCACGTCACTGACGCTGTGTACTGTGGCTTTGTCATGTTGAAGGGTATGTAGAGCATGATGTCACAAAATAGTCGACTTTGTGAGACTGTATGATTGTGCACACTGGCTGTATAGACTGTATTTATTGAATAGCAAAGCTGATAAGATTGAGCTTTGGGGGATTTTGTGATATTGTGTGTTTGGGGTAGATTCGTTCAGCCCTGTTTTCACCTGTTGTTGGTGGTTTGTAAGGTATGATCTGAACCATTTTAGTGTAGCATTTTGTGTGCCAGTTGCTTGAAGTCTTAACAATAGGATATGATGGCACACTGAGTCAAATGCTGCAGCTAAGTCCAAAAATATAAGTATGAATCCTTGCTTCTGTTTTTCCGTACCTTTAATGAAACAATCCATGAAAGATGTTAGGAGTGTTTCGACTCCGTCTGAAGCCGTGTTGCTGTGGTTCGAGTAGGGTGTGATTGTGGGGACTGACTCTGGTGTATATATGTGCAGTGCTGCACCTGCCTTTCAGCACTTTACAGACAATAAGTAATAATAGCAGCTTATCCACAATGAATATGCATGAGAGAGCGGCCTACAATGGAAGCAATGCATGCAGATCCATCCCATGCAAATTCATTGTCAACGTCCTCTAAACCCAGCTGGCTAGATATGCCCCGAGAACTGGATTGAGAACCGTTGTCCTAAGTGGTGAGAGACTGGGTGCTGAAGAATGATGAAGTGAGGGCGACTGAATGGAAGACAGCATGGTTGGAGGGTGCGGACAATAAAACATGAAACAGATGCAAGAGACTCACCCGATGTGTCTGCTTCTGATCTTAGGTAGGTAGGGCAGCTTCTTAACAATAATGGTCCCATCGTAGAAAGAGGGCTGAAATTTCTGAGCTATGGCATTTGCTACCAGCACAGCCAGGATGACGGGCAGGATATGAGCAATCTGTCCTGTCGCTTCAAAGGCCAGGAGGGCAGTGGAAAGTGTGTGGGTGACAGCACCGGAAAATGCTGCAGCCCCTGGAAAATACAGTCCAGAAACGAGCAACATTTAACACCAGGCACCAAATTTCATTTCAACCACATGGTAGCTAACAACTGGCAGCATGAAGCTCATGATTCACGGACCTTATAGTCATCACTTTATAAGTATTATACTGTTCACATGCACAGCACCTTGCAAGATGAATTTCATAGTTAGAAGGCGCCTTTACCAAAACGTTTATAACCTATACTTCAGACCAGGGAGGACAAGAGACTTGACTCATGTTCCCTGTCCTACAAATGAGATATGGTGGTGTGATTAGAACGTGGGTTTCTAGGAGTCAGACTTGGGCTCTAGCTTGCAGGTTTCCAGTTCAATCATGATAAGCATGGGGTCTGGTGGCAAGTGTGGTTGCCTGGTTCTGGTTAGTCTTTTGTCATTCTGACGTTACTTTCTTTACATTTGACTGTTAGGAATTTGTGGGTGGGGGGGGAGGGGATATTAAAAGGCATGCATGTAGTTTGAAGACCTGCAAACCACGTACAGTTGTGGTCAAGATTGGCACCTTTGCATTTTAGGTTTGTTATGTACAATATTACTATTAATCATTTATATAGTGTTACAAAGCGTACACTGCACTGCACAGACACATAAAAGAGACTGTCCCTTCTCATCAATCTAATCAAGACAGACAGTACAATAGATGAAAACAAGGCTACAGTAGAGAAGGGTAATGAGATAGAAGGAGAACAAAGTTTAAGATTCAAAAGCAGCCTATATCAATATCTTGAGAAATAATTGGAAACATTCCAACTGTGTTATCATAATATTTTAACAGTATGTTCAAAGATATACAACAAAAAAAACAGATGTAGTAATTTCTGAGAAAAAAAACAAAATATGACCAGCACAGGATTAATGGCACCCTTCACTAATATTTGGTTGCACAAACCTTGGCAGTTACGACAGCCTCAAAATGTTTCTTTTGTTGTTGTTGTTGTTGTTGTTAAGTGCCGTCGAGTCAGTGTTGACGCATGGCGACCCTCTGGATAGTTGTCCTAAATTGTGTTCGGTCTTCTGTCAAGCGGCTCATTGTTGACAGATTGGTACCCGTAGCTGCTGTTATTGTATCGATCCATCTTATTGCTGGCCTTCCTCTTTTGCGTTGACCTTCTATCTTGCCAAGCATGATGTCTTTCTCTAATGATCTCTCTCTTTGCATGGTGTGTCCAAAGTATGAAAGTCAAAGTCTTGTCATCTGAGCTTCTAAAGAAAGCTTAGGTTTGATCTCCTCTAGTACTGACTGGTTTGTTCTTCGGGCAGTCCATGGTATACACCGTATTCACTGCCAGCACCATAATTCAAAGGCATCAATTGTCTATCTTTTTCACTGTCCAGCTTTCACATCCATATGATGTTATTGAAAATACCATGGCTTGAAAAAGTCTAATCTGTATGGAGAGAGACGTCTCTGCTCTTGAGAATCTTGTTTAGGTCTTTCATAGCCATTCTGGCAAGAGTAATGCGTCATCTGATTTCTTGACTGCTTCTTGCTTCTTTATTTATAGTTGATCCAAGTAGGTTAAAGTTGTCCACAATTTCAATTTCTTCTCCTTCAACGATGAACTTGTTGATTCTGCCAGTTGTCATGATCTTTGTCTTCTTTACATTAAGGTGCAGGCCCATTTTGAGACTTTGTTCTTTGATTGTGAGAAGCAAATGTTTCAGATCATCTTCACTTTCAGCCAGTAATGTGGTATCATCAGCATAGCGAAGGTTGTTGATGAGTCTTCCACCAATCTTCACACCTCTGTTGTCTTCATACAATCCTGCTTCTCTGATGATTTGTTCTGCATATAAATTAAACAGGTAGGGGGGAAAGTATGCAGCCTTGTCTTACACCTTTGCTTATTTTAAACCATTCTGTTTCTCTTTCTTCCGTTCGAACTGTTGCTTCTTGATCAATGTACAGATTGTGCAAGAGTACGATCAGGTGTTCTGGTATACCCATGCTTCTTAATGTGGCCCAGAGTTTCTCGTGGTTTACACAGTCAAAAGCCTTGCTATAGTTGATAAAGCACAAATAGATATCCTTTTGATATTCTTTAGTCTTTTCAAGGATCCATCTCACATCCGCGATGATGTCTCATGTTCCTCACCCTTTCCTGAACCCTGCTTGCACTTCGTTGTAGTCTCTTGAATAATCTTTAGTAGAATAATCTTCAGTAGAATTTTGCTGGCATGTGGGATCAGAGCGATTTTGCGATAATTTCCATTCAGTTGGATCACCTTTCTTTAGTATTGGTATAAACACAGATCTTTTCCAGTCAGTTGGCCATGATGTTGTCTTCCAAATTTCTTGGCAAAGCCTTGTAAGTATGGTAACAGCTGCATCAGATTGCTGTAATACCTCTATGGGAATGCCATCAATGCCTGGTGCTTTGTTCTTTGATAAGTCTTTCAATGCTGCTTCAACTTCTTCTTTCATCACCAATGGTTCCGGATCATAAGGTACAGGTTGAAATGGCTGTTGGTCCACTTGATCTTTATCATATAAAAACTCTGCATATGCTTTCTACCTTTTCTTGATCTTCTCAGCATCATTCACCATAGAACCTTGAGCATCTTGTAACATTCCAATTTGAGGCTGGAATTTTTTTTTTTTAACTCTCGTAACTTTAGGAAAGCCGATCTTGTTCTTCCTCTAATAGTTTCTGCTTCTATGTCCTTGCATGTGTCATTGTAATACTTTTCCTTGTCTTGTCTTGCTGCACATTGGAAATCTCTGTTGAGTTAAGCGATTGTCTTTCTCTCTCCTCTGGCTTTTGCTTCTCTGCGTTTCTGGGCAATTTTCAGAGTTTCTTCCGTCATCCATTTTGGCCATTTTTACTTTTTTCACCTTTTGTAGAGACTTCTCGCTTTCTTCCAACACAACCTTCTTGATGTCATTCCATAACTCTCTTCTGGAGCTCTGTCATTTGTATATAAAGCAGCAAATCAATTTTTCAGGCAGCCTTTAAATTCCAGTGGTATATTCTCAAGGTCATATATTGCTGCATTCATGAGTGGTTTGCTCTTTTTCAACTTTAGCTTGAGTTTGCATACTAGCAGTTGATGATCTGTACCACAGTCAGCTCCAGGTTTTGTCTCTGTTGATGTTATAGAGCTTTTCCATCGTTGACTTCCACAGATGTAGTCAATTTGATTTTTGTACAATCCATTGGGTGAAGTCGATGTGTACAGTCGCCGCTTGTGTTGCTGGAAGAAGGCATTTGAGATTAATAGATCATTGGTCTTGCAGAATTCTATCAGTCTTTCTCCAGCTCCATTTCTGTTGCCAAGTCCATAGTTTCCAACCACTTTGCCTTCTTCTTTGTTGCCAACTTTTGCGTTCAAGTCACCCATGACTATCAGAATATCCTGTTTGCATGTTCTGTCAATTTCAGCTTGAACTTGTTCATAGAACTCTTCAATTTCATCCTCTTCTGCAGCTGTTGCTGGGGCATATACTTGAATTATAGTTGTGTTGATAGGCATTCCTCGTAGACGAATAGAGATTAAGTGTTCACTGATTGCACTGTATTTCATTACAGTTCTTACAAGTTTCTTCTTTATTATAAATGCAACACCATTTCTTGTCTTTCATTTCCAGCATAGCAGACCATGTGATCATCTGATGCAAAATGCCTGATGCCAGTCCATTTCAGTTCGCTGACACCCAACATATCAAGTTGTACACGTTCCATTTCATTCTTGATCACCTCCAACTTCCCTTGGTTCATGCTTCGTACGTTCCATGTTCCAATGTGTAAGATATCTTTAAAACTTCTGACTCTCATTTCATGCGCAGCTACATCAGCAGTCAGACGTCCCGAGGGCTTTGATCCAACCACATCATAAATGCTGGCTTTACTCTGAAAAGTCTTCAGCTCTTCCCCAGTAGCTAGTTGAGTGCCTTCCGACCTGGGGGTCTCATCTTCTAGCACTATAGTGCAATTTGTTTTATTGTGACTATCCATTGGGTTTTCATGGAAGGATACAGAAGTAGATTGCCGGGCCTTTCCTCCGTGCAGTTTAAGTTTAGTGTTGTTGCCGTTGTCACAGAAATGTGATCTTCCGCCATCAACACTGTCCCATTCTGCTGCTGCCCAGATGGATGGTTTGTCTTGGTCTGGCACCTCAGCTGAAACCTGTCCATCTTGGGAGACCCTGCCAGTAGTTAAACTACCGATAGCTTAGCCCTCAGCATCACTGATGCACACAAGCCCTCACAGCACGACAAGCTGCAAACCAAGTGAGGGATGTTTCTTGTAGCCATCTATAAGTTTCGAAAATCTGTCTGCTGGTAGTTTCTCCCACTCTTCAACTGTGATTTGTTCCAGCTCGTGAATGTTTCCAGGATTCCTTTTACCAGTGGCAGATTTCAACTCTTTCAAAAGGTTCTTGATTGGATTGAGACCAGGACTCATTGCTGGCCAGTTTAAAACAGTCCATTATTTCCTTTTTAACTGTTCTTTTGAACTTTTGGATGTATGTTTTGGGTCACTGTCCTGCTGAAGGACCCATGACCTTCGCCCAGAACTAGCTTTCTGATACTAGGTAGCACATTTCACTCCAAAATACCTTGATAGTCCTCTGACTTCATGATTCCTTTTATACATTCCAAGCCTCCAGTTCCTGAGGCAGCAAAACAATCCCACAACATTATGGAACCTCCGCCATATTTAACTGTAAGAAGAGGTGCTTTTGTTTCCTTATAAACTTCATTGCCTATAAATGTATCATTTGTCTGCATTGCCAAAGAGCTCAAATTTGGTTTCATTTGTCCACAGAACATTTTCTCAGGATTCTGGTTTCTCAAGGTGGCTCTGGGCAAAGATCAGGCGTGCCTTTTTTGATGAACAAACAAACCTCTTCCAAAGACGGGGAAGCTGTACAACTAGAGGGCATAACATGAAGCTGCAAGGTGGTAAATTGAAAGGCAATGTCAGGAAATATTTCTTCACTGAAAAGATGGTGGATGCTTGGAATGCCCTCCCGATGGAAGTGGTGGGGGCAAACACGGTGACAGAATTCAAAGCAGCATGGGACAAATACAGTGGATCCCTTTACAGCAACAGGATAAAAACAAAATAAACGGTACCATCTAATTCCTGAACCATCTAATGTCTCATCAAATAGGGGTGTCCTACAAGGAGTGGTGGGTTCACCCCTAAACAAAGACATGGGGGGGGGGGGGGCCTGCACAGAGCGACAGGTGCACCTACTCTTGTCATCTTGCTGGGCAGACTAGATGGACCATGCTGGTCTTTATCTGCCGTCACTTACTATGTTACTATGTCTGTTTTTGAGCAGTGGGGTCTTCCTTGACCTTTGCCCATGAAGTCCTTCTTTGTTTAGTGCGCAGCGTATGGTGTAGGTTGAAACCACCACTCGAGATTGCTCCAGGTCAGTCTTAAGCTCTTTAGATGTTGTACATGGTGTTTTTCCAACAGTTTGCAGTAACTTTGAAGACTTTTTGGATTAAAATTTCCTCTTCCCACCACATCCTGGGAGGTTCTTGACAGTTCCATGAGCAGCAAACCTCTTAATAACATTGCAAACTGTAGACATAGGATCCCAAGGTCTTTGCAGATGTCTTTCTACCCCTTTGAAGTTTGATGATAATGGCTTTTATGATGGTCTCAGGCAGCTCTCTTGTCTTCATCATTGTGAAAATGGAACAGGGAGTGAATGTGGCCATTTTAAACATTAGTGCCATCATTCATTTTTTGTTTCAAGTCATCTGAGCAGGGCCGTACTGAGCCAGAACCGCGCCCTGTGTGACTTGCACATCGGACACATGCCCCCCTCTCTCCCCCATACCTTTGTCCAGGTGCTGCCTACTTCTGCCCTGCTGCTGCTGCCGACCTCTGTTTTCTCCACGGTGGCACCGGCAGCAGGGCACGAGCAGGCAGTGGCTGGATTGAGGTGGGGGGGGGGGCGCCCGATGTGCAAGTCGCTGGCAGCAGCAGCAGCAGATCTGATCCCTCCCTGTTCTGATGTCATGTCAGATGAAGGAGGGGCCAGACCTACAGAAAGACCCTTGAAAAGGCTTAGGGGGGCATTTTGGCTGCCTGCTGTTGCCCTACCACCGCAGAGAGAACAAAAAGTGGCAACGGCAGGGCAACAGCAGGCAGCCAAATTGCCCCCCTAAGGTTTTGCACCCTGTGCAACTGAACCGCTCGCAAAGGACTAGGTACAGCACTGCATCGAGTATTGACAATTGATCACAGGTGCCAATAATCATGTCCTGGCAGTGTCCCAGTTTTTACACTATTTCCTTTTTGAATTGTTCTTGTTTTACTTGATTCAAATATGTGTAGGATATCCAAAGCCATCTCACTGGCCACATTTTTTTTTAAGATACTGGACATTAAGGGGTTGAACTGCAAGGGTGCCAATAATGTTGACTACAACTGCTGTAAATGCTGCTCACCTTGAGATACAGCAGCTCTAACCTGGTTAGTGCTACTAAATGCCCTGACACTAAGTAGCTACCATCAGGGTGTCCCAGATAAGTAGTAGAAGTAGTAGTAACCAAGCAGAGGTGATATTCCGTCATTGCCTATTTAACCCTAAGCAGCTGAATGACTGTCCTAACTATAGCCAGTTTTGCAATCCGGCCAGCGGCTAAATATTGCCACTGACCAGACTGCAAAGTCACAATCCCAGCAACTCAGATATTCAATGCTGATGCCCAAATATGACCTTGGCATTGAATATCCAGGGCAAAATTTAAAACAGCGATGGCCAGCTGCTGAAACTCCCCTCATCTGTGTCTTGTCAGAGTTCATCATTAGCTAGCTGCTCACTTTGAAGCTCTTTGCAGACTACTTTCAGGTACCCAGAACAAGCCAACCACCCATGGCTAAAGAGTGTTCTAAGCCATATAGGCATCCTTCTGAAAACAGAAAATAGTAAAACACAAAAACACTACAAATTAATTTCAAAACATTAATAAGGCAAACCCAGAAAATATTTGCGAAAAACCTGAGAAACAGGCACGAGACGAGCAGGAATTAGAAGAGGCTCTTGCCAAAAACAAAACTAATTCTTTGTTTCGGTCTTCACTGGAAAGGACATTGAGGAAATAATACATCAGAACCATTCTTTGCAGGTGACTGATATAAATCAATATGATTCTAAACAGTTGCAAATCACCAGGACTGGATGGAATCCACCCCAGAGCTCTGAAGGAGCTCAAATATGAAATCGCTGATGTGCTACAGTGAAAAATTTGTAATATACTGTATCTTAAAAATTGGACATTGTTCCAGAGGACTAGAAGATAGCCAATGCAACAGGCCAAATTGTGGGAATGATTTTTAAGAATAGAACTACCAGGCATATGCGTAACTATGGTTAATAAGGAAACGTCCACGTAGACTGAGCAAAGGAAAATAATGCCTTACTAATCTGATAGATTTCTTTAAAGGTGGAAATAAGCATGTGGATTTAAAAGGAGGAGCCTAATGGTTAGAGCACTGGCTTGGGAACCAAGAGACCAGGGTTCAAGTCCCACTAGCTCTCCTTGTAGCCTTGGGCAAGTCACTTGACCTTCTATTGCATCAGAAAAAAATCCAAATTATCCTTTACAGCAACAGGATAAAAACAAAATAAACTGAACCATCTAACCTCTCAACAAATAGGGGTGTCCTACATGGAGTGGTGGGTCCACCCCTAAACAAAGCCATGGGGAGGGGTGGCTTGCACAGAGCGACAGGTGCACCTACTCTTGCCGTATCTTGCTGGGCAGACTGGATGGACCATGCTGGTCTTTATCTGCCGTCATTTACTATGTTACTATCAATGTCCCTGTTTAATGTACATTACCAAGTTTAAGTTACAATGTAAACCTCTTTGACTGAAATGATAAAGTGATATTAAAAAAACCTGTTAAATAACTATCATAAGAAATGCCATACTGGCTCAGATCAAGCTCCATCAAGCCCAGTATCCTGTTTCCAACAGTGGTTAATCCAGGTCACAGGCACACAGATTCCACAATGCTCATCCCAGGGTAAGCAATGGATTTCCCGGGTCCTCTTTAATAATGGTTTATGGACCCTTCCTCCAAGAACATGTCAAACCTTTTTTAAACCCAGCTACATTAACAACTTTTACTACATCCTCCAGTAACTAATCCCCAAGTTTGATTACGTGTTCAATAAAAAAATATTTTCACTTACTAGTCTTAAATGGGTTGCATTGTAGTTTCATTGCATGTCCTCTAGTCTTTCTACTTTTTGATGACGTAAACAATCAATCTATATTTACCCATTCATTAATTTATAGACCTCTATCATTCCCCCCCACCCCCCAGCCCTCTCTTTTCCAAATTGAAGAGCTATAACCTATTAAGCCTCTCCTCATAGGGGTATCCTTCCATCCCCTTTACCATTTTGTACCTTTTCTAATTCCGCTCTATCGTTTTTCAGATATGGCAACCAGAATTGCACACAATATTCAAGATGCGGTCACACCATGGAACAATACAGAGACATTATAATATCCTTGTTTCGAAGGTGGCACCTTGCATCGTGTACCCATGGTTTGGGTTGTTCTTTCCTAGGTACATAAATTTGTACTTATCAACACCAAATTTTATCTGACATTTGGATGTCCAGTCTTCAAATTTATCAAGGTCCTCTTGCAATTTTTCACAATCTTCTTGCATTTTAACAACTTTGAATAATTTTGTCTCATCTTCAAATTTGATCACCCTACTCATTATTCCCATTTCCAGGTCATTTATGAATATGTCAAAAAGCAGCGGACCCAGCACAGATCCCTGGGGTGCTCCACTATTCACCTTTCTCCACTGAGAAAATTGGCCATTTAGCCCTACCCTCTGCTTTCTATCTATTAACCATTTCCTGATCCACAATAGTATACTGCCTCCAATCGCATGATCTTTTAATTTGGCCAAGAGGCTCTTATGAGGGACCTTGTCAAATGCTTTCTGAAAATCCAAATACACTATGGGGGTTATTCTGCACCACGAATAGTAGGGATGAATGGCCCAACGGGTCATCCATCCCTGCTATTCGTGCCCTTGCCTCTCTGACCTCACCTTTAAACCATGCTGGCAGTTTTTTGGACTTCCTTCCATTTTTCTTAAAGCATGAAATACAGCTGGTCTGGACTTCCAAGATAGTACTTTTAAACAACGCCCATGTTAATGTAAATCTTTAACCTTTGCAGCTAAGAACATAAGAACATAAGATAAGAACATAAGAACATAAGATATGCCATACTGGGTCAGATCAAGGTCCATCAAGCCCAGTATTCTGTTTCCAACAGTGGCCAATCTAGGTCACATGTACCTAGCAGTTTCCCCAAGAGACACAAGTTCCACAATGCTTGTATTGGGTCAAGCATTGATATCTTCGGTCACTTCTTAATAATGGTTTATGGACCTTTCCTCCAGGAACTTGTCCAAACCTTTTTTAAACCCAGCTACACTAACAGCCTTTACTACATCCTCCGGTAACAAATTCCAGAGTTTGATTACACGTTGAGTGAAAAAATATTTTCTTTTATTAGTCTTAAATAGTTTACCCTGTAGCTTCATTGCATGTCCCCTAGTCTTTCTATATTCTGATAAGGTAAACAATCGATCTACGTTTACCCGTTCGTTCATTAATTTATAGACTTCTATCATATCTCCCCTCAGCCGTCTCTTTTCCAGGTTAAAGAGCCCTAACCTATTTAGCCTTTCTTCATAGGAGTATCCTTCCATCCCCTTTACCATTTTGGTGGCTCTTCTCTGTACCTTTTCTAAAATCGCTATATCCTTTTTAAGATACGGCGACCAGAATTGCACACAGTATTCAAGGTGCGGTCTCACCATGGAACGATATAGAGGCATTATAATATCTTTTGTTTTATTTTCCATTCCTTTCCTTATCATACCTAGCATTCTATTTGCTCTCTTGGCCGCCGCTGCACACTGGGCCGAGGGTTTTAACATGGTATCCACAATGACGCCTAAATCTTTTTCCAGGGTGGTGGTTCCTAATGTGGAACCTTGCATCGTGTAACCATAGTTTGGGTTGTTCTTCCCTAGGTGCATAACCTTGCACTTGTCCACATTAAATTTCATCTGCCATTTTGATGCCCAGTCTTCCAATTTATCAAGATCCTCTTGCAATTTTTCACAATCCTCTTGGGTTTTAACAACTTTAAATAGTTTTGTGTCATCTGCAAATTTGATAACCTCACTCGTTATTCCACTTTCCAGGTCATTTATGAATATGTCAAAAAGCAGCGGACCCAGCACAGATCCCTGGGGTACACCACTATTCAACTTTCTCCATTGGGAAATTGGCCATTTAGCCCTACCCTCTGCTTTCTATCTTTTATCTTTTAGCTGCTCCTTTTAGTCTTTTCTTAACTGTTTTCCTCATTTTATCATAGTCTCTCTTTTGAAAGTTAAAAGGTGGTACTGTGGATTTCCTTGCCATCCTTCTTCCATTTATTAAATCAAATGTGATCATGCTATGATCACTTTGCCAAGTGCCCAACATCCTTATCTCTTGCACCAGATCCTGTGTTCCACTACGGACAAAGTCCACAATGGCTTCCCCTCCTAACTGGTTCATGAACCAGCTGCTCCAAGAAGCAGTAATTTATTTCATCTAGAAACTTTATCTCCCTAGCATGTCTAGCCGTGACACTGACCCAGTCAATACACGAGTAATTGAAATCACCCATAATGTGTTGGAGCTTTTGTTAACTTCCCTGATTTCTTTTAGCATTTAATCATCCATGTGTTCATTCTGGCCAGATGGTTGGTTGTACACCCCCCCCCCCCCCACCACCGCCATCACCTTCCCTTTTTAAATGGAATTTCTAGCCATAGAGACTCTACAGTATATTTTGTTTCCTGCAAAACTTTAATCCTATGTGAATCAATTCCCTAACAGAGTGTAACCCCTCCAACAATTTGATCTACCCTATTTATTTGTTTTATTTAAATGCTTTTTCTATACTGCTGTTTCGTTACATCAAAGTGGTTTACAAGGAACAAAAACAATAGCTTTTACATAGAACATTATACTTATAAACTAATAGGTAGCACAATTTACATGGAACTTAATTAACTATGGGGCTTGTTAACAAAGCCGCGGTAGCGGTTTCCGATCGTTATCAATGGGGAAATCAATGGGGCCGCGGCTTCGATAATGATCGGAAACCGCTACCGCAGCTTTGTAAACAAGCTCCTATGTTGCATATTTATGTTAACTATCAACTTAGAACTTGGTTAGTAACAACTTATGTGTAGGTAGATTGGATAAAAACTGCTGGGTGTCTGTTTGGGTGTGGAAATTCGGATGTGGATTTGGATTAAGTTAAGTTCTTATTATTGGGCTTGGAGTGGGCTGGGCATGAGATGCCAGGATTTCGGTATACAGTAGTGGGGAGGGTCCAATGTGTGCCTGAGGTACCAGGTGTTTGGGGTGTTATGTTGGATCTGTGCTTGTGATATCTAAGACTTTCCCGAAGTGCTCGATGAATAGGAGTGTTTTGAGTTGTTTCTGGAATGTTGCCAGGTCTGGTATGCATCGTAAAGTGTCTGGAAGAGCATTCCAAAGAGTCGGTACATAGAAGGAGAATGCCCTCCGGCAGGGCCGGCCCGTCCATTGAGCAAGAATGTTTTTTGCACAGGGCCCCGCGTTCCAGGGGGCCCCGCGCAAAAAACATCTTGCATCCCAGCAAAGTTTTAAAAAATCAGAAACCGGCTGCGGCTGCCGCTGCCGCCGTGGCAGCAGCAGAATCGAGAATCAGCCCATTTACAGTCCTTACCACCCCCCCCCCCCCATCAGCCCAGCTAAGTTTAAAAAAAACCCCCAGAAACCGGCTGCTGCTGCTGCTGCTGCTGCCGCCGTGGCAGCGGCAGAATGGAGAATCCCGCGGGGCCCCCCTGTCCTGCAGTCTTCTATGCGGCCTCAGCGTCGGCTGTCAGAGCTGCGCGAAGAGAGAGAGCTTCTCCTCTCGCAGCTCTGTTAATCACGCTGCGGGGCTGATGGGAAATCCCATCAGCCCCGCGGCGGGATTAACAGAGCCGCGAGAAAGGGAAACTCTCCCTTCGCGCGGCTCTGAAAAGCCCGCGCTGAGGCCGCATAGAAGACTGCAGGACAGGGGGGCCCCGCGGGATTCTCGATTCTGCCGCTGCCACGGCGGCAGCAGCAGCCGGTTTCTGGGGTTTTTTTTTTTAAACTTAGCTGGGCTGATGGGGGGGGTAAGGACTGTAAATGGACTGATGGGGGGGGTAAGGACTGTAAATGGGCTGATGGGGAGGGGGAGGGAGGGAGGGAGGGGGTTCGGACTGGAACTGGGCTGATGGGGGGGTTAGAACTGGTAATGGGCTAAAGGGGGTTCGGACTGGAAGTGGGCTGATGGGGGGGTTAAGACTGGGAATGGGCTATGGGGGGTTAGGACAGGTAATAGACTATGGAGGGGCTAAGACTGGAAATGGGCTGATGGGGGAAGTTATGACAGGTAATGGGCTATGGGGGGCTACGACTACAAGTGGGCTCATGGGGGGATTAGGACTGGAAACGGGCTATGGGGCGCAGAGCTAAGAAAGGAAATGAGCTCATGGGGGGTGTTAGGACTGGTAATGGGCTGTGGGGGGCATTAGGACTGGTAATGGGCTATGGGGGGATTACAACAGGTAATGGGCTATGGGGAGCTACGACTACAAGTGGGCTGATGGGGGGGTTAGGACTGGAAATGGGCTATGGGGGGGTTAGGACAGGTAATGGGCTGATGGGGGGTTACAACAGGTAATGGGCTATGGGGGGCTAAGACTACAAGTAGGCTGATAGGGGGTTAGGACTGGTAATGGGCTGTGGGGGGCATTAGGACTGGTAATGGGCTGATGGGGGGTTAGGACTGGTAATGGGTTGATGGGGGGGTAAGACTGAAAATGGGCTGATGTGAGGGTAAGGACTAGAAGTGGGCTGATGGGGGGGTTAGGACTGGTAATGGGCTGTGGGGGGCATTAGGACTGGTAATGGGCTGGGGGGGTTAGGACTGGTACTGGGCTATGGGGGGGTTACAACAGGTAATGGGGAGCTACGACTACAAGTGGGCTGATGGGGGGATTAGGATTGGAAATGGGCTATGGGGGGTTTAGGACAGGTGGGCTGATGGGGGTTACAACAGGTAATGGGCTATGGGGGGGCTAAGACTACAAGTGGGCTGATAGGGGGTTAGGACTGGTAATGGGTTGTGGGGGGCGTTAGGACTGGGACTGGGCTGGGGGGGTGAGGACTGGTACTGGGCTATGGGGGGGTTACAACAGGTAATGGGTTACAACAGGTAATGATCTCTGGAAGGGGCGGTATATAAGAAACTGTTAAATAAATAAAATAAATAAATGGGCTATGGGGAGCTACGACTACAAGTGGGCTGATGGGGGGATTAGGACTGGAAATGGGCTATGGGGGGTTAGGACAGGTAATGGGCTGATGGGGGGTTACAACAGGTAATGGGCTATGGGAGGGCTAAGACTACAAGTGGGCTGATGGGGGGTTAGGACTGGTAATGGGCTGATGGGGGGTTAGGACTGGTAATGGGTTGATGGGGGGGTAAGACTGAAAATGGGCTGATGTGAGGGTAAGGACTAGAAGTGGGCTGATGGGGGGTTACGACTGGTAATGGGCTATAGGGGGTTCGGACTGGAAGTGGGCTGATGGGGGAGCTAGGACTGGTAATGGGATGGGGGTTGCTAGGACTGGAAATGGGCTGAGTGGAAGGGGGGCTTGAACGGCAAATAGCTGATGGGGACAGGGGCTTGGAATGGAAATGGGCTGAGTGGAAAGGGAGCTTGAACTGCAAATAGCTGATGGGGAGGGGGGCTTGGAATGGAAATGGGCTGTGAGGAGAGGGAGCTAGGACTGGAAATGGGCTGAGTGGGGGGGGGGGCTAGGAGAGGAAATGGGCTGATGGAGGGGCCAGGATAGGACTGGAAATGGGCTGTTGGGGGTGCTAAGGTTGGAAATGGGCTGTGGTGGGGGCTTGAATTGAAATGGACTCATGGAGGGGCTAGAACTGGAAGTAGGCTCATGGGGGCTTGGATTGGAAATGGGCTGAGTGGAGGGGAGCTAGGATTTGACATGGGCTGATGGTGGGGCTAGGAAAGGAATAGAAATGAGCTGATGGGGGGCTGGGATTGGAAATGAGCTGATGGAGGAACTGATAGGACTGGAAATGGATGGGGGAGCTAGGACTGGAAATGGGCTGATGGTGGGGCTAGGATAGGATTGGAAATGGGCTGATGGGGGACTAGGACTGGAAATGGGCTGATGCAGGGACAAGAAGGGAGCAGATGCTGGGTGGGGCTGGAACTAGAAAGGAGCTGATGTTGGGGGAGGATTAGAATGGGATGGAGCTGGGAGAGGGAAATGGAGAGGGAAAAATATTTTGCGTGGGAGGGAAGACAAATCTACAATTGGCCGGATATTGGGAGAGTATGTGGGGATTGAGGATGGAGGGGTAAAATTTGAGTGGATGAAATAGGAATGAGGAAAGAGCAAAAGGAGAAAGATTAGTATGTTAAAGCAGATGTAGAGAGAGAATGGAAAAAAACCCAAGAAGACAGAAGAAAGGACAAATGGACAGCAGATGGAGAGTTAGCAGAATACACGAAGAAACCAGAAGAAAGTGGCTGGAACAATTGCAACTGAAAAAAAATGCACAAAAGGTAGAAAAATCTCTCTTTATTTTGAATTTATTAACTGGAATATGTCAGCTCTGAGAAATGTGCATCATTAATTTCTGCGCTTTGTTTAGTACAGAGGAAATTAATTTATAGTTTTATTTCTACAGTGTTGTTGTATATTCCAAGTTTGGCTTTTGGGGTTCCCAGTTTAATTATTGTCTTCCTGTTTCTAAATTGTGATTCCTTGTTTGGTGATGGTCTATGTTCTGCATGTGTAACTGAGCTGAGGTATTCTGTTTATATAATTCCTATTTGACATTGCCACTTGTTCTCTTTCCCCAGTAGGTCATGTATTCTTGTTCTCTGAAATGTATTGGTTTAATATTTGCAGTGTTGCCTTTTGATAGGTAGGGTATGGTGCTTTGTGAGTCCTGGTAGTGCTTTTAGGATACGGCGGGTTTGCTATGGGTTCTAAATGGGCAGTGTTTGTAGTAGTTCCTAATGTGCCTGGCGTTTGGTACTGGATTATAGTAATGTAGTAACCTTTTAGTCTTTCTTTATCCATATACTCATTAAGAGGCATGTTTACTAAAAGTTAGTGTATGGTAACATTATGCAAATATTTATGCAAATGAGGCCCCTTATGCAAATGAGGCCCCGCACCGAGTCTCCGCACATGGCCCCGCACCCCCCCTTGGGCCGCCCCTGCCCTCCGGCATACAAGTTACTCACTCTTTCTAAATTCTGTGGGTACTGAGAGTGTATTCTGTGTGTGGCTCCTTCCTGTTCTGCTATCTATTGCAATATAATTTGTACCCAGGTATCACAGTGTCCGATTGGTTGTCCTCCTTCCACCAAGTCTCTGAGATGCCAATCATATATAGCATTAAATGGAAAGTTAGATATTATAGCTCTCCCGTCTTATTTTTTTTAGACTTCTAACAATTGCATACAGGCATTTTAGATGTTGCATTTTATTTAAAAGGTTTTTTTAATACCGCTTTATCATTTCAGTCAAAGCGGTTTACATTGTAACTTAAACTTGGTAATGTACATTAAACAGGGACATTGATAACTTGGATTTTTCTGAGGCAATGGAGGGTTAAGTGACTTGCCCAAGGCCACAAGGAGAGCTAGTGGGAATCCAACCCTGGTCTCTTTGTTCCCAAGCCAGTGCTCTAACCATTGGGCTACTCCTCTACTCATATTCATATTAATCTGGCTATCAGTTGATAGGGATAATTTGGAATCTTTCAGCTCTGTACTTAAGGGCATCTGGGTGACTTTTATCTTTATTGGAAACTCTGTCAGGATGCCCTAACTTCCCTCTTTTGCTAGTATCCTTCAAGGATACATCCTTCTGAACCATGCGCTCCTGGGCAACTGTCAGCTCTCCACTATTATCTAGTTTAAAAATGGCTTTATCTCTTTTTTAAAAGTTAATGCCAATAGCCTGGTTCCAACCCAGTTAATATGAAGTCCACCCTTTTGGAAAAGCCCCTCCCTGCCCCAGAATGTTGCCCAGTTCCTAACAAATCCCAAACCCTCTTCTTTGCACCATTGTCTCATCCACGCATTGGGAGTCTAGAGCTCTGCCTGCCATTTGGATCCTGCACGTGGAATGGGAAGCATTTTAGGGAATGCTACCATGGACGTTCTGGGTTTCAACCTCTTACCTGAAAGTCTAAACTTGGCCTCCAGAACCTCCCTCCCACACTTTCCTATGTCATTGGTGCCAACATGTACCAAGATATCAAACTGCTCCCCAGCACTATCTAAAACCTTGTCTAAGTGGCACGTGAGGTGCACTGTCTTCGTACCAGGCAGGCATGCTACCAGGAGATAAGAACATAAGAACATAAGATATGCCATACTGGGTCAGACCAAGGTCCATCAAGCCCAGTATTCTGTTTCCAACAGTGGCCAATCTAGGTCATATGTACCTAGCAGTTTCCCCAAGGGACACAGGTTCCACAATGCTTGTATTGGTTCAAGCATTGATATCCTGGGTCCCTTCTTAATAATGGTTTATGGACCTTTCCTCCAGGAACTTGTCCAAACCTTTTTTAAACCCAGCTACACTAACAGCCTTTACTACATCCTCCGGTAACAAATTCCAGAGTTTGATTACACGTTGAGTGAAACAATATTTTCTTTTATTAGTCTTAAATAGTTTACCCTGTAGCTTCATTGCATGTCCCCTAGTCTTTCTATATTCTGTCCACCAACCACCCAGCTATCTACATGCCTAATGATCGAATCATCAACTATAATAGCCATCCTAACCCTTTCTTCATGGGCACATGGCCCCTTTCCTTGGTGCGAGAGAGTTTTACATCTCCTTGTGGACAGGTCCTAGCTACAGGATCACTTCCTGACATACCAAGGTTATGCTCTCCTTTCAAATGATCTCTCTCCTCCAAGGTAACAGAGAGGCTGCCAGACTGGAAGTGGGACTTCAGTACTACGTCCCTGTATGTCTTATCTATGTACCTCTCTGTCTTCCTTATGTCCTCCAAGTCTGCTACTTTAGCCTCCAGAGATCGGACTCATTCCCTGAGGGCAAAGAGTTCTTTGCACCTAGTGACATGTAAAGCCCCTCACCAACTGGGAGAAAAATTGTACATATGACACTCAATGCAAAAGACTGGATAGCCCCCATCTCTTTATTTATTTATTTATTTATTTAACAGTATTTCTAAACCGCCTTATCTTAATAATCAAGGTGGTATCACAGCAAGCAATCAGGTAAAGTGTGTGTGTTGTACATGCAGTGAGGATAAAACTTAGTTGTGTGAGGGATGTGTTGGGTGCTTGATTTGTTTGAGCTATATACAGGACAGGACTCTTTGCAGGACTGCTGTCTGCATCTTAGTTTTAAGATTTTATTTAGCTATTTAAGTTGCCAGGAATACTTGTACTGATACAGCTGTACCAATTAAGTTTAAGGGACTTTGTTCACCTCAAGATTAATTAATTTCAGAACCTTAATTAATCTATTTCTGGTGAGGGTAACAGCTGAACCTGAAAGTAACTTTGACCACCTTTCCCCCTTTAATAGGTTTAAGAAAGCGAAGATTATGCCTGGGGTAGGTGGGAGGGAATTAACACTTAGTAAAGGCTGGCTTGCTTCACAGGTCCCAGACCTGCGCTTCTAAGGTAATCAATTAACAATTTCCTGGGTGATTCACACAGATGTTGGTTTGATAGAGGGAGCCTTTCAAATTGCCCCTTTGATCTGTCACTTGGCTTTAACACCTATTTAAAACAAATTCCCAGATCTCTTACCTCCTAATATAATGAGGTCGACACTGAGCAGACCCCCCCCCCCTCCCCAGCAAAGTTAATCTGACATCATTATCAGATTAATTTACCCTGGATACTCTGTGGCACTTCTCCAGTTAAAGGGCCTTTGAATATAACCAGGACAAGCCCTCCAGCATGGTCCAAGCTGTCTGGATAAGTCCAGCCAGAAAGTGCTGAGATCCGGTGCTATCCAGCAAAATTGAACCCATGGAGGGAGGAGTGGCCTAGTGGTTGGGGCAAGGTACTACAGGCCGGAAGGTCGGTGGTTCAAATCCCACTAGAGGACAGCAACCTTGGGCCGGAAGGACTGGGGCTTCTAGTCCCGCAGGTGCTCCTTGTGGTCTTGGGCAAGCCACTTAACCCTCCATTGCCCATGTTCCCTGTAAGTATTAGTGTATGTGTCTCATATCCCCTCGTGTTAAATGTATCCCCCAACCACTTTGACCCGGTGAAAAGCGGGATATAAATGCAGCTAAATAAATAAATAAATAAATGTCTCCGGAATGCCAAAACGCTGCTTCTTTCTAACTGGAAGAATTTTGTTCTGCCAACATAAGGTAGAAAATGCAATGGGGGGCTGGGAGTTGAAAGGTGACTGAGCAGAGTGAAAACTTGGGGACTAGGAGACAGAGCAGAGACTCTGGGATGGCGTGGAGACTTGAAAATTTGGTGCAGACTTGGGAGAGCAGGAAGTTGTGCCTTGTTGGCCAAACGTTTACTACTCAACATGGTGCAAATGGAAACTTTGAATTTCTCTGGCTAGCTCCAAAAATTAGCTGGACAAACTCTTTGAATACCGATAGTAGTAGTACTAAGCCTAAACCTTACTGATAATTTTAAAAACCCTCAGTACATCCGACTCTGAATGGAAAAGTCAGCAGTAGAAGTGTAGTCTCCTTACACAGTCCTCTGGTGTCCATATCCCATTGTTCTCATGTCATCTTGAAACCCAATGCTGCCAAAGACTTACCAGCCAGCGCATATCCTCCAGGGATGATAGGGTTAATCACACCATCAGAATTAATGCCGGCTGGAAATACATAAGCTACAGTTTCACCAATCAAACGGCCAATAGCAGCACCTGGATAGAAGAACATTTAGAGAGTCAGTTTTTAAAGGGGGAGCCTGGTTTAAGAGAGCAACTAGGAGCCTACTTATGTGCCGGCGCTGCGCTTTACCCACTTTTAGTTTTGCTGACTTCTCACAAATAGAGTCTGCATAAAATCGTTCACATTTTACCTCACTTCATAAGAACATAAGAACTGCCATACTGGGTCAGACCAAGGTTCATCAAGCCCAGTATCCTGTTTCGAACAGTGGCCAATCCGGGTCGAAAGTACCTAGCAGTTCCACAATGCTTGTATTGGGGCAAGCAATGGATTTCCTGGGTTCTCTTTAATAAAGGTTTATGGACCTTTCCTCCAAGAACTTGTCCAAACCATTTTTAAACCCAGCTACAATAACAGCTTTTACACTGTAGCTTCATTGCATGTCTTCTAGTCTTTCTACTTTTTGATGTCATAAACAAGACATAAGAAAGACTAGAGAACATGCAAGGAAGCTACAGCTGCACACAATATTCAAGGGGCGGTCGCACCATGGAACGATAGAGGCATTTTAACATCTTTGATTTTATTTTCCATTCCTTTCCTTATGATACCTAGCATTCTATTTGCTCTCTTGGTCACTGTTGCACACTGGGTGGAGGGTTTCAACATGTTATCTACAATGATGCCTAAATCTCTTTCCTGGGTGGAAAATGTCGATCCTTGCATCATGTAACCATAGTTTAGATCATTCTTTCCTAGGTGCATAACTTTGCACTTGTCCACATTAAATTTCATCTGCCATTTGGATGCCCATCTTCAAATTTATCAAGGTCCTCTTGCAATTTTTCACAATTCTCATGGGTCTTAGAGCTTTGAATAATTTTGTGTCATCTGCAAATTTGATAACCTCACTCATTATTCCCATTTCCAGGTCATTTACGAATATGTTTAAAAGCAGCGGACCCAGCACAGATCCCTGGGGTACGACACTATTCACCTTTCTCCATTGGGAAAATTGTCCATCCTTCCATTCTTGAAGGAGCTTCATTTCAAGCAAGGCAATTATGGAACTTTTGCTTCAAGTTCTGGGCCCGAGAGTTGTTTAAAGAGGAGGTTATTTTTGTTGGATAGCATTTGTTTTGCTGCTTAAAGATACTGGTTTAAATTTTGTAGGTGGTCACAGTAGGGGATTTTTCTGTTTTAGGCCAGGCTTTCTGTTTAACTGCTGGGGGGTTTTCCCTTTCCTTTAACCTGCAAGTTCAAAGAGGGGGGAAGCAAGCACATATTCTTTAAAGCCACTACACTGTGGAGGTGTTAGATCCCTCCTTTCCCACCCCCCTTGCCGAATCTTGCTATATAGTGTGGTGATGAGAGTGATCAGGAAAGAATGGAAATAGAGGAAAATGGTATTTGTGCATTTAAAACTACTGACAGCCAAGCTTTGCACAGAGGTAGAAAAACTACTTTGAAAAAAAGTCAAGCCAAGCCACGCCCTAGCTCTGATGAGGAGGCAGGCTTGCTTACTGATTATGAGCACACGTGCAAAGAGGAAGGTGTGGCAGGAAAGAAACAGGTTTTTAAACCCGTCTCCAAACAGAGCACAAGGGAGAAGAAGAGAGAGAGCACACAGAGCTTACAGAGTTCACAGAGGAGTTCTCAGCGTGCACGGAGGAGTTCCCAGGGGGAAGAGAGTTCCCAGGGGGAAGAAAGTTCCCAGGAGGAAAGAGCTCAGAGAGTTAGGAGAGCTGAGAGCCACGAGGAGGCTGACTTCCAGTTGCTGAAGGCTGAAAGCAGAGAAGGAAGCACTCCATATCTGAGAAAAACTCCCAGACCTAAAGCCAGCAGACGGTTAGTTGGAAAGGCTACAAACCAGCTGGAACAGGTACCTCTGTCCAATATTCAAGACCCTATGCTGAAAGATCCAACTGCTAGAAGGTGGGTGGATACGTTCCTTTGGGGAAAGAACCGTAACCCAGCCACAAGCAGGGCAGTAAATGTGGACACACTAGAGACTTTAAAGCAAGCATTAGAGGGAGGGAAAGCTCACTCCTCGAATGTAAATGTGCATGACCAGAAACAGAAGTTATGGAATGAGTTTTATGAATTCCTACAAGCCAGAAAGTTTGAAGAAGCTGTTGAGACCAAAGATAAGCCAGCCATAGTACCAGAACCCATGCAGATTGATTGCTGTGAGTCATAATCCATTCCAGAGGACTCTCTAATGGATTGCTCTCTTTGCTTTAAAGAAGCTTGAAAAACCTGTAAGCAGGGTTAAAAGAAGGTTTTGAAAAGAAGATTACCTTTGCTGAAATTGCTTATAAGGCTGTGCTGTGTTTTGCTTTATTGAAGATAACAGTTTTTTGTTAAAGAGACTTGTGCTCAGTTTACCTTCAGTTCCCGTTTCCTTACTTTACTCTTGTGTTATTGGAGAAGTATCCATTGTGCTTGTGTGCCTGAACTTTAATGCGTTTGGAAATCCACAAAATAAATATTCTTGTTTGCCTCAACCAACGGTTGCACAACTACAGTTTGTCTTTGAGTGTGAATTATCTACTACAAGTCCCAGGGTGCATTGCTGGCGACAAAGAATAAAGTTGCATTTAAGGACAGACGAAAGGCAGCCCATAGCTGTAAGCCTTAGGCCCAGGCTAGGGTCCCACAATAGACTAGATTCCCCAATTAAAGGGCTAGCTTACATAGTTGTATTTTTTATTAAGGCAGGATTAGTGAATTAAACATATAGGCTAAATTTAGCTTCTCTGGGGAAATAATTAAATATAGGATATTTCGGGGGTCTTTGATTAGTGAAATCATAATAAATGATTGAGGTAATTCTACAAAGAGTGCACCACTGCATTACACACCCCAGATAAATAAACACATTTTGCAGTTCTAAGAGATAAGGTAAACTACTGCAGACCCCAAACAAGTAGGACTGTGCACAGGGACTTTAAACAAAGATATTGGTTTCACATAACAAAGGCTGCATTTTTTTTTTTTACTGACAGGACAGCTGAGTTCAGGATATGGACTTTGGTAGGTTGTTTTTTCTCATTTTTTTCTAACAGGTACCAAAGCTCCACCAGCAGAAATATGGTTGAGAAACATTATGGTGCCAAGGCTGTCACCCCTGTTGCCACTTCTGCATCTTTCCAGATGGATAGCCAGATCCAGAGAGTGGAAGTAGTTCAGTCTGCAAGATGCCCGCATAGTGACTATCTCAGGAAACAAGTTCAGGAACTGAGAGAGGAGATGGTGAGATGGTGAGACTGAGTGGAGGAGCGGCCTAGTGGTTGGGGCAAGGTATTCCCAATCAGACCCGGCATCTTTATAATACACTTCACTCCCTTACCTCCCTCCTCCCCTCTGCTTCTACCCCCTCCCCCCACCCTTCTCCCCGCCTTCACATCTTGCCACATTCTTTAATGATAAGATCCTCAACCTCAGGGCCACCCTTCCGTCCTGTCCCTCGCCTATCTCCTCCCCCCCTCTTATCATGTCTCCTCCTTCATCCTCTACTCTCTCTCACACCTGGTCTTCTTTCTCCCTAATAACCTCTGCTGAACTCCACCAACTCGTCTCCTCTTCCAATAAAACGTTTTGCTCCCTTGATCCTATCCCCTCAACCTGGCTTCTAGATCCATCCCTGGCACTTCTTCCTTCCCTTCTTTCTATGCTCAACTCCAGCCTTTCCTCGGGTATCTTTCCCCACTCCTGGAAGCACGCACTGATTCGCCCCATTCTAAAAAAGCCCTCCCTTGATCCCATGATTCCCTCCCACTATCGTCCAGTCTCTAATCTTCCGTTCGTCTCTAAACTTTTAGAAAAATTCGTATTCGCCCAACTTTCTCACCACTTAGATGACATCAATTTCCTCCACCCACATCAATCCGGTTTTCGTCAGGGTCACAGTGTAGAAACTATTCTTCTAGCTTTCACTAATGCCCTTCACGTAGCTCACGATCGTGGTGATATCTCGGTGGCGGTTGCTCTTGATCTGTCCGCTGCCTTTGATCTTGTTGATCACTCTCTTCTTCTCCTCCGTCTCCAAGAGGCGGATCTTTGCCACACGGTTCTTCATTGGTTTCACTCTTTTCTATTCTCACGGTCTTGTTCTGTCCTCTCTTCCTCCCCTTCTATCCCTGCTTCTGACCCCTTTCCTCTGCTATGTGGTGTTCCTCAAGGCTCTGTCCTTGCCCCTCTTCTCTTTAACCTCTTCCTAGCCCCCCTCACCCTTCAGATTCAGCAAACTGGGATCAGCGCCTTCTATTATGCTGACGATATTGTTCTCCTTCACCACACCTCTCCTTCTCACCCTGTTCTCTCCTTACTTAATTCCTGTCTCTCCACAGTCGCTAACTGGTTGTCACAAAACTGTCTTCATCTTAATCTCACAAAAACCACTGCCATCTGGTTCTCCCGTGGTGGTTCCCCTCCCTCCCTCGCTCCCTCTTTCTTAGGTTCTCCTATCTCGTTGGTCTCCTCTTTCCGCTACCTCGGCGTTGTTTTTGATTCACACCTGTCTTTTCATGATCACATTTCTCACGTCACCAAAACTTCCTTCTTTTTCTTGCGCCAAATTCGTGCTATTCGCCCTTTTCTTACTCCCTCTGCACTTGCTACACTACTTCTTTCCCTGGTTATGTCCCGTGTTGACTTTGCTAACTCTCTTTTCCTCGGTCTTTCTAAATCACAACTGCGCAGACTTCAACGTATTCAATATACTGCTGCCCGCATTGCCACTCACTCCTCTATCCGTGATCACGTTTCACCTCTCCTCTCCCGTCTCCATTGGTTGCCTTTACCCTTCCGCTTCCACTACAAACTGCTTACGCTGGTCCATCGAGCCTTCCACACCAACACTCCGCAATATCTGGCTGACCTCCTCACTTATCATACTCCCCAGTGCACACCCCGATCGTTTCATCTCAACCGCCTCACTCTCCCCTCCCCTTCATTGGCCCACCTACAGTCCACCCGCTCCTCTGCTTTCTTTTTCACAGCCCCTGCTCTCTGGAATTCTCTTCCTCCCTCCCTCCGGCTTGAACCCCATCATCCCACCTTTAAATATAATCTGAAAACCCACCTCTTCTCCCTTGCCTTGGACCTTCCCTCCCCTTTTGTGTGACCTCTCTCTCTTAACTCTTGTGTTGTGTTCTTTACCTCCCCCTCTTTTTTATTTAAGATTGTAACTTCCTTTCCTTTTTTCTGGCTATTGTCTTTTAATTGTTTTATATGGTTTTTATATGATTTTATATTGTAAACCGCTCTGGTCTTTTTGAATGGGCGGTATATCAAATTTTAATAAACATAAACATAAACATACTTCAGGCCGGAAGGTCGGGGGTTCAAATCCCACTAGAGGACAGCAACCTTGGGCCGGAAAGACTGAGGTTTCTAGTCCCACAGGTGCTCCTTGTGGTCTTGGGCAAGCCACTTAACTCTCCATAGCCCATGTTCCCTGTAAAATAGTTATCTCCAAGTTATAATGCCCTGTTCATTGTAATTTCAGTTTGTTCAATGTAAACCGCACTGATGCAGAATAGCGCGGTATATAAGAGAATGTAAATAAAATAAATAAATAATAAGCATCTGTGGCGAAGGGAAGTACATTGATGAAATGCTTGTAGAGATATCTAAGATCTTCAGCAGGAGGGAAGATGACACTGCAGAACAAGATGACAGATGGACACAGATTATCGGAGCCTGCAAACTCAGTACCCCGACTCCCCCTTCCTTCGAATGGAGGAACTGGTATGCAGTCCTGGAAGTGGAAGAGGTGACAACATCCCTGGAACAGGAGGCAGCAGGGCTCAAATCTCCCAAAGCTGTTGGAAAGCAAAGGCAGTGGTGGTTGGCGCCTCCCTTCTGAAGGGTACAGAGGAATCCATCTGCCACCCAGACGTGATGTCCCGGCAGGTGCGCTGTCCGCCTGGCGCCACGATCGAGACTCCTCCAGCCTACTGACTATTATCTGATGCCTCTCACCCATGTTGCCACAAACAATACTGCCAGATTTGTACAGAAGGCTCCCTTCACATTCCTTCCACAAATCTGAGATGTTTTAGAATTTAATCTGCTGAAAGATAACAACATTGACTCACCATAGATGAACACGGGCATGAAGTATCCAGCTGGCAGAGGCATCGTGGTGGCCAGTATGAGCATCCAGAACTGAAAGGGAGAGATGAGTCAGGCACCAAATATGGCTTAGGCAGCAGTTTGAATTTGGCTACTATTACAAAACTCTGTCTACCTACAGGGCTCTCATCAGGCCCCCAGAGCAGCATAGATACAACAAAATCACAAATTTCACATGGGCCAACATTCAAAAGAACTTCTAAATTTAATGGTAGCCACTTAGGGGGCCAATTCCGAGCTGCGTTTAGCGGGGCTGGACATCCGATCCGGATGTCCAGCCCCGCTAAACGTCGGGGTGCCAATTGAGATGTTCGAGCTGCCAGCACATAGATCAGAGATGTGCAGGGAGCTCTGTTCCTGGGCAGGAAGGGGCGGGCCCAAGGTGGGGCAACAGCAGGCAGCGGGCAGGAACCTGACCCCAGACGTACAGGGCTGATTCCAGGGTTGGCTCTGTATGTCTGCGGTTAGCCATTTGGAGGTGAAATAAGTCCCCATAGATGGTGGCGAATCAAGCATCCAGGACTGGTAAGAGAGGCAAGGGGGTGCAGGGGGTTCCCGCAGTCCAACCCTGGCCACGGCAGGCCTGATCGAGGTCTGCCGGGGATGGTGGCTCCTGCGTGGATCCACAGTGCCATGGTAACAGGACACCACAGCACAGTGGTTCCATGCAGGAGTCCGGCTGGGCTAGCCGGGTAACTGTCTGGACATCAGGTAGACCAGAATCGGGGCATGGCCGGCCTGTCTAGGCCAGGTGCCTCAGATTCTGATCCCGCAGGGACATCTAGCCCCCGCAGGATCAGAATTGGGTGCATATCTGGCCCATCCATATTCTGGACGGACCGGAGGCACCCAGTTCTGAATTGGCCTGTTAATGTATAAGCCCCTATTCATGAAGTTTCAGTGGATTATATGCATACTACACAGAAAATTCCCTCTAAATGTTTTGCGCTGTCTTGTGTCACGGCCCCACCACCCCCCTCTAGCTTAGAGGGGCGTGGTTATTTGAGGAACTTCCCGCAATCCGTCTTAACAAATTATTTCCCTGCAGCGTCCTCTGGGAAATGCAGTTTTGTTTTGTTAAGCTGTATGGGTGCGTCAGGCAGAAAGTTGTAGTCGGGCTCAACGAGGTAAGGCAAATGACAGAAATTTATTTTGTACACAGTGGTTCAAACATACCACATACAGGATTATCTGTTCAGGATTCTTTGAGGTAGAGCATTGTCCATAAAACCAACCCAAACATAAAAATGGCTGTTCTAAGGTTCTCTATAGTTCAGGATATACAGTCTTTAACAGCAAGGATATCAAACTCCTTTTTAGCCTTGCTGGCTAAAGCACAAAAACAAATCAAGCTTAATGTCTGTGGTAGTTTAGCTTCTATTCAGCTTCAAATCTTTCTTGGCTACCTTCCAAACAAAAGGGTAGAACCCAGGGGCAAAAGACAGCGTTGTTCTCATAGCTACTTTAGCTTACCCCAGTGTCATAATTCAGGCAGCAGGTGGTTAACAAGCTTATCACAGTTCCTGGCTTGCTCCTTAGTCCCCGTAAACTTCCCCTTTGCAAACACACGGGAATCACGGCCACCCTGCTTGTTGACTATGGGTACCTTCTTTCCTTGAAGACCTTCTTTCAAGATGGCCTTTTTTTCTCTACGTTCCCATGTTTAAAGCCTGGCAAAAGGAACAATCCATGGGAGTGTCCTCCTCATTCAGCTCCACCTTGGGCCCTCCCAGCTGCATGGATTCTGAGTCCCCGTCTTGCTCAGAGTGCTCAGCTAACAGCCTCTCAGGGGATCCTGGAGTTCCTCATGTTTCTGGCCCCAATCTCGCTTGCAGACGTGCTATATGCCAATTAGCACTTTCTTCTCCTGGAAGCTCAGTTCCTCTGCTCTGCTCAGCAGTAGTCAAGCTTCCCTTGCTTGTATCTGTGCCTCTGTTCATGTCAGCCCGGCTTCCTGCTTCTCTTCCCCCTTCCTCATAGTCTGGCATAGGTTTATATTTCCAGGGCTCTAGCTCCAACTCCTCCCTTCCCAGGTGACGGTAATCAGCCTGACTTCGGCTACCTGAGTGCTTGGAGAATTCAGGGCCATAGGGGTTCTGGGCCCTATATCCTCTCTCCCTCATTCCACCAGGGGGCGCATGAAACGTGGGCAACGTGGAGGTTTTCTGATTCCTGGAGGTGGTTGTGGCTTTCCTACCCTGACTTGGTGAAAGGGGGCCCTTTACTAGGGTGAATTCCCTGTCTCTTTGTCCTCCCCCAGACTCCTGATAGGCCTCCTTGCCACACTTGACAGTGCTGTGTTTTGCCTGCTTATATGCATGGCTGAGATATTCTGCCACTGTCCTGGTAGCTAAATAGTTTAAATTGTGCCACACTGCTTTCGAATCTTGATCCCCTCAGCCTCCTGTTCATCTCCTCTCCATTCCCCGAGACATATCCTAGTCCCCAGTTGTCGTGTTGTCTGTCTTGATTAGATTGTAAGCTCTGATGAGCAGGGACCAGCTTTTACATGTGTCCGTATGGTGCTGTGTATGTCTTGTAGCGCTATAGAAATGATTAGTAGTGGCAGACAGAAAACACAACTGTGCTCAACGAAGCTGCTCAGTTTTACGTACAGCGTTTGGATACTGTGGCGGTAGGTGCAGCTGCTGGTGACAAGTATTCTCCACATCTACTCAGCAGCAGCATGCAGCCGTATACTGAATATGCGTATTCAGTATAACACCAATGGCCGACTCCTAAAAACACATGATCGCCACCATGGCCAAATACTGGCCTGACAATTGTCAGCCTTCACTGCTGTTTCTCAAGGTCACTGCACTTGCTTATTTTTCCCCCTTTTTTTTTTTGCAATTCTATTCATTTATTTATTTACGTAAAATGATTTATTTTTCCTTTCTGAATTTTAAATGTTAACAATCGAGATAAAATTCAGGAACGAGGCAATCCATCACAAGAGAAATACAAAATATTCACAAATCTAACAAAACATAGTCCACATAACGGGAAGTGAGAGAGATCTCAAGAAACAACAACAAAAAAAAAACAGTCAGGAAGTTGCCTTCCGATCCCTACATCTATTCTCTAAAATGTCCCACATAACCACCAGCCACCAAAGCTATAAGAAAAGAAAATGATTGTAACTCAAAAAACAGGAAGAATAAGGAATTCTCTAGGTGCTTTTATCAGTAATGGGTCTGATAACACAGAATAACCCAATATGCCCAAGGAAACCTTGAGTAGAATGACGTTCCCATCGGAAGACTTGTGCCTTCTGCTGGAGAACAGACTCTCTCTGCAGCTGAGTAGCACACGGAACGTCTGGGAATATTTGAACCTTTTGGCCACAGAAAACAACCTCTTTCTACCTGAAAATAGTTTTAAAGATCAAAAATTAAAAATCTTGGTCTTTAAGAAAAGAAACCAAAAGAGCAACCCTAATGATGTCATTCTGCATAGTCTCCAAAAAGTACGAAAGGTCAAAGCTCACAGGAGGTCCCCCTCCCCAAAGCAGACCCATCCTCAGCCTCATTTAAAGAGGAAATATTTCTAGACATACTGTATAACAACATTTAGGGATCTCAATCTCATTAAACAGTATCACTGCTCTCTAAAGTCCATTTCTCTTTTTGACCACCCATCCTTCAGCTGTGAACCCAACAAGTCCCTCTGATAGTGCATGGTGGTGACAGGCTCTAGTACCTTCATCACTAGGAAGAAGACAAGTGTGCCGAAGATTGTGAAGGTCGGATCCCACCATTCCAGCCACAGGTTATTGGGGTCAACTTGAAGAGGGCTGTGCAGTGATGCATTCTGGGACAGGACGCTCCAGGTCTTGTTGTCAAACAGTGAGGTCAGGAGCTCTTTCATGGTGAGCTGAGAAAGTAGAGGGAAATGCATTATGGGAATGGGAAGGGGAAAGGGGAGGAGGGAGGGTGTATGGAAAAGAACCACAGAAGAAATGCAGGGGTGAAGAGAAGAGGCACCGAAGAGGGAAGAGATGCGATAGCCGAGGAAAATGAAGGAGAGAGAAGACGATAAAAAGGTGAAAGTGCAAGGAAGTAGAGAGAGGAAGAGGGGAAGATAAAGGAGAAACGAGGAACTGAAAAGAGTAAGGAGGATGGAAAGACAGGAGAAGGGGAGAGAAGAGTGGGGGAGACATGAGTGGGGGAGAGAGAGAAAAGAGTCTAATGGGATAGGAGAGTAGAGGAAGGGGAGGTGAAGGATACGGAGAGGAATCAGATGTGAGGAGGAGGAGCAGGAGATAGGAGAGTCCCGGTATTTACTTACCCTAGATGCCATGAAGTGTCCCAGGCTGGGTGGGAAGGTGATGGAGGCAAGCAGCAGGGCCACCAATGCAGAATACATGGCTTTACTGGCAAAACAAAGAAAGAACGGAGAGATCATTTGTATGTGTGTGTCACAGATCCCTGCATGCATACCACGTGTCTCACAGATCCCTGCATGCACACCGCGTGTGTCACAGATTCTTGCATGCACACTGCGTGTCACAGATTCCTGCATGCACACCGCGTGTGTCACAGATTCTTGCATGCACACTGCGTGTGTCACAGATTCCTGCATGCACACTGTGTGTGTCACAGATTCTTGCATGCAAACTGCGTGTGTCACAGATCCCTGCATGCACACCGCATGTGTCACAGATCCCTGCATGCACACCGCATGTGTCACAGATTCTTGCATGCACACCGCGTGTGTCACAGATTCCTGCATGCACACTGCATGTGTCTGGAGCCAGCACAGTTTTTGAGGCTGCATTTGAAGCGTAATCACTGCATTTGAAGCGTAATTAATCGGTTTTATTTTAAGCATGTTGTCCATATTATCTAACAGTCTAATATTCAGCTAGGCTTCTGTGGTTCTCAGCACCTGCTAACCGATTGCGCTACTCAGTAGCACATTCCGGACATTGCTGCTGGACTACACCACAGACTATCTCAGAATTATCTGCGCTGTGCTGGAGTGATATAGGGGAGGAGCAGGAATTTCTCCACCACTATCCAGGTATTTATCCACATTATTAAGGAGAGCAAAAAGTGCTACGCAAGGGGCTAAAACTGGTGCTATCCAGATAGCCCCATGCGGCCAGCGCTGAATCCAGATATTCAGCCCCGATCACTATCCAGAGACCAGCACTTAATTCCTGGATTCTGCGGCAGCTGGTGTTTAAAGAAATACACCGAGAGCTGCAGGCATCCCCATTGGGAAGAGAAGGAAAAATAATGTTCCCCATCCCACTATTCAAACGCTACACCAACCAAGAAAAAGGGCTTGAAACACCAAAAGGTGTCTGGGTAAATATACAGAAGACTTTATAATAGCAGAAGGTATCAAAAAATCAGAGTAGGTGGTCCCTGCCAAAGACGACCTCATAAAGAACTCTTACCATGACCCTCTATTTAGCTCAACCCACATACAAACATGGCAAAAAAACACCAAATGACCTATCCAGTCTATCCTTCCATAGCAACTACTGTAGTCCCCTTTTTTTCCTTTAGAGATCCTCTGTGTTTGTCCCATGCTTTCTTGAATTCAGATACTGTCCTCATCTCTACCACCTCCACTGAGAGATTATTCCACACATCTACCATTCTTTTTGTAAAGAAATATCACCTCAAATTACTCCCGATTCAATTCCCTTTCACTTTCATCCTATGCCCCTTCATTGCATTTCTTTCATTTGAAAGAGGCTCTCTTCCTGTACATTTATGCCATAGAGGTGTTTAAACATCTCTGTCATCTCTCTCTCATCTATCCCAAAATATCTTATGATGAAGACTAAGACCATTTTGATAGCCACCCTCTGCACCGACTCCAT
Source organism: Ichthyophis bannanicus (assembly GCA_033557465.1). Lineage (NCBI taxonomy): Eukaryota > Metazoa > Chordata > Amphibia > Gymnophiona > Ichthyophiidae > Ichthyophis > Ichthyophis bannanicus. The sequence goes on from CM066042.1 coordinate 22,044,709, forward strand.
CCTGTTTATATCCTTTTGAAGGTGTGGTCTCCAAAACTGCACACAATACTCCAAATGAGGTTGCACCAAAGACTTACACAAAGGCACTATCACCTCCTTTCTTCTGCTGGCCATTCCTCTCCCTGTGCACCCAAGCATCCTTCTAGCTTTCACCATTGCCTTTTCTATCGGTTTAGCCACCTTAAGATCATCAGAAGCAATCATGCCCAGATCCCACTCTTCTTTCGTGGACAGAAGTACTTAAGAAGATAAGAACATAAGATATGCCATACTGGGTCAGACCAAGGTCCATCAAGCCCAGTATCCTGTTTCCAACAGTGGCCAATCTAGGTCACAAGTACCTAGCAGTTTCCCTCCCAAAAAACAGGTTCCACAATGTTGTACTGGGACAAGCAGTGGATTTCCCGGGTCCCCTTTAATAATGGTTTATGGACCCTTCCTCCAGGAACTTGTCCAAACCTTTTTTAAACCCAGCTACACTAACAGCTTTTACTACATTCTCCGGTAATGAAAAACATTTTCTCTTAGTAGTCTTAAACAGGTTACACTGTAGCATCATTGCATGTCCCCTAGTCTTTCTACATTTTGATGGTGTCAACAATTCGATCTACATTTACCGTTCCACTCCATTCATTAATTTATAGGCCTCTATCATATTTCCCCTCAGCCGTCTCTTTTCAGGCTTGAAGAGTCCTAACCTTTTAAGCCTCTCCTCATAGGGGTATCCTACCATTCCCTTTACCATTTGGAGGCTATTCTCTGTACTTTTTCCAATTCTGCTATATCCCTTTTAAGATACGGCAACCAGAATTGCACACAATATTCAAGGTGAGGTCGCACCATGGAACGATACAGAGGCATTAGAATATCCTTTGTTTTATTCTCCATTCCTTTCCTTATGATACCTAGCATTCTATTTGCCGCCACTGCACACTGGGCAGACAGTTTCAACGTGTTATCAACAATGATGCCTAAATCTTTTTTCTGGGTGGTGGTTCCTAATGTGGAACCTTGCATCATGTAACTATAGTTTGGGTTGTTCTTTCCTAGGTGCATAACTTTGCACTTGTCCACATAAAATTTCATCTGCCATTTTGATGCCCAGTCTTCCAATTTATCAAGATCCTTTTGCAATTTTTCACAATCCTCTTAGGTTTTAACAACTTTGAATAATTTTGTGTCATCTGCAAATTTGATTACCTCACTTGTTATTCCCATTTCCAGGTCATTTATGAATGTGTTAAAAAGCAGAGGACCCAGCACAGATCCCTGGGGTACTCCACTATTTACCTTTCTCCATTGGGAAAATTGGCCATTTAGCCCTACCCTCTGCTTTCTATCTTTTAACCAGTTCCTGATCCACAATAGTGCACTGTCTCCTTTCCCATGACTTTTTAATTTCACCAAGAATCTTTCATGGGAGACCTTGTCAGAGGCCTTTTGAAAGTCTAGATACACTATATCAACCAGCTCACCTTTGTCTACCTGTTTACTGACACCTTCAAAAAAATATAACAGAATATTAAAACAATACCTTCCCTGGCTAAAGCCATGTTGGCTGTCTCCCATTAAACCATGACTATCTACGTGTTCAGAAACTTTGTCTTAATAATGGTTTCTACCATTTTTCCTGGTACTGACATCAGGCTCACTGATCTGTAGTTTCCTGGATCACCCCTGGAATCTTTTTAAAAAATTGGTGTTAAATTAGCCATCCTCCAATCTTCAGGTATTACTGATGATTTTAATGATAGTTTACAGATTAGTAGGTCTGCAATCTCATATTTCAGTTCTTTCAACACCCTTGGATGTATACCATCCAGTCCAGGTGATTTGCTACTCTTCAGCTTATCAAATTGTTGTAATAGTTTATCAAATACTGTACTGCTCTGTTGGATTTTTGCAGCTGAAATGCATCATCCTGCATTTTTTTATCATTAAATCTCAGCTGCCAAATTCTAGACCACTCTTCAAGCTTAGCTAGATCCCTCCTCATGTTATCCACACCTTCCTGGATGTCTACTCTATTTCAGATTTTGGTATCATCCACAAAAAGGCAAACCTTACCCAACAGCCCTTCCACAATATCACTAACAAAAATGTTAATAGAGAATCAAACCAAGGACAAATTATTAGAGAATTGGACGAAGGACAGATCGCTGTGGTACATCACTGATAAAACACCCTTCTCAGAGTGAGCTCATTTATCTGTATCCTAAGTACACCACATCTAGGGTAGATGTGGTGCACTTATATTTCAGTAAAGCCTTTGACACTGTTCCACACAGGCGACAGAAATAAATTGAGCACCCTAGGGATGGATTCTAAAGAGACTGACTGGGTTAGAAATTTGGTTGAGTGGGAAGCGACAAAGGGTACAGGTAAATGGAGCTTACTCTGAGGAGAAGGATGTTACCAGTGGTATGGCACAGGGATTGACCCTTGATCTAATTCTTTTCAGCATTTTTGTTAGTGATATTGTGGAAGGGCTGTTTGAGTAAGGTTTGCCTCTTTGTGGATGATAACTAAATCTGCAATAGACACCCAGGAAGAAGTAGATTACATGAGGAGAGATCTAGCTAAGCTTGAAGTATAGTCTAATTTGGCAGCTGAGATTTAAAGCTAAAAAAGGCAGGGTCATGCATTTGGGCTGCAAAAATCCAAGGGAGCGGTACAGTATAAGGGGTGAAGTACTTCTGCCCATGAAAGAAGAGCGGGACCTAGGCGTGGTTGTGTCTGATGAACTTAAAGTAGTTAAACAGGTAGAAAAGGCGACAGCAAAACCTAAAAGGATGCTTGGGTGCATACGGAGAGGAATGGCCAGCAGAAGAAAGGAGGTGATAATGCCTCTGTATAGGTCTTTGGTGCAACCTCATTTGGAGTATAGTGTGCAATTCCAGAGACCGCACCTTCAAAAGGATATAAACAGGCTGGAGTCTCTGCAGTGGTCTTTTTATAAACAATATGGGGATAGACGTGAAGATCTCACTATGCATGCTTTAGAGGAGATATGATTTCTTTTTTAAGTGCCATCAAGGCAGTGCTGCCTCAGGGGTTTCTTGGCAATGTACAATCAGAAGCAGATTGTGAGGCCTTTTCTTCTGAGACAATGGAGGGTTAAGTGACTTGCCCAAGGTCAGAAGGAGCACCAGTGGGATTTAAACCCTTGATCTTTTGAGTACTAGGGAGTTGCTCTAACCACTAGGCTACTCCTCCACTCCAGGAGATATGATAGAGATGTTTAAATACCTCCAGGACATGAATGCACAGGACGGGAGCCTCTTTCAATTGAAAGCAAGCTCTACTACGAGGGGATGAGGGTGAAAGGTGATAGATTCAGGAGTAATTTGCAGAAATATTTTTTTACGGAAAGAGTGGTGGATCCGTGGAATAGTGTCCCAGTGGAGGTGGTGGACACGAGGACAGTATCTGAATTCAAGAAAGCATGGGACAAACACAGAGGATCTCTAAAGGAAAAAAAGGACTACAGTAGAAACATAGAAACATGACGACAGAGAAAGACCACATGGCTTCTCTAGTCTACTCTTCTATATCACTCACTACAACAGTCCCCTCTTTATAGAAACATAGTAGTTGATATGGAAGAGCAGACCAGAGAGGCCATGTGGTCTTTTTCTGCTGTCATGTTTCTGTTTCCCCCTCTTCTCACTTAGATGGTAATGTCTTTTGGGAAAGGAATTAGCATTACAGACAATAAAATAAAAGGAAAAAGATATCAGAAAGACTAGCACTGATATCCTGTGCAGAGCTGCAACAGTAAGCGGTCAGTCCACCACCTAAGGCCTTACTCTGTAGCCAGGAGCTTTGCAGTGAGCCAGTTCCTGCGGACGTATCCCAGCAGCCATCGTTGGCAGAAGAGGTAGGCGCAGCTCACAGTGCCACACAGAGCCCTGAAAGACGTGAGAGAAAAGATCAAGCTGCAAGCCAGGAAACAGTGTCTTAATGCTGCCTGCAAAGCCCTTGAAAACACGTCTGGACAAAGGCTGCTCTAACCATTGCACTCCTCCTTCATCCAGCAGGCTTCGAGTGGCCCATCAGAGATGGCGATGGAGTTAGTATGGAATTTAAACATGTGTGGGCAGCCATAGGAAGAGGGTTGGGAGTCTGGATAAAGGGAATGAGAAACAGCTGGTGCTGGTTTGAAGTATGAGCCGTTATAGCCTCATCTACCCCACATGGTCGGGAATCAGGCAGGAGGAAAGCTGAAGCCATTCTGAGCACCTGCACATTGCTCGCCCGCAGCACACGCCCTCACGCCGCTTGCACCCCTGCCAAGTGCTGTTGCAGCCTCCCACGGCACACACTTCAGCACACATCTCTGCAGGAGGGTCACGGGCTCTCTCCCAAGTCACACGGATACAGGTTGCACTCCTTACCCGAGAAGCATGAAAAAGAAGGTCTCCGGGAGATCGAAGGGGAACTCGACCTTGAAGTTAGTCTTGAAAAGTGCAGTGATGGTTTCTAAGGGGAGGAAGAACGGAGTAACTTCAGAGTGCGTGTTGTGGAAGGGTTACATTGCGTGGCGCTGCAGGTCATAGCGCGTCTCATATAATGGGTGCAGTGTATGTCATGCATTCATAAAGTGTAATTCCCCTGAAAGAGACTGCACTGTAAATCTGTATAGATGTGCCCTGCATTCGACAGGCTTGCAGATCTCTGTGTTGGCTCCTATCAAGATCCCTTTGAGGAGGAGGGATACTCTGAGTGATTAACAAAGAAGTTCCGACTGGATTCTGCCTGTTGCAGAATCATCATTCTCCCCCTCGCTCCTTCCTTTACCTTCTTCGCTGTTGAAAACTGCAAGTAGGCGGAACATGAAGGCCCCACAGGTGGCCGCGAAGAAGCCTCGCCAGTAATCTCTGACTGCAAAGTGAGATGACATGACCTCAACACTGAAGAGGACACCTGCAACACACAGTCAGACAGGGCAAATGAGGCCTTCGTGGTCACCGTTTCATTTATTCATTTGTACCATAAGGGAAAAAATAGCGAGGACACTATTGAAAGGGTTTATGCTCCTAGTTTGGAGTTAGGCACCTAAATCTATACCCAAAATTTCACTAAACACCCAAATTTAGGAGCCTAAAATATGGGTGGCAACAGGTGCAGATTTCGGGTTGTGTAAAAGGTTAGGAGCTTAGCGTTGTTTTTCAGCACTAGGTGCCTAAATTAGGATTCGAAATCCTGACAAATGAAGGGCAGGCCTAAATTTAGCAGCATAATTTTTAATCACTAAAACTTCAGTGACTTTTCAGCAAAAAGGATCCTATATTGGACTAATTCTAGAGGCAACTTTAGAAGACTAAATTCAGGAGATCATTTTTTAAAATATTGGGCCCAATATTTTTAACACTTGTGTGAGGAAAAATGATGTAACCACCTTACCCAGGTCTCCTAACGATGCTGCTGCAGCCAGACACTGGGGGGGGGGATACTCTTATAGCAGAGCAGCTAGGGAAAAGGGCAAAACATGCCCCTCTCATATGCTCATATCACAGAGGCTCCTAGATTCACCCCCAGTATTGCACAAATGCTCTCGCACAAAGCCACACCTCCTCCGAGGCAGGTTTAACGTTCCACATCTTTGTTCTGCTGAGAATGGGTACATGTGTGTATTTTCCATAACATACATGCATGCATTAGTGACACTCTCCCCCCCCCCCCCCACTTACACTGTGCTACAGTACACATTATTATTATGGGTAACTGCATGTAAAAAGCTTTAGTCCCTTATAAAATGACATCTCTAAAGTCTGCGCAGTACCAGCCGCTGCAGGTGAGGAACCGTGTGTAAATTCAGATCATCATACACTATACGTGAGGCCCCGAGTGGTAAATCCAAACGTCACAGGTGAAGCGCTGCATGCTGGGAATCTAATAGCACACACGGGGCCAGTAGAATAAACTGCATTAATCACAGCACAGCAGTTCCATTCCACGGTTAGATTTATTCATTTATTTGGCTATTTTTATGTACCGCTTTATCACAGTGTCAAAGCAGTTTACAAAGAACTGGTAACAAACAAACAGTTACCCAGATACTGAATATCTACTAGTGCTACTGAGCATTTCTATAGTGCTACATGGTGTACATAGCACTGTACAGACACAAGTAAAAGACGGTTCCCGCTCATCAGAGCTTACAATCTAGTCAACGCATACAACACAACAGCTGAGGACAAGGACACATCTAGAGGAATGGTGGGGAAACACATAGGAGACTAAGCCGATCAGGATCCAAAAGCAGCGATGAGGTGAACTTTCAGCCTGGATTTGAAAAGGGCCACAGATGAAGCCTGATGTACAGACTTGCGTAGTTTGTTCCAGGTATAAGGTGCAGCAAGGTGAAAGGAGCGAAGTCTGCAGTTAGCAACAGAAGAGAAGGGCACAGACAGAAGCCATTTGCCAGAAGAGCGGAGTTCCCAAGGAGGGGTGTAGGGAGAGGTAAGAGAGGAAAGGTAGTGAGGAGCTGCAGAGTGAATGCGCTTATAGGTCAGCAGGAGAAGTTTGAACTGGATACGGAAGCAGATAGGAAGCCAATGAAGTGACTTGAGAAGAGGGGTAATATGGGCATGACGCGGCTGGCAGAAGATTAGCCGTGCAGCAGAGTGTTGAACAGATTGAAGGGGAGAGAGATGATTCAGAGGGAGACCAGCAAGGAGCAAGTTACAATAGTCTAGATGGGAGGTGATTAAAGAGTGGATAAGTATCTTAGTAGTGTGTTCAGAAAGGAAGGGGCAAATTTTGATGATGTTATAGAGAAAGAAATAACAGGTTTTAACTATCAGTTGGATGGGTGTGGAGAAGGAGAGGGAGGAGTCAAAGATGACCTCAAGGTTGCGAGCCAAGGAAACAGGGAGTAGTAGAGCGTTATCCACAGAGATTGAGAAAGGAGGAAGAGGGAGGTAGATATAGGAGGAAAAATAAGCAGCTCAGTTTTGGCCATGTTCAATTTCAAGTGGCGGTGAGACATCCAAGCAGCAATGTCAGACAGGCAGACAGAGATCCTGGCCTGGATTGCTGGATAGATTTCAGATATAGAGAGGTAGATCTGAGAGTCATCAGTGTAAAGATGGTACTGAAAGCCATGGGAAGAGATGAGCGCACCAAGAGACTAGGTATAGAGGGAGAAAAGGAATGGATCCAAGACGACCCTTGGGGATACCAACTGACAGTGGGATAGCAGTAGAGGAGGATGCACCAGAACAAACAAGGAGTGATGGGAGAGATAAGAAGAGTACCAGGATAGCACAGAGCCCTTAAACCCAAGCAAGGATGAGGAGAAGGTGGTGGTCAACAGTGTCAAAAGCAGCAGAAAGGTAAAAATGGATGAGAATCAAGTAAAGACCCTTGGATTTTGCCAGGAAAGGTTGCTGGAGACTTTGGCAAGAGCCATTTCAGTACAATGCAAAGGATGAAAGCCAGATTGCAATGGATCCAGAAGGGCTTGAGAGGAGAGAAAGTCAAGGCAACAGCAGTGAAACTCACATTCAAGTAGTTTAGAAATGAAGAGGGAAATGTGTTGATAATTATAAGGAGAGGTCGGGTCTAGTGAGGGTTTCTTGAGGAGAGGTGTGACCACAGCATGCTTGAAGGCTGCAGGGACAGTTGCAGTGGAGAGCGATAGGTTGAGAATATGAGAGATGGAAGGCACAACAGTGGAGGAGTTGGAGCTTAGGAGATGGGTGGGAATAGATCATAGGAGCAGGTAGTGAGTTTGGAGGAGGAAAGAAGATGTGTGGTTTCCTCCTCAGAGATCTTAGAAAAGGAAGAAAGACTGGCAGAGGTTGAGGGGAAGAGTTGGGAGTGAAGAAGTGGAAAAGGGGATGGAGCTGATCTCATGGGGAATTGAAGTGCAAGCTTATGGACTTTGTCATGGAAATAGTCGGCCAAAGTTTGAGCAGAAAGGGAAGGAGGGGGTCGGAGGTGGAGGCACTTTGAGGAGACAGTTGAGAGTAGTGAAGAAAGCGCAAGGGTCATAGGCAAGAGTTAGTCAGGTGGATATAATAGTCTTGTTTGGTGAGTGCTATGGCTGACTGGAAAGAGGCAAGCATGAATTTGAAGTGTAGAAAGTCCACACGAGTGCAGGATTTGAGCCAAATGCACTCAGCTGAGCAGGCACAGGAACATAGATAGCGGGTCGTGGAAGACAGCCAAGGCTGGGGTATAGTACGCCTCACAGGACGTGGCATAAGCAGAGCAAGAACATCCAGAGCAAAGGAGAGTGCAGTGTTATAGGAAGCTACTGCCTCATCAACAGACTCAGATAACATAGTGGAGGAAAGAGATGATGAGACAGTAGTGGAGAGAGTTGATGGGTTGATATCATGAAGATTTCTAAAGAGGTTGGAGAAGAGTGGGCAAGATTGAGGTGGGGGGTGATGAACAGTGAAACTTAGCAAGTGATGGTTTGATAAAGGAAGAAGTGAGGTACAGAAGTTTGAGGGTAAGCAATTAGAGAATACAAGGTCGAGGCAGTGGCCTTACTGGTGAGTAGGGGCAGTAGAGCAAAGTGGAAGTTGAATGATGAGGTAAGGGAGAGGAGCTTTAAAGCATAAGAATCAGAGGGGTTATCAACATGAATGTTAAAATCCCTGAGAATAAGAGTGGGGGAAGATGAATCTAGAAAGGAGGAGAGCCACGAGTCAAAGTCAGTGAGAAAGGTAGAGGTGGACTTGTCAGGGGAGTCAATAAACAACAGCTAATCAGAGAGATAGTGGATTAAAAAAGCGGATGGAGTGGGCCTCAAAGAAGGGAAAGGAATGAGACTGAGGCAGAAGGAGGGGCTGAAATTGACAGGAAGGAGAGAGTGGAAACCCAACACCACCACCATGGCCAGTTAGGTGAGGCATGTGTGAGAATTGGTAGCCACCATGACAGAGGACAACAACTGAAGCTGAGTCTTCTGGGAGAAGCCAGGTCTCAGTTAGAGTAAAAAAATGGAGAGCATTAGAGATAAACAGATCAGGAGTGAAGGCAAGTTTATTTGAGATGAAGTGTGCATTCCACAAGGCGCATGAGAAAGGGAGCAAGGAGAGGAATATGAATACGATTTGAGCATTTGCTTGAGGATCTGTCCTGGGAGTGTGACACAAGTCTAAGGGGACCAGGGTTGGGTTTGAAATTTCCAGATGACAGAAGAAGGAGCAGAAGAATGTGGGCAAGTAGGAGACAGCATGGTGGCAACGAGGGTGAGGGCAACGAGGGTGGTGGTAACGAGGGTGAGGGCAACAAGGGTGGTGGCAACGAGGGTGAGGTTCTTTCAGAAACAGAGGAGATGGATGAATGAGAGGAAGAAAATGGTGAAGCTCAAGAGCGGATGAAAGGGTAGATGACAAGATGGTGGGAGAAGTGAGGATGGTAAAGAGGGGATGATAAGGAGGTGGGGGGGGGCTTGAAGTTGTTGGTATGAGGGGAGTTGTTGGTAAGGAGTGTCAACAATAGGAAGAGAAAGTGATGTGGAGCCATAAGAAAGAACTGGAGAGGAGAGCGGAGGTCAGAAGAAATAAATGAAGGATAGACAGGAGAAAGATCTCAGGGAATTAGGGTGCACCTGGAGTAATAGTGGTAATGAGCAGAGGACGACTATAAGCCAGGGGGTGGGTGGACTGAGGCGTGGGATAGAGGGATAAGGCAGAGGACACTAACAATGATAAAATAAATATCATTATAGACTCACATGCAAGCAGTTAAATATCTGACCCAAGCCAGGAGCTAGAAGCATGTAAATCATGCTAATAATAATTTTATTTGCTGACTAGGGCCAAAACCACCCCACAAATTTAAACACATTTGATTTAGCATCACCAAAAATGAGATGGACAAGAACAGAGGTGCAGAAGGACAAAGACATCGAAAAGAAAATCTGAGAAAAAGGAAAAAGGAAAGAAATCAGAGGGGAGAGGAAATGCAGAAAGCTGGAAGAAGACATACGAATAGATAAGGAAGAGATTAAAAACTGAACAGATAATGTATAAATAAAAGAAAAAAAACAACTTAAGAAAGAAACCAAGGTGTGATCAAGAGAAAGGAGCAAAGATGAACACGAGACTGAAGGTACAAGAAATATACAGGTCTGAAAGCATTTTCTTGAAAAATGTTGTTGCTTTGCAGGATAGATGGGCAGATCAGGAGGTCCAGACAGTGGCGGCTTCTGGGCTATTCAGGCCTTGGGCATATAGACATCTGGGGCCTCTGAGGGCTTAAGTCTCACAAGCTTTAAAGCAAGTCGGACATTTTTCTATTTCAATTTCACTTTGGCCAGGAACCTGCAAGGAAAGATTCATCGTGAGTCTTGGCTGAATATTCAAGCGTTCACATGCAGATGGAGCCCGTTCCTTGCACAAAATCTTTCCCTAACGTGTCAGGCCTGTGAAAGCTAGTCAGAGCTGCTGAGTTTGATGCAGGGCCCTGGGTCCTTCCCTGTTTGGGGGCTGGGGGGGCCACCATCTCATCCAGCAGAAAATTGCCTTCAGTCACCCCTAAATGACCATAAAAAAACTGTGAACACTCAGTAAAGCATAGTTACTCACCTGTAACAGGTGATCTCAAGGAACAGCAGGAATTTAGTCATCACATATGGGTATCGTCGGCACCGACGGAGCCCGTGCGGGAACGCTCCCCAGCATCCAATCAGAACTCTTTTGGGAGCATCCCACAGCGTCTGCATGCTGCCTTCCCACCTTTCCCAACTGCCTCTCTCCAGTTGAGTTTTAAAGCTGAGACAAAGAGAGAGAGAGGGAAAGGAAAGAGATAGAGAGATACAACTCCTAGGGGAGGTGGGTGGGTTGTGAGGACTAAATTCCTGCTGTTCCCGGAGATCACCTGTTACAGGTGAGTAACTATGCTATCTCCAGGTACAAGCAGGAATGTAGTCATCACATATGGGGACTCCATAGCTTTAGGTGCCAGAGAGTTGTGTGTCCCTGAAAAGGGCTCCACTTCCCTCCATGGATCTCTGGCATCCTACCAGGGATGGTGGGCAGGAGTTGATTAGGTATGGAACAGGTGTTTGGGAACAGCCTGACCAAACAAGGCATCCTGGTGGGAGTCCTTGTCCAAGCAGTAATGGGCTGTGAAGGTATGAACCGAGGCCCAAGTGGCTGCTCGACAGATGTCGTCAATAGACACAGAGTGCAGATGAGCCATTGATGCCCTCGTGTGGAGCCATTGTGAGCTGTGACATGGCCCTCCAGAGAAAGGTTCTTACTCTGATAGGCGAAGGAAATACACTGAGCAATCCAGTTAGATAGTGTTCTCTTGGAGACTGGAAGTCCCAAATGAGAAGGATCAAAAGCAACAAAGAGTTGAGAGGACTTTCTATGTTGCTGTGTTCTTTGTAAGTAAAAAGCTAGAGCTCTTTACAGTCCAAGGTATGAAGATTCCTTTCTGCATTTGATGCATGAGGTCCTGGAAAAAAGACAGGTAGGTAGACCTCTTGGTTTAGATGAAAAGGTGAGACCACCTTAGGCATAAAGTGTGGATGAGTCCTAAGGACTACCTTGTCATGATGGAACCTTGTATAAGGTGGATTAGCTACTAGCGCTTGCAACTCACTAATGCGGCGTGCTGATGTGATTGCAATGAGAAAGATAACTTTCCAAGAAAGGAATTTTAAGGAGGTGGTAGCTAACGGTTCAAAAGGTGACTTCATGAGCTTCCCGAGAACCAGGTTTAAGTCCCATGCTACCGGAGGTAGTCTAATGGGAGGCTTAGTTAGAAGGAGGCCTCTCATAAATCTTGCTATGAGAGGATGAGAGGAAATAGGCTGTCCATTTAGAGGTTTAAGAGAAGTTGCAATAGCACTCAAATGGACTCTTACTGAATTTGTCTTAAGGCCTACATTAGATAAATGGAGGAGATACTCCAACAAAGATTGCAGAGGTATCACAAGGGGGTTAAGACCCTTTTCCGAACACCAAATAGTAAGCCTTTTCCACTTGAAAGCATAAGAGCATCTAGTGGAAGGTTTTCTGGAAGCATAAAGAACATCTTTCACTTGCTGAGAAAGATTAAGATCTTGGAGATCTAGGCCTTCAGCAACCAAGCCCTGAGATGCAGAGACTGGGGATTGGGATGCCATAACATTCCATTCTCCTGAGACAGGAGATCTGGAGCAGACCCTAACTCCAGGGAGGGAGCTTGAGAGAGATATAGAAGCAGAGGGTACCACACTTGCCATGGCCAATGTGGTGCTATGAGAATCATGTGGCCTCTGTCTCTCTGAAGCTTGAAGAGAGTTTGGGGAATTAGGGGAATGGGTGGAAAAGCATACAGGAAGTCTTGACCCCAGTAAAGGAGGAAAGCATCCCTGGCCTGAGCCCCCTGAGCTGGAATTCTGCAACAGAACCGGGGAAGTTTGGCATTCCACGGACTTGCAAAGAGGTCTATGTCCGGGGTTCCCCAAAGTTGAAATATCCTGGTCACCTGTTCTGCAGGCAGAGACCACTCGTGTGGAAGCAGAACTCGACTGAGTCTGTCCGCCCAAGAGTTTTGAATGCCTGGAAGATATACTGCCAGCAGATGAATCTGATGCTCTCTGGCGAGGGCCCATAGTCGCAAAGCTTCATTGCAAAGCAACAGAGAGCCCGTTCCCCCCTGCTTGTTCACATAGAACATGGCTACTTGATTGTCCGTATGAATGAGGACTGTCTTGTAGCTGAGCAGGGAGTGGAACACTCGCAGAGCCAGGAAAATTGCTCTGAGTTCCAAGAGATTGATATGCAGACAACTCTCTTGAGGAGACCAGGTGCCCTGGGTGGAGAAGTCTTGCAGATGAGCTCCCCAACCCTTTGGAGAAGCATCTGTTGTGAGAGTTGCTTGGGGTAAGGGTTGTTGAAAGGGGGACCCCAGCAACAGGTTGTGAGAGGACCTCCACCATTGGAGAGACAAAATGAGGCGACTTGTGTTTGCTATTTTGTCTGACAGGCACCCTGATGCCTGGGTCCATTGGGTGGATAAAGTCCACTGAGCTGCCCTCATGTGGAGGCGAGCATATGGAACCACATGCACGGTGGATGCCATGTGGCCTAGCAATTGCAACATTTCTCGAGCAGTTAGATGAGGCTTTAGCACTGCTTGAGAAGCTAACTGCACCAAGCGAAGGCAACGGGCCTGGGGAAGATAGGCCCTTGCCCTTGTGGTATCCAGAAAAGCTCCTATGAACTCTAAAGACTGAGTGGGAGTCAGACTGGATTTTGGGATGTTTGTTACCAGCCCTAAATACTGAAGGATACGCATTGTGCAGGATAGAGAAGTCTTGGCCTCTGACTGTGTTGGAGCTCGAATGAGCCAGTCGTCCAAGTAAGGGAAGACGAATATTCCTAGAGTGCGTAGAAATGCTGCTACCACAGCCATGCATTTCGTGAACACCCTTGGTGCAGAGGCCAGACCAAACGGAAGCACCCTGTATTGGTAGTGCTTTCCTTGAAAAAGGAACCAAAGGAACCTTCTGTGGGTTGGATGGATGAGGACATGGGTGTACGCATCCTTGAGATCTAGAGAACAAAGCCAATCCTGACTCTGAAGGTATGGTAGCAGAGCTCCGAGAGAAATCATCTTGAATTTCTCCTTGACAAGAAATTTGTTCAATTCTCTGAGATCTAAGATAGGTCTGTATCCCTCTGTTTTCTTTGGAATAAGAAAATAAGGGGAATAGAACCCTGTGCCCTGTTGATGAAGAGGCACTTCTTCTATTGCCCCTTGGGCAAGAAGGATGGCAACCTCCTGACCTAACAGGTTGATGAGAGAGGTCGGAGAATTGAACTGTTTCACTATTGTGTGAGGGGGCATGCTTGAAAAATGAAGTTTGTACCCCTCCTTTATGATGGAGAGTGTCCAATGCTCTGCTGTTATTTGCCCCCATCTGGGGGCAAAATTACATAACCTTCCTGGAATGGTGGACAGTTCTGGTCCCTCCAGAACCAGAAAGGCTAAGTTCTCTAGCTGAAAGTCAAAGGCCCTGAGGAGGCTGAGGCTGCTGGGCCGGTGGAGGCCTAGCAGCCTTTGCTTTCTTCTGTTTGGGTGGTTGCTGACGTTTGCTTGAAAACTGACCTGCAGAAGATGCCTGCTGACCATAAGCAGGATAAAATCTTTTCTTTTTAGAAAAAGATGTTTTCTTGAATAATTTCTTTCTAACAGGATCAGCAGTGGACTTGGATAATCTATCCAAGGTGGAATTTTCAGCATCCATTTCATTGGCTTTTTCCTGCCAATCTTTACCAAACAGGTTCTCACCAGTACAAGGGATATTTCCCAATTTATCTTGTACCCAGAGCTCTAAATCAGATGCCTGGAGACAAGCAATTCTACGTGCACCTATGGCAATAGCCGAGGTTCTGCTTATACACTCAAAGAAGTCAAAGGCTGCATGGTTGGAGAACTTAGAAACATCTTGGGCATGTTTGACCCAAGTGAGAAAATCCTGTCTTTTATCCTCAGAAATGAAAGGACTTAAAGTCTGTAAATTATCTGTGACCTCCTTTAGGAACATTCCCATGTAGAGACTATAGGAACTGATTCTTGCAGCAAGCATGGAAGCTTGGAAGACTCTACGTCCAAAAGCATCCAGGGTTCTGCACTCACGTCCTGGAGGATTAGAGGCATGTCTTTTTGCACTTCTGATCCTTCTCATAGCTGACTCAATCACAATGGAGTGGTGAGGAAGCTGAGTCTTATGGAACCCAGGACAAGGAGGGACTCGATACATAGTATCTAATCTACGAGAATGAGGAGAGGTGGTAAGAGGTGTTTCCCACATCCTCAACATGAGATCATATAGAATCTCATGAATGGGTAAGGTAGCTGCCTCCTTAGGAGTTTTGGGATATTTTAAAATTTCCAACTCCTTGGCCCTTGGCTCTGTTTCAGGGGCCACAGTAATGGACAGGCCCCGAGCCACCTCCCTGATGAAGTCTTGGAAGGACATGTCCTCTGGAGGAGACATCCTACGTTTAGGGGAGGAGGAATCCTCTGGAAGAAGCATCGCTGCATCGACAGAACTTTCAGAATCCTCAGATTCTTCTGAGGACTCAAAGTATCGTCTGTCCGGATGCTCCTGCAGAGCCCAATACCCGTACCGACCAAGGTCGGTGCCGGGAATAACCAGTACCGGAGAATTGGTACCAGAGGGCATCGGAGGACAGGGTACCGGCATAGCAGACACCGATGCCGATGTCAATGCTATCGGTACCGGTACCGATACCGACGCCAGTGCCGGTACCGGTGGAGTTGTCTGTCGCGGTACCAAGGGCGTCGATGCCGCAAGAAAAGCCACCAGACTGCGTTCCATGGTCAGAATTCTCTGGTCCATGGACGCCGCCAATGCCTGGATGTCGGTACCGGTGGAGACCACCGGTACCCCAGAGCATGGCACCAGGAGATCTGTCAAGGCCGAGCCATCTAGAACATCCTGGAACCCCGATAATGCTTTGGAAGTCGAAGCCTCCCGCTGGGGTAATTTTGCCGGTGCAGAATCCTCGAGGGCAACGCCAGAGGCATCTCGATGCTTAGAAGGAGATCTACCCTTCGAGGACCGGCTGGATTTATGTTTGGTTACCTGAGATCCACGGGAGGAAGAAGCAGCCCTGGAAGACGTCGATGCCACTGAAGCCGCATCAGAAGGAAACAGGGTACTGAGCTTGGCAGCTCGGTTCTGCCGACCTCTTTTAGACATCATGGCACAGGACACACAATCTGTGATGGAGTGGTCAGGACCTAAACATTTTAAACACCATTCATGGGTGTCGGTGACGGAGATGGTACCACCACACTTGGTGCACTTTTTAAATCCTGAAGCAGGTTTTTCCATGTTGAGGAAAATGGTCAGAAACAACCAAATGCTATTTAAGAACAGACGATGAAACCCTCTCACAAAGCCATTTAACAAATCACCCCAAAACAGCACCGAAAACCAAGGGGTTCAATTTTCAAAAGTCATGTGGGTTTATCATGATAAGGGCAGTGAGAGAGTGATTCAGCGACACCGCCGGTCAGCGTATCTCCACAGACAACCCAGAGAGCCGGGGTGGTCCATGGGGGGGGGGGGGGTGGTAGCCACTATCCAGGTAATCGCCGCACTTACCTAGTTATCCACATAGCTTGGCTGCCAAAAAAGCTGGGCTAAGTTGCTGTCCTGATAATGTATCTGCCACTATCAGAGTAAGTTCTGCGATTAACCCCATGGTGGCAACAAAGTCCAGATGGTCAGCGGCAGCTGCTGTCCGGATCCTGTTTGCTAATATCCAGAAGATATTTAAATGCTACAGCTGACCACCACAACTCTGAAATATCCAGCCCTTTGAATAGGGATCCCCGAGTTTTTAAAAGCCGTCTAAAACTCCTAACTGATATAGGTCCCAAATTTCCACTGGTATGGAATAAGAAAGTAATGTGCTCTGTGTCACGGCTGGGAGCTCTATAGGAGGGTAGACTGTGAACACAGTACACCACAACATCCTCTACCATCTGTATGCCGATGATATATTAATTTACACCCCATTTACCATCAACAACCCTGACTTCTCCACAATAGGACGATGCCTCACGGCTGTCACTCAATGGTTCAACCATCACAACATGCAAATCAATCCCAACGAGTCGGAAGTCCTCCACATAAACAAGAATCTCACCCCTCCACCACTCACAATAAACCTAGCCGATCTGACTGCAAGTAAAATACCTCGGGATAGTCCTGGACCAGATCTTAAGCTTTCATGCGCACATCAAACAAGTTACCAAGACAACATATTTCCGAATGAAGACAGTTCAAAACTTTTGACTCCTGGAACAAGCCAACTTCAAAAATATCTGTCAAGCTCTCATCACCCCAATATTCAACTATGCCAACCTAATATACCAGGGGCTCCCAAAATCCACCTTACTCCCCCTACAACTTGCACAGAACACAGCCACCAGAAGTGTTACAGTCACCAGTCAACAAGAACACATCACTCCAGTCCTGAAACAGCTACACTGACTCCCCTAATACACGAGAGTCATAGTAACATAGTATATGACCGCAGATAAAGAACTGCATGGTCCATCTAGTCTGCCCAGCAAGGTGGCAAGAGTAGATGCGTTTACTGCTCCGTGCAGGTCACCCCTCCCCATACCTTTGCTTAGGGGTGTACCCACTGCTCCATGCAGGTCCCCCCTCCCCATACCTTTGTTTAGGGGTGTACCCACTGCTCCATGCAGGTCACATCTACTTGTTGAGATATCAGAGACAATTAAGTTTATTTTGATTTTATCCTGTTGCTATAAAGGGATCCACTGTGTCTGTCCCATGCATTTTGAATTCTGTCACTGTATTTGCCAACACCACTTCCATCGGGAAGGCATTCCAAGCATCCACCACCCTTTCAGTGAAAAAGTATTCACTGACGTTGCCTTTCAGTTTACCCCCTTGCAGCTTCATGCTATGTCCTCTAGTATTACAGCTTCCCTGTCTTTGAAAAAGGTTTGTTTGTTCATTAATACTCTAAGTATTTAAAGGTCTGAATCATATCTCCCCTGTCCCTCCTCTCCTCCAGAGTGTACATATTTAGGTCTTCAAGTCTCATACATCTTTTGGTGCAGGCTCCAAATCATTTTGGTCGCCTTCCTGTGAACCGTTTCCAGTCTTTTTATATTCTTTGTGAGACATGGTCTTCAAAACTGAACACAATACCAAGTGAGGCCTCACCAGCAACTTGTACAGTGGCATTAGTACCTCTTCCTTTCTGCTGTTAATTCCTTTCTGTATGCAACCCAGCATCTTTCTGGCTTTGTCCACTGCCTTGTCACACTGTTTCACCACATTGAGATCCTCAGAAACAATCACTCTGAGGTCCTTCTCCTGGTCCAGGCACACCAACCTTTTGCCCCCTATACAATTCCCTTGGATTTCTGCATCCAAAGTTCATGACACTGCACTTATTCACATTAAATCTTAACTGCCAAGCATTAGACCATTCTTCCAGCTTTTGCAGATCTTTCCTCATGTTATTCACTCCCTCAGGGGAGCCCAGAACAGCCCCTGAGGTACACCAACAGAGAGGGATTGCAGTAGAGGAGGAACCTCTATAACAAACACTGAAAGAGTGATTGGAGAGATAAGAGAACCAGGACAGTACAGAGCCTCTAAAAACGAGGAGGATGAAGTGTCAAGGAGGAGGTAGTCAATAGTATCAAAAGCAGCAGAAAGATTGAGAAGAATAAGAACTGAGTAAAGGTCTTTGGACTTAATGAGAAATAGACACTGGATACTTTGGAACGAGCCATTTCAGTAGAATGAAATGGACGAAAATCAGATTGAAGTGAATCAAGGAGGGCTTGAGAGGAGAGAATTTCGAGGCAGTGGCAGAGAACTGCATGTTCAAGAATTTTGGAAATGAATGGGAGTAGGGAGATGGGTTGATAATTAGAAAGACAAGTAGGGTCAAGTGATTGTTTTTTGAGGAGAGAAGTGATTACAGCATGCTTGAAGGCTGCAGGGAAGATTGCAGTGGAAAGTAAAAGGTTAAGAATATGTAAGATGAAAGGGATGACAGAGAAGGAGGAGATGGAGTTGAGGAGATGGATGGGGATAGGAGCTGAAGAACAGGTAGTGAGTTTAGAGGAGGAAAGAAGAAGAGAGGTTTCCTCAATAAAGATTTTAGAAAATGATGAAAGGGTGATAGAGGTTGAGAGGTAAAGTTGGTAGAGGGGAGAAGAGAGAATGAAGAAGATTTAGTGGGGAATTGAAGAGTAATCTTATGCACTTTGTCATGGAAATAGTCTACTAGGGTTTGGGCAGAGAGAGAAGGAGGGATTAGAGGTAGAGATGCCTTAAGTAGAAAAGAGATGGTGAGGGTTAGAGGCAAGACTGTTAGATGGAGAAAATAGTTTTGCTTAGTGAGTGCCATGGCGGACTGGAAAGAAGAAAGCATGAATTTGAAGTGAAGAAAGTCAGAGAGAGAGAGTGGGATTTGAGCCAAGTGCACTCAGTTTGAGTGGGCACAGGAACATAGGTAGCAGGTAGTTGAAGACACCAGGGATGAGGTGAGGTGCGTCTCACAGGACATGGAATGGGCGGAGAAAGGGTATCCAGAGTAGAGGAGAGAGCAGTATCATAGGAAGCGATGGCTTCATCAACAGACTTAGAGGACAAAGTGGAAGAGAGAAAAGATGAGACAGTAGAGGATAGAGTTAGTGGATCGATAGCAGGGAGATACCTAAAGAGAGAGGAGAGAGCAGTATCATAGGAAGCGATGGCTTCATCAACAGACTTAGAGGACAAAGTGGAAGAGAGAAGAGATGAGACAGTAGAGGATAGAGTTAGTGGATCGATAGCAGGGAGATACCTAAAGAGAGAGGAGAGAGCAGTATTATAGGAAGCGATGGCTTCAACAACAGACTTAGAGGACAAAGTGGAAGAGAGAAGAGATGAGACAGTAGAGGACAGAGTTAGTGGATCAATAGCAGGGAGATACCTAAAGAGAGAGGAGAGAGCAGTATTATAGGAAGCGATGGCTTCAACAACAGACTTAGAGGACAAAGTGGAAGAGAGAAGAGATGAGACAGTAGAGGACAGAGTCAGTGGATCAATAGCAGGGAGATACCTAAAGAGAGGAGAGAGCAGTATTATAGGAAGCTACGGCTTCAACAACAGACTTAGAGGACAAAGTGGAAGAGAGAAGAGATGAGACAGTAGAGGATACAGTTAGTGGATCAATAGCAGGGAGATACCTAAAGAGAGAGGAGAGAGCAGTATCATAGGAAGCTATGGCTTCAACAACAGACTTAGAGGACAAAGTGGAAGAGAGAAAGTAGAGGACAGAGTCAGTGGATCAATAGCAGGGAGATACCTAAAGAGAGAGGAGAGAGCAGTATTATAGGAAGCGATGGCTTCAACAACAGACTTAGAGGACAAAGTGGAAGAGAGAAGAGATGAGACAGTAGAGGACAGAGTTAGTGGATCGATGGCTTGAAGATTGCTAAAAAGATAGAAGATTGGGCAAGATTGAGGAGAGAGTAATGAAGAGTGAAACTTAACAGTTGATGTCAGATAATGGAAGAGTGGAGGTATAGAAATTAGCAGGTAAACTATTAGAGTAGAAAATGGGGTCAAGGCAGTGACCACTCAGATGAGTGGGGGCAAAAGAGCAAAGCTGGAGGTTGAAATAGAAGGTAGGGAAAGGAATAAGGAGAGCCAAGAGTCAAAATCAGCGAGGAAGATAGAAAAGGATTGGTCTATAGATGACGGCAATCTGGACAGATAGCGGATTTAAAAAACGGAATGGACTTCAAAGGAGGGAAAGGAATGAGATTGAGGGAAAAGGAGGGGTTGAAATTGGCAAGAAGGAGAAAGTAGAAACCCAACGCTACCACCAGACCATTGGGACTAGGAGAGTGGGAGAATTGATAGCTGCTGTGACAGAGGGCAGCAACCGAAGTAGTGTGACCAGGGGGGAGCCAGATTTCAGTAAGAGCGAGAAGATGGAAAGTGTGAGAGATAAAGAGATCATGAGCAAAGGGAAGATTATTAGAAATGGAATGAGCATTCCATAAAGCACGTGAGAAGAGGAGGGAGGAGGGGGAAAAGAGAGGGATGTGGATGAGATTAGGGTGGTGGAGAGAGGAACTAATATGTGAGAGAGAGAAGTGAAGGGGCACCAGGGCTGGGATTAATGTCTCCAGAGGAGAGAAGGAGAAGAGTGTGAGGGAGAGAGGAAACAGCACGTCTGAAACGGGGATGAGGTTGTTTTAGAGAGGAAGGAGAATAAAGGTAACATTAATGAAATAAACTAGAATAAATAAAATAGAAAAAGATACAGATAAGTAAAAGTCTTACAGTAAAAGACACTGAGATTAGATAACGACATTGATAATAAAAGTGTCAGTACCGAGTGATAATTCGTGAATCACATAAAGAGGGAGCAGATCTTGAAGTATCAAGAAACGCAATCAGAGACCAAGAAAATGTAGCAGAAAGACACAGAAATATTTCCCATGGTACAGGGAGCCACAGGCCTGATAAAAAAAGAATTTCCAAGCATTGACAAACTACCCCTACATGTTACATCTTACGTACTCCAGCAGGAGGCTCTCTTTGGCACGATGCAGCTACTACACCCAGCATTAGCAGTAAATTTGAGAGACTAAGATCATACTCCACAAACCCTGGCTTAGAAGTGAGGTTCACGATCACCATAGTGTGCGCAAAACTAACCCATTTGGAGAAACAACCCCGAAGGAAACTTACTAGCAGAGGACATAATCAAACAACAGTGAGTGAAAATAGCAGGCAGGCAGACAAGCCTTCTCTCAAGCAGACTGTAAGTCTATAAAGTGTAAAATATAAAATACTGAAATATTTGAGGCATCAGACTGAAGTCATGGGAGCAGCCTCAGTGCAATGGGAATAAGAGTCCCCAGCCCAGAATGTCTGAGATGCAGTAAAGGAACCAATCGGTATGACCAGGGAATGTCACATAAACTGTCTTAGGACTTTATAGCAGGTAATGTGAGAAATTAAAGTAACTGCATCTTTCAAGGGGGTGGGGGGAGGGGGTAGTAGCCTCTAGACCACTGTCACCAGCAGTGGCTGAACTGTGGCGTAGGCAGCCAGTCACACTGCTGGGCCTGACCTATCTTTATGAAAAGTAGTAGTTGTGAGTCCGAGTAGTCAGGTTTTCAACAAGGATTTTTATTCCCCTCCCGGGGTTGGATTTTCAAAAGTAGTACAAAACACAAGAACTTAAAATACAGCCATGCCTCTGGCAAACTGAAGAAGAAAACAAAATACAGCTTCTTGCTTTAACCAAAAATCATGAATTACATTAAACCGAATCAGCTGATATGCTGGCAGTCTCTTCTATGCTTTCCAGCTCTCTACAAGGCACTCTTGTCTTTAGCTAACGCAGAGAAGAACTGGTATCAGCCATCAATAAAGAGCAATCCATTTCTTCAACACATGGAGTTAAACTACTTGGTTCTGTAATCATCGGTTCATCAAACACAGTATTTTCTCTAGGACAGAAAGTCTGAAACTTCCTCAATTCAGTCTCTCTCTCTGAGCTCTCAGGACAGCCCTCTTCACAATAAGGCAGATACTTATCACACAGCTTGTAAAAGCAGGACGGAGAAACAGCTCTGTCTAAACAAGCTTTTTCCTTGTAACTTTTAAACCTCCTGCCTCTTGTACTTGACGGCAGCTCATAGCACTGTCCTGTTCTGGTAATGGAAGACTTTTCTTTCGGAAGTTTCCTACAGGGTTTTAGGAGCATACATTCATCCTCATCAAGCATACAGATATCCTCAACAGGATTACTTTCCCTCTCACAGGGTTGTAAGTATTTTAAGCAGCTCTGCTTCTCAAATACATATGGCTTGTTACCAACTGCCTCACGTTCCTTCCACTGAGCTCGGTGCCTGGGAAAATCACACTGCTTCAGAGGTGAGTGTTTCCTGTAACTAACCTCTCTTGGTGAAGGTAACTTTGTTTCCTTTTGATAATTCCTCCGTGGCTTTCTGCTCCAAGGTTCAAGCAGTTCAGAGTCAGTATAAGAGTATTCTGAGCCTCCGTCTGAGACCTGCAAGTTTCCTCCAACTTGCCAAGCTCCTGCAGCTTCCTGGTCTCTGTCTTGATCTCGGTCTTGCTCTCTGTCTAACTCTGTCTGCTTTGGACATTTTTTATACAGCTTTAGGGGCGTTTTCTTGCCCATGTGAAAACTGTTTTCCTGATCAACTGGGGAGTGTTTGCTAACTAGGCATGACTGCAGACCTCGTGTCTCAGCTTGTTTTGGTTGCCTATGGTAACTAGGAAGCTTCTGATCTACCTGCCTGTCAGAATCTGAGCTATACACAGCAGATTTCTGTGTTTTTAAGGCACAGGGCAGCTCTTCCGTGTCACACCACACAGGTGCCCTCTTTTTTTTTTTTTCTCCTTCTGCCGGTGCTGCTTGTGCTCGTTTAAGCAGTGGGTAAGCTGCAGCCTGTTCATCAGTAGTGGTGCAGAGCTGTTGTGGAGTTCGGTATTACCTGCTCAGCTAATAAAGTACCCAGCCTTGTTCCTATATGTAAGACATAGATGGACAGGAGGTTGTGGTTACCAGCACTCAGAGGCCACTCTAAGGGCCATGCCTAAAGGAGCATGGCCTGCCAGGCGTAGGTGTGCCTGGTAGCTGTTTAAACAGTTTGTCGGGCTGCCTGGTTGGAGGAGAGGGGGGAGGAGCGGGAGAGGAGCGAGGGAAGTAGCGGAGGGAGGAACGGGGGAGGAGCGAGGGGAGGAGCGGAGGGAGGATTGGGGGAGGAGCGAGGGGAGGAGTGGGGGAGCAGCGAGGGGAGGAGCGGAGGGAGGAATGGGGGAGGAGCGAGGGGAGGAGTGAGGGAGGAGCGGGGGGAGGAGCGAGGGGAGGAGTGAGGGGAGGAGCGGAGGGAGGAATGGGGGAGGAGGGAGGGAGGAGCGGGGGAGGAGCAAGGGAAGATCGGGGGAGGAGCGGGAGGAGGATCGAGGGAGGAGCAGTGGGGGAGGAGCGGGGGGGAGGAGCGGGGAGGAGGAGCGGGGGGAGGAGCAGGGGGAGGAGCAGGGGAGGAGCAGGGGGAGGAGCAGGGGGAGGAGCAGGGGAGGAGCAGGGGAGGAGGAGCAGGGGGGAGGAGCAGGGGAGGAGTAGGGGGGGAGGCACAGGGGGAGAGGAGCAGGGGGGGAGGAGCAGGGGAGGAGCAGGGGAGGAGCGGGGGGAGGAGCAGGGGGGAGGAGCCGGGGAGGAGCAGGGGGAGGAGCAGGGAAGGAGCAGGGGGAGGAGCGCGGGGGAGGAGCATGGGGGAGGAGCGAGGGAGGAGCAGGGGGAGGAGCAGGGGGAGGAGCGGGGGAGGAGCAGGGGGAGGAGCGGGGGAGGAGCAGGGGGAGGAGCGGGGGAGGAGCAGGGGGAGGAGTGGGGGGGAGGAGCAGGGGAGGAGCAGGGGGAGGAGCTCACCTCCTTGCTCTCTGCTGCAGCTGAAGGGAGCTCTGACGTGAAGAAGCTTCGGCTCCAGTTAGCCCTTTCAATTTAAACATTTCTCCCCACAGCTGTGAAATATCTACATGACAAGTCTTACACGGGTGCTAAAATGTTAATAGAGACAATAATGAGCTGTGGAAAACATCACATCTCACTGGGGTGAAAATTGAGAACACACCATTGCGTTTGACTGCCTATAGACTATCTGATAAAAATTAGGTGAACCCCTTGAGAACTATGATCCCCAGACTGAGGATTTTAAGATTAGAAAATAGGCATTGGTGGTCTACAGTGGCCAATGCGATACTGAGGTCCAGAGTCTTTGGTAGCCTAGTGAAGTCAACGTCACACTGAGGTCTAGAAGTGAATAATTTATGTATAATTTTAAGTCAAATAAGATACATCACAGTTTCATTAAGAAAGCAGTCCCCCACTCAACTAACATTTTTACATATAAGCCTAACACTAACATTCACATTCTACACCCGTTTCACAAGGTCTTGTCTTCTTTTCGCAGCCCTTGCACTCCTCAGACTATGACCTCCCAACAATCAGAGGCAAACAGTTTACAAGAAGAAAACATTTTTCTGGCAGCAAAACAGACACATTCAAAACTTACTTTATTTCCCAATATTATCTCTCCCAAAATCCCCTCTCGCAGTCCAATCTCAGCAAGCGACTCCCTACTCATCCCCCCCCCCCCCTCAGTTGTAAGCATCAACATAAAAGAAAAACGTTTTTACATCCAGTTCAATTCAATTAAATTCAACAAAGCTGGATTAAATTGAGTTAAATTATACTATATGTCCCCATCCTCTTCAATTCAGCCCTTGCTTTTGTAGGGACTCATTCCAACTCACGTAAGGTCCCCTGAACTGCTGAAAAGACGGGACTCTTTTTTTAATTTATATAATTAGCAAATTATACATTTCTACTTTCAAAAGGAAAAACATCACACAATCCACTTAAGAAGAAAACTATCACATTAGATCAAATCAAAAGAAAAAATGTTCAAGCCCACATCTTGGGGAATTTACACCATCAAAATAACCCACATAAATAAAAGACAATTAAGCACAAAAAAATGCACCATATTTAGGAGGATTTCTATACTTTCAACCAACACAGCCCAACTCTACTTCTGCCTATCAGTCAAAAACTTTTCTAAATGAGAAACATCAAGGAAAACATAGGGCTATCCCTGTAAAGTAATATGACATTTACAAGGAAATCATAAATAAAGCAAGAGACTGTTTCCGACGTACTTGAGTTGATCTAGTGACCTCAGGAAATACATTTATTTTCTGACCACAAAAAGGGAAATTCTTATACTTATAGTATAACGTCAAGATTTTTGCCTTCACTACCACAGTAGCAAAAGATAAACTATAAGGAGTTTCTTTTTGTGATCGTATCAGAAGAGTCCTCCAAAAATTCAGTAAGATTCTGGTTTACAGTTGGACGAAGAGAATCAAACTTCCCTTCATCCAATGAAGCCACCTGAACTTTAGAGAGTACATAATATAATTGAACAATATCCACAGATTGAGACAACTTCAAGATCTCAGTAAGATATTTAGTAAGAAGAATTTCTGGTGCTAATAAATGAGTAACTGTAAAGTTTAAAAACCACAAATGACCGGCTTGAGAGGCATATTCCAATGCCTCAATAAGAGTATGAGCCATCAATGAATCCTTAATCAAAGCCACCTGCACAGTGGAAACTGACTGCACCGGAGCTTACATTTGGACCACCAAATTTTGCACCTTAGACAACCTAGCATCCACTTCAGAAATCTTTTCCACAGCACCCTGAGTAAAAGTACATAATGAAACTACAATAGAAGGAAGTTTAACATCAATAGCACTAATCACACCCCACAAATGTAAGTGTGACTTCCCCATTCAAGGGGGCCATCACAACCACAGGAGACTCTATAAAATTAACAGGCTTTGGAATTAAAACCCGAGTGTCTCCAGCTTCCTCCCCATGGGAACCAATTCCCAATAACGTTGATGACAACACAGGCAGAGGGTGAGGTGGCGGTGTCGGATCCCTGAAGTTCAAAGAAATTCCATTGGTGGAGGGCTGACCACTCTGCAAAGAAACTACATGTTTATCTAATGGACCAACAATTTTACCTGCTAAAGATGTCCCAAGGTCCATTTTTACCCTGCCTCCTTTGTTTTTCCATTTCCCCATCTCATTGATAGCCACTAACATCCACCAACTCAAACACACCATCAGTACGCCGAAGGGGCGCCAAAGGGGTGTGTCCAGCCCCTTTGGTCACACCCCTTCGGTACACGACCCATGGTCAAAGGCCTCAGGAAATATATAGAGTGAGGGGGAGGGTCCACCTCAATCACAGCTCCACACCGACTGCCTGCACAGGGAACCAGGAACATCAGCAAGTAGGAGAAACATAGAGCTGTTCACAAGCCCCTCTCTTCCTCCACGATGTAACAGTTCCATTCCCCAGAAGACGAGACTCTCTGCTGCTTATACGCTGTAATCTTACCCTTCCCGTTTACAAAGTCTAGCCTCGCCTTCCTACGTGGCAATGACATGAGCTTCCATCTCTTTATGGGCAGCCACTATAATCGTGAGTACCAGCATTCTCAGCTTGTCCGTCCTCCCCTGCATAACTCTGGATCAGAATCTGAACTTCAACACTCACATCAAGAATGTCACCGGAGCAGTAGACCACCGCATCAGAACCCTAAGGAACCTTGGACAACTCCTTGACCATGCAGACTTCAGAAACGTCTGCCAGGCACTCATCACCCCAATCTTTGACTATGCTGACATTATCTATCAGGGCCTCCCAAAATCCTCATTACAGCCTCTACAGCTCGTGCAGTGTGTAGCAGCCAAACCTCTCACAGGAAGCTGCCGTCATGACCACATATCAGTCTTATTGAAGCAGGCTCTACACTGGCTCCCCATCCACAGCAGAGTGAGATACAAGGTGGCACTGACAGTCTTCAGGACAATCCTCCAGCTTTCTGCCGATTCCCTACAGACCCTGCTTGACAAACCTCAATGCCAGAGACTGTGCAGAAGTGCGAACCGCTCCCTCCTCACAGCATCTACCTCAATCACCTGCATCAGCGCCTCCACCTGCAACGGAGCTTTCCGCTTCTACGCACCAACCATCTGGAACACACTACCCCCAGACCTTCGCTCCCTCTCAGACACTGGAGACTTTCACTGAAAGTTAAAGACACTCCTCTTAGCCATACCTGAATAGCCCCTCACACACAGAACAGTGGCCATAACTATGAGCATAACTCTTAACACCCGCCTCCAGACTCTTCACCAAGCCCACAAGCACATCGCCCTTCCAGTCCACAGAGCAACCCACACTCTTTCCTGCTTTCTCCACTCTGCATATTACATTGTACAGTTAACTTTGCTACCAAAGGTTTGAGGTTTGCATCATACTGTTACTCTGTTGCCTTGTCAAATGTTCTATGGTTTAATTGGTTCAGTTTACTTTGCTAAGAATTGTTCTATGTAACATTCCTTATCAGCTCTATGTAAACTGCTGTGACTAGTAGATATGGACATATGAAAGAGTTGTTAAATAAATAAATCCCCTCTAGTGGTACATTCAGTAAGAAGAACAGTGGATCCTGCTGTAAATTCTTCATGAAATCTCTCAGCCCAAAAATCCTTCATCTTTGGACACTTCCACCACATATGCAAATATTTTCCCATTAACCCGCAGCCCCTCCAGGACACCGCTGATTGCCCCTAATCATTCACACTAGCCATATCAATGTAAGGCGTGAACTATGCAATACTTTAAACCCATTCTCAACCAGAGTCACCTACACGGACAGTTTGAAAGTTGCCCGTAACACCCTGAGGCATTCCTCTTCCCCCCAGGTCCATGCATGAAGGGCAAATCCACCCCTCACCAAATGGATCAGTCAGATAATAACACCTTCCAACATAGTGCATAAGCTGAAATAATAAATCCATCTGTCTAAAGCCAATACTTTCCCACTATGGGCCCGATTCTATAAGGCGAATAGCAGGGCTGCATGTCCCACAGAGACGCGCAACCGCGCTATCCACCTTGCCAGTTTTCTGCCTCTATCCCCCACTGCACACATAGAGCCGCTGTGTGTGCTGTGAGGATAGGGCATGACAGGGGGGGAGAGTGGGAGGAGCATGGGCGGGACCGACCCCCGGACATATAGGGCCAATTCCGCTCATGGCCCTGTACGTCCAGGGGTCACCGGGGGATGCCCTGCTTATTCCACCACTGAGGTGGAATAAGCACGGGGCACCCCTCTGACCCTGCCTTTCCTCCAAGAACTTGTCCAAACCTTTTTTAAACCCAGCTACACCAACAGCTTTTATTACATTCCCCAGTAACAAATTTCAGAGTTTGATTATGCATTGAATGAAAAATGTTTTCTCTTATTAGTCTTAAACTGGTTACAATGTAGCTTCATTGCATGTACATCACTGATAACTGGATATAGTCTGCAGTACCATCCGTGCTCTGCTCACAGACCACCCAGAAACTGAATGCACATTTCTACAGTAGTCCTGGGGATATCCAAGGACTGCCCGAAGAACAAGCCAATCTGTACTAGAAGAGATCAAACCTAAGCTTTCCTTAGAAACTCAGATGACAAGACTTCGACTTTCATACTTTGGACACATCATGCGAAGACAGAGATCATTAGAGAAAGACATAATGCTTGGGAAGGTAGAAGGTCAACGCAAATGAGGAAGGCCAGCAATGAGATGGATCAATACAACAGCAGCTATGGATACCACTCTGTCAACAATGAGCTGCCTGACTGAAGACTGGACACAGTTCAGGACAACTATCCAGAGGGTCACCATGAGTCGACACCAATTCAATGGCACTTAACAGCAGCAGCAAAAAACGATTATTGCCACTGAATATCAGGCGGGTCCTCCATAATCTAATATAGAATTGTGTGGGTGAACCCATGCGGACAACGCACATTGCTCTTACAGAATCCAAGGATGACATATGGGCAGAGCTGAGATGTAACTGGGTGTTGTGTGCGCTTAATAAAATACACACACAGTCGCATTATGGTACAGGCACTGAACTGCATCTATCTCAGAGCGGTTGGAAGTTTATGCAAGAGAATTTATGCACAACTGGAAGTTATTGTAGGGACTTGGGCACCTCCGTTGCCTTTCTAGAACAGGCCTAAAGGAAATTTCCTTTTCAACATTTTATAGGTTCTCTCTTATAAACGTATCCCCATTACGAATGCATGTATATGAAAAAAACTTCTACTAATTAAAAGTACGATGGCTAATCATGCACTTTTGCAGAATTATTCTGAAGGGTGCTGGATTGCTCATGATCATTCAGTTTAATTATCAGCATCTCAGATGGAGGCTTGGAGTCTAACTGTGGAGGACAAGCCCGAAAATCTGCTTATCGCACCTAATCCCCTTGCATCAGTCCTGTGTGTACTTTGTGCAGAATATTAGCAGAGTCTGATCGTACATTAACTTAGCGGCAAGACAGCAGCTCCCACCCCTCCCCCTTCTCATTCACCTGCCATTACTGTAGCCATCCTCTTACCGCTAATGGGTGCCCCAAAGACAGTGGAAACGCCCACGGCTGCTGCGGCCACCAGCATCTCGTACTGTTTACTCTTATTCTGACAGAAGACAAAAGAAACAACTCAGATTTTCTTTACTCTCGCAGTATCCCGGACAGAAGCCACAGAAACCCGCTCCCTCTTTCCCAGGCTTAGCATGGACTGCGACGCCAACTTCCACTGCCAGAAGCCACAGAAACCCGCTCCCTCTTTCCCGGGCTTAGCATGGACTGCGACGCCAACTTCCACTGCCAGAAGCCACAGAAACCCGCTCCCTCTTTCCCGGGCTTAGCATGGACTGCGACGCCAACTTCCACTGCCAGAAGCCACAGAAACCCGCTCCCTCTTTCCCGGGCTTAGCATGGACTGCGACGCCAACTTCCACTGCCAGAAGCCACAGAAACCCGCTCCCTCTTTCCCGGGCTTAGCATGGACTGCGACGCCAACTTCCACTGCCAGAAGCCACAGAAACCCGCTCCCTCTCTTTCCCGGGCTTAGCATGGACTGCGACGCCAACTTCCACTGCCAGAAGCCACAGAAACCCGCTCCCTCTTTCCCGGGCTTAGCATGGACTGCGACGCCAACTTCCACTGCCAGAAGCCACAGAAACCCGCTCCCTCTTTCCCAGGCTTAGCATGGACTGCGACGGCAACTTCCACTGCCAGAAGCCACAGAAACCCGCTCCCTCTTTCCCAGGCTTAGCATGGACTGCGATGGCAACTTCCACTGCTGGGGAATATTAATGGTGAGCAGGTGTTTGCATCCTTAAAGGGAAATGAGTTGAAACTCCTAATTTTGGAGGACACCTAAATGCCCACTGTGGGCAGAACATCACCTTCTGAGGCTTTGTGCATGAGATGATTAGGGGACAGCTTCCTAAAGGGAATGAGCTTCTCTCATCTCTGGGGATGCACATTCTGCCACTTTTGCTAATAAGCTGCCATATGGTCTAGCGGAAGGCAGCTCCACCTACCAACTGACGAGCCAGGACCATCTCACCTCATAGTCCCCAGTGACAGACGATCTCATTCTTCCTAAGTAGGCAGCAATCATGCTAGAGAGGTGGACAAAAGGACCCTAGAGGGCAGAAAAGCAGCAGAGTGTATAAATACCACTGAGAATTACTAGCCAACATTACTCCAGTGGTCCTTCTGCTATTCAATCACATGGCCAACGCAACAAACACTTACCACTTTTCCAAGAAAGATGGTGCTCCCAGATGCCAGAGTGCAGGTCAGTCCCACCACTTTGGCTCCAAAATTTTTAATGGTAAGATATTCCTCCAGGATCACTCCAGTGAGGATAGTCTTCAGTTCAGGAATGCCAGAGCCTGCGAGGATAGAGTAAGAGGTGTATAAAGAAGTGTTTCTTTATGGAAAGAGCAGTAGATGAATGGCATAACCTTTCCATGGAGGTGACAGAGAAGAGGACTGTACTTGAATTCAAGAAAGTATGGGAGAAGCATAGAGGATCTCTGAGGGACCCTGGGGACAGCAATCTCAGGCTGGAGGGACTGGGGTTTCTAGTCCTATAGGCTCTCCTTGTGGCCTTGGGCAAGCCACTTAACCCTCCATTGCCTCAGGTACACATAGATTGGGAGCCCTTTGGGGATGAGGAAATATATCCAGGACCTGTTTGTAGTGATTATATAATGTAAACTGCTTTGATTGAAGGATAAGGCAGTATAGAAAACTGGTTAAATAAATAAACAAATAAAAATAAAGGATTGTAAAGCTTAGTAGCTGGTATGGCCAGGCAGACTGGATAGGTCGTATGCTCTCTATCTGCCGTCAATTGCTCCAGTTCTGTGCATCTGGAGATATGACAAGAACTTCACTGAAGACTGCACAGAAATGGAGCACCTCAGGAAAGCGGGGGCCAAAAACAAAATTCCAGCAAACATGAATAGTGTCGAGATTTAACAGGAGAAAAGGAACCCTAAGTATTCTCTTCTCCAGTAAGAGGCAATATCCCTCTACAGCTGGCCGCTGGGGTATACGTTTTAGCAGGTAGACCACAAAAACTGGGCCTTTAAATGCAGTACCCACTCTACAACTCTACTGTCTTACAATGACCCAACGCATGGAGCTTTTAAAGTGATTGTCAAACCTGAATTTCTTGTGCTAAGGTATTAAATGCTATACATACCTCTTTAAATCCTTTCCTTCTCGAACACGCTAAAGAGCTTTCCCTGCATACTGACTTTCCTGACAGCTAAATCCATCAATATCTCCACAATGCTAGGAGAATTACCAGCACTGACGCAAATTCAGAAGAAATGCCTCCATGCTACTCTCCGACCTTCTGCCTTCTACAGTGCATCAACAACTCATTCATCAATTTTCATATCTTCCAGGCCATCACCCAGCACTGGCATCAACTGTGAACGAATCTCTTCTGTTCCATGCACATAGCCCTTAGCCCAGTCTCTCCTCTGTCATAGCAACCAATGCAGGTGTCACAGTCATTTTGATATGGTTTCTTTGGACTGGAAAAACATATAAAATTGACGTGTAAAGGCCAGTGAAAGCCGTCAGTAGCACCTGCCTGAAGCACCATCATAAATCTCGCATGAGACCAGGAGGCTCAGTAGCACGAGTCCTGTCCTCTAGACATGTGAAGCCCTGTTCCGATTAGGCTTTGCACATGTTAAGTAGTGCCTCTTACGCATGGAAGAAGTTTGCAAAACTGCATATCCGGGGAGGCCAATTGAGGAGCCAAACTCCAAAATGCACATTTTTAGATTTTTGAGGTGCTTTTGAATCCCAGAGAGGTAAGTGCAGTTCTCCTCTCAATCGCTTCTTCAAACCCCAGGTGCAAAGGAACAGGTAGCTGACAGTTATGCAGGACTCAGAGCGCAAATGCCCACGAGGAAATAGTTTGAACAAAATATGCAAATTGTCACTGTGAAATAGGGAACACACACAAACTTTACAAGGAAGTCTTATGGGTCGCCTCTATAGCGTTTGCTATAAACAGACATAGGCACTTCTGCGTCTTAGCAAAGAACTAGCACAAATTAGGCACAACCAGCAGCTTGACTGAAGCCACGGCTACTGAAGTTCGTGGGCAGACATGCTAGCACATAAACTAGGTGTGTAACTCATCCCATCCCTAAAGCCGCATGTAAGTGCACGGCTAATTTTACATGTGAGGTAATGTCATGAGACCTTTTACACATGTACACTGGCACACGCATGCTTGAGAAATCTGTTACAGGATTACCTCGAGGTCTGCCCCCTTCCAGTCTGTCCGTGCCATCTGCATACGTGTTTGCCGAGTTACATGTGCACCTGTGAACCTTATAAAATCGCATCCTTTGTTTTGTATTTAGCACTCTGGGATGCGGAGCAGAATAGCGTGAGAAGCGTGATCCCCGTTCACATGGTTGAAGCCTCACCTCCGGAATGGGGTGTGATGCTCTGTGCAAAGCCAGTGGAGAAGGCCGTCAGGGCAATGGGGTAGACTGTCCAGGACAAGTATCTCAACAGCTTGTGATCCCCAAGCTCCCGGTAGAGCCACCTGTGAGCTGCAAGACAAGGATGAAAAAGAGCTCAGGTTACACTTATGAGGCAGAGAAAGTTTCACCTCTAGACCCTGTATATCTGGCTGGCTTTCACTTAATAATGTATAACCCTGATTTCATGCCGCACTGTTCTTTATTCAGCCTTCTCTCCAGCCCTGGACTCTCCTTGTTACCCCATATTCTCTTTTCTGAATTGTATTTTCTAAGATGGAGCTCTTATACAAATATTTCACAAAGCATGGACAACCATGCAATGGATTTCTCCTTTTGCCTGCATGAAGATAACAGCCACATGTGATGAAGTCTGGCCCTGTGCTGTAGTTACAGTGTGAACCCGGTGTTTAACTCTGCTGGGAACTATTCTAGGTATGGGAGCAGAGGCACCAGTCACCTTGTATTGTAATGAGAAAAGGGGCTGTGATTTTACTACTTGGCATCTCCCAGTGGCTGATGAGATCAAGCACTCAATCAATGGTTGGGTCAATATTCAAAGGGAGTAATATGCAGGACTGCTGCAAGGATATTACCCTAGGCAAATCCTCATTATCACTAATTCCCCTGCTCCCAGTCCTAACCTGACCACCACAACACCCCGGGATTGATGGAAATGGCAATAAAGAAGGACAGAGGCTCAGTGTGGAACCTCTGAACCAGTGGCGTAAGTTCCGAGGGGCCCCCAAGCAAAATATTGCCAAGGGCTCCCCATTGCTGTGGCTGTCCACATCGCTAACTCCAACTCCCCCGTGACAAACTTATTTTTGTCTTGGCCCCACTGTCTCCCATTTTCTCTGTTTTTTAGACACACCAGCCTTTACTTCCCGCCACTGGGCTGAACTCTTGTGAGCAATGGCTGTTATGAGACTTCAGCCCAGGCCTGGTGGGGGAAGGTGAAGGCTGCAAGGCCTGAAGCACAGTGTGAATGGGAGGTGATGTGGCAGATTTAAAAGTACATTTTCTACTTTGCCTTTGCCGCTGTGTGGGCCCCCTTCCTGCCCGGATCCACCCCCCTTCCCCCCACATTGCGGGGCTTCTTGGAGGGAATTTACACCACTGCTGTAAACTCCTGTGCTCTGACAGTCCTACCAGTCCTGCCCCTCTGATGTAGACTTTCTGTTTGTGTAGAGACGGCATGATTTCACTTTCAGAGTAGTGTTTCAGAGGCTCCATGTCGCACTTTATTCCTGTTCTACTGCCCTTGCCGCTGCCGCCACCTGTCCCGAGGATATGTGGCAGCTGCGCAGTGACCCTAATTGCAGGGAGAGAGGATCAGAAGGGCCATCTCAAGGGCTTTTATGGGGAGGGGGATTCTCTCTACCACTCTCCGGCAGTAATTGCAGGGATAGGGGATCAGAGGGGCCACTGCAAGGGCTTTTATGGGGAGGGGGATTCTCTCTGCCACTCTCTGGCACTAATTTCAGGGATAGGGGATCGGAGGGGCCACTGCAAGGGCTTTTATAGGGAGGGGGATTCTCTCTACCACTCTCTGGCACTAATTGCAGGGATAGGGGATCAGAGGGGCCACTGCAAGAGCTTTTATGGGGGGGGGGATTTTCTTTACCACTCTCCAAAGTTGGGTGCTCTAGTCAACTATCTAGTTTGCCGAATGATAGTGTCAGCTATGGTTATATGTTTACCCACAGCTAGTAAACATCTAACTCCTGAAACTGCTGATTTCCATATGGATAGTGCTGGCAAAACCTGCTCTAACCGCTTCAGTTCTAATTAAATAGTGTCTGGGTGGAGTTAGGCTGGAGCCTGGTGGTACCACAGAACTCTACACAGAGTGATAATATTCAGCCACCTGATGTGTAACTATGGAGCTTCCTTTAGGCTCTAGGAATAGCAACTGAATTTATACTCACTCGATTAGACTACTCTAATTCCTTACCCTCCAATGTACCATCATATTCTATTAAGCGTATTTTATACCAATGCTAATAGATCTGATCACGCCACCCTTCTTTTAATTGAACAGCATTGGCTTCCCGTTGTAAGTAGGATTAGGTATAAAGCTTTCATTTTAACACATCGCACTTACCCTACTGGTTACCCAAGTTATCTCTGTCCATTTCCGATTCCATATCATCCCAGTAGGCAGCTGCAGTCCTCCCAAGCAAATTTACTTACAGTTCCACCTTTCCAGTCAGTCGGACTGGAATTTACCAGAAATGCTACTCTTAGTGGGGTATTTACTAAACAGAGGTAGCAGACTCCGTGCAATATCACCCTTTACAGTACAAGCTCCTATTCTATGGAACTCTTGTCCCCAAGACATACACTTGGAGACTTTTATAAATATTTCAGAAAAGCTGTAAAAACCTGCCTATTTCAAAAATCATATGCCCACTATCTCTGATTCTATCTACTGCTTTGACTCAGTTATTGACTCCGTGTAACCCTCCCTGGTGTATTCAGAAATCGTGTTGTCTTATGGTAACACTGGCGTGCTCTCCACTACCCATTCTAAATGTTCTTTCTGAAAGTTTGGCATATACTGAATTTGTACATTGTTTTCTTTATATTAATTTCTAACAGGATGATATTTGTCACATGGAATTGTAAACCACCATGAAACCTATTTTATGTAAATGGCAGTTTACCAACTAATTTTAAATAAATAAATAAATAAATAGATTCATAGCTGTCGCCTACTTATGTAGTGAAACTGAATATATGGGGGGAGTTTGGTGGTGTTGTTTTTTTAAACACTGTGCCTAATGTTTAAAATGTATGCTGACCATCAGGTATGAATCTTGAGCCAAGAATATTTTGGAAGGAAAAGTGTCCTTTGCCCCTTTCTGCCACTCAGAAGTAGGCTGAGAGCTCAGCAACAAGAGTCTCAGGTCTTGCGGAGGGTGAGCCTAAAGTAGCAAATGGGTCATGGGATACAGGAAAAAGAAGGGAGTTTGGTGGGTCTGTTTCCTCTTCCTACCATACCGACAAAAGGGAGCACAAGCCTCTAGAGTCACTGGGCCTTGAACAAAGTAAGGAAGGGATTAACACGTTTCTGCTTCCTGTCACCCTAAGGAAAATTGAGGGGGACATTGGATCTGAAGCTCCCATGACCAGCTGGGGGTAGCGAAGGCAGAGGACTTCCAGCTGATGGGGTGTATGAGCACTAGAACTTTCCAGGAAGAGAATGTCCAACAAAATTTTGTGTCAAGGGCGTCTTGGCATATTTGAGAGAAAGATTTTTGGGGAGATTGTGAGATAGGGGTGGAGGTGAGGTGTCGTTTCAGATCCCAGAGAGAGAGAAGCTTGCTGAGGAGCGGAGAATAACAGAGAGCTCCAGCCAAAGGATTTCAAGTAAGCCTGAGAGGAAGACAAAGGGGCATTTTACTAAAGGTTATCAAGCGTTAAGCAACATTAATGCGCTTAAGTGCTGCTACTGTCCATTCATTTCTATGGGCCATTGCAATACTTAACGCATGTTAACTTTACTTAGTTACCTTAGAGACATTACTTGGAGCAAAAGGCCGAGAGACAGAAAAGCGAATAGTCAGTTCATGAGAAAGGACTTTGAGGTGTCTTCACCCTGTCCCTCAGGATCCACAGCTGGAGGTAAAAGAGAGATCCCCCCCCCAACCACGCTGTAGCCCTCAGAGCTGCAATCACCGGTTCTGAAAGATATAGCCAGGAAGGAGTGAGGAGAGAGACCCCAGATGAGAGGAGGAAGAAGAGAGACCATCCATAAGCAGTTAGCCACTGGAATCTCACTAGAGCGCCCCTGTAGAAGCCTCAATCTAATTAGGGCAGATTACAGGAGTCCACCATTTGGGAAGAGCCAGATTGCACTGGACCCTAGGCAAACATACATTTACGAGTCCCCCATTCATATTTTATGCTCCACTCCCTGGGATCTGTATTCACGGTCTCTTCCCCCCGCCCTTCAGGTGCTGCCGTTCTCCCCATGGCCTGGGGGCACGTGCAGGGGCTGATTGAGGGTGTGATGGCAGCAGCAGCAGCATAGGAGCTGAGCGAGTGCATGATGACAGGCCCCAGGAGCTGGGGAGTGGGCACTACACAGACGACTGTGCTCAGGAGTTGCTGTTCTGCAGTTTTCCTGGCTTGATCTGGAGAGATGACCTGGACGAGTGCTTGAGGATGGTCTATGCGAGAAGACAGGGGAGACAGAGTAGAAGTAGGTAGGAAGTGAGGTGAAGAACATTGTGTATATCTACTGCTAGCAGACTGCGTGCAATTATTATAATGTCAGTTTAAAGGTTTCTACCAGTCACTAGCCTTCCGTCATTGGAGGGAGCAGAAGCAGATGAACGAACGGCAGTGTTGTGCCGAAGGAGAAGGTAACTCCAGTGCCGTGATGCCTTTTATAATATATTGCCACCGCCACCGCTGCCGCCCTCTCCGAACGTGCAGCAGCAGTGGGGGCAGGGCAGCTAGCTCCCGTTGTGCAGGGGCCCGGGGCAGCCAATAGGTAAACATGGCCCTGGGTGTCCCTTTGAAGCAGAACATGCACGTGGCCCTAAAGTAAGCAAGAGCAGGTTCCGTTTTGGCCTAAGAATTTAGTGGCTTGAAAATGTTGCAGTCTGACAATTGTCTGTGTCGCTTATGCCCAAGTCTGGGCCTGCGTACAGCAGGTATCCCCTGTCCCCAGAAGACTCGCACACTGAATCTGGAGGGTTAGGACTCAGGTGAGTCCTCATGTCCCAGATCCAGCCACCACACCCCAGGTCCAACAGATCTAGAATTTTACAAGTATCACAATGCACTGGGATGCATATTAGAAAAACAGGCCTGGATCCAAGTAAATTCTGTCCTCTTCCCCTGCGCCCTCTGACCCTTTCTTCACCAGTTCTCCTCCCTCCCCCCCCCCCCCTCCTACCCCCACCCCACCATGGATTAGGATCATAAATTACCATTTTGCAGTTTAGAAACTGTGAAGTCCATGGCAAAGCTGATCAGGGCCATGATCACCCCCAGGGCGAAGAGAAAATACCAGTCCTCTCCGATGCGGAAGAGTTGACGCTTCACCCATCGCAGGCAGCCTGTGAGACACCAACAGTCACAATCACAATCACGAAAGTTTCAGGCACCAGCGAGACTGTAAGTCAGGGATACTGGGGCACTCTCAGAAAACCCAGCGGCCATTGGAATCAGGGACACCAGAGGGACAGTCATGGACATCAGGGACTTGAGTGAGATTAACTGTTTCCTCAGTGTCCTTCAGTCTACATCATAAATTAAAACTATGGGATAGAAAGAGCTATGGACACCTTTGGAATACTCAGGACAGTCGGAATCTGGGACATCGTGGAGATAATCAGAGCCAAGATCAGGGTGGGGAGCAGCGCTCGCTCAACCATGAGGCAAGACCAGGGGAACACCCAGGGCGACAGTTTCGGGGGGGGGTGAGGCGGAGGGGGCGATAAATAGCAGCAGCAAGTTAAACATCCTGAGAAACTCAAACTCAAAGAGCCATCAGCACAGTCTTTGACCTGCAGGGAGAGCAGGTACACACACACATACAGTACAAGCAGAGTTTAATATTTCAAAATATGATGTCCAGTTATATCTTTTTTACAGGACTGTTCTGGGAGGGATGGTTTTCGAGAATTAAGATTGTTGATTTTAATTATCAAACCTTGGGGGAGGGGGTGTAAGATCCTGGGACTGATACTGTTTAATGTACTTGTGAGTGATATTGCAGAAGGACTGAATGATAAAGTCTGCCTTTTTGCCAATGACATGAAAATTTGCAAGGGAGTGGACAACATGAGGAAAGATCTAAATACACTAGAACAATGATCTAATGCTTGGCAGTTGTGAAGAAATGCAGAGTCATGCACTTGGGATGCCGAAATCCCAAGGAATCTTATGCGATAGGGGGAGAGAGATTGGTGTGCATGAACCAGGAGAGGGACCTTAGAGTGCTAGTGTCTGAGGATCTCACGGCGGCAAAGTGGTAGCCAAAGCCAGAAGGATGCTAGGTTGCATACAGAGAGGAATAACCAACAGAAAGGAGGAGGTATTAATGACCTTGTACATTGGTGAGGCCTCATTTGGAGTATTGTGTTCCGTTTGGAAATCATATCTCACAAAGGATATAAAAAGGCTTGAAATTGTTCAGAGGAAGGCTACCAAAATGATTTGGAGCCTGCGCCAGAAGATATATGAGAAGAGACTTGAAGACCTAAATATGTATATGCTAGAGGGGGAGGGACAGGGGAGATGTGATACCCTTTAAGCATTTAATGGTCTGTATCAATGAACAAACTAACCTTGTTCAAAGACGGGGAAGATGTAAAACTAGAGGGCATAAAATGAAGCAGCAAGGCGGTACGTTTAAAAGCAACATCAGGAATTCCTTTTTCACTGAAAGGGTGGTGGAAGTTTGGAATGTCCTGCTGATGGAGGTGGTGGGGGCAAATGCACTGAGGGAAATCAAAATGGAATGGGTCAGACACAGTGGATCCTTTTATAGCAAGAGAATGAAATCAAAGCAAACTTAAATATCTTTTATATTTCAGTAGATAGAGGGTGCTGACCTGCATGGAGCACAGGTACAACCCTAGACGCTGGCATAGAGGGCGCTGACCTGCATGGAGCACAGGTACAACCCTAGTCGCTGGCATAGAGGGCGCTGACCTGCATAGAGCTGTAGTTACAACCACTCTTACCACCTTACTAAGCAGACTAGATGGACCATACTGGTCTTTATCTGCCATCGTATACTATGTAAGACTGAAGGTGTGCACGCCGAATACCTTTGCATAGGCCCTGGTTGGGAGGAGCCGAGTCAGGGTTATGAGATATGCACAAATGTTCATAGCCACGCAGTGTTAGGCAGAAAAGCTACTCCAGCCTCTGAGCTTTCCTGAAACCCTCCGCCCAGTATGCAGCGGCAGCCAAGAAAGCAAATGGACCTCCTTCCACTCAACTGACACGTAAATGTTTCCTAGGGCTAAAACCACGTGCTTTGGCACTAGGAGCTGATTTTTTCCTAAAATTTCCTTGTAAATGTCTTATTTCCCTGCAAGGTATATCTTATACTTTTTTTATCCATCTCAATTAGATTTCTTAAAGAACAACAATGGCTGACTCTTTTCTTCATGCTAGTTTGCTTAGGATAATTTGGGGTTTGCTGTATTGTAAATTTTCTCTGGAGCGGAGTGATGTTCTTCTGAAGAGTTTCTTTACTGAGATCCTCTCTGTCTTTTCTTCAGTGATGTGGACTTGTTGAATTTTTTGTATATTTTTTTGGCACTTGTTTTTCTTTTATTTTTTTGTGTTTTCCTTTTGTATAACTTGGAAATGATTAATAAAAAATAAAGCAAATAGAATGCTAGGTATCATAAGGAAAGGAATGGAGAATAAAACAAAGGATATTATAATGCCTCTGTATCATTCCATAGTGCGACCGCACCTTGAATATTGTGTGCAATTCTGGTCGCCGTATCTTAAAGGATATAGCAGAACTAGAAAAGGTACAGAGAGGAGACACCAAAATGGTAAAGGGGATGGAAGGATACCCCTAGGAGGAAAGACTTAAAGGTTAGGGATCTTCAACTTGAAAAGAGACGGCTGAGGGGAAATATGATAGAGGTCTATGAATTAATGAATGGAGTGGAACAGGTAAACATAGATTGGTTGATTACTCCTTCAAAATGTAGAAAGACTAAGCGATATGCAATGAAGATACAATGTAGCCCTTTTGACTCTAATAAAAGAAAACATTTTTTCACTCCACAAGTAATCAAACTCTGGAATTTGTTACCAGAGGATGTAGTCAAAGCTGTTAGTGTAGCTGGGTTTAAAAATGGTTTGGACAGGTTAAGAACATAAGATATGCCATACTGGGTCAGACCAAGGTCCATCAAGCCCAGTATCCTGTTTCCAAGAGTGGCCAATCTAGGTCATACGTACCTAGCAGTTTCCCCAAGGGACACAGGTTCCACAATGCTTGTATTGGTTCAAGCATTGATATCCTGGGTCCCTTCTTAATAATGGTTTATGGACCTTTCCTCCAGGAACTTGTCCAAACCTTTTTTAAACCCAGCTACACTAACGGCCTTTACTACATCCTCCGGTAACAAATTCCAGAGTTTGATTACACGTTGAGTGAAAAAATATTTTCTTTTATTAGTCTTAAATAGTTTACCCTGGAGCTTCATTGCATGTCCCCTAGTCTTTCTATATTCTGATAAGGTAAACAATCGATCTACGTTTACCCGTTCCACTCCGTTCATTAATTCCTGGAGGAAAAGTCCATAAACCATTAAAGAGGACCCGGGAAATCCATTCCTTATCCCTGAGATAAGCAGAATGGAATCGGTGCACCTCTTTGGGAACCTTCCAGGTACTTGTGACCTGGACTGGCCACTGTTGGAAACAGGATACTGGGCTTGATGGACCTTGGTCTGATCCAGAATGGCGTTTCTTATGTTCTTATGAGGTGTAACTTGGAAGGGGGGGGGCTATTTTACAAAGGCAGATAGGGATGTATGCTGGCTTATTCATGATTTACATCTATATAATCGAACATCCACATATGTAAATCGCATCCATGATTTAGGGCATCCATTTTGGTGCAGGTGCTTACTAAGCAGAAGTTTCAAGGGGGGGTGTCGGGGGCTTGGTAGGGAGTGGTCCCAGGGGGTCAAAAATATACACATCTATTCCCCATATCAGATAAGAGATAAACGGGTATGGCCAAAATTGCTCAGGTTGGGGTTTAGACTTGCTCCCTGACACGTGCAGGTTTTTAATGTGCACACTTCATCCAGCCCTTTACAGGGGGGACGAAGAGGGCTATCCTCCTTAATCCCGCCTGATTTATTTCTCAGTCCACATTTAGCTTAGGGAAAAAAGCGGCTTCTATAATTTTATTAATGGAATTTACACGTGTGAGTTTTCAAAATGGGGGAACTAGACATGTACACGCCGACAGACACAGAAGGCGCTGAGTTACCGCCATTGATTTTTCCAACATGTAGGTTTGTAGAATGGATCCCCCAGCTGCACTCCCGCTCATCCGGATTCGGTACTTTAGAAAAGGCTCCATGTTTAGCACTGCGGGAACTGTAACTATCATCTTCCATTTACATGTTCAAGCATAATTAAGTGTCCATTCTTACACTGGCTGGGCTATAACCCCCAGGAATCCATTAAGCTAATGAGAGGCAAAGAACAGTATAAATCAGATTTGCCTGGTTGAAAGAAGCAGGACCAGCGGCAGGGTATTGAGATTCCCTTGGTGAACTTTCAGCCTTGTGCCCGCTCAACTCTCTTTCAAGCCCTTTAACCCCCCTGCGAATTTCATCACTATCCCAGAATGATCCTGCAAAAATGCATCAGGTTACTAAATAACAACTTTGTTTGGTATGTACATATCTAATGAGGGCGATTTCCAGAATCTGTTTGCAAGTGACCCGCCCTCCCTGCTGACAAAAGTCCACACTGATGATTCTTTGAGTTTCTGCGGTGCTGGATATGTTCTTCGACTGCTATTGCTACCAATCATCATATGTATAGTGCTACAAGGTATAGGCAGCACTGGGCACATACATGACAGGCACAATCTATGCAAGACAGACAAGAACAACCAGCAGGGGATGAGAGTGGAAACTAGCGGAAAGGGCGGTAAACAGAATAAGGGGGATCGGTATCCAAAGGCAGCTGCTCTTCGGCACCTCTTAGAAGCTGCCACGGTAGGCAACTGCCTAGTTTGCCTGATGGTTAAGTCGCCCCTGGGAGAGAGAGAGACAAAGTCGGCAACACCAGAGAGACAGTTGGAGTCTTCATAAAATCGAGAGACAGTCAAAGTTAGGGACAGCAGGCGGACGTCAGAGTCAGGAGAGACAGAAAGCAGCATTGTAGCTAGCCCAGTGCGAGCAGTGCAGCCGCACAGGGCACAAAAGCTTAGGGGCACATTTTGAGTTGCCAGCCCCCCCCCCCCCACGCTGCCTGCTGTTGCCCTGTCGCAGCCATTTTTTGTTTTCTGAGAGGCAGCAGCACCGACAGCAGCAGCAGCAGCGAAATAGACCCGACGTCCAATAACCCACACGGGTCCTTCAGCTCCGCACTTGTATTTAGTTCTGGCCCCTCCCTCCCTTCTCTGATGTAGGTTGTGTCAGAGGATGGAGGGACCAGGCCAGCCATTCAAACATGGAGTTGCAAAGACCCGGTCTGGTCCCTTCCTCCTCTGACATGACCTACATCAGAGAAGGGAGGGAGGGACCAGGACTGCATAAAGGACAGCAAAACAGACCTGGACACAAAGGTGCTGAGATGATGGGGGGGCCCGGGTGCACCAAATGTGCAAGTCACACAGGGCACAATTATGGCTCGATGCGGCCCTACCAGAAAGACAGAGTCTGGCACATCAGAAGGATAGTCAACAGAACAACTGCCCAAGGCCCAGGGCCACAGGGGACCGGTCAGGATGTGCTTCACAGAGCTGTCAAGTTACCCAGTTCCAGAAGAGAGACTTTTCAGCCAGTCCTGCTTTATAACTTACATCCTGAGGCATTGTGGTATTTGTAGTCCTCCTTGATTCTACCCATTAGCATTCCCAGCCCCCCCCCCCATGCTGCCGGCGCTGCGTGCTGTGATGCACCCCTCCCAGGCCCACGTAGGCAGTGTGACAAACCTACGATTAAACTGGTTTGCCATGGTGCCTCATGCTTGAGGGGTCAGGCGCACTTCTCTCCTGGCTGAAGTCTCGCAATTCATGAGACTTCAGTCAGAAGAGCACTGCAAGGCCCTGTGGCAAAACAGTTTAATTGTAAGTTTGCCACACTGCCTCCGTGGGCCTGGTGGGGGTGCACCCACCTTCCGGCTGGCACCTGGAGCAGGCCACACCCACCACCCAACCCTTCATATGCCACTGATTCAACCCATTGAAATCTGTGCTGGAGGTCCCATCAGGGCTGGCGCGTCCACTAGGCAGCCACCTAGGGTGGCAG
Organism: Ichthyophis bannanicus; assembly: GCA_033557465.1. Taxonomy (NCBI): domain Eukaryota; kingdom Metazoa; phylum Chordata; class Amphibia; order Gymnophiona; family Ichthyophiidae; genus Ichthyophis; species Ichthyophis bannanicus. The sequence goes on from CM066042.1 coordinate 22,088,754, forward strand.
ACCTCTGTAGGAGCCTGGCACCTGCAGCAGGCCATGTGCTTTGGTACACCTGGCCTGCCACTTCTGATCAGTGAATCGGCAGTAGCAGGGGGAGACAGCGCAGTGCAAGAGGGGCAGCATGGCTGGGCTGGGCTGGCGGAGGGGGGCAGCATGGATAGCGCTTCTACCTGGGGTGACAGAAACCCTTGGGCCAACCCTGGGTCCCATATTTATTTATTTATTTAGCTGTATTTATATCCTGCTTTTCACCGGGTCAAAGCGGTCAATTGGGGGATACATTTAACACAAGGGGATATGAGACACATATGCTAATACTTACAGGGAACATGGGCAATGGAGGGTTAAGTGGCTTGTCCAAGACCACAAGGAGTGCCTATAGGACTAGAAATCCCAGTCCCTCCGGCCTGAGATTGCTGTCCCCAGGTGGGACTTGAACCCCCGGCCCTCCGGCCCGAAGTACCTTGTCCTAACCACTAGACCACTCCTCCCTCCATAATGTATCACATCAAGGTCGTCAGATGTCCAATACTAGCCTAAGATGTCCCTCCTGGAACAGGGAAGGTCAAGAGCTCTGCAGTCGGCACAACCATCCCAGAAGTTAGGGAGAGACAGCTTAGTGCGGGACAGTAATGGCAGGAGATAAAGATTTTCTATGCATTTCACACAGATTGAGTCCTGCAAGATAACCGAAGCTGAGAGCCAGATCAACACAAGACAAGGAACAGAAAAGGTGACAAAATAAAAGAGGACATTGCAATGGAAGCAGGCCCAAACATGGAACTTAAGCTGGAAGCATTCGGGTTGCCGGAGGACCTTCCAGTACAGAGTCCGGGCGGGGCAGGGGGCTCAGTATTTCTGCAGAAAGACCTTCCACATTAATTAAGAATTTTCTTTTCATCAAAATATGAACAGATATCTGCGGCAGGGTGCCTGACCTTCTCACCAAAGTAATTATTAACCCGTAAGCAGACATTTAATGTGGAAATTATTCTAGCCTGTAGCGTGCATGCTCTGCCGACATCTCGCCCAGTCACATGACACAGTAATTCTTATTCACGATTAGCAAATGAAAGCTACAAAAGTCTTTCATTTTAGTGTTTATACAATCAGAGCCAGATCAGCAGCAGAAGGCCAGTCAATGCCAGGCTTCTTCTCTTTTAACTCCCATGTTGATGCAATCTGGGGTTGATAGTATTTTCCTGATCAGCAAAATGTGGAACTTCAAATCCCAGCATACACTGGTATGGTCACTAAGGTGAGTCAGTTTTCAATGAGATAACTGGTTAATTTTAGGGGAATTATCAGTGAAACCTAATTGCCTAGGATTTCAACTTAAATTCTCCTAAATCTAGCTGGTCAAAGCTTGACTGGTTAGGTTAGATTTAGGACTGCTATTTGGACAGCTGGGGTTGCCAACCTGAAAATCAGAGCTACGGTTAAGTGTGCCCTGGGAAGGCTTCTGTTTTATATAAAAAGGAACCAATATTCAAAGCCCTTATCATCCTAGCCCACAGGGGACGCTCTCCGGATAGTGCCAATAACTATCTGCACAGACAGCCTCAAGTGGTCTGTGGCTGGAACTAGGGTGATGTAACCATATCCAGTTACAATACATGCCGACTTTATTCGCATAGGTTACACTGCTTAAAAAACGGGCCTAAATTGATATCTGGATAGCGGCTGAAAAATTGCTGATATCTGGATAAGGTCGACGCTTATCCAGATAGCGGCCACTCAATTCAGATATTCAGTGGTAAGCACCATCTGTATACTGAATATGCGGATTATTATTTAAGCACCTTGGTGTTTATCAGCCCATTTGAATACTGGCGGAAGGCATCAAGAATGTTTCTCTGGGGGCAATTTGTAGTTCCTGCTTTAATCTATTAAAAACTGGTGATACATTGGCCAGTGGCCACCCTCCAGTCCCACGCTGCCAAGTTACCCAGATCCAAGAGGGAGATGTTGGACCATCCCTGGATTTCTAACATCAGCTTCCGGTGCATTATGGGATCTGCAGCACTAATTTCAGTGGGTGGAATCAGAAACTACAACCACCATGCTGCTTTGGGATACAAGCTCAAAATCAGGACTGGACAAGAAGTGTCCCTCTTGGAACTGGATCACTTGGCACTCCTCAGGTCACAGATTGCAGTCTCATATTTCAGGTTGATCCATGGGTGCAACCTGTGTTTACTTTTGGTGCATGTATGAATTTTCTTATGATTTTGGCATGGGATACACAGAAATAGGGCTATCTTTAAAGGGGGTGTCAATCTGTGTGATTTAGAATTGCCAACCTTATAAAGAAGAAAAACCTGCCCTCTGCCCCAGTCCTCAAAAATAACTGCAGGGAGAGTAGCAGTGAAGGCTTTAGCATATGCAGGACACATCAGGGGGGAGGGGGGTGAAGGTAAAAAGAGGTTGCAATCTTCAGTCCCCATCGAGTCACAGTCCCTTCCTACAAAGTGTTAAATCCAAACATATGCTCTGCATCAACAGAATCCCCGGCTACTCCCCCAACACTGGGTGCAGAGCAGAGCTAGGACATTTTCCCCATAGAATAAACCATACAAAAAATATTCTGATTCTAGTGTTATCTCAGTAACAGCAACATAAACCCTCTTAGTATGAGGTGTACTGTGAAGTACTGAAATGTCAGGAAACCTGATGATGCATGCATGCAGTGCAACACCAGAGAAACAGATGTATTTCCCCTATACTGTGAAAAGTATAAAGGCAGCAGATGTCAGAACTAGCATGGAGGGGAGGGGTGTAACCAAGGCAAATATTGTGGGTCCGCAAGCCAGAGAGGACCCCAAGACTGCCTAAATCTGAAGAAGACATACCCTGCTAGTAGACTTCGAGAGTCTTTCCCCAATACCTGCCCTGGATCCCAGCCATGTCCAACATTGATTCTGGCAAGTGTACATTGCAGAAACTAATATAGTTCAATCACTAAAAAGTAAATTTGTTTTCTACTTTAATTGTCTAGCAATTTTATTTATTTTTTAATTGTGTTGGTTCTAGGCTTTGGTTTATGCTTTTCTCTGTCATCTCTTAGCTTTATTTCCACGTTCAGCAGTCCATTTCTCTCCCCTCCTATCATCACTCCCTCCTCTAAACCCATCTCTTTCTTTCACTGTATTTCCATTCATTTTTCTGTTCTCTGTCCATATTTAACTCCTCCTCCTTACTAACTCCTCCTCAGTTTTCCTCTTTTTTATTGCATCTACCTACAGCTTTCATCTCTTTCCCTCCCCCAAACCCCCCCCCCTTTCCCCCAGTCACTCTCTCCTTCTCCAGTCTCTCACTAACCCCCATTTTCTCTTCTTCCCCCCACCCCACCAAGCCTGGCACCCCACCCCATCTTTCCTCCCCTCTCTGTCTCTCTAGGTCTCCCCATGTCCAGCATTCCTTCACTATCTTCCATGTCTCACATTACATCTCTGTTTCCCTAGTCTCCCCTTCCAAGCCTTTCTTCCAAGGAAATGGAGGGTTAAGTAACTTGCCCAAGGTCAAAGGAAGTGCTAGTGGGAACCTGTTCTCTTCGTTACCAAGCTAGTGCTCTAACCATTAGGCTGGTCTTCCACACATGGTCCCAGCATCTCCCATCTGTGCCCCTATTCCCCTTCCCACTGCCCCGTCATGTCCAGCACATCCCCTCCAATCTCTCCACCCCTCCTCTCCAAGTCCAGGATCTCCCCCATCTACGTCCCTATTCCCCTTCGTATGGTCCTATCATGTTCAGAACATCCTCTCCAATCTCTCCACCCCTCCTCTCCAAGTCCAGGATCTCCCCCATCTACGTCCCTATTCCCCTTCGTATGGTCCTATCGTGTTCAGAACATCCTCTCTCTACCCCTCCCCCTCCAGCATCTCCCTTTCCCTCCAGCTACAGTAACCCAGGTGAATTTGCAGCAGCCACCATACAACTGAGGGGACAAGTGGGACTTACCTTGAACACATGCGTGCTGAAAGCAAAGCCAGTCCTGCCCCCAGACACAGGAAGTCTGTGCCAGAGAGGGCGGGACTGGCAGCACATTGAATGGTACCGCCCATCTTTTCAGTTTGATTGTGGCTGCTGAAGGTGCTGCTGCAGCAGGGAAAGGGGAGGGGGGACCAGGGGGCAAGGCAGAAGGGAGAAGGGCAGCTACAGCCGGCAATTTAAGGTACCTGCTCTGTCAACTAGCAGCCTCCCATTACAAGCTGGGCCAGGCCCCCTCCTTCGCGCAGGCACTGCTGCAGCAGCTTCACCTCCCCTCCCCTCCCCTCCCCCCCCCGTGCACGAGGACGAGACCTCATGATGATGCCAAAGGAAACACCAGAGCCACATATTCCTGCCCGCAACGGGGCAGCACCAGGACTGGGGCATACTCCTCTTTAGGACATGCAGGCAAGTAGCAAGCGCACGGATAATGATGTCAGTAGGGTTTGGGCATTTATGTCTCCCTCCCTCCCTCTCTCTCTGGCCACCCTGGCTGTGGTAAGGCTTTTAGGAGGTCATTTTACAGCCAGATGCCTATGTAAGACGTTGCAAGAGGCGTCAGTTTTGTAAAGATAACATAGGAGCCCATATGAAATGTTCCTTTGTAAACTAGGCTCCAAGAACTGGCTCCAACAGTGCACAGAGAAGAACACCCCTGCCCCCAAATTGCTGTAACTAGAGCCCTGCACACACCTTGTAGCACTAGACCAGTGCTAAGGACCAGTAGTAAACGTGTGTGTACTCTACATATGTATCCGTGTATTTCCTAAAACGTGTAACCCCAAGTCCACCACTCAAACTACGTCCCCAGAATGCTTATACGCACATTGCATTTGTTCCATGCGTCTACTTTCTACACACAAATGTATTTGCCAGATCACAAGCTTTCAGCCCGACTCACACTCGCGCACTTTGCCCCCCTCCTGCCACGCAGTCTGCCAAGCTGTCAGTGCTGCCGTCGGGCTCTGCTCAGCACCAGGGCAGAAAAAAGGCAAGAACCTGAGCATTCCTCCCTCTGCCCATGTCACCCGCCTGCCCACCAGTGCTGCTTCTCCAGTGCCTGCAAGGACAACGACAGCAGGCCTCCAACGTATCAAGAAAAAAAGCAAGCGTCGTTGCGACTCCATGCGAGGAAGGCTGGTCTGCTCCTACCCCTGTGGTTTGAAAAAGCAGCAACAGTGATGGGAGAGGGGGGTGATGCAAGAGAGCATTCTAGGGATCCAAGGCCAGATGTTAGACATGAAGGGGGGGGAGCAAAAGATAGATGCAAACAAGAAGATAGCATCAGACATTTATTTATTTATTTATATCCCGCTTTATCCTCGAATCAAAGCGGATTTCACTGCAAACCAATCGAGTAGGGTAGTGCGGGGGGTGTTGGCATGCAGTGGCTGTGAAGGTAGTGTTCGTGAGTGTGTAGATAGGTAAAACTTGATTTGGGGTGCAATATATACAGATTGAGCTATCTACATTGGGTTCTATACATTTTAGTAAGAGTACTAGTCTGATTAGATGTTGTGGATGTCATGTCTTGTGTAACTCGTTTTGTGGGGTGGATTGGTGGTCGTCATTGAATTGTTCAATGAATAGGGTGGTTTTAAGTAGCTTCCGGAAATCTTTTATATTTATTGTTGTTTTTAGTTTATCTGGGAGGACATTCCAGATTGCGGGGCAGCTAGAGAGAAGGCTCGCATGGATGTGGATTTGTTTGTTCTTGTGAATAGAGTAGGTGTTGGTATATTGTTTTTGGTGCTGTTTCTGTCTGGTCTTTTGTTTGTTTTGGTTCCAATGAGTTCCTGTAGTATTCCTGCTGAGATGTTTTTAATTTTGAAGATGGTGAGCGCTGATTTATATTTTGCCCGTGAGATTGGCAGCCAGTGTAGATCTTGTAGTGATCTACACATTGGTAAGAGCAGAAGTAAACAGCTCCACGGCATCAAAATTTTAAAGTAAGTGTCACTGAGCTGTTTTAGGCCATTGCTACTGTTGTAGGTCCCGGTAAGGGGCAATGGATGCCACGGAGGGTCAGCGCTCTAGTCAATTTCCTTGTTCACCTAGTAGTAGCACTAGCCCTGGGTAGATGCTAGACCCAAAGAGGGGGTGGAGGGCAGATCTGGACACACGTGGAAGGAGTGCAGCCCAAGAGAAGATTCTGGACATGAGGTGGAGGGGTAGAGAGCAGACACAGGATGGGGGACATGAGGAGGGGGGTAGAGAGCAGACACAGGATGGGGACATGAGGAGGGGGGTAGAGAGCAGACACAGGATGGGGGACATGAGGAGGGGGGTAGAGAGCAGACACAGGAGGGGGGACATGAGGAGGGGGGTAGAGAGCAGACACAGGATGGGGACATGAGGAGGGGGGTAGAGAGCAGACACAGGATGGGGGACATGAGGAGGGGGGTAGAGAGCAGACGCAGGATGGGGGACATGAGGAGGGGGGGTAGAGAGCAGACACAGGATGGGGGACATGAGGAGGGGGGGTAGAGAGCAGACACAGGATGGGGGACATGAGGAGGGGGGTAGAGAGCAGACACAGGATGGGGGACATGAGGAGGGGGGTAGAGAGCAGACACAGGATGGGGGACATGAGGGGATAGAGGGCAGATGGTGGATCAGGCGTGGGGAAGTAGATGCTAGACATATGGGGGGGGGGGGAAGAATAAGGTGATGAGGGAGATACTGGCCCCAAGGGGAAATACGAAGACAGAGGGGAGATAGGGAAATAGGGATACAGGGAGATGCTGAACATGGGAGAGAAAGTAGGAACGCAGAAGAATAATGCTGGACGTGGAGGGGGGAAGTAGGAAGACAGATGGAGGAGGTGAATAGAGATAGATTCTGCATTAAGGGAAAGAGAGAGAGAAGATGATGAACAAAAGAGGGAGAAGAGATGCTGGAAGGAGGGAAAAAGAGAGAGAGGAAATGTTAAATATAATTTTCTAGTACTCCTTTCCTTTGCAGACTAGAGAATAAGCGGATGGGGAATGGGAATGTCAGGGTGAGGAAAGAGACAGAAAGTAGTAAAAGAGGGAGATTGAAGACTGGATAGTAAGGAGGAGTGAGATAAGTGGATAGAGAACAAAAAGCTGAAAGCGATGGATGTAGGGGAAGAAGTGAAGAATACAGAAGGAAAAAGAAGGGTACCAATAGTCTGGGGATCCTGAAGACAGTTAAAAGAAAACAGAGGAAAGCAGAAACCAGAGACTAAGACTAACACAATTAGAAAAATAGATTGGCTACACAATAAAGGTAGAAGAACAAATTTTATTTTTCATTTGAGATTGGAATATATCAGTTTTTGAACTTTATATCTGCTATCTTAATATTTGGCATTGCTAATTCTATTTCTCTGGTGTTGAACAGCATGCATAGGCTGACTTCTTGGGGTTTCAGTTCAATTTTTGTCTGCATCTTCCTTCATCAGTTTGTGGTGGTTTGTTCTATACTTGGTGAGGGTCTTTCTATGTTTCTATGTGTGACCAAGGCTAGGTATTCTATTAGCACTGGGTGTCTGTGTAGGGATCCATAGTCACCTGGCTTGTTCAATTTTCCCAAAAAAGTATTATTGATGTTGCCTAGCTCACTGCAATAAGAACATAAGAGATGCCATACTGGGTCAGACCAAGGGTCCATCAAGCCACTGTCCTGTTTCCAACAGTGGTCAATCTGGGTTAATGGTACCTGTCGGGTTCCCAGAAGGTGGAGATTCCCTGCTGCTTGTCTCAGGGGTAAGCAGTGGATTTCCCTGGTTCGCCATAATAATGGTTTATGGACTTTTCCTCCAGGAACTCATCCAAACCTCTTTTAAACTCAGCTACACTAACAGCTTTTGCTGCATCCTGTGCTAGAGAATTTCAGATTTTGATTACGCTTTGAGTGAAAAAATATTTTCTCTGATTAGTCTTAAATGTGCCACACTGTAGCTTCATTGTGTGTCCCCCAGTCTTTCTACTTTTTGAAGGAGTGAAGAACCGATCTACGTTTACCTGTTTCACTCCATTCGTTATTGTATAGCATCCATCATATCACTATTTACAATGCTGCCTTTTCCTAGGGAGGCCCTTACTGGTGCTGTATGAAATGTAGGATTTATTCTTTCCCGAGTGACTGTTGTAGGGTTTTGTATTAGGTCACAATATGCCTGGTTTGGAGAAAGGATTAGGTTGTTGCTGAGATGAAATCAGAATCAGATTTTTTTTTATAGCATGGTGAGTTCTACAGAGAAACGTCCTAGTTCTACTGGCAATTTTTACATCAGACCAAAGAAAGCTAAATATAATTTTCTAGTACTCCTTTCCTTTGCAAAGCAAACAACATATTATACCACGAATGCACCGTGAGAAAAAAACCTCACTCATTGGCCTTCAGTCTCACTCACTGGGATGGGTCACCCTTGGTATTTCCGATTTGCACAATTATACACAAGCCTTTTTCCGTGTGTAGCGCAGGCTTTACATGCAGAAGCGCCTTATAAAATTCTCCCTTACCCATAATTCATTGCTCCACCTTCGTGAACTCTGCCAGTCCTGTAAGTGGACTGGTCTGGTCCTGTTTTTCTTTCAGGGCACCTTTTCAAGTCTTCTGGGGTTGGCAGTTCTCCTCTACGTGCTGGAAACGTCCCACTGAGTTTTTCCACTTACCTAGTACTCTGTGTCGTGCCTTGGGCCAGGGTTTGAACAGTTCATCTCTCACCAGGATTCTCTCGTCCCCTCCTCTCGCTCGTGCTCTCTGGAGTCTGCTCATTCCCTTCTTGGCTTCCGATACCCCAGGGATCCCCGATTAAAGCATCTTCTGTAGAAGAAAGCAGAATCCGTTCCACCATCCAGGACAATCAATAGTCAGTCGCCCATCCATCCAAGCTCACCGAGAAACCATTCAGGGGTTCAAATCTACATTCGGAGCCAAGTCCCAGCCACGAGTGGGATCAACAGCGCTCAACGCCGTAAGCGAGGGCCCAAGCTAAGGGATTAGCTCCTCCACTTGCAGCACACATGGTATCGTCAACAAGGGCTGAAGCAGTTCAGATCTGAGACTATTTTATTTAGGGATCTACAGTCTTGCACTTTTCCCAGGGAAAGTAGAACTGCAGCTCCCTGCATGTACACAACCAGTCCTGCCTATCCCCGATGACCTAGAAGTATTTGGTAAAGTTAACATCTAGTTTTCTTCTCACTAAGATGCAGAATCATTTCAGTACTGGCCACATCTGAAAAGAAGCAGACCCTTATCAAGCAAGGAACTGTATGATGCAACATACAGCAGCACTAATGCAACTAATTCGATTGACAGTTCAAACAAAATGATTAGGTTTGTAGTTCTTTTTTGCATTAGTTTCTATTTATCCATGAAGAGAGATTAGTGTTTAAATGTTTTGGTAGCTTCTTCTACACAGCCATTCCAACCACTGTGAAGCTATGAACTAAACTGGGTGTGGCTGTGCTCCTTGTCATCAGCTACTCCCTCACATTTACCTCCTCCCCCTCCCTCCAGCAGAGAGGCACAACACTGACACCTGGAAAGCGGGACTGCAGCATGTCAAAGATAAAGAATAAACATGGGGGAGGAGATAATAAAAACATAAATCCTGACCAAAATTAAAGCTATACAGCCATATAAAACTGTTCCTACGTAAATGTCCACACACAGCAGTTAAACCCCACATTGAAAGCTCACCTCCTGCTTTTGGATCTTGACTCACCTGATCTCCTTTTCTCTCCCCTAGTTTTATCCTTGCCTACACCTTCTGTGTTTGTCTTGGCTAGATTGTAAGCTCTAATGGGCAGGGACTGCGTACGACCAGTAGCGCTTTACAGATGCTCAGTAGTAGTAGTAATAATGTGCATTCCCGTCCCTCCTTGCCGTGTACAATATGTTCCAGATAGACTGTCATGAAAATTCTCTGCCTTTGCTGATGACAGAATCCAGCAGCGGTTTAGCTGATGCCCTTTTCCCTCCCTTTTCAATGGTACGATAACCTCACCTTAAGATCACCTTCAGTTTAAACGCCCGGAGCGACCTGGAGGCAGAGAGGAGAAGTAGGTTTTAAAGGTTGTGTGGAATAATGCAGACCAAGAAGTCCAGTTACCATAAGGAGTTTATCTGTGAACCGTGACTTTGCAAATTTCTTACCATGTCCAAACTGTGTGTCCTCCTATATTACCACCACATCAGTGACCCTCGTTACAGGAGCCCATCACTGAGCTTCGTTATAACACCCCCTCATTAACCCTTGTTATACAGCTCTGTGAACCACAGGTAAAGTAAAGATAAGCCTTCTTCTGCTAGCCTGACTCTGCAGGAACTTAAATACATCACGGCTTTGCTTTTCTATAAAGATATTTCAACTTTGTTGAGTGAAAAATAGCCCTAAATTAAGGCTACGATACTTTTTGCAAGCAATTCCTGGACACTTATCCAAAGTGGGGGGAGGGGGGGACACTTTAGTTCCAGGTTTCAGCAACAAGATGTGGAGGAAGGAAGTGGGCTTGTTATTCTGCCCCCCCCCCCTCCAGCAACAATATCACCTCTAAGCAGATAAAGCGACAGAGAAATGAGAGCAGTGCTGCATTTCTCCTGTAGTATGTAAAATATTAAAGATAACCGATATAAATTCTAAAAACTGACACATTCAAATCACTAAATTGAAAATCATTTTTTTCTACCTCCTCTGTTCCCATTGCTGGAATTGGGGACAGAAGACTGACAAGCAGGGGGGAGTCGGGGACAAAGCTCTGCAATGGAGGACACCTGGTAGCCTTATGCATGTCAGTGGGTCTACCTGAGAAATGAAAAAGGCCTAAGAGATTTCCGGACTTTGGACTGAGCGGGTCGTTCACTCCCACAGCCTCACCCTGAGATGTCAGCTATAGTAGACATTCGGTGCCAAGTCAAACTGGGTCACCAACCCAGAACCTTTTCATATCAGTGGTGGACATGAGCAAGAGGAAGGCGGTGGCGTCAAAGGCCCACACACCAAGGGAGGATGACATGGCATCGGTGACCTCTTCAGACACAGCAGGTGAGGAGGGCTTTGGGACAGGCCCTTGTCTCCACCACTGTAGGAGGAAAAAGGTCTGGCATACCTCCCACCCCGCTACCCCTCCCTCTTTCAGTTCCCCTCTATTATTCCATTACCTCCCCAAAACCTGGTAGCTTTTTTAATTATTTTTTTTAGAACATCATTTTGTCAGGGGACAACCAGACATTCAGAGACCAAACGCACGTTCCAAAATTGCCCAGAAAATCCCCAAAGTTATTTTTTCTATGTGAGCATCATTTCCCCTCGCCAGCCGTCCAGGTCAGTAATGCTAAACTTGACTCTTTAAAATATTGAGGTCATGTTTTTAATTTTGACATCCAGAGATGTGAGGATGATAATTCAGAATATGAACACCGGACTGTTTTCTCTCCAGAAAGCGAAGTGTAGTTCCCTTCCCAGCCTGGGATCTTCTCTTCTTGGAAGGTTTGTCTGCCCTGGTCCGGATGGATGGCCGGAGCTCAAACTCACCTCTTTCTGTGCGCCGTCTTCTCGTGGTTGCAGAGGGCAGAACAGGAGCCGTCTCCAGTTAACCTCCCCCTCTCTCTCTGACAGCTTACCTGGATGAAGCAGGTATACACTCCCGCAGCCTCCTCCACCCCTCCTTCCCGCTGGAGCTGTTTATAGTCACTATTAAAAACGTCCTTCACAAGTCAAGCAGAACAAAGCTGCTCACAGCTTCCTGCCTGGGACTGGGAACCAGGTAAGAATAGCAGCCAGTCCCCTTCGTGCAGGCGCCAGGTCAGGTCTTTTCTGAGCCAGGGAGGAAAGGGGCATTGGTCCTCTTCTGCTCGTCCAGCCTGGGAAAGGTCTTTATCCCTCAGGATCCTGGGGCTGGGCAAGGTCACTCTTCTTCAGGACTCGAGACGCCTTCCCTCAGGACCCTGGGGAACCAGAAGGCTCTTGTCTCTTTTATAGATTCCAGGAACGCAGAAGGCCCCATTTTATCTATGGATCTATAAGTCCAATTTTCCTAAGGCAGGCAGAACTCCAAGGCCATAGGTGCAACACACTGCAAAACCAGGATTGGATCAGTTATGGTTGACCTGGATCGTGTGGAGACCCGAGATCCAGTCCTGATTTTACCCCATCACATACATGGAGTTGAAGTCTTGCTTGAATTAACAAAATAAGATCTATAGCACCATGAAATGTATTAAACCAGGATCAGCCCATCTGGAGAAAATGGAGCAAGTCAGCAACTCTTCCTGAGGTTTGCAGCAGCGAGGACAGAAAGTTCAGGAATGAACAAGCTTTTCTATACTCCCTCCGCTTCTCTCGGTTTCAAGCAAGTTTACATTTCACATCTTCCATCTCATACTCACCAGGCCACTCTTCGTATGAGAAAATTCGGGTCTTCCTCAATAAACAGAGCTGGAGTAGGAATATCGAAGGGACGTGAAGCACTTTCCAGGCACAGACTTTAGGCCATCGCTCTGCTCCCTGTAGTTCTGAGTTTTTGAATGAAAGCAGCAGGGCTACAGTGCACTAAGATTCATATTTTAAAAATGAGGATGACCAAAACCCTGCCTCACTTCTCTCTGTAAAGGACCTAGAACAATCGTCTTGGCTACTTCGCCCGTCTGCAGCCGCTCTCGCTTAGCTTAGCAGAAGCAGCTCTGGATCACACAGTGACGGCAGATGTCCTGGCCTGGGTGTTGTCACCAACAACTATGGCTGTTAGAACAACAGTGAACATGGCTAAGGGAGAGACACAAAGGAACAGAGATGCAGAAAATTAAAGATAGTTAAAGAGAACCGACCAGAGACAGCGATGGTCAGACAAAACTGAGGCACAGAAAGAGAGAGAGCAGATATTAACTATAGAGATAGGAAAAGGGAAAGATATGAAAGGCAGAGAGAGAAAAGATAAAAAAGGTAGCGAGGTTGAAAGGAAGAAGGGAGGAGAGATAGTGACAACAAGAGAGCATGAGGAAAGGAGCGAGCCGAGACAGACAAGAGAATGTAAACATGAGAGAAAAGAATGCGAAAGAGTGAACACTCAAGAAGAAGGGGAGAGATAATGAGGAAATATGAGGAAAGGAGCAAAGAGAGAGACAGACAAGAGAATGTGAACATGAGAGAAAAGAGTGCGAAAGAGTGAACACTCAAGAAGAAGGGGAGAGATAATGAGGAAATATGAGGAAAGGAGCAAAGAGAGAGACAGACAAGAGAATGTGAACATGGGAGGAAAGAGTATGAGAGTAAACATGATGAAAGGAAAGAGGAAAATAGTGATATAGAATGAGCATGAAGGAAGGAGCAAGGAGAGAAAGACAAAATAATGTGAACATGAGAGGAAAGAGTAAGAGAGAATAAATGTGAGGGAAGGAAAGAGACAATAGAGACAATAACAGAGAGCATGAGGAAAAGAGTGAGGAGAGAGACATGAGAATATGAACATGAAAACAAAAAGTGTGAGAGTGAACAGGAGGAAAGGAAGGAGGAGAGATGGCGAGAGTAAGTAACTAAGCAAGAGGGAAGAAGTGAGGAAAGACAATAAGAGAACATGAAAGGAAAAAGACAGTACGAGGGAGTGAACGTGAGGAAAGAGACAGTACGAGGGAGTGAACATGAAAGGAAAGAGACAGTACGAGGGAGTGAACGTGAGGAAAGAGACAGTACGAGGGAGTGAACATGAAAGGAAAGAGACAGTACGAGGGAGTGAACGTGAGGAAAGAGACAGTACGAGGGAGTGAACATGAAAGGAAAAAGACAGTATGAGGGAGTGAACGTGAGGAAAGAGACAGTACGAGGGAGTGAACGTGAGGAAAGAGACAGTACGAGGGAGTGAACATGAAAGGAAAGAGACAGTACGAGGGAGTGAACGTGAGGAAAGAGACAGTACGAGGGAGTGAATGTGAGGATAGAGACAGTACGAGGGAGTGAACGTGAGGAAAGACAGCCCACAAGATATAGCGGCATTAAGAAAGATACAGAGAAGGTGACCAAAACGATAAAGGGGGTAGGGCGACTCTCCTATGTGGAAAGGGCTCTTCAGCCTGGAGAAGAGACAGCAAGAAGAGATAGGATAGAGGAATATGAAATCCTGAATGGCGTGGAACGAGCTTACTCTTTAAAAGATACAAAGACTAGGCCATGTCATGAAGCTACAAAGTCGTATATTTAAAGCAGATCGGAGAAAATATTTTGTCTCTCAATGTGTAATTCGGCTTTGTAACTCGTTGCCAGAGGATGTGGGAAAAGCAGATAGTGTAGCTGGGTTTAATTCCTGGAGGAAAAAAGTCTGTAAACTGTATTAAGGTAGTGCAAGAGAGAACCACGGCTTGTCCCTGGGGATAAGCAGCAAGGAAGTGGCTCCTTTTGAGATGACCCAGGGACTCCCAGGTACATGTGACCAGCGCAGTTTCTGGCACTTTGGGAGATTTTCTCGCTCATGCGATTCAACAGTGCAGAGGCCACCAGGAAACAGGGACGCAGCAAGTTCTGGAGGCAGGAAGGAATTTTGTGTTTGTGGAAGTTAATCAAATTCAGTTACATTGGACTTTTGAATGTGATGATGTTACATGAGATGTTTTGTTTTGTGGGGACTGGACGGATCAAGGAAATGGTCACTCCTGGACTCCAGCACAAATCCCAGCTCAGCTGGTTTACGTGACATGAGATGCTGGTTTTAGTCCAGTTCTAGGAACTAAAGGGGGGGGGGGATTTTCAGTGGCGGTCGACACACTTAAAGCGGCTGGCCGTCAGTGCTTTAACTTTGCCTCGGATATTTAGTGCCGGGGTCATACACAGGCCCCACCATTGAATTTCCGGATTGCCTGCCTGGATCCCATTCATCAGTCCTAACTTTAGCCGGTTAAGGTTAACCAGGCCATGACTGAATATTGCGTTGGGGCATTTAGCAGCCCAAACCAGGGATATTCAGCATTTATGTGGTTTGCAGATCTGAAAACCATACAAATGCATTTGAACATACCGCCCTAAGAAAATGAGATTTGTCATTCTGGGTCAGAATAAAGGTTCATCAAGCCCAGTATTCCATTTCCAGCCGTAGTCATTGCAGTGGCTAGCTTTGATGCTACCTAGCCTCAAGGAGAAGCACTAGTTTCCTCTGGGTCTGCCTTGATAACTGTGACAGGTAGCTATGAATCGGGGAATTCTGCCATATCCCTCATTGCTGCCTTTTGAGAAGAGCGCAAGGCAGGCAGGCAGGCTGGATTTTTGCCTTTGCTATCAGCACAACTAAGTAACTTGGTTATGAAGGAGCTGAACTGGATTCACCAGTACATTGGAGTTAAATTCGTAATACAAGTAATGCACAGTCTATATCATGGAAAAATGATCACATCACACTCATACGGAGAGAATTGTATTGGTTATCAATAGAACCGCGTCTTCAATGTAAGTGTTTTGTGTTTTACTTCACATGAAGAATGGACAGATAGTTAACGGAATACTCTGGTAAGTCTATCAGAGCCCCATGTGAGTCAGCTTGAACCGATGCAGTTCTATCGATTAAGTTAGCACAGCTAACAAACCAGGAAAAGCGTTTCATTTACCATAGCTTCCCAATTCTGGAGCTATGCCAAGAAAAGAACTATGTAGTTTTTCGCAAAAAATTGAAGACATTATTCATAATTGCTTCTACTTACGCTGGCTTGATTTATGAATTATGTTATGACCTGTGTTGTTACGTTTTAATGTTTCAGACTACTATGTATGTTTTAATGAAGCTCGCTTACAAATTTATATCAAGCAAGAGATAATATTTTTGAATTTGAATTTTACATCTTTAAGACCACCCTCTTGCTTTGAGATGGAAATGGAGTATCCCCAGAGGTGATACCGAGGTGCTCCGTTACTCCAAGACAATGGATTTTGATGGAAAGTCTTAATAGTATCCCCATGTATTGCATTCATCTTATATTTACCACAAGAGGAATTCTCCTTCACACAGTTGCCAACCAAGCCTTCCCGATCTTGTAAAACCAGCTAGCTCTGATCCCTTCCTCCACTATCACGGTGCACCTCACTGCCAGACAACAAACTGTTGTCATGCCACACCCAGGAGAGTTTGCAAAATAAAAACAACAACATACAAAAATACAGCACAATTTACAAAATACATCATAACACAGTAAAGGAAAAGAGTTTCTCAATACAAATAGCTAAACAGAAAAGCTCTAATTCTACTATTCAGAAAGACAAACAGGCAGGAAACATCACATATATTCTCCACAACCTCTGAAGCACGAATCCAAAACTCACCGGAGAGAAATTCTTCAAAGGGTGCTTTACTTTCTTTCCACTGAACTGATTCCGCCGTTAATGTTGGCACATTTATACCCGGTTACGCCCCGCATGCGCTTTCCTTAAAGTTCAGCTGAAGCTTACTGCCAATCAGTGACAACTTCAAAACATTACCCCCGTCTGTTTGTCTTTGTGGAAAATATGATTAAATATATGGAATAAGTTGTTTCCTGCACCTGTTTGTTGGATAATAGATTGGAGTCAAGTTATGCTGGAGTAATCTGCTATGAATATCGAGGAGGTTTATTGCTTATTAAGAGGAATTGAGAAATTTTTCTTTTGCTGTTTTTCTTACCGTGTACGAGGTGTGACAAAAATGAAAGGAGACTGTGGAAGCCACGCCCATGACTCAATGCCAATTGGCCAACCGCTTATGTCACTGTGTTGTGCAACATCTCACCACTATTCTGCTATAATATGTTTCATCTCTCTCACTCTGTTTTTCTTTTTCAGGTTTTTTGCAGCACACTGCGCTTTGTCACGCAACTGGAGGTGGCAGAAATATGGAGCAAAGAATCAACTTGAAATTTCTGGTTAAGTTGGAGAAGAGCCCAACTGAGTGTCTCCAACTTCTCCAAAAGGCTTATGGAGAAGATGCAATGTCAAGGTTGCGAGTCTTCGAGTGGCACAAACGCTTCAAGACTGGCTGCAAGGAGGTGGAGGATGACCCCAAGTCAGGACAGCCTTCCACGACAAAGACAGCGAGAACATTGACAAGGTGACGAAACAGTGCGACAAGGCAGTGGCAAAAGCCAGAAGAATGTTGGGTTGCATACAAAGAGGAATTACCAGCAGAAAGGAAGAGGTACTTATGCCACTGTACAAGTCTCTGGTGAGGCCTCACTTGGAATACTGTGTTCAGTTTTGGAGACCATATCTTGCAAAGGATGTAAAAAGACTGGAAGCTGTTCAGAGAAAGGCAACCAAAATGATTTGGAGCCTGCGTCAGAAGCCTTATGAGAAGATACTTGGAGACCTAAACATGTACACTCTGGAGGAGATGAGGGATGGGGAGATATGATTCAGACTTTTAAATACTTAAAGAGAAATAATGAACAAACAAACCTCTTCCAAAGACGGGGAAGCTGTAAAACTAGAGGGCATAACATGAAACTGCAAGGGGGTAAACTGAAAGGCAATGTCAGGAAATGCTTTTTCACTGAAAGGGTGGTGGATGCTTGGAATGCCTTGCCAATGGAAGTGGTGGGGGCAAACACAGTGACGGAATTCAAAATGGCATGGGACAGACACAGTGGATCTATTTACAGCAACAAGATAAAATCAAAATAAACTTAACTATCTAATTTCTCAACAAATAGGGATGTCCTACACAGAGCGGTGGGTTCACCCCTAAAACAAAGACATGGGGAGGGGTGGCCTGCACGGAGCAGCAGGTTCACCTACTCTTGCCATCTTACTGGGCAGACTAGATGGACCATACTGGTCTTTATCTGCCGTCATTTACTATGCTACTATACTATGAGCAGGGATGGCTCTATAACGAGGCCGAGTGAGGTGGTAGCCTCAGGCGGCAACTTCTTGGGGGTGGCAAAATTGCCCCCAAAAAGACTGCCTCACTCGGCCTTCAAAATAAAAATTAAAAAAAAACACTCCGGCATAAGAAGCAGCAGCCATTGCTGCTCCAGCGGTGGCAGCAGCAGAATGAGGAGTGCCGCGGCCGCCCGCCCCCCCGGAAAGCCTGATGGCTTCCCCTCCACCCCGGCTCAGTTTTGCAGAACCACGGTGAAGGGAGAGTATTTCCCATCAGCGCAGTGGGCTCAGCTTTAACAGAGTCGCATGAAAGGGAAACACTCTCCCTTCACCATGGCTCTGCAAAGCAGAGCCGGCGTGGAGGAGAAACCGGCAGGCTCTATGGGGGAGGCGGGCGGCTGCGGGGCTCCTCATTCTGCCACTGCCACCGCTGGAGCAGTGGCGACAGCTGCTTCTTATGCCGGAAGTTTATTTGCTATTTTTTCGATTTCCCTGGGTTGAGCAGGGGGGGGGGGGTCTAGCACTGGAACTGGGCTGATGGGGGGGGGGTAGGACTTAAACTGGGCTGATTGGAAATGGGCTGATGGGGGCTGGGGGGGGTTAGGACTGGTAATGGGGTATGGGGGGGCGGTTAGAACTGGAAATGGGCTGATGGCGGGGTTAGGACTGGTAATGGGCTATCGTGGGGGGGGGGGTTAGAACCGTAAATGGGCTGATGGGGGGTTAGGACTGGAAATGAACTGATCGGGAGGGGAGCTAGGACTGGTAATGGGCTATGGGGGGGTTAGAACTGGAAATGGGCTGATGGGGGTTTAGAATTGGAAATGTACTGATCAGGAGGGGGGCTAGGACTGGTAATGGGCTATCAGGGGGGTTAGAACTAGAAATGGGCTGATGGGGGGTTAGGATTGGAAATGGGCTGATGGGGATTTAGAACTGGAAATGGGCTGATGGGGAGGGGACTAGGACAGGAAATGGGCTGATTGGGATATTAGGACTGAAAATGGACTTATTGAAGAGTTACAACTGGTAATGGGCAGATGGAGGGCTAGCACTGGAAATGAGTTAGGACTGGTAATGGGCTGAGTAGGGGGCTAGGACTGGAGTGGGCTGATAAAGGGGATAGGACTGGAAATGGGCTGAAACATGAAATGGGCTAATAGGGGAGGGGAGGAGAGTACTGCTGGCCCTGGAATAAAACTAGGGGCTAGGGCTACAAATGGGCTGATGTGGGGGGATGGTAGAATAGGACTGGAAGGGAGCGGATACTGAGAAGGTCTGCCAGGGGAAGGAGGGGGCAGAAAGGGAGCTGACACAGGGGAAGGAAGGAGCTGGAAAGGAGCTGACACCAGGAATGTACTAAAGGGGGACTGGAAGGGAGCTGACACTTGGGGATAGGAGTGGTAGGTGGCTGGGTAATGGGGAGGAGGCTGGAAGGGAGCTGACATGCGAATGACACTGGAAGGGAGATGGACAGAGGGTAGGGTGGCTGGAAGGGAGCTGACTGGGGGGTGGCACTGAGATTGGACCTGAGCTGATACCTGGGATGGTATTTGGACTAGAAGGGGCTGGACAGTGGGGAAGGAGGGGGACTGAAAGGGAATGGACACCAGTGGCAGTTGTGGGAATGCAAGGCGGTTGACATTGGAAGGTACTGGGAGGGAAGGACTGGAAAGGGGGCTGATACTGGGGAGGGTTACTGGAACTGGAAATGGGCTGATGGAAGGAAGTGAAGAAAACAAAAGAAGAGATAAGAAATGGCAGATGGACCATGGACTATAGACCACAGAAAGACAGCTAAGAGAAGACAGGAAAGCAGAAGCCTCAGATCGGGACCAGCATGATCAGAGAATAAAATGGTCAGACAACAAAGGTAGAAAAAATAATTTTATTTCATTTTAGTGATTGGACTTTGTGCTATCTTTATATTTTACACAGTATTGGGAAACTGCATCTCTTATTTATCTGATGTTGCATTGCATGTGGACTCTGGCTTCTTGGGGTTTCAGTTTAAATTTTGTCTACATATTTTTATTTTTACTTTAGATTGTGGTTACTTATTCTGTACTTGGTGAGGGTCGATGTTGTGCGTGTGTGACTGAGGTCAGGTGTTCTGTTAACATGGAGTTTGTATATAAAGATCTATACTGTACTGTAGTAATTTGACTTGTTCAGCTTTTCAAATAGGTGTATGGATGTTCCAGGGCCCACTGTAGTATTTACAGTGACGCTTTTTTTGGATGGGCTCCTTATGTGAGTTTTGGAAGTTTGTGCTGGTATGGTATGGTAAGTTTGCTTTTTGTTGTAGGGTTTTGTATTAGTTCACAATATACCTGGTACTGGAGAACAGTGGTTGTTGTTGTTGTTGTTAGTGAGATGATCAGAATCAGATTATTTTTTTAAATAGTGAGTTCTGTGGGTGAATTTCCTGGTTCTGCTCTGCACCTACTGTGGATGCAAAATATATGTTGAAAAAAAAAGCGAGAACCATAACGCAGTTTATAACAAAAAAAAATGAGTTATAATTTAGTTTTATAATCTGTGCTGTTGGTTCTTGCTGTCTTTTAGTTCCTTGGTGTGCAAACGGGTCCGTACCTAGCCCTGTGCAAGCAGTGCAGTCGCACAGGGCGCAAAGGCTTGGGGGCGCATTTCGGCTGTCTGCTGTTGCCCTGCCGCCACTGGCAGGACAATAGCAGGCAGTCAAAATGTGCCCCCAAGCCTTTTCATAGCACTTTAAGCAGGTCTGGTCCCTCCCTCCTCCGACGCAATGTCAGAACAGGGAGGGAGAGATCTGCTTAAAGTGCCAGTGCCTTTCAGATTGGATGCATGCCCCCCTCCTCCTCCCCATACCTCCGTCCAGCGTTGCTCTTTCCCTGCTGCCGGCACCGCTGTGGAAAAAACAGAGGGTGGCAGCAGCAGGGAAAGAGCAGGCATCTCTGGACGGAGGTATGGGGGGACAGGGGGGCATGCACCCGAGCTGCAAGTCGCACAGGGTGCGATTGCAGCTCGATACGGCCCTTTGTGCAGACATCTTGCATTTCCTCCATATAATCTAATCGGCTTTTTGGTTTGGTTCAGTCTCTGATTGGATTTCTGAAAAAGCCCCGCCCCCTCTAAAGTGTGGGGGGGGGGCACCATCTCATTCTTCGCCTCAGGCAGCAGATTGCCTTGAGCAGCCCCTGACTGCGTGAACCAGCTGGTGAGGAGTGATCGCAGATTGACGGTGTGAATGATAGCTGAGGAGCTCAGCCTGAACAGGGAGTCTGTGGACCATCTTGGTGCAGGAGCTGGGGATGCAGAAGGTGTGCACCAAGATGGTGCCCAAGCTTTTATCGGATGACCAGAAGGAGCACTGGGTCAATGTTTGTTGAGACTTGCTAGAGAAGATCGGAGAAGATCCAGAGTTCGTTGGCTGAGTCATCACAGGAGACGAGACTTGGGTCTTTCAGTATGACCCTGAAAGCAAGAAACAGAGCTTGCAATGGAAGACTCGACTGTCACCCAGACCCAAGGTGGCGCGCATGTCCAAATCAAGGATTAAGGTCATGCTGATCGCATTCTTTGACCAGAAGGGAGTGGTCCATCATGAGTTTGTGCCCGAGGGTCAGTCAACCAGCACTTCTACCAGCAGGTCCTCAACCGCCTTCATGACCGGGTTCAGCGCAGTAGGCGGGCTCTGTGGAGAGACAAGTCGTGGCTGCTCCACCATGACAACACGCCCACGCACACACTGCGCTCAGTGTGAGTCAGTTCTTGTCCAACAAACAGATCACAGCTCTCGACCACCCTCCTTATTCCTCAGATCTTGCACCGTGCGACTTCTGGAATCTTCCCCAGGCTAAAGACTGTGCTCAAAGAAATTCATTTTGCCTCTGTAGAAGAGATCAAAGCCACTGTGACGAGGGAGCTGAGGGACCTCAAGGAGGATGACTTTACCGAGTGCTTCCGTACGTGGCAGAAGCAAATGCAGAAGTGCATTAACTCTGGGGGGATTACTTTGAAGGGGACAATGCGTAATTTCTCTGTAGATTTTGTAATAAAACATTTATGGGACAGTCTTGTTTCTTTTTTGTCACACCTTGTATATTGGTGTGTAGATTTACTGATACTCCTAAGGAAGCCAGTTGGCGTACCAGTTGGCATACAGTCCTATTTAGTTAAGAAGTTCTATGGTCTTTCAGAGAAGTGTCCGATGATGGATGGTGCAACCTAAAGATAAGAAATCAAATGAACTTGGTTAATATTGATGGGATTCTGCATTATGACCGATTTCTTGAATTACTTCTGTGACTATAGATGAGGCTACGAATTACCTTTTTGCATATTTCTTGATAGAGGACGTTGGTTTTTTTTAAGGCCAGTGTATATTAGCAAAGGAGAACCAAGGTATTTTTTTCCTTCTCATAAAAATTTTGAAATACTTTGCTTGATCTAAACACTTTCTAGGTGAGAGTGGAATAATTAACAACCTCCAACATGGTGGTTTATTTCTGGGAAGGGTTTATAGATTCACCATTTTCCTTCCTTTGGGTTACTATAGTGGTATCGACAACAATCAAATATATTTAGACTTAAAATCCTAAAAAAACCTCTCATTGAATCAATCCATATTAAGAGGCAAGTAGGCCTGTGAGGAAGCTCCAAGACTCAAGACTCCCAGCAGGGAAGGAGGCAGCAGACAGTACTCGGCTCTCCCAGCGTCTCAGGTCAAACTCCTGCAGTCTTCACCCTTCTCATGGCAGACCTTCCTTATAGCCCCAATGTATGATATCAATTGGACTCCCTAGGGGTCAGCAGCAGGACAGTGTCAACCCCTGTCCAATTGGTGTTTACCTTTGCTCAACGGCTGTACCACCTTCTGCCCATCTGCTGTGTCAACCACTAGTATCCATGACCCAGACGTATCAGCAACCCACTGTCCAAGGTAGTGTTACTGGCTGGTTGTTCCTCACTTGCCTGAAAGGAGAAACATGGTCAGCTTCTCAGAGGAAGGCCATTTCATATCAGCCCTGGCATGACATCCCTTCCCTGTCCCTTAGCTGTGACAAACCTTCATTTTTCACTCATGCTATAGTTACAGCATCATGCTACTTCCCAATACATCCCTGAGCCCTGCACGATAAAACCTCACTGATCAGGGCAGAACTGGAACTTAAAGTAGCAGACCCAAGACGGGAGAACAGGTCGCCTACTGCTTTTGGTCACGATATGGACCACTGCTTGCTATGGTAGAACATAAGTTTTGCTGTGTCATGCAGAACACCTTAAATAACACAGAGGGCGCCACTTTATAAAATTGCCTACACATATGTCTCCTATGTAATACCAGCCAGTGCAAAGCATGCATGTTGGCATGAACACACTTTGCCAGTAGGCTGAGCCGGGGGCATGGTCTGAGGACTTGCATATTGTACATGCAAACATTTACACCTAGTATAGAGCAGATGCAAATGTTCACTGCTGCTTTGAAGGTGCAATTCCTGCCACTTGCGCTAGTATTTTATAATGACAAACAGGCGCCTTTTACTAAAGCCCAGTAAGGCTGTAGACGTAATGTGTCAAGCAAATGCACATTAAGTGCAACTCCGAGTTAGCTGTCGGAGTAGCTAATGTGAGACTAAGCACAATTAACGTGAGTGGACCAAATGATACCCACAGAGGTATTGTTTGGTGCACCTGCGCTAATGGCCTTGCGCACACCAGTGCACTCTCCACATTAATGCCTGCTGGTTAATGTGCATCTTGTCAGTCAGTAGTTGGCGTGTCCACACGTTGGCGTTCACCATGGCCTGCTGTTAGTAAAAGGGCCCCATGTGTCTTTCTAAAACAAGCTTAAAATAGCCCCTACTTACCCTCTCATCCTAAGTGGCCCGTTACAGACGTAGCCTCAAAGCCGACAGCTATGTCCGTTATGGCTTTTAATATTTTTACTTTTATGTAATCATAAACCGCTTTGAATATTCTTGCAGATGAGCAGTGTGGGAAAGCTTTAAATACATAAATAAGGAGAATGGCAGGAACTGTTTGAGCTCATCAGGGGCCGATGCAGTGGCAAGCGGTTGCTGAATGTCGCCTCTAGAACTGGAGACGCTGCAGAGGTCATGCTCACCGCCCCTGGAGGAGGGGGTCTCAGCTATCACACAGAAGACACACACTGTGCCCAGACTCAGGATGCTTGCAAGGGGGCAATTTCTCCAAATGGGCTAGTTTTACGCATATCACGACAGTTATGAACCTCGCTCCTAAGCCAGGGCTTCACTGGGAGCCGTGGTCACCGTCATGCAATGGCTGGACTAATGGGAGAGGGGGTTACAAAACAGCTGAAAACTGTCCACATAGCAGCAGATGAGGGTCATTGCAGCATAGTTCAATAGGCATACATTTCAATTGCGTTAGAAACAAAAAGGTGCAGGAGAAAAAGCTTCCCCCCCCCCCCACCTGATACAAATACGCGTTATTAGAATAGTGTTTCCCAACCTTGTCCTGAAGGTGCCCCTAGCGGTCTGCAGGATGTCCACAATGAACATGCAAGAGAGAGATTTGCACCCTCGGGAGCCCCAGCGCATGCTGATTGCGGCAGTGTAGAAACCCTGAATGAGTAAGAGGCACTTCCAGGACAGAGCCGGGAAACACCATGTTAGACAAAGCACACGGGCAAAGCTGATACGTAATTACCTTAATAACTATTTTAAAGCGAAAGAATTCAGCCCTGCCAAGGCCCTTCTTTAGTAGCTAGAGGCCACTTTTAGCAGATGATGCACTACTCCTTTCTTTCTTTTGAAATATGGATGACACCCAAATTTATCACATGTGAGCGAGTCCTCAGCAACCGAGGCTGTGGGTAAACTTGTGTGGATGGGCCCCCTTTTATTTTTTCCCTGTTGAATAACCCCCTCCCTTTCCTACTGGATAGCCCTCTAGAGCTGTTAATCTGATTCTGCTGACCCCAGGGCCAGCGCAAGGAGATGAACCTCATCCCTCCAGGGGTGCCCACTACCGCCGCTGTCATCCCTCTCAAGACAGGCACTGGCAGCAATGGCCCCAAGCAGCTCCACAGCGTTTACCTTTAAACTTCAGCACCGCGGAGCTGTTGGCTTCCGCCCCCTCTCCAACGCCGACTTCCTGCTTCAAACAGGACGACAGCAGAGCAATGGGCGCCCCCAGAAGGCCGGAATATAGGCCACTGCCCAGTTTACATGCCAGCCCTGCGGCTTCCCCTCTCACTGCCAGATCACGGGAGGACAGCTGCATTCTTCTTCATCCTAGCCCCAGGAGAGTTGAGCCAAGCACCCCTCTACTTTCTTAGAGCCGATGCAAATATGCGATGAGGTATTTTCTTCTTCTGGTTGATGGAGCTACTGTAAGCAGGGGGTTAAAGTAATATAATCTTATCGAAAAAGCTGATGCAAGGATACCAGGAACTCTAAATGAACTTTAAGTCTTGCACCCCTTCAATTAAACTAAAAAAGAGAATCAACATATTCCCACCACAAATCCTGTTAAAAATATGTAGTTATGTAGTTTGACGTCTCAGTGGTCAGCAGTAGTACTCACTGCATAAGGGCCTGTTAAGAACAATTCTGGCTATATAAAATGACTGTATGGCCAAAGTAAGAGGTGGCATTTTGGCCTGGTTGAGGGTATTCAGCCACTGAATGGATTAATTTATCCATATTTTTTTTTTTTAGTGCCATCAAGTCAGTGTTGACATAGTGACTCAGCTACCTCTGGGTTTTCTTGGCAATGTATCACCAGAAGTAGATTGCCAGCCTTTTCTTCCGAGGCAATGGAGGGTAAAGTGACTTGCCCAAAGTCACAAGGGGTGCCAGTGGGAATTGAACCCTTGATCTTCTGGGTACTAGGCAGTTGCTCTAACCACTAGGCTACTCCTCCACTAATTTATCCATATAGCTGGCCTAATCTTAAACAGTTAAGTTTAGAGTTATGCTTGAATAATCAGCAACTCATTAAAAAAAATTCATAGAATGAATATATGCTTAAAGTTACAGGCGTAATTATGTGCACAGCTTATCTGTCAGCCGTCCTGGTGAATACCTATCCCCATACATTTACAGCATCAAGGCGGTTTACAAAATTTAAAAATCAATAAAATATAATAGGTAGAGAAAAACGAAGAATGAGAAGAAAGTGAGAGAATATCGTCGTATTGACTCCAGCTCATATCTCATCCATCCAATCTGTCAAGGCCCATCAAAAGCTAGATCAAAAAAATAAATTTTGAGGCCTTTTATAAAACATTTTCGATGAAGATTCGGGGCCCGATAGTGCCGCTGAACATTCCCGGATGCTCCCGCTGCACGTCCCGATGCTGGCTGGGTAGCATTGGGGTGTTTCGGGTGTGGTACACGGCAATAGCCTGGCTGTGCCGATATTGAGCCACTGTCAGTTATGACGTGGTGGCGAAAGTAAGGCACAGCAAAGGCTAGTCTAACGTTCACCAAGGAGGTTGAATATCGCCAGTGCCCAGCTAGTGCCATCACTATGCGGGCAACCCGGGTCTACAGGTCAGCGCAACAGCTAGCCACTTCGGCAGCTCTTACCGCTGCTGCGGAACATCGGACCCTCGGTTTTATGTAGAGTGGATTTTAAACCTTGTACAGATATATCATACAAACATATTTTAGAAATTGCATCACAGTGTCTGATGATTTTTCTAGGTAGACTGCAAAAACAAAAATCTTACATTTATAAACTGAAACAAATCCATACTGCATGGTTCAAAGCTGGATCAAAATACAAAATTCTCATGGTTACATTCAAGATCATTAGAGAAATGGCTCCCCCTACTCTCTCCCACCTGATCAAGGTCGTATCTAATGACCGTCAAAGAAGAAACCAAATGACCAACCTCCTCATGATCCCTTCAGAATTTCATAAAACTAAACAATGCACTAGCAATAGAGCATTTGAATATATTTCTCCAACACTATGGAATGCATTGCCAACATGCCTCCGGAACATCACTGACCTATCCACTTTCCGCTCCCACCTTAAAACATACCTATTCACTGAACATTTTGGTAAGAACATAACCCCAACTGCCAATGATACTTCCTGATAATTTCCCCTCTAACTCATTTATCATTCCCCTAGAGCTTTTCACCTCCTTTCATCCTCCTAATCCTGCCCTAAGCTGAATGACGCTCTATCATTAAAATTTGTAAATAAGTTATTTTAGTCGAATTATGTAAACTTGTAATTAACTGTTTTTGCACCAGTTATATTGTTAATTTGTTTCATGTAATAGCTGTTCTTTTGTAAACCGCTATGATTACCTGAAATAGCGGTATAAAAAACACACAAATAAATATAAAATACATAAAGTAATAAAATAATAAAATAATCCCTGAAATATTTGGATGGTCTGAGCTAGGATGTTCCTCCTTAATACCACTGAAAAAAATGTAAATGTTGTCCTCACTTTAGTAACACAAAATTACCTTCATTACTAGATACACTGTGAAGGAACACAAAACCTCGCATACAAGGATGGAGGGGAGAAGAGGAGAGAAGGGGGCTGGTTAGGGTGCAGACTGGCCCTTCTTTGATATGCTCTGTGGCCCTCGCCTTGTTCCCTATAGCATGTGCCTGAGAGAAACAGCAATTGGCTGAGATTCAGGCTCTGTCCAATAGAGTTATCAGGACAGAGAACCTTGTGCTCATTCAATGGGCCCCCAGCCATGCAGGTCCCAGGGCAACTGCTCCTTTTGCCCATAGGTAAAAAGCAGCCCTGCTCAGCAAGGGGCACTTGCAGTTCCAAACTTTGTATCAGTATCCCCTAAATGCTTAATAATAAGCTAATCGCCTCCATCATTCCTACCCTTCTGTTACTCCTCATCCATACGTCTGCGGTAAGAAAGCATGTCTCAACCTGGTCTTAGAGAACCTCTTGCTGGTCTAGTTTTCAAGATATACACAAAGAATATGCACAAGATGGATTTATATGCACTGTCTCCAATGTATGCAAATCTCCCTCATGCATATTCAGACTGTCTAGGGGTACTCTAACACAGGCTTGAGAAATGCTATTTAGGAAATGTCCTTAATCATCACCTTGTGTTATTCCTCACCCTCTACACCCTCAGTAATAACTATTTATCTATCATGATCTGAGAAAAGGTGTTTTAGCTCTGAAAAGCAAGCCAAGAAATGTATTATGTTAAATCTGATTAACAGGTACCACCTTACATTGTTTTGTATTTAACCTTTCTTTCTGTGCATTCAAGCAGACTGTAACAACCACCACATGACTAATAACCAACAACCGCTCACTTTAGATACTCCTCATCATCCATCTCTGCACCCACAGTAATAACCATGAGTTAACTGTCATCTTCAGGGCTCTGTACAGTACTCACTAGAAGACCAATCATATTGTGGCACTCCTCGAGTTATTTGTACCTCAGTGGTCTACACTCACAGTAAAGTATCAGTCAACCCTTCTTTTGTTCCTCATTACCTACACTCTACACCCTCACTAATAACAATTGCCTCCTTTTGTCAGTCTTTATCTTCAGTAATAGCCATTGGTCACTCCCTTCCTCATACATAAACAACAATCATTGCGCCCATTCTGTCACTTCTCATGCTCATTGATCTATACCAACATTAATAAGATGTGTCAAACCCACAGAGGTATTGTTATTGTATCGATCCATCTCATTGCTGGCCATCCTCTTTTGCGTTGACCTTCCAACTTGCCAAGCATGATGTCTTTCTCTAATGATCTCTCTCTTTGCATGATGTGTCCAAAGTATGAAAATTGGAGTCTTGTTATCTGAGCTTCTAAAGAAAGCTTAGGTTTAATCTCCTCTAGTACTGACTGGTTTGTTCTTTGCGTAGTCCATGGTTTAAACAGTATTCGTTGCCAGCACCAGAATTCAAAGGCATCAATTTTTTTCCTGTCTATCTTTTTCATGGTCCAGCTTTCACATCCATATGACATTATTGAAAATACCATGGTCTGGATAAGTTGAATCTTTGTATGGAGAGAGACATCTCTGTTATTGAGAATCTTGTCTAGGTCCTTCATAGCCATTCTGCCAAGAACAATGCATCATCTGATTTCATAACTGCTTGTTGCTTCTTTATTGATAGTTGATCCAAGTAGATTAAAGTTATTCACTATTTCAATTTCTTCTCCATCAACAATGAACTTATTGATCTTGCCAGTTGCCAGGATCTTTGTCTTCCTTACATTAAGGAGCAGGCCCATTTTCAGACTGTTCCTTGATCTTGAGAAGCAAATGTTTCAGATCGTCTTCACTTTCAGCCAGTAATGTGGTATCATCAGCATAGCAAAGGCTGTTGATGAGTCTCTCACCAATCTTCACACTTCTGTTGTCTTCATACAGTCCTGCTTCTCTGATGATTTGTTCTGCATATAAATTAAATAGGTAGGAGGAAAGTATGCAGCCTTGTAGTACACTTTTGCTGATTTTAAACCAATTCTGTTCAATTCAAACTGTTGCTTCTTGATCAATGTAAAGGTTGTGCAAGAGAACGATCAGGTATTCTGGTATACCCATGCTTCTAAATGTGGCCCAGAGTTTCTCATGGTTTACACAGTCAAAAGCCTTGATGTAGTCTATTTCCTTGCATGCGTCATTGTAGTATTTCTCCTTGGCTTGTCCTGCTGCACATTGGAAATCTCTATTGAGTTCTGCGATTGCTTCTCTTTCTCCTCTGGCTTTAGCTTCTCTGCGTTTCTGGGCAATTTTCAGAATTTCTTCAGTCATTCATTTTAGCCATTTTTGCTTTTCCACCTTTTGCAGAGATTTCTCACTTTCTTCCAGCACAACAAAGAGCTTTAATTTACATCAAATCAGAATATAACTTAGCATAAAAAGCAAAACAGGGTCAGTATTCTTTGAGCAACAAATAAAGTCTTCTAGAGACCATTATAAAGAGGCCTTCTACCTAGGGGGCAAGAGACCTTTACAAAGAGGCCTTCTACCTAGGGGGCAAGAGACCTGTGAAACCTTTTCAATAGGTGTTAACGCCAGGTGGAAGGTTAAAAGGCCATTTTGAAAGACTCCTTCTATCTAAGCAAGGGCTGTTAATCACACAGGAAGTCGGTCACAGCTTACCTCAGCAGCACAGGCATAAATAGTTCAACCAGAGTTTGATCCTCAGTCTTGAAGGACTAGAAAGGGGACTGCTACTTCTGGAGAGAGATCTGCAATTGTGAGTATATACTTCTGGGAATTTTTCTGAAGGGACGTCTTTGGATTAAAGCTGATTAATCTGTGAACCCAGTGTATTTGTTAAAGCAGTCAGGGAATCAGACCAGGAAGTTGGTCACAGCTTACCTCAGCAGGACAGAATTTAAAACACAGAATTAAGCTTCAGGTGAACAAGGTATATTAAACGTGTTAGGTACAATTTTATTAATATAAGTATCCATAGCAACCCTTAGTAAGTAAAGAACTTAAAGATCTAAACACAAGTTTAAAACTAAGATGCAGACAGCAGTCCAGCAGCAAGATGGGGGCTTTCCAGTCTTTTGCATCGAGTGTCACATGTATGATTTTCTCCCAGTTGGTGAGAAGTCTTACGTGTGCACTAGGTGCAAGGAGCTCTTTGCTCTCAGGGAACGAGTCCCTTCTCTAGTAGCTAGAGTAACAGACTTAGAAAACATAAGAAAGACAGAGAAGTACAAAGACGAGACCTACAGGGATATAGTCCTGAAGTCCCATCTCCAGTCTGGCAGCATCCCAGTAGCCATGGAGGAGAGAGGTCACGTGACAGGAAAGCATCACCCTGGTGTGGCAGGAAGTGATCCTGTAACTAGGACCCGTCCTCCAGGTGATGTAAAACCCTCTCGCACAGAGAGTTTCTCCAGGGCCATGTGCCCATGAGGGAAACGTTAGGACAGCCGTTATAGTTGGTGATTCGATCATTAGGCATGTAGATAGCTGGGTGGCTGGTGGACATGAGGATCGCCTGGAAACATGTTTGCCTGGTGCGATGGTAGCGGACCTCACGCACCACCTAGATAAGGTCTTAGATACTGCTGGAGAGGAGTCTGCTGTCTTGGAACATGTCGGTACCATAGGAAAATGTGGTAGGGAGGTTCTGGAGGCTAAATTTAGGCTTTTAGGTAGGAAGTTGAAATCCAAAACTTCCAGGGTAGCATTCTCCAAAATGCTTCCTGTTCCACGCGCAGGACCCAAAAGGCAGGCAGAGCTCTGGAGTCTCAATGCGTGGATGAGACAATGGTGAAAGGATAAGAGTTTTGGATTTGTTAGGAACTGGGGAACATTCTGGGGAAAGGAGGGGCTCTTCCGAAGGGTTGGGCTTCACCTTAACCGGGATGGAACCAGGCTGCTGGCATTAATCTTTAAAAAGGAGATAGAGCAGCTTTTAAACTAGATAATAGGGGAAAGCCGACAGTTGCCCAAGGGCGCATGGTTCGGAAGAATGTATCCTTGAAGGATACTACCAAAAGCAGAGAAGTTCCAAAAAATAGTAAAGTAGCCCAAATGTCCTCGAGTATGGAGCAGACAGAGCTCAAAGATCCCAAATTACCCATGCCTACCAATAGCCAAACTAATTTGAATAAAATAC
Source organism: Ichthyophis bannanicus (assembly GCA_033557465.1). Taxonomy (NCBI): domain Eukaryota; kingdom Metazoa; phylum Chordata; class Amphibia; order Gymnophiona; family Ichthyophiidae; genus Ichthyophis; species Ichthyophis bannanicus. Next base: position 22,120,136 of record CM066042.1, read on the forward strand.
AGTCTCTAAAATGCTTGTATGCAAATGCTAGAAGTCTAAAAAATAAGATGGGAGAGTTAGAATATATAGCATTAAATGAGAGCTTAGATATGATTGGAATCTCAGAGACATGGTGGAAGGAGGACAACCAGTGGGACACTGTGATACCTGGGTACAAACTATATCGTAATGATAGAGCTGATCAAATTGGTGGAGGGGTTGCGCTCTATGTTAGAGAGGGCATTGAGTCAGAAAGGATTAAAGTTTTGCAGAAAACAAAATTTGCTGTAGAATCTCTATGGACTGAAATTCCATGTAAAAAGGGGAAGGGGATGGCAGTGGGGGTGTACTATCGACCGCCTGGCCAGAATGAACAAACGGATGATGAAATGCTCAAAGAAATCAAGGAAGCTAACAAAAGTTACAGCGCAGTAATAATAATGGGTGATTTCAATTACCCCAGTATCGACTGGGTCAGTGTCACGGCAGGACATGCTAGGGAGATAAAGTTCCTAGATGAAATAAATGATTGCTTCTTGGAGCAGCTGGTTCATGAACCGACCAGAGGGGAAGCCATATTGGACCTAGTCCTTAGTGGAGCACAAGATCTGGTGCAAGAGATAAGGGTGTTGGGGCCACTTGGCAATAGTGATCATCGCATAATCGCATTTGATTTAATTAGTGGAGGAGGGCTAGTAAGGAAATCCACAGTACTACCTTTTAACTTTCGAAAGGGAGACTATGATAAAATGAGGAAAAGATAAAACTAAAAGGAGCAATTGCAAAGGTTAAAGACTTACATCAAGCTTGGGTGTTGTTGAAAAATACTATCTTGGAAGCCCAAACCAACTGTATTCCACGCTTTAAGAAAAGTGGAAAGAAGTCTAAAAAGCTGCCAGCATGGTTTAAAGGTGAGGTCAGAGAGGCTGTTGTTGCCAAAAAAGCATCTTTCAGGAAATGGAAAAAAGAGCCAAACGACGAAACCTGGAAACAGCACAAGTATTGGCAAGTTAAATGCAAGGCATTGATAAGGCAGGCAAAGGGAGAATTTGAGAAGAAGCTTGCTGCGGAAGCAAAAATGCATAATAAAGACTTTTTCAAGTACATTCGTAGCAAAAAACCTGTGAGAGAGTCAGTTGGTCCATTAGATGATAGAGGGGTTAAAGGGGCATTAAGAGGCGACAAGGCGATAGCGGAGAGACTGAATGAATTCTTTGCTTCGGTCTTTACTGAGGAAGATGTAGGGGTGTTGCCCATGACTGAAGTGGTATTTAAAGTTGAGGAAGAATTGAAGGAAATATCGATACATCGGGAAGATGTATTACAACTATTAGATAAACTGAATAGTAGCAAATCACCTGGACCGGATGATATACATCCAAGAATGTTGAAAGAACTGAAATATGAGACTGCAGTCCTGCTATTAGTAATCTGTGAACTATCATTAAAATCATCTGTCATATCTGAAGATTGGAGGATGGCGAACGTAACACCAATTTTTAAAAAGGGTTCCGGGGGTGATCTGGAAAACTACAGACCGGTGAGCGTCAGTACCGGGAAAAATGGTAGAAACCATCATAAAGAACAAAATTGCTGAACATGTACGTATATAGTCATGGCTTAATGGGAGACAGTCAACATGGCTTTAGACAAGGAAGATCTTGTCTTACTAATCTGTTATGCTTTTTTGAAGGTGTGAATAAACAGGTAGACAAAGTGAGTCGGTTGATATAGTGTATTTGGACTTTCAGAAAGCCTTTGACAAGGTCCCTCATCAGAGACTTTTGGCAAAGGCTTTCTAAAGAGTCATGGGATAGGAGGCAGTGTACTATTGTGGATCAGGAACTGGTTAAAAGATAGAAAGCAGAGGGTAGGGCTAAATGGCCAATTTTCCCAATGGAGAAAGGTGAATAGTGGTGTACCCCAGGGATCTGTGCTGGGTCCGCTGCTTTTTGACATATTCATAAATGACCTGGAAAGTGGAATAACGAGTGAGGTTATCAAATTTGCAGATGACACAAAACTATTTAAAGTTGTTAAAACCCAAGAGGATTGTGAAACGTTGCAAGAGGATCTTGATAAATTGGAAGACTGGGCATCAAAATGGCAGATGAAATTTAATGTGGACAAGTGCAAGGTTATGCACCTAGGGAAGAACAACCCAAACTATGGTTACACAATGCAAGGTTCCACATTAGGAACCACCACCCAGGAAAAAGATTTAGGCATCATTGTGGATACCATGTTAAAACCCTCGGCCCAGTGTGCAGCGGCGGCCAAGAGAGCAAATAGAATGCTAGGTATGATAAGGAAAGGAATGGAAAATAAAACAAAAGATATTATAATGCCTCTATATCGTTCCATGGTGAGACCGCACCTTGAATATTGTGTGCAATTCTGGTCGCCGTATCTTAAAAAGGATATAGCGATTTTAGAAAAGGTACAGAGAAGAGCCACCAAAATGGTAAAGGGGATGGAAGGATACTCCTATGAAGAAAGGATAAAAAGGTTAGGGCTCTTTAACCTGGAAAAGAGACGGCTGAGGGGAGATATGATAGAAGTCTATAAATTAATGAACGGAGTGGAACGGGTAAACGTAGATCGATAGTTTACCTTATCAGAATATAGAAAGACTAGGGGACATGCAATGAAGCTACAGGGTAAACTATTTAAGACTAATAAAAGAAAATATTTTTTTACTCAACATGTAATCAAACTCTGGAATTTGTTACCAGAGGATGTAGTAAAGGCTGTTAGTGTAGCTGGGTTTAAAAAAGGTTTGGACAAGTTCCTGGAGGAAAGGTCCATAAACCATTATTAAGAAGTGACCGAAGATATCAATGCTTGACCCAGTACAAGCATTGGGGAACTTGTGTCTCTTGGGGAAACTGCTAGGTACATATGACCTAGATTGGCCACTGTTGGAAACAGAATACTGGGCTTGATGGACCTTGGTCTGACCCAGTATGGCATATCTTATGTTCTTATGTTCTTATGTTCTTAACATATACATGCAACCTATATGTGACATCATCAGATCTTTTAATGTCAATTGTATGATATATGCTGATGACGTGTTATTATACATGCCGATCTGCTTAGATAAGATGGACATCACTCCCTTAACCAACTGTTTCAACGCCATATCAAACTGGCTACTGACACAAAATCTCAGAATCCAACATAAAAAAACGGAGGTTCTCTTTATCTCAAGGAACTTGAACTTCATACCACCTACATGCCTGGAGGTTCAAGATGCTAAGCTGCAAGTAAAACCCCATATCCGATAGCTAGGAGTGACTCTTGATCAAAACCTTGACATGAAGACTCACATATCCAACACAGTAAGAGCAATTTACTTCAAGATCCGCTCCCTCAGACATCTTCGCCAACTGATTGAGCCAGACGATTTCCGTACTGTTTACCAGGCTCTTATCATTCCTCATTTCGATTACGCAAACTCCATTCTTCAAGGGCTTCCCTCAATCTACATTAAATCCTCTTCAACTTGCCTTGAACAGTGTAGCGAGAGTGCTTTTTGGAGCATCCAAAAGAGACCATGTAACACCCCTCCTAAAACAACTACACTGGCTTCCTATTCAAGCGAGAATCACTTTCAAGACACTGCTCCTGACCTTTAAAGCGCACAAAGGTCTCACATCCACCTCATTATCGGAGATGATACAACCAATCATACCCAACAGACTAAGAAGAACCACGGAACTAAATATGCTAATTGTACCAAAGGAAGTCATAAGATACAACTCCACAACATCGAGCAGAGCCTTCAGTCTATGTGCCCCAAAACTTTGGAACACCCTTCCATCACACATTAGGGCCATCTCTGATCTCAGCCAATTCAGGAAGGCCCTGAAACATCACCTGTTCCTCAAATACTTCCCAGAGAACAAAGAAACACAGTCATACCCAAATATCAATAACTACATTCCAACCACGTAAACTTTCCTGTCTTAACAGCACATTACACTTCTTCAACAGATTAACAATACACTATTCAAACTCTATGACACCATTATGTAAATAGTTGTTGTGTAAATAGTTGCTCCTGTTATCCAAGTTGATTTTCCTGTTAACTGTAATAACCAGATAAATGTAACTTGTCTGAAGTTTCTTGTTCCATGTAAACCGCGCTGATAACGAATAGTGCGGTATATAAAAAATGTTAATAAATAAATATAATGACCACTTGTGTTGCTGGAAGAAGGTGTTTGAGATGAATAGATCGTTGGTGTTGCAGAATTCTATCAGTCTTTCTCCAGCTTCATTTCTGTTGCCGAGTCCAAATTTTCTAACTATTTTGCCGCCTTCTTTGTTGCCAATTTTTGCGTTCCAGTCACCCATGACTATCAGGATATCCTGTTTGCATGTTCTGTCAATTTCAGCTTGTACTTGTTCATAGAACTCATCATTTTCATTCTCTTCTGCAGCTGTTGTTGGGGCATATACTTGAATTATAGTTGTGTTGAGAGGCATTCCTCGTAAACGAATAGAGATTAAGCGTTCGCTGACTGCATTGTATGTCATTACAGTTCTTGCAAGTTTCTTGTTAATTATAATTGCAACACCATTTTTTCTTTGTCTTTCATTTCCAGCATAGTAGACCATGTGATCATCAAATGCAAAGTGCCCGATGCCAGTCCATTTCAGTTCGCTGACACCCAACAGATCAAGTTGTACATGTTCCATTTCATTTTTGACCACCTCTAACTTCCCTTGGTTCATGCTTCATACGTTCCATGTCCCAATATGCAAGACATCTTTGCAGCTTCTGACTCTCATTTCATGCGCAACTACATCAGTAATCAGAGGTCCCGAAGGCTTTGATCCAACTTCATCATAAATGCTGTCTTTATTCTGAAAAGGTCTTCAGCTCCTCCCCACTAGCCACCTGAGTGCCGTCTGACCTGGGGGTCTCATCTTCCAGCACTATAGTGCAATTTGTTTTGTTGTGACTACCCATTGGGTTTTCATGGCAAGATACAGAATGCAAATGCCAGCCTTTCTTCCACGCAATTTAATTTTAGTGTTGTTGCCGTTGTCACAGAAATGTGATCCTCCGCCGCCAACACCATCCCATTCTACTGCTGCCCATATGGGTGGTTTCTCTTGGTCTGGCACCTCAGCTGGGACCTGTCAATTTTGGGAGATCCTGCCAGTAGTTAAGCTACTGATAGCTTAGACCACAGCATCACTGATGCACACAAGCCCTCACAGCACAACACGCTGTAAACCAAGTGAAGGATTTTAAGTTATGGTCTCTAATTATGTAATACAAGTTATAAAATATTGCTTTCACCATTTATAGAAAATATGGGAGATTTTTTATGACCTTTGATGTGATGGATTGAGCCATAGCCGGCTCATCCACTAGGCAGCTGCCTAGGGTGACAGACCTCTGTGGGCGGAACGGCACCCGCGATAGGCAATGTGCTTCAACACACATGACCTGCCACTTCTGACCCCCCTCCAACAGGAAGTTGTGTCGGAGTGGGTGTCAGAAGCAGCAGGCCATGTTTATCAAAGCACATGGCCTGCCGCAGGCTGCTGCCGCTGTGCTGCACTGACCCTCCCCCCAACAGAATCAGTGGCTCAACTCAGCATGGGGGGATGGTGGCTTGGCTGGGGGTGGAGATGGCACAGCTGGGGCTTCTGCCTGGGGTGGCCATGGATTGAGCACTGATAAGCTGGTACAGAGAAGAGAAGCCAGTGATGCAAATGTCATTAATACACTGAGGTCTTTTTCCTCCATGTTTAAAATTTTCAAACCCATTTAGGTTGTTGTAAATGTATTGACTTTGGGTGACTGGTCAGGGGGTAACTTACCTACATCATCCATAATAAAGACTGAGTCAAATAATTCATTCAGCCTCTCCACTATAGCCTTGTCCTCCCTTAGAGCTCCTTTTACCCCTTTATCGTCTAATGGTCCAACTGACGGGTATTTTGCTACAAATGTACTTGAAAAATTTGTTACTATGAGTTTTTGCTTCCATGGCAAGCTTCTTTATAAATTCTCTTTGCCTGCCTTATCAATGCCTTGCATATAACTTGCCAGTGCTTATGAAGTTTCGTTTGTCATTTTGCATCTTTTTTCATTTTCTGAAAGATGCTTTTTTGGCTATAACAGCCTCTCTGACCTCTCCTTTAAACCATGCTAGGAGCTGTTTCCCTTCCCTTCCACCTGTCTTAAAAAGTAGAATACATCTGGTCTGGGCTTCCATGATAGCATTTTTAAATAAGCCCAGACCTGATATAAACTCTTAACCTTTGTAGTTGTTCCTTTTAGTTTTTTTCTTAAATATTTTCCTCATTTTATCATAGTCTCCTTTTTAAAGTTAAATGCTAACACAATCAGTTTCCTTGCTGTCTTCCCTCCATTATTTAAATCAAACATGATTATATTATGATCACTATTTCCAAGTGGTACCAACACCATTATCTCTCATACCAGATTCTGTGTTCTACTAAGGACTAGGTGTAAAATGGCTTCCTCTCGTATTGATTCATGGACCAGCTGCTCTATGAAGTAGTTATTTAATACTTCTAGAAACTTCATCTCTCTAGCATGTCCTGATGTGACATTGACCCATTATTACTTTGTTGTAATTTTTGTTATCTTCCCTAATTTCTTTTATCATGTCCTCATCCATCTGTTCATTCTGGCCAGGCAGACAGTAGTATACCCACACCCCTCCACCACTGCCTTCCCTTTTTACATGGAATTTCTATCCATTGAAATTCTACAGTATATTTATCTCGTTTGACTCAATGCCCTCTTCAACATATGGTGCCATCCCAAATGTTACATAAGTCACCACTAACCTTCATGCCTTCTGGGGGTGAATGCTGTTAGCAGCTACCATGATGATATAATGCTCTTGTGCTTCTGTAACAAGGAGTTCTGTAGCCCACCACAGTCCAGAAACTTTCCCTGTTATAGGTAGGAAAACAGCACAGGTTGTGAATCTTCTGATATCATGTTTTAGAATTACAAATAAAGAAACACTACCTTCTTGGGAACTTTGCTACTCTGGCAGATCCCATTTAATTGTGCTCTTCTCTGCCACTGCCAAATCCAGACGTAGTTCATTCCACCTTGCTGCTCTGTAAGCCTGGAACAAACTACCTGAGTCTGTAAGATGGGCGCCTTCTCTAGCACCCTTCAAATCCAGGCTAAAAACCCACCTCTTTGAGGCTTCCTTTTTGATCCCGACTCTCTTATTTTCCTGTTTAACATCCTTGTCTGTTATAACCATCCTCCCTTAGTTCTACCCTAGTCCCCCTGTTTGTTATGTATGTCCTGCATCTTTCTTGAAAACACTGTAAGCTCTGTGGAGAAGGGACAGTTTCTTACCTGTATGTGTATAGCACTGTATGTGCCTTGCAGTACTATACAAATGATTAGTAGTAGTAGTTGTGAAGGTGGAGGAAGGCAAAGTGAGATTCTGGACATGGAGGAGAGAGAAGAAAAACATTCTGGAAACCCGAGGGGGTAGGATAGGGAAGGAGAGATGCTGAGCATGAGGAGGGGAGGGGGTAGGGTAGGGTAGGGAAGGAGAGATGCTGAGCATGTGGGAGGGGTAGGGTAGGGAAAGAGATCCTGAGCACATGGGAGGGGTAGGGTAGGGAAAGGAAGGAGAGATGTTGAGCACATGGGAGGGGTAGGGTAGGGTAGTGTAGGGAAGAAGAGATGCTGAGCATATGGGAGGGGGTAGGATAGAGTAGGGTAGGGTAGGGAAGGAGAGATGCAGAGCACGTGTAAGGGGTAGGGTAGGGTAGGGTAGAGAAGGAGAGATGCTGAGCATATGGGAGGGGGTAGGATAGAGTAGGGTAGGGTAGGGAAGGAGAGATGCTGAGCACGTGTAAGGGATAGGGTAGGGTAGAGAAGGAGAGATGTTGAGCACGAGGGAGGGGCAGAGTAGAGTTTGGAAATAGAGATGCTGAGGGCATGGGAGGGGTGGGGTAGGGAAGGAGAGATGCTGAGTACATGGGAGAGGTAGAGTAGGGTGGGGTAGGGAAGGAGAGATGTTGAGCATGGAACGGTAGGGTAGTGAAGGGTAGGATAGAGAAGAAAAGATGCTGAGCACGTGGAAGGAGTAGAGTAGGGAAGGAGAGATGCTGAGCACATGGGAGGGGTAGGATAGGGAAGGAGAGATGCTGAGAATGAGGAGGGGAGGGGTAGGAAAGGGTAGGGAAGGAGAGATGCTGAGCATATGGGAGGGGGTAGAGTAGGGAAGGAGAGATGCTGAGCACATGGGAGGGGGTAGGGTAGGGTAGAGTAGGGTAGGGTAGAGAAGGAGAGATGCTGAGCATGCAGGAGAGGTAGAGTAGAGTTTGGAAAGAGAGGTGCTGAGAAAGTGGGAAGGGCAGGGTAGGGAAAGAGATCCTGAGCACATGGGAGGGGTAGGGTAGGGAAAGGAAGGAGAGATGTTGAGCACGTGGGAGGGGTAGGGTAGGGTAGGGAAGAAGAGATGCTGAGCATATGGGAGGGGGTTGGATAGAGTAGGGTAGGGTAGGGAAGAAGAGATGCTGAGCACGCGAGAGGGGTAGAGTAGAATTTGGAAATAGAGATGCTGAGGGCATGGGAGGGGTGGGGTAGGGAAGGAGAGATGTTGAGCATGGAACGGTAGGGTAGGGAAGGATAGGGTAGAGAAGAAAAGATGCTGAGCACGTGGGAGGAGTAGAGTAGGGAAGGAGAGATGCTGAGCACGTGGGAGGAGTAGGGTAGGGAAGGAGAGATGCTGAGCACGTGGGAGGAGTAGGGTAGGGAAGCAGAGATGCTAAGCATGTGGGAGTGCTAAAGTAGGTTAGGAAAGGGAAGGAGAGATGCTGAGCACTTGGGAGGGGTAGGGTGGGGTAGGGAAGGAGAGATGCTGAGCACATGGGAGGGGTAGGGTAGGGTAGGGAAGCAGAGATGCTAAGCATGTGGGAGTGCTAAAGTAGGTTAGGAAAGGGAAGGAGAGATGCTGAGCACTTGGGAGGGGTAGGGTAGGGTAGGGAAGAAGAGATGCTGAGCACATGGGAGGGGTAGGGTAGGGAAGAAGAGATGCTGAGCATGTGGGAGGGGTAGAGAAGGGAAGGAGATGCTGAGCACGTGCGAGGGGGTAGGGTAGGGTAGGGAAGAAGAGATGCTGAGCACGTGGGAGGGGGTAGGGTAGGGAAGGAGAGATGCTGACCACGTGGGAGGGGGTAGGTTAGGGTAGGGAAGGAGAGATGCTGAGCACGTGGGAGGGGGTAGGTTAGGGTAGGGAAGGAGAGATGCTGAGCACGTGGGAGGGGGTAGGGTAGGGAAGCAGGGATGCTGAGCATGTGGGAGGGGTAGAGAAGGGAAGGAGAGATGCTGAGCACGTGGGAGGGGTAGAGAAGGGAAGGAGATGCTGAGCACGTGCGAGGGGGTAGGGTAGGGTAGGGAAGGAAGGGGAGATGCTGAGCACGTGGGAGGGGGTAGGGTAGGGTAGGGAAGGAGAGATGCTGAGCACGTGGGAGGGGGTAGGGTAGGGAAGGGAAGGAGAGATGCTGAGCATATGGGAGGGGTAAAGAGAGATGCTGAGCATGTGGGGGGTAGAGTAGGGAAAGAGAGATGTTGAGCACGTGGGAGGGGTGGGGTAAGGTAGGGAAGGAGAAATGCTGAGCACATGGGAGGGGGTAGGGTAGGGTAGAGAAGTAGAGATGCTGAGCATGTGGGAGGAGTGGGGTAGGGTAGAGAAGGAGAGATGCTGAGCATCTGGGAAGGGGTAGGGTAGGGTAGGGAAGGAGAGATGCTGAGCACGTGGGAGGGGGTAGGGTAGGGTAGGGAAGGAGAGATGCTGAGCACGTGGGAGGAGTGGGGTAGGGTAGGAAAGGGAAGGGGAGATGCTGAGCATGTGGGAAGGGGTAGGGTAGGGAAGGGAAGGAGAGATGCTGAGCATGTGGGAAGGGGTAGAGTAGGGAAGGGGAGATACTGAGCACGTGGGAAGGGGTAGAGTAGGGAAGGGGAGATGCTGAGCACGTGGGAAGGGGTAGAGTAGGGAAGGGGAGATGCTGAGCATGTGGGCGGGGGTAGGGTAGGGAAGGGAAGGGAAGGGAAGGGGAGAAGCTGAGCATGTGGGAGGGGGTAGGGTAGGGAAGGGAAGGAGAGATGCTGAGCATGTGGGAGGGGGTAGGGTAGGGAAGGGGAGATGCTGAGCACGTGGGAAGGGGTAGGGTAGGGTAGGGAAGGGGAGATGCTGAGCATGTGGGAGGGGGTAGGGTAGGGAAGGGAAGGGGAGATGCTGAGCATGTGGGAGGGGGTAGGGTAGGGAAGAGAAGGGGAGATGCTGAGCATGTGGGAGGGGGTAGGGTAGGGAAGGAAGGGGAGATGCTGAGCACTTTGGGAGGGGGTAGGGTCGGGAAGGGAAAGGGGAGATGCTGAGCATGTGGGAGGGGGTAGGGAAGGGAAGGGGAGATGCTGAGCATGTGGGAGGGGGTAGGGTAGGGAAGGGAAGGGGAGATGCTGAGCATGTTGGAGGAGTGGGGTAGGGAAGGGAAGGAGAGATGCTGAGCACGTGGGAGGGGGTAGGGAAGGGAAGGAGAGATGCTGAGCACGTGGGAGGGGTGGGGTAGGGTAGGGAAGAATAGATGCTGAGCATGTGGGAGGGGTCGGGTAGGGAAGAAAAGGGGAGATGCTGAGCACGTGGGAGGTGTAGGGTAGGGTAGGGAAGGAGAGATGCTGAGCACGTGGGAGGAGTAGGGTAGGGAAGGAGAGATGCTGAGCACATGGGAGGGGGTAGGGTAGGGAAGGAGAGATGCTGAGCACGTGGGAGGAGTAGGGTAGGGAAGGAGAGATGCTGAGCACGTGGGAGGAGTGGGGTAGGGTAGGGAAGAAGAGATGCTGAGCACATGGGAGGGGGTAGGGTAGGGAAGGAGAGATGTTGTGCACGTGGGAGGAGTGGGGTAGGGAAGGGAAGGGGAGATGCTGAGCACGTGGGAGGGGGTAGGGTAGGGAAGGAGAGATGTTGAGCACGTGGTGGGGAGAGTGGGGTAGGGTAGGGAAGGAGAGATGTTGAGCACGTGGTGGGGGAATGGGGTAGGGTAGGGAAGGAGAGATGTTGAGCACGTGGTGGGGGGAGTGGGGTAGGGTAGGGTAGGGAAGGAGAGATGTTGAGCACGTGGTGGGGGGAGTGGGGTAGGGTAGGGTAGGGAAGGAGAGATGCTGAGCACATGGGAGGAGTGGGGTAGGGAAGGGAAGGGGAGATGCTGAGCATGTGGGAAGGGGTAGGGTAGGGTAGGGTAGGGAAGGAGAGATGCTGTGCACGTGGGAGGAGTGGGGTAGGGAAGGGAAGGGGAGATGCTGAGCATGTGGGAAGGGGTAGGCTAGGGTAGGGAAGGAAGGAGAGATGCTGAGCATGTGGGAAGGGGTAGGGTAGGGAAGGAAGGAGAGATGCTGAGCATGTGGGACTGGGTAGGGTAGGGTAGGGAAGGAGAGATGCTGAGCACGTGGGAGGGGGTAGGGTAGGGAAGGAATGGGAGATGCTGAGCATCTGTGGAGGGTAGGGTAGGGAAGGGAAGGGGGAGATGCTGTGCATGTTGGTGGTGTGGGGTAGGGAAGGGAAGGAGAGATGCTGAGCACGTGGGAGGGTTAGGTAGGGAAGGTAGAGATGCTGAGCACGTGGGAGTAGGGTAGGGAAGGAGAGATGCTGACACGTGGGAGGAGTGGGGTAGGGTAGGGAAGGAGAGATGCTGAGCACATGGGAGGAGTGGGGTAGGGTAGGGAAGGGGAGATGTTGAGCACGTGGGAGGAGTGGGGTAGGGTAGGAAGGAAGGGGAGATGCTGAGCATGTGGAGGGGGTAGGGTAGGGTAGGGAAGGAGAGATGCTGAGCACGTGGTGGGGAGAGTGGGGTAGGGTAGGGAAGGAGAGATGCTGAGCATGTGGGGGGGAATGGGTAGGGTAGGGAAGGAGAGATGTTGAGCACGTGGTGGGGGGAGTGGGGTAGGGTAGGTAGGGTAGGGAAGGAGAGATGCTGAGCATGTGGGGGGAGGGTAGGGTAGGGTAGGGAAGGAGAGATGTGAGCACGTGGGAGGGGTAGGGTAGGGAAGGAAGGGGAGATGCTGAGCATGTGGGAGGGGTTAGGGTAGGGTAGGGTAGGGAAGGAGAGATGTGAGCAGGTGGGTGGGGGTAGGGTAGGGAAGGAAGGGGAGATGCTGAGCATGTGGGAAGGGGTAGGGTAGGGTAGGGAAGGAAGGAGAGATGCTGAGCATGTGGGAAAGGGGTAGGGTAGGGAAGGAAGGAGAGATGCTGAGCATGTGGGAAGGGGGTAGGTAGGTAAGGAAGGTGAGATGCTGAGCATGTGGGAAGGGGTAGGGTAGGGTAGTGTAGGGAAGGAGAGATGCTGAGCACGTGGGAGGGGGTAGGGTAGGGAAGGAAGGGGAGATGCTGAGCATGTGGGAAGGGGTAGGGTAGGGTAGGGAAGGAAGGGGAGATGCTGAGCACATGGGAGGGGGTAGGGTAGGGAAGGAAGGAGAGATGCTGAGCATGTGGGAAGGGGTAGGGTAGGGTAGGGTAGGGAAGGAGAGATGCTGAGCACGTGGGGGGTAAGGTAGGGAAGGAGAGATGCTGAGCACATGGGAGGAGTGGGGTAGGGAAGGGAAGGGGAGATGCGGAGCATGTGGGAAGGGGTAGGGTAGGAAGGGGAGATGCGGAGCATGTGGGAAGGGGTAGGGTAGGAAAGGAAGGGGAGATGCGGAGCATGTGGGAAGGGGTAGGGTAGGGTAGGGAAGGAAGGGGAGATGTGAGCACGTGGGAGGGGGAAGGGTAGGGAAGGAAGGGGAGATGCTGAGCATGTGGGAAAGGGTAGGGTAGGGTAGGGAAGGAAGGGGAGATGTGAGCACGTGGGAGGGGGTAGGGTAGGGAAGGAAGGGGAGATGCTGAGCATGTGGGAAAGGGTAGGGTAGGGTAGGGAAGGAAGGGGAGATGTGAGCACGTGGGAGGGGGTAGGGTAGGGAAGGAAGGGGAGATACTGAGCATGTGGGAAAGGGTAGGGTGGGAAAGGGTAGGGTAGGGTAGGGAAGGAAGGGGAGATGTGAGCACGTGGGAGGGGGTAGGGTAGGGAAGGAAGGGGAGATGCTGAGCATGTGGGATCTGCAAGTACACACTGAAATTGTGCTCACAGTGCCATCATTGAAGCCTGGGAACAGCGGTCAGGAGCCGTGACACCAGTTTTGGCTGCTCTGCAGAATCGGACTGGCAGCGCCTGGGAATCCCCACCAGCCACACTACTTTGACCTGCAAATTTGTAAGCTACTTCCCCTGCTTTTGCTGCCACTCCTCCCCAAAATCTAGTTCTCCAGTTGATTGCCTCTCACCTAATATGCCTTATGGTAATACTGGTTTGCTCCCACCTTCTTTATCGATATAGTAACATAGTGGGTGACAGCAGATAAAGATCAGCATGGTCCAGTAAGGTGTCAGAATTGTGGAGTTGTACATGCCGCTCCCGGCACGCTCCTGGCCGCTCCCGGCCGCTCCCGGCACGCTCCTGGCATGCTCCCGGCATGCTACCCCTCTCCATTTAGAAGTTATTTATGCATGTTTTGATTCCATCCTCTGGCTATATAGTGATTTTCTGTGTCTGTCCCATGCCTTTTGGAATTCCATCACTGTTTTTTTCTCCCACTGCCTCCATTGGGAAGGCGTTCCAGGCATCCACCACCCTTCCGTAAAAAAGTATTTCTCGATGTTGCTTTTAAATTTACCTCCTTGCAGCTTCATGTCATGTCCTCTAGTTCTACAGGTTCCCCGTCTTTGAAAGCTATGTTTGTTCATTGATACCCTTTAAGCATTTAAATGTCTGTATCCTATCCCTCCCCCTTTCTCTCCTCTCTTCTAGGGTATAGGGTGCGTACACCTTGTAGAGCTTTAGTAGTAGTAGCACAAGGGGGCTGATAAGTCTCTGGCTTTGTAATGAAACAAAACTATAGGCACACCAAAGACCTAAATATGTACACTCTGGAGGAGAGGAGGGACAGGGGAGATATGATTCCGACCTTTCAATACTTAAAGAGAAATAATGAACAAACAAACCTCTTCCAAAGACGGGGAAACTGTAAAACTAGAGGGCATAACAGGAAGCTGCAAGGTGGTAAATTGAAAGACAATTTCAGGAAATACGTTTTCACTGAAAGGGTGGTGGATGCTTGGAATGCCCTCCCAATGGAGGTGGTGGGGGCAAACACAGTGACGGAATTCAAAATGGTATGGGACAGACACAGTGGATCCATCTACAGCAATAGGATGAAATCAAAATAAACTGAACCATCTAATTTCTCAACAAATAGAAACATAGAAATATGATGACAGAAAAAGACCACATGGCCTATCTAGTCTGTCCTTCCATATCAGCCACTACAACAGTCCCCTTTTTACCTTTAGAAATCCTCTGTGTTGGTCCTATGCTTTTTTGAATTCAGTTACTGTCCTCATCTCTACCACCTCCACTGGGAGACTATTCCACGGATCCACTACTCTTTCCGTAAAGAAATATTTCCACATATCACTCCTGAATCTATCTCCCTTCACCCTCATCCCATGTCCCCTCATAGCAGAACTTGCTTTCAATTGAAAGAGGCTCTCTCCCTGAACATTTATGCCACGGAGGTATTTAAACATCTCAATCATATCTCCTCTATCCCGCCTTTCCTCTAAGGTGTACATATTAAGATCCTTCAGTCTGTCCTCATATGCTTTATAATGAAGACCACTAATCATTTTAGTAGCCACCCTCTGCACCGACTCCATCCTGTTCACATCCTTTTGAAGGTGCGGTCTCCAGAATTGCACACTATACTCCAAATGAGGTCGCACCAAAGACTTATACAGAGGCATTATCACCTCCTTTTTTCTGCTAGCCATTCCTCTCTGTATGCACCCAAGCATCCTTCTAGCTTTTGCTGTAGCCTTTTCTACCTGTTTAGCTACTTTAAGATCATCAGACACAACCACGTCTAGGTCCCGCTCTTCTTTAGTGGACAAAAGTACTTCACCCCCTATACTATATTGCTCCCTTGGATTGCCACAGCCCAAATGCATGACCTTACATTTTTTAACATTAAATCCCAGCTGCCAAATTCTAGACCATTCTTCAAGCTTAGCTAGATCCCTCCTCATGTTATCTACACCTTCCTGCGTGTCTACTCTATTGCAGATTTTGGTATCGTCCGCAAAGAGGCAAACCTTACCCGACAGCCCTTCTGCTATATCACCAACGAAGATGTTAAAAAGAATCGGACCAAATAGGGGTGTCCTACACGGAGCGGCGGGTTCACCCCTAAACAAAGACATGGGGAGGGGTGGCCTGCACAGAGTGGCAGGTGCACCTACTCCTGCCATCTTACTGGGCAGACTAGATGGACCATACTGGTCTTTATCTGCTGTCATTTACTAATGTTACTATGTTACCAAATACAACTAAACTGCAGAGAGATCATTTGGACCTCTACAACGGAAGTGTGCCCATAGCTTTCTGTTTCGTTACAAGGCCAAAGACTTATCACCCCTCCTCGTAGTAGTAGTACATAATTTGGTCTTCAAGTCTTTTCTCATATTCCTTCTGGTGCAGGCCCCAAATCATCATGGTCGCTTCCTCTGAACCATTTCAAGTCTTTTTTACATCCTTAGTAAGGTACAGTCTCCAAAACGGAACATGATACTCTAAGTGAAGCGTCATCAACAACCTGTACAGGGGCAGTAATACCTCCTCCTTCCTGCTTGTTATTCCTCTCTGTATACAGTCTAACATCCTTCTGGCTTTGGCCACCGCCTTGTCACACTGTTTTGCCACCTTGAGATCCTCATATACTATAAACCCGAGGTCCCTCTCTTGATCCATACACACCAGCCTCTCGTCCCTAATCACATACAGCTCCTTTGGGTTTCTGCACTTTTTTGCATTAAATATCAATCGCCAAGCATTTGACCATTCTTCTAGTTTTTGTAGATCTTTTCTCATGTCCACTCTGTTGCCTACCTTCATATCATCTGTAAAAAGGCAAACTTTACCTTTTAACCCTTCGGCAATGTCACCCACAAAGACATTGAACAGCTGCGGTCCTGAGACACTTCTCTACTCACTCCCCTCCATTCACCACTACTCTCTGTAGTCTGTCAGTCAACCAGTTCTTGGATCCAGTTCACCATCCTGAGATCAATCTCCAGGCTGCTGAGTTTATTCACAAGCTTCCTATGAGGAACAGTATCAAAGACTTTGCTGAAATCTACGTACAGCAGACCAGATCCATTGCATGCCTTTGATCTAGTTCTCTGGTCACCCAGTCAAAGAAAATCAATCAGATTTGTTTGGCACAATCTTCCCTTGGTAAATCCATATTGCCTCGGATCTCACAACTCATTGGCTTCCAGAAAAATCATTATCCTTTCTTTCAGCAGGTCTCCATTACTTTTCCCAGGTAAGGCCTTGCCTATAGTTTGCCATCTCTTCTCTGTTGCCACATTTGTGAAGAGACCACATCAGTCCTTCTCCAATCCTGCGGCACCTCTTTTAAAGGACCTGCCAAAACCTCCCTGGGCTCATTCTGAACCTGATCCGGTCCCATGGCCTTGTCCACTTTCAGTTTTGCAAGCTATTCATAAACATCATCTTCTGTGAACTGTGTCACATCTATTACATTCCCCTTATTGCCTTTGTCAGCCACACAAGGCCCTTCTCCAGGATTTTCTGTTGTGAACACAGAACAGAAATATTTGTTTAGCAAGTTCACTTTTCCCTTATCACTTTCCACAAATCGGTTCTCAGCATCTTTGAGTCTTGCAATTTCACCTCTCACCTTCGTCCTTTCCCCAATATCCCTGAAGAAAGTCTCAACACCTCTCTTCACCTCTGTAGCCATTTTTTCTTTCATGTGTGAAAAAGAAGCATAGCTGATAAATTAGCTAATTCCAGGGGGAGACTAAACCGGTCCCAGATTTCTGGCAGCCTCATCCCGATGCATTATGGGAATTCCAGCACCAATTTTAATGGACATCATCAGGGACTACAGATACCACAATGCTTTGGTGTATACGTTCAAAACTAGGACTGGTCAGAAAGCCTCCCTCCTGAACTGGGTAACTTGGCAGCTTTGCTTTGACACTGCTCCTGTCACCAGTATCTCATTTTCCCTCAGGCTGTTTCAAATCCCATCATGTCCTGATAAGCAGCCTTTCATTTGTTTCCACTATCATCCAGCAACGGATTCCAGTGCAGGCCAAGCACCCCCCCCCCCCCCCAATTCCCTCAGGAGTGGATGCCAAGAAGCCGGCTCTCGCACTGTGTTATCTGGGCTCTGATGTATCTCAGCTCACATTCATGCGTTGAGCAAGTCCTCTCTCATCACATAAACTTTCCACAGCTGCCTGAGCGATGCAGTGACTGTCTAAATATAGAAGGCTTTACGAGAGGCTGGATCACAGCCCACAGCCCGACTGATGCTGGAGGGAGGAGGAGAAGGACCCTTTATAAAACCAGCACCAGGGTCCCTGCTTCAGCCAACGAGCAAACGGGATATAGCACACAGAGGTGCTATCCACAGCCTGCTCCACAATCAGACATCAGGATCCAGGGAGGGGGGAGAAGCTTTTGCTTTTTATTTCCCCCTCTCCCTTGACTTATTTCCTCTCTTGCAAAGTCTTCAGACGTCAATGAGCCTCCAGTCCTCTTCTGCCTTCCGCTCACAGCACACTTTCCAGCAAAGCTCAGCGTCCGCATCCATCCCCCTGTCCCGGGAACCGCGCTTGGAGAAGGCGCTCGACATGTTCTCTGATGACTTTAGCAGCTTCCACAGGTCATGTCCTGAGCCCCTGGGCTTCACAGGCAAGTGATGGCGCGGAATGCCTTGGAGATGCTTGGCCACTTCTCCAAGGAAGCAAGGGGGGGTGGGGGGAGAAGGAAGGGTGCAGACGAGTTGGCATCACATTGGCTCTGAAAAGGATTAAACTTGTTTTAATTGGAAATTGCAAGCTTCTGCTGAATCTGTCCGTAATCTGGTGCTATGATGATCCACTTGGGTCCTCACAAATTCCTGAATCAATGCCCATGAGACGAACAGACACACAGTGGATCTTGTACAATAGTTAGTGTGTCTTGTTTCATTATAACAGCGTCTACTTTTAAGCCTGGCTTTACTGACTGATGTCTGGCACTTGAGAAGGATTCTTCCTGTCTACGATCTTAACGTTATTTCATCTTAAAGCCATTGTACTCTCAGATTCATAGCAATTTTCATAATCTGAAGACAGGAATGATACCCTAACTCAGAATAGTTTATGATTTTACAATTTCAGCCTCTCGCAGCAAGAGGCCCATTGAGGGAACTCACAGTTCCTGCACTACCAGTCTCTCCCAGCAGGAGGTGCAGTAGGGAATAGTGTAGGATTTCTGGCTGGGGGGGGGGGGGGGGAGAGTTCACCACTAGTGCATTCCCATCCTCTCCCAGCAGGTAGTGCTGTAGGGAATGGGCAGGAGCACTGCCTGTGGGGGAACTCATGTTCCAGCCTTTCCCACTAGGCGGTGCTGTAGATGATGCAGCGAGACTGACTTTGGGAAAGCACATAGCATCTGCTTTCGTAAGGAGAACAGGTACAGTAGCTCAGTCTGCCTTTGAGGCTAAAGAGGTTAGAGTTCTTCGGCTTGGAGAAGAGAGAGGTTTATAAAATCATGGGTGGATTGGAAAAGTTCACAGGAAAAGATTATTTACCCTCTCAAACAATCCTGAAACTAGAGGAACGCACTATGAAACTAACTGCTAGGAGATGTAAAACAAAATGTTAGATAGTATTTTTTCAGCTAATGCATAGCTAACGTGTTGACTGGACTTTTTTTATTCAAAGGGACTTGCTGGGGTGGAGTTAAGGTGATGGGAGGATGTTTCATCTAACTATATGGATAGTGATGCTCTCCGTATAGCTCAATGGTTTGATTAAACCAATGAAAAGGTTTTCCTAAAACCGCTCAGCTATTCCGACAACAGCTGAATATCACCATTATCTATATAGTTGCCGATGGTCAGTTGTGTGTTTTTTATATGCTGTGGTTTGCATTTTAAAAAGCTGCTTTACTGATATTGGGCCATTAGCTTTCTGTTTCCTGCTTCTAGTGGAAGGTCCGTCAGTATACAGCAATCGTAAGGAATCTGTTGCCCAGAGATGCGCTGGGGGTTGGGTTAAAAAAAAGATATGGAGAATGGGCCGTCCTCATGGCCGAAGGTCCCCTGTTTGATTCCCTGGTTGAGTTGGCTGTTTCCAGGGTTGGGTGAGGATGCTGCAGAGAAAGCATCACACTTCCCTCCCCCCCCTCCCCCCGAGGGGATCGTGGTAATTGCTTAAGGTGGCATTAGATGGTTGAATTCAGAGCCCATTGCAGGTTCAGGAAGGAGCCCCAGTACCTGGATCCCGTCAAGGCTTGACACTGTAATGAGCAGACCAGAGGTGTTGGGAGGGTGTATACATCCACGGTAGTTGTGAATGAAGGTTCCTGGAACCACTTTCCGGTCCTTGTTCCATCGAGCTGGATCTTCAAGGGGACTGGAAGGCACTGCCAAGCTTTAAAAAAAAAAAATCCTGGACAAGACTTTGTGGGACAGGTAGACTTGGGAGTCACCACATCTCAATTCTGGGAATGAGGAATATGGAATGGATCTCCCTATTAGGACCTGGATTGGCCACGGTCAGACATAGAATATACAGGACACTGGGCTCATTGGACCACTGCACATCTTGTGTTCTTATGTACGACTTTAATCTGCTACAAGTTACACCAGTGCATCAGTGCACATACGGCAGCCTTGAGTGCTGCTATTCTGGGTCTGAAGAGAGTAAAGAGGAACACCTACTGTGCTGCACTTACACACAGTACACACCATAGATGCGGCGGGTGCTTGAACACCCAAAATACTGATTGTGCCTTTTTCCCTCCCTCCCTACTCCTGCCATCTGCCCCTTCTGCAGATTGCAGTCAACAAGTGGAGGAGAGTGTTGGTGTCTCTGGTCCAGTCCTTCTCGTTTGCTGCCAGGAAATGATATATCTGGACACTGGCTTCCAGCAGCACCTGCCGCTCTCCTCTTCCTGCTGGCGCCAACTGCCATGTGCCTGTGCTAGGGGTAAGATTTTTCTCTTGAACATCTCCTATCATTGGAAATGTTGACTCCCATGGCACATACACAGCTGCAGACATGTCGGAACACGCACGTGTTAGCAAGCAGACCACCTTCTATACACTAACATTCTACACTCTTATCTCCAAGATGGTGCACTAAAGTCAGGGACCTTTTGAAGGGATAGTGTCTCCCACATTCTTCCACTAATACATTACAATCCTATAGGGCCAGCAGGAGGCAGTGTAGATACTGGTGCAGGAGTGCTGGCTGTGAGGAGACCTCACATCTCCCGCAGTACCAGCCTTTCCCTGCAGGAGGTGGTATAGAGAATGGTGCACAAGTGCTGGTTGTGAAGTGACCTCACAACTCCCGCAGTACCAGCCTTTCCCTGCAGGAGACGGTGTAGAGACTGGTGCAGGAGTGCTGGCTGCAAGGGATCTCACGTCTCCTACAGTACCAGCCTTTTCCAGCAGGAGGTGCTGTACTAAGGTGTATAGGTTCATGGATCTGCAGCACTCACATTTCTATTGCCCGCCTGTGGGAGATCTTATTACTCAGGGCCTATGCTGGTATACGCCTCTTGAATCTATTTCTCTTCTCCCTCACAGCTCGTGCAAGCAATGCAGGAAATATCAAGACCCTGGGGAATACTTACCAGTTTGTTGTGGATGTCAGCGACTTTTCCCCAGAAGATATTATCGTCACCACATCTAACAATCAGATCGAGGTGCATGCAGAGAAGGTAAGGAACAAAGACAGCCCTGCATGTGCACACACTCTCACAGATGGGGCACAACCCTGCCCCCAAATACAGCCCTGCACATAGACATGTAGCTCAGCCACTCTAGATGAGGAGGAGGGGGGCAGATGTCATTGGCAGGGGGCCCAGCGTGTCATGTGATGGGAAGGTCACAGGCCGCGTGAAACAAGAAAATCTGTAGTTGAGCTTTGAAGGCGGTGTAGGAGAACAGCAGTCTGAGGTCAGAGGGGAGAATATTCCAGAGGTGTGGACCAAGGAAGTAGAAGGCAGAGTGTCGGGTGGATTCATAACTGACTTGGGAGGCGGAAGGAGGTGCAAACAGGGAGTGGAATGAGCGGAGGGAGCAGTGTGGAGAATAACAAAGGAGGTGAGGTAAGCAGGAATGCCTGTACGGAGGATTTTGTGGACCAGTGTAAGGATCACGAAGTAGAGTATCAGGGTGAAGAAGGACGTACAGCTCTGGTTCGGCACAATGCGTAGAGGGACTTACAGACAATGGTAGTGATGTGATCTTGAAAAGTCAGAGCTGAGTCCAGGATGACATCAAGGTAATGGAGGGAAGAGACCAAAGGAATTGGAGCACCAAGAAGAAGGGGTGCGACAGTGGGTGAGGAGGTGTGTCCAGTTAGCCAAATGGCTGAGGTTTTGCTAGGACTGAAGGCAAGCTAGTTTACATTGCTCCTACGCAGATATGAGCACAGCCCTGCACACACTCATGGACTGAGTCACAGCCCTGCACATATACTCCCATACAGACATGGACATAACCCTGCACACAATACACACACTC
The DNA here is from genome assembly GCA_033557465.1 of Ichthyophis bannanicus. Classification (NCBI taxonomy): domain Eukaryota; kingdom Metazoa; phylum Chordata; class Amphibia; order Gymnophiona; family Ichthyophiidae; genus Ichthyophis; species Ichthyophis bannanicus. The sequence goes on from CM066042.1 coordinate 22,141,791, forward strand.
TCCCACACACGGATATGAGCACAGCCCTGCACACACTCATGGACTGGCACAGCCCTGCACATATACTCCCATACAGACATGGACATAACCCTGCACACAATACACACACTCTCCCACACACGGATATGAGCACAGCCTGCACACACTCATGGACTGGCACAGCCCTGCACATATACTCCCATACAGACATGGACATAACCCTGCACACAATACACACACTCTCCCACACACGGATATGAGCACAGCCCTGCACACACTCATGGACTGGCACAGCCCTGCACATATACTCCCATACAGACATGGACATAACCTGCACACAATACACACACTCTCCCACACACGGATATGAGCACAGCCCTGCACACACTCATGGACTGGCACAGCCCTGCACATATACTCCCATACAGACATGGACATAACCCTGCACACAATACACACACTCTCCCACACACGGATATGAGCACAGCCCTGCACACACTCATGGACTGGCACAGCCCTGCACATATACTCCCATACAGACATGGACATAACCCTGCACATAATACACACACTCTCCCACACACGGATATGAGCACAGCCCTGCACACACTCATGGACCTAGGCACAGCCCTGCACATATACTCCCATACAGACATGGACATAACCCTGCACACAATACACACACTCTCCCACACACGGATATGAGCACAGCCCTGCACACGCTCATGGACCTAGGCACAGCCCTGCACATATACTCCCATACAGACATGGACATAACCCTGCACACAATACACACACTCTCCCACACACGGATATGAGCACAGCCCTGCACACGCTCATGGACCTAGGCACAGCCCTGCACATATACTCCCATACAGACATGGACATAACCCTGCACATAATACACACACTCTCCCACACACGGATATGAGCACAGCCCTGCACACACTCATGGACCTAGGCACAGCCCTGCACATATACTCCCATACAGACATGGACATAACCCTGCACACAATACACACACTCTCCCACACACGGATATGAGCACAGCCCTGCACACACTCATGGACTGGCACAGCCCTGCACATATACTCCCATACAGACATGGACATAACCCTGCACACAATACACACTCTCCCACACACGGATATGAGCACAGCCCTGCACACACTCATGGACTGGCACAGCCCTGCACATATACTCCCATACAGACATGGACATAACCCTGCACACAATACACACACTCTCCCACACACGGATATGAGCACAGCCCTGCACACACTCATGGACTGAGTCACAGCCCTGCACATATACTCCCATACAGACACGGACATAACCCTGCTCACAATACACACACTCTCCCACACACGGATATGAGCACAGCCCTGCACACACTCATGGACTGGCACAGCCCTGCACATATACTCCCATACAGACATGGACATAACCCTGCACACAATACACACACTCTCCCACACACGGATATGAGCACAGCCCTGCACACACTCATGGACTGGCACAGCCCTGCACATATACTCCCATACAGACATGGACATAACCCTGCACATAATACACACACTCTCCCACACACGGATATGAGCACAGCCCTGCACACACTCATGGACCTAGGCACAGCCCTGCACATATACTCCCATACAGACATGGACATAACCCTGCACACAATACACACACTCTCCCACACACGGATATGAGCACAGCCCTGCACACGCTCATGGACCGAGGCACAGCCCTGCACATATACTCCCATACAGACATGGACATAACCCTGAACACAATACAACCACTCTCCAACCCACGGATATGAGCGCAGCCCTGCACACACTCATGGACTGGCACAGCCCTGCACATATACTCCCATACAGACATGGACATAACCCTGCACACAATACACACACTCTCCCACACACGGATATGAGCACAGCCCTGCACACGCTCATGGACCGAGGCACACATACTCCCATACAGACATGGACATAACCCTGCACACAATACACACTCTCCCACACGGATATGAGAACAGCCCTGCACACGCTCATGGACCGAGGCACAGCCCTGCACACGCTCATGGACCGAGGCACAGCCCTGCACATATACTCCCATACAGACACAGGCATAACCCTGCACATAATTCACACATACTCCCACGCGGATATGAGCACAGCCCTGCACACGGCTCATGGAGCAAAGTTTCATATTTAAAAGTATGATGTCCAATTAGGCATTTTTACACAATTGTAATGCGAGAGGTAGTGGTGGGATGATCAGGACTGTTAAGTTTAAGGGGAGGGGCATTAAGTGTGTAGGACCAACTAGTGTGCTTGACAGCTTTGCTGTGGCCCTGCCCCCACCCACCCACCCACCCACTAACATCTCTTGTCCATCTACTAACACAGTGTTTCTCAAGCCGGTTCTGGTGTACCCCTCCAGCCAGTCTGGTTTCAGGATCCCCATAATTAATATGCACGAGAACGATTTGAACATGCAAATTTGTTTCATGCATATTCATTGTGGATATACAGAAGCCAGACTGGCTGGGGTGGGGGTACACTAGGATCAGCTTGAGAAACAGTGTATTAACCTACCCCCAAATCACCTAACTACCTCACCTAAAGTTGCCAAATGTCCCCAGTTTTGGGGGATTGTCTCTGATTTTGAGATAGTGTCCACCCACTCCATGGACTACAACCAGCTCCTGTGCCCGATTTCAGTGGGGGCGGCTTGCGAACCCCTCTGATACAGTCTTCTCGATCCTGGTAGGAGAAGATGCAAAATTAACTTCTTTTCGGGAAAAAAGAAAAGGAATTTTAGAAATACATAGAATATTTATCTAATGTATAAAATAAAATTTAAGCATATATGTATGTGTGTGCTTAAACTTGAGAAGGGCTGCTCCTGTCTTTTTTAAACGCTTGAAATTACTAAATGCCACCTAGGCTGATTATTTTGAAATTTATGGATAAAAGATGCCTGAGAAGGAAAGACTTGCTCTTCATAAATCTGGTAACCCTATGCCTCACTCAACGTTAACCCACCCTCACCTAACCGCCCCTACACATTCACTATCCTACTCCCCGTGCACCTAACTACCATCCACCACTCAAGAATCCCCACCCACCCAACCCACCTACTCCACTTAGTGACTTACGGTCTCAGGGCAGAGGCCTTCTGATTCATGGACAAGCAGTCTGAGTCAGCCATGCCTAGGTATAGCATCCCCAAGGACCCTTAGCTCAGAGGAATCCTTTTTTTTTATTCTTCTGAGCCTGTTCCCTCCTCTTCCTGTTCCTGCCCCTGTACTTCCTTCCTCAGTTTTTTCTATCTGCCATCCAGGATGGACAGACAGACAGACATCCAGTTCTCCCTAACCTTTCAACAAAAACAACCCCCAAAACCCCCCAAAAAAACCCACTGAAACAATTCGCACTTTTGGAAGATGGAGAAAGAAAAATCAAGGAAGTGCCTCTGCTGCAGCAAGAGAATCAGCCACACCGAGCAGGATCGCTGCCAGACAGGTCTATATCTGGACCACTATTTGCATGCCTGCACTCATGGTAAAGAGCACAAGGGCACCCGCATGGAACTGACAGCAGAGCCCCCCCCCCCCCCTTGAGGAATAGGGGTGAAAGGAGAAACAGGCCAAAGCTGCCATGATCAGCCGCAAGCGGACTGAGCCCATCAACCCCATTAATGGGGGACAGGCAGAACCCCCAGTGGTCCCAGCAAACCCCGATGCAGTTCCTGGGCAGGTAAGCCCGATTTCCAGGGTCCACATGCCAGAACCTCCTCCTTCCTCATTGGCCGCCTCAATCTCCAGCAACCTGCACCTCTCTGGGCCCCCCATGCACTACCCCTGACCTCTGCTGTACCCGTTCCTGGACCAGACTCCCCTGCTGCACCCAGAGGCCCCACATGCAGTGATACTGGAACCCCAATGGCACCTGGACTCCCCACACTTCCTTGAAAGGCAGGACTTCTTGGGCCAACTTCCTCCAGCTTCCGAAGCCAGGTGGCGCAGGGAATCCCCACACCACCAGCGCAAATCTCTGAATATCAGAACCATGATCTCCACAGGCACCAGCATCATAGCTCCTCACCCCGTTGCAGCAGACGTGACTCTGCCTCCGTGGGCCGACACTCCAGCAGGAGAGAAGCCTACAGCTCCTCTCCCTCCCCTCCCCAGGAAACCCCATGCTAAAAACGGAGCAAAGCAGAGCCTCCTGCGCAGAGACTCCCAGCCACTGCAACAGCCGTCAGGCAGGGGATCGGAGCAGCACCACACTTTCCAATGCACCAGGGAGCAGTCTGCAGCCAGGAGACTGGAGCAGCAGCACCTTCGGCAGCACAAGGGGCACTGATGGAGCTCTGAGGAAAGTTTCTAACCCAACAGCTCCTGATCACACCACCGCAAACAGCACCCGACTCCTGCTACAGCAGACAACCCCCATCTACATCATCCCGATCCTGCAACCCACTACTTGTGACCACCTCCCTGCCCCAGAGTCCCTGCTCATGGATGAGGAGAGCAAGATATGGGACTCAGACAACTCCTTCTGGAACTCGGGGAATGACAGCAGGGCCCAGTCTCCTTCCTCACGACATTAACCTGGCATTCCCTCAGACAACACACTGCCAGCACTGACCCCTGTCTCCTCTCGAGGACCTCACTTATCCAAAATTTCTACAAAAGCTCTCGAGGCACCTCGAATTATCACTCAAAGGCACGCCGGACTCAAGAAACAAAGTCCTCGGGATCCTTAAATACCTGGACATGCCCAGACCCTAGTGGCCATGCCCGTTCACCAGGTACTACTGGACTGCAGGGACAAGGCGTGGACATCACCAAGAGGTTGGAACTCAATTACCACTTTGAAGTGGCACAGCTGCCACACCAGCCCATTGTCGTGGAATCCACTTTGAGGTGAGCCAAAAACTCCTGAAACACATCTCCAGAAAAAAAAACCAAAACTCCTTGACAGAGTCGGCAAAAAGGTGTTTTCGGGTGCCATGCTGAACGGATGGATCGCCTTGCACCAATTCCAAATCATTGCCTACCTCGACACCCTGCTGAACAGAACAAAGGATGTTGTGACTTCCCTGCCCCCAGAAACCAAGGAACTCCTGATGCCCATCTTACACGACATGGCTGATTGCAGCAAGCACCTGATAAGAGCAGCCTTTGACACCTTTGAGACCACCTCCCACACCATGAGTACGGCATCGCCGCCTAGAGCATGGCATGGCTCAAGGCTTCCAGACTACGGGACGACATCCACAAGCAAAGAGCCAGCGAATAGCAAAGTAAAAGAAACAATGGATGGCATCAAAGATGACTGCACGATGCTACAAACCCTCTCCAATGATGGACTGAACCATCAGAGGCCTAAAAAACCATACGGCAGTCAGAAATCCCACTATCCATGCAAGTATAACAATTCATCCAAATGAACTATCAAAACCCCCAGCACTACAAAAGCACCTACCAGCACAAGTCTCACCAATGAGAGAAAGGCCACAGAAGGCCCAACCCCCCTCATTGACCAAGACCTCCCAGGAGTTTTGACCCCCATGCCCCGCAGGTCGTTCCCATGGGGGTGGTCACTTGCTTTTGGCGGAGGCATGGGCAAACATCTCAACCGACTGCTGGGTCATCAAGATAATCCACTGGGGCTTCCACATTCATTTCTGGAGAACCATCCCCCTAGACCCCCCCTCCCACCACCACAACACAGTGGCGAGGGACACACCCCACCTTCTCAAGGAGACACACAGCCTTCTTTGAATAGGAGCCATAGAACCGGTTCCTGACTCAGAAGCCAACCAAAGCTTCTATTCCTGCTATTTCTTCATCCTCAAGAAATCAGGAGGCTGGCACCCAATCCTCAACCTCAGACAACTCAACAAACACATTCTCAGGGAAAATTTCCACATGCACTCCCTGGGCACCATACTACCCCTGATCCAGGGAAACGACAGGCTTGCATCACTGGAATTATAGGATATATACACCCACATACCACTACATCCTTCTCCAAAGAAGACCTACGCTTCAGTGGGGTGACCAACACTTCCAATACAAGGCTCTCCCATTCAGCCTCTCTTCAGCCCCATGAGTCTTCACGAAGTGCATCACAATTACAGCAGCTTACCAACGCAAGGCTGGAATATGCATCTGCCCCTACCTCGACGACTGGCTGATCATAGCTCAGTCACCGGGAGTGGCACGGAAGGCTGTCCAAGCCACAGCCTGCCTACCTAAGACCCTGGACTTCCTAATCAACCACAACAAGTCACAGATGCAACCATCTCAAGTGTTGGAGCTCATAGGTGCCTACATCAACACCACCCAGGTCAAGGCATTCCTCCCACCTCACAGAGCAGACAAGATCATCGGATTAGCCGCTCAGATCTCCACATCAGATAGGATATCAGCACGGACCTTCCTTCACCTCATGGGACATCTGGAGGTGGCGTGCATGTCATCCCACATGCCAGACTGCACATGCGCTAACTCTAATTGCACCTCAGGAGGTCTTGGGACCAGCACAGATAGCCCCTTCACCACAAGATCACCATAGACCACCACACCCACAAGACCCTCAGCTGGTGGAGAATACGGGCAAACCTATGCAAAGGCAAGCCACTCAGGCCACCCCAAACCCAGATCACCTTGACCACGGACACATCAAAATGTGGATGGGGGTGCACCTGCTCAACTTCCACATGAATGGGACCTGGTCCCCAGGCGAGGTATGCCTACACATCAACCTCATCAAACTCAGAGACATAGGGAATGCACTGCAGGCCTTCCAGCCCTGGATCTGGGGGAAGGCTGTTCTCATCCAGATGGACAACCAGGTAGCAATGTTCTACATCAACAAACAGGGCAGCACGGGTTCCCGCTCACTCTGCAGGGAGGCCTACCTGATCTGGACCTCCGCCATATCCCTGCGATCCCACCTGCAGGCAGCATACCTGCCGGGGAACAACACCACACTAGCAGACTCCCAGAGCTCGCAGCTTGCACCATACGAATGGTCACTAAAATTCCCACACACACACAAGCCCCACCTTTACTCATGTATAATTATAAGAATATATTTTAGTTCAATGTTACAATGTTCTTCTGTTAACTCACTAACCATAACAATCTTGTAATATTACAATTATTAGAAGATTCTATGTAAAGCCCTGCTGGCCATTTTTGTTCTCATGTAAACCACTTAGACATGAAAATACAGTGGTATAGAAAACTGCTCAATAAATAAAATGCTCATTCGCCTCCAGCCTTTTCTGACTATGGGGGATACCCACGATGGACCTCTTCATTTGTGAGGACAAAGCGAAACACGAGGAGTTCTTCTCCAGATGCCCCTCCACCCACAGGACAACCTCGGATGCCTTCTCAATCAACTGGGGTTCTCAACTGTACTACGCCTACCCACCATATCCTCTCATTGCCAGATCACTCCAGAAGATCGCATACAATGAGCTGGATGTCATCTTCATCGCACCAGTCTGGCCGAGACAGCCCTAGTTTCTATACCTCCAGCAGCTATCCAGCCAACATCACCACCTACCAATTTGCCTGGACCTCGTCACACTGGACAGAGAACAGACTCCACCCCAGCCTGCAGACCCTAGCGTTGACCACGTGGATGCTGAATGGGTGACCCTGATACCTTTCTACCTCCCAGGATGTCATGGAAGTCCTTCAGGCAGCCAGGCGCCTAGCCATATAGCACTCCTATGTGGAAAAATGGGAAAGGTTCCGTACGTGGTGTGACAAGAGGGGTCTGAACTCCGTCGACTGTCCCATACCAGAGCTGCTACAGTACCTGCTCACTCTTTTGCACACAGGACTAAAACCTTCATCGATCAGGATACACCCGAGTGCAATAGCGGCATACTATGACAAGCTGGAGAGAAAATCCATATCAGTTCACCCTCTCATCACAAGATTCATTGAAAAGCCTCAACCACCTGCAACCCCCCCCCCCCCTTCCATCAAGCTCCCCATGCCAGGGAGGGACCTCCACGTCGTCCTGAACCAACTCATGCAGCACCCATTCGAATCTATGGAGCGGGCGCCTCTAAAATCCTTCACATGGAAGACTCTCTTCCTCGTGGCAGTCATCTCAGCATGCCACATCAGCAAGCTCCAGGCCCTCGTCAATTACCCACCCTACACACAGATACACCATGATCTGGCCATTGTCAGGACACAACCGAAGTTCCTCCCCAAGATTGTCTCAGCATTCCACATGAACCAGTCCATCGTCATACCCAGCTTCTACCCAGAGCCGCATGCAACTCAGGAAGAGCACCACCTACAAACCCTGGACTGCACCCGCACCCTTCGGATCTACATCAACAGGACCAGGCCCATCAGGAAGGCATCACAACTCTTCCTCTCCTACAACCTGAACAGACCTGGCCTCCCGGTGGCCAAGTGCACCTTATCGAGATGGTTAGCAGACTGCATCGCCTACTGTTACATACGGGCCAACATTTGCCCAGAAGGAAGGGTGCATGACCACCAACTAAGGAACAAGGCAAACACGCTGACCCACCTGCATGCAGCAACCCCCACACACATTTGCATCGCGGCCACTTGAGCATCCATCCACACCTTCACAAAACACTACTGCCTCGACCGTGCCATGGACACCGCCCACTTCAGCAATGCTGTCCTTCAAGTAGCTGATGAGACAAGCGGTCGCGATAGAGTTCCCAAACTTGAGGACTTTTTCCCCGTTCTGTTAAGACAAAAAAAGAAAAAGGCAATATTTGTATTCATGAGAGTTCTGTTCAATGTTGCATTAAAATTGCATTCTTGTTGCAAACCCACATTGTCTATGAGACCATTATGTCATACCTTCTACAGCCTCATCCTACCACAGCAACCCCGGGACAGTGGCGGGGGGGGGGGCACAGGAAGGCCCAGGAAAACATTTCCTCACCCCCTCCATATCCCAGCTTGGGAATCACCTAGGCGTGGCTAACTCAAACTGCTTGTCCATGGAGAAAGTAGAGTTACTCGCCATAACGAGGGTTTCCCGTGGACAGCAGGATGAGTCAGTCACGCCATCCTGCCCACCTTCCCCTTCAGATGAACTTGCCCGGCTAGGGAAGAACTGAGGAAGGAAGGGCAGAGACAGAACAGGAAGAGGAGGGAACAAGCTCAGAGGAATTTAAAAAAAAAAAAAAAACGGGGGAGGTTTCCTCTGAGCTAATGGAGAGCTAATCCAGTCCCTGGGGACGGCATACCTAGGCGTGGCTGACTCATCCTGCTATCCATGGAGAACCCTCATTACGGTGAATAATCCTACTTTCCTGACTCTCGTACGCCATCGCTTAATCTTCTGTGTCAGATGTAGCATAAATCTAACGCTTATTTCTGGGGTTGATCTTAATCTATGATGGTATGCCAGCGTGGTCCCTGAATCTGGGGCTCCTACTGTGCACTGGTCTATTCAGGTCTAAGACAAGAGTCCAGGATCCCTGTACCCTGAAACTTCAGGTCCAGGACCACACTGACACATCACAATAAACTCCCTAAATGTGAGTTAACTTTACTCCACCTCTATCCCAGGAGTTATAGTTTAGTCATTAAAGAACACATATTATGCCTTTGTGGCCTCAACAACAACAACATTGGGGAGCAATAGCCAGTCTCTCCATTTAAATAGGATTTGCATGGAGGGGCCTAATCGTAGCCAACATTTTTTAATGCATCTTTTTTGTGAGTTAAAAACATCATTAAATGATGAGTAAAGTTTAAATTAGAAAAAGTGTGTTAAAACTTGAGTAAATGAATACTCAAGATTTGCACCTAATCTAGAAGCAACTTTATTAGCACTACTAGTAAGTATTACTCTGTAAACTGCTTTACTGCCACTGGTTAAAGGCGGTATATCAAATAATAGATAAACCATAAACCATAGAAACATGATGGCAGAAAAAGACCATACGGTCTATCCGGTCTGCCCTTCCATACATACTACTACAGTCTCTATTTTGTTAACTCCCTAAATGTCGATGAGTTATTTGTCGTAAAGATCCTCCGTCAAGTAGGAGTCGAATTAGATTTCCTCACCTGTAAAAATAGCTGTTGTAGCCTCCAGTATAAAGGAGAAGTTCCATCCCACTGCTGACTGGCAGACACTAGATCAGTGATTCTAGACCCAGTCCTCTGGGACCCCCAGGTCAGTCGGGTTTTCAGGATATCCACAATAAATATACATGAGATAGATCCACATACAATGGAAGCAGTGCAGGCAGATCTATCTCATGCATATTCATTGTGGATATCCTGAAAACCTGACTGGCCTGGGGGTCCCAGAGGACTGGGTTGAGAACCACTGAACTAGATCAAGCTCAGCCCACAGCACCAAAAAGACCTCCCTGCACCTTGGGGTAGTACGGCACCCAGGACCTCGCTATATGTTCTATACATCACATTCAAGCACATGGTGTTCTACCATGACAAAGCTTTTGCTGTCATTTATCACTCCTCATAGGTGCCGGGAACAGTATGTCCTGGACTGTGACCACCGAGCACGGCTTCAGATTTGCCATTGTTTTGGTGGCTACGTTCTCAAGAATTCAGAAGCAGGGTCTGTCATTGAAAATCTTCTAACTTGTGGAATCTGTTACCAGCAGAGTTACGAGTAATATCGGAGCGGATGGTGTTTCGATAGAAATTGAAAAACTCATTTATTTCAACAGGCTTTTTCTAATGTCCCTCTTATTTAAGCTAGCAACCTTGGTGAGAGATGGGCAGTTAATTACTTTAGCAGTACCAGTAGTGATGGTTTGCATAGTCATTATTTTATGTATGTATTATTTGGGATCTGCCTAGTGGATAGCTCAGAATACAAATTCTTTTTAAATAAATAAAATGTCAGCATAAGAAGGAAACTTTCCGGAAAAAAATATATCAGCCATTCCTCACATTCTGCAGGATTAAAATGTTCTCTCGGTATTCGCAATAGTCAAGTTTGTTCTCAAGCAAACAAGCAGTCTGCTCTGCAGGATCTCCACAATGAATATTCAGAAGCTTGATTTGCATATCATGGAGGCAGTGTATGCAAATTTAGCTCATGTCTATTCAAGTCCATCTTCTTCCAGTACGTGGTGCATTATTAAATGAACTGTCCAAACAAAAGCACTCATGCTCGCAAAGCACAAAGGTCCGGAGCACGGTGACTCAAAGTCTTAATAAAGTACCCAGCAAGAAGTGATGTAAGGAAAGGTGCAGGCGTGCTGGCTATGGGGGAGTTCACAGATCTTGCATACTTAGCTTCTCCCAGCAAGAGATGCGGTCGGTTCTTGTGCAGGAGTCCCAACTGCAAGTCATCCCAGCCTCTCTCAGCTGGAGGCGCTAGTCTTATGGCACCAGTACAGAGGGAACTCCCAGCAGCCGAGTCTCATTTTCATTCAGCAGGAATCTAAGTGGCTCCTGACAGCCAAAATTTCCCAGTTCTTACCAGAGATTTCTGGGTGGTCTGTGCTGCCTTCCAGCTCTAGTTTGTGTGTCAGTTGCTTCAGGAGCGTCTGATCCGTCGTGTAGTGGAGGAGCCGAGTAGAGCAGGTCCCAGAGCATTAGTGCAGACCCCAGAAGTGAAAGGCCTGAGCCGAGGTCCTCTTCTTGCTCTATGTGCACGTAGCTTTCATTTCACTTCAGTTTTATTTATGAATCACTATCTATTCATACAAAAAACGATAAACATAAAATTTAAAATATTCAAATATAAGATATGGTAAATTTATTTATTTAGCTGTATTTATATCCCGCTTTTCACTGGGTCAAAGCGGTCGATTGGGAGATACATTTACCACGAGGGGATATGACACACATACGCTAATACTTACAGGGAGCATGGGCAATGGAGGGTTAAGTGGCTTGCCCAAGACCACAAGGAGTGCCTATAGGACTAGAAATCCCAGTCCCTCTGGCCTGAGATTGCTGTCCCCAGGAGGGACTTGAACCCCCAGCCCTCCGGCCTGAAGTACCTTGTCCTAACCACTAGGCCACTCCTCCCACATTCTGTTTAAGACTTATAAAAATCAATCAATATTATTAAGCCTGACAAAATAGCCCACATAAAGAGAACTACCAGCTCGGTCTATCACAAGCTAAGCACTCTTAAGAACCTTATTCCCCTACGAACACCAGACCAATTCCAGACAGTATGCGAGGCCATAATTACACCCATCCTAGACTACTGCAGCATAATTTACCCTGGCCTCCCCAAGCATGCACTACACTCTCTACAGATGACACAGAACACCGCAGCAAGAATAATCCACGGAGCCAGCGAAGAGCGCTCATCACTCCTGTATTAAGGCAATTCCACCGGCTTCCCAGCCCAGCAGGAACAAAATATAAGGCTCTCTTCACCATAGTCAACACCAAACACGAAGAATCAGCAACCTGCCCCAGCCCCTACTATCCAGATCTAAGACGGACAGGCTTCAAAGATACAATGCGCTCAATCTCCCCTCTAGCTCATCTCATAAGACTAGGAGCAAATAATCCACATGTAACCGTGCAGTCTCCCACTTTATGGGACTCCTCTACAACCAGACCTAATTACTCAGACCACAAAGAATTTCAGAAGAAATTGAAAAAAAGTACCTTTTCCAAGAATACTATAATACATCCATATCTCTAGAGTCCCAATCTACTATGTACTAGGTCTTTCAGCAATCTAAACCCTTACTCCGGTGACCCTCTCCCTCTACTATGCAAATATTTGGTTTTCTACATTAAGAAAAAACATGACGGCCTATCTAGTCTGTCCTTCCATATCAACCACTACAACAGTCCCCTTTTTTCCTTTAGAGATCCTCTGTGGTTGTCCCATGCTTCTTTGAATTCAGATACTGTCCTCATCTCTACTACCTCCACTGCTTACTTTATTTAAACAACTGCTCAATTTATTTAAAAAGTATTTAAAAGCATTTATATACTACCTGGTGCAAAGCATTCTAGGTGGTATACATCACATAAAACACAAGAAACCCCCAAACCCAACCCAAACAAATCCTATACCAACTGCCCCCTAACCCTGAAAATGCTGCCATACCACTGCTGTCTCACTACCGTCCCAACTCATCAGAAAACACTAGGAAAAAGGAAGGTTTTTAGGCCCTTGCAAAATCGCAACAAGTTTGACTCTGCCCACGATATCGCTGGCAAAGAGTTCCATAACATTGGAACAGCCACAGAAAACATGCACGTGTGCTATCACTGTAATCAGATCTGACTGGGCCCTGGAACCTCCAGCAGCCAAGCCCCAGCTGAGCGCAATGCCCACCTAGAAATATACCACTGCAACAAGTTCTGAAGTTAACAAAGCCCCACGCCCCACATGGCCTTAAAGACCAACACCAAGCATTTGAAAATACATAGTTTCAATGTACATAGTTTCCAGCAAATGTTAGATTTATGGGTAGGTTTACTAAAGGGCGTTAAGGGAGCAAGTGTGCCTCCAGCCCTTGCAGATAAGGAGACCGAGATGGCTGGCAGGAATGCCAACCATCACCACTTTTGCACAGTGCGGTGAAGTGTGTGTATGTGTGTCTCTCTCTCCCCAGAGTATTGTGGCCTTCTGCAATGCACTGTGCCCTGCACTGCATAAGCTGTTCCCTGTGTTAGTCTGGAAATGAGCATAGTGAGGAGCAGAGGTTTGTGGGTATGGCCTGAAACTGAGTGGTTTGCCCAGGATGTGCCTGCGTCAGAGGTGGGGTCAGTGACTGACACTTTATAGTGCCCATCTGCCATGTACGTGGCCTGGGTGCCCATAGCCTGTCATGCTGAGAGGGCACTCTCACTGTGACCGAGCTATGATCATGTCACAGTTAGGTATCCACATAGTGCTATATAAATATCAAGCTGCAGTGATGTGGGTGCTCTCCCTTTCCTGGGAACCCAATCACTGAGCTGACTTCTGGGTGTCCATGGTCATTCTGTGCACATGATGTGTGTGTTGACCAGCAGACTGGACACAGTTGGTATGAACTTGGCTGGAGACAGCCTTGTGGAGGGCATCCAATGCAGACTGACTGTGCTTGCTGTGGTGGATTGGTAGTTCCAGCTGGTTAGGACAGCAGCTAGTCTTGGCCTGCTCACTATGGCTCTGGCAGGCCTAGTAGTATGGTGGCAGCAGCCCCAAGCCAGCCTAGACAAACTCCACCTCATTCGGCTTCCATGGATACAGCTGTCACAACCCTGAGAAATTCATGAGATGTACTAGGAGAGTCCCTGGCCAACAGGAGCAGGACACAGGGCTCAGATGAGACAGGTAACTCCAGCATGTTTGTGCAGAAAACCAGGTGACTAGCATCACACTCTGCAGACAATACCTGCCACACTCTGGCAGTGATATGGATCTGCAGCAGGGCCAACAGAGTCCATCTCTGGCAGTGCAAGCTCTGGGGACCAGGTGTTGTGCGCCCCGCCTTACCTTCAGGGTGACCGCTGAAACCGGTCACTAGCACAGTTTTCAGCTGTTATGTTCTTGCAGCACACACTGTCAATGCATATTACTGAGCTGATGTGATGGATCACCGCATCCTCCATTTGGTGATCAGCTGCAGAATGCTGTTCTGCGTGTGCAGTGTATCATGGGTTATGGAGGGACTAACCTATATTAACACACATAGCAGACATTGCAGGCATAGTAGTGACTGTGATCACTGGGGCATAGTCCGGTACCCGCCTGTCATCTCTGATAGTGGGGAATGTGTAAATGTTCCCCCGGGAGCAGAGGATAGTCTTCAATGGACCACATGGCTCATTACTGAGGTTTGTGTTTGTTGTATGTGCATGTGTACCTATCCTGCACAGGGGACTGCAGGCCATGCACATGTGCTGCGTCTGGGGTATGTGGCACACTGTGGTGCAGCAGACCTTTGTGTGTGACTGTTCTTTGCTGTTGGGGTACAATGCAAACATGAGCCTTTTGACTATGTGCCTTGGCCTTTGCACAAGGGAAGTAGCCTGCAGCAGCATGTCTGTAGCCTGCAGCAGTGTGTCTGTAGTGTTACTACAGTTCTGTGTGTCCTGGGCATTACGTACTGCATGTGCATCGATGGAGCCAGCACCTAGGTGTGGTGTACCACTATCTTCGAATGTGCCAGTTATGTTGTTTCATGTCCTGGAGTCCACCCATTGCAGGCAGGGACCTGAAGTCTCTGATTCCAGACATTGCTGCTCAGAACAGTATGGAAGGGTAGCCTAATGGTTAGAGCACCGTCTCTGAAAGCAAGGGAGATGGGTTTGATTCAGAATTGTTCTCTTTGTACCTGTGTGCTACTCAGTTCTTTTTCATACCTGGAACAGTCCAGGGTCTGCTGTGACTGGCTGACACACATTCATATGCTTTGTTATGTGTTCCACACACAATTTGGGTCTGCAAACATGCAATTCTCCATCATGCCCATCTGATAGCATGATCTTACTGCCTCTGCTATAGCCCATTGCAGAGAGTCAGACATGTGGACCCTGCAGATGTGTGACATACATGGTGAACATGATTGGAATATTTCATCCTAACTGTGATGGAGCATCTTTGGCTTCATCACATATGTTCGGTACATGTAGGCACATCCCACTCCTGTGATGACCTCCTGTAGAGACAAGCACATATCCTTACTTGCCCCATATGGCCAATATGAGCGAGACTTGTCCAGTTCTTTGATGCACATATATCAGGATGATTGTATGGTGCTTAGAAAGGCTGAGGCAGCTGTCCCACCTATGCAGATGGTATCTGAGGTGCCCCATGGCATAGCTACTATTTTTTCCACACACACTCCAGGTGCATCTGTACAGTCACATCAGGTACATCAGGCCAGCACGGACATACTGTACTCTCTGCTCCCACCATCCATCCTGCAGGCCATCACTCACCATTGCCCATCATGTGCCGTCATGTATTCTCTGGCCAGCTGCTACATGATGGCCCACACAGGGACATATCACTCAGATCTCACCTGTGACTGATCTGCATCAACGCTCATGCTGAGTCCTCCTTTTGCTGCCCACCCCATGAACATGCTGGCTCCGCCAGAGCATGCTTCTTGCCTATCCTATGCCGCACACTGACAGTACCATTGATTAACTGGGCATACCTCACTAATACAGTCATACTGACTCCCACATTGGCATCTCACATACTGACTAACATGTAGGATACATATGCATCTGACATGTCCATCGGCTCCTTCATGTCCCTCCATCCATCACCTCAACTCTGACTTTCTCAGGGGCTCCCTTATCCTGCGTTATGATGAATGTCATTTTCAAGCATTAAGGTGCACATCTGGCACCTTAATGCCCGGTGTCTTGTTAGCACACAATAAGCAGAACACAGCGCCCATACTGCCGGAACGCCTACTACCCACCCCATCCTTTATCGCATAGAAAACCCCTTATCGCTGCCTTTAATGCTCACTATACCTTGCTACCTTAAAGCCCTTTATTGAACATACCCCTTAATTACCATGTTCTGCATATTCATGCCGGCTAGTTTTTGGTTACACGCAAGCTGCTTTGAATGGCAGAAAGGCAGTATACAAATATATTTAAATAAAATAAATAACTAATTAAATAAGTCTTAAGCCCTCAAAAAATTAAAAAAAAAAAATAGATTGTGTCTTAATGTCAAATCATAAGGTAATGTGTTTCAGAGCCATGGAAAAAGTTGGTTCTGTGGGGTGGGGGTTAAAAAACTCCGGGCTCAGTGATGGAATCAGTACAAATCCTTCCTGGAAAGATCTTAATCAGCAACAAGGAGCATATAACTGCAATTTATCTAATATTTTTGGGCCGATAATTTTTTTCCCTTAAAATCTACCAAAAGAATTTACTCAGAAGCCAATGAAGTCTTTGGACCATAGATGGGGGAGTTCAGCCAGGACAGTACAGTATTCCCTAGGCTATAATTAATACTACAAAGAGAAAGTGGGGGAGGGAGGATGGAAGCTAAGAACCAAAGAGGAAAACAGTGAGAGATGGAGAGTCCTAGGAAAGGGTGAAATAGAGGGCGAGAAAGATGGAGTCTAGGAAGAAGTGGACGAATTAGAGACAGGAAGTCGTAGATGAGAGGGGAAAAGGTGACCATGGAGAGAGAGAAAGAAAGAGAGTAAAACTTGGAAAAGAGAAATTAGAAAGGACCAAGACCAGTATCTGACTTCATTATGTATTGAGTGTACAATTTACTTTTTATTCTTTCCAACTCAACAGAAGTTAGAAACATAAACATAGAAAATGATGGCCAATAAAGACCTTACGGCCTTCCAGTCTGCCCATCCATGAGCACTATTGCAGTAGGTCCAGGGAGCGTTTTCACTATGAATATGTTGTGCTTTGTTTTGTTGCGATTTTTATATATGTTTTTCTGTTATCTGTCTAGGCTGTAGTACAGAATGGGAGTGGAGGAGTAGCCTAGTGGTTAGAACACTGGCTTGGTAAACAAGCAACCAGAGTTCAATTCCCTTGTGGCCTTGGGCAAGTCACTTAACCCTCTATTGCCTCGGAAGAAAGGCCTGGCAATCTACTTCCATCCAGTGACACTGCCAAGAAAACCCAGGAGCTTCTGGGTCGCCAGGAGTCAGGACTGACTCAAAGTTTTTGTAGTGCAGAATATAAATCCTTTTGAATAAAGAAAGCTCTGCAATCCCTTCGTCTTCCTCAGAGATCCTCTGTACTTGTCCCATGCTTTCTTGAATTTAGATACAGTTCTCGTCTCCACCACCTCCACCATGAAATATTTCCTTAGATTACTCTCGAGTCTACCCTCTTCCACCTTCATCCTATGAGCCCTCGTTCCAGAGCTTCCTTTCAACTGGAAGTGGGCCGCCTCTTGTGCATTTATTCCATGGAGGTATTTAAATGTCTATCATATCACCCCCTCCTGAGTATGCATATTCTACCTGGGAGAATTCAGTGTAAAAAAATGTTGAAGTTCTGCACATAAAAGTTTAGAAAACTCTGCATGCTTTATTAGTACATTTTTGCGCAGAATTCCCCCATCAGAAAAATCCAGGTTATCAATGTCCCTTTGATTGACATGATTAGCTTTATTTATTTATTTAACAGATTTTATATACGCTTTAACTCCTCCTCTGGACCTGAAATTGCCACTGCCTTTTTCCCCCTTAGCTCTCTTGCTCCAATCACAGTTCTCTCCCCAACCTCAAACCTTCCATGCCCCCCTCCCGTTCTCTCTCCCTCTAACGTCTAGCAGGATCCCTACTTTTGTCTGTCCCTAAGCTCTACCCCCACCTCACCTCATCTCTACTCTCCCATGCTCTAAACCTTATCTCTTTCTTACCTCCTTTATACCCAGGCACATACAGCCACCTTTCCTTCTCTCCACTCCATAGGCAAACACCAATCTCCAGCCCCCAGCTACCCCCACCCCGACCCACCAAAGCCCATCTCCAGCCCCTAGCTACCCCCCAATGCACTAGCAGCCAATCTCCAGCCCGCAGCTACCCCCACCCCGACCCACCAAAGCCCATCTCCAGCCCCTAGCTACCCCCCAATGCACTAGCAGCCAATCTCCTGCCCCCAGCCATATCCCTGATGCACCAGCAATTCTTCTTCTACCCCCCTGTTGTTCCAACATTTCTTATCCACCCCCCAGCCACCCCCCCCCCCCCGATTCCCGATCCGCAGCTCCTACCATACTGTGTGCAACAATCTTTCCTGCACAGGGATCCAACTCCCTTAATGAAATCTTAGTCAAGAGCCCACCCTTCAGATCTTGGATCAAGCTCCAAATACCACCACCCCCTAGGTCTCCCCACACCTTATATCCCAGCACCCTTGGATGCGAAGACAGAGCCACCATGCATGCAAATATTTACCTTCATTCCCACAGTGCCTCCAACAGAACCCCCTTTCATTCTTCCCCATTTCTGGATTTATCTGAGGTAATGCATCCCGTACATTAGCTTCCAGCAATTTTCCCAAACCGGTGCAGAGAACCCCATTTTTCCACCACTTCAAAATTTTGTTCCATTCCACATCTTGACCCCACATATCTACGTCTTTTTACCACTCTGTAACAAAGCGCAGCTGCCCTTTTACCTTGGGGGGGGGGGGTAGAATTCTATAGAGATCGGACAGTAAACCCCTACCCTCTTCTCTAAATCTGTTACCTCTCCCTCACCTCTTTTCACCTTCCCGCCTGTGTTCAGCAAATTACTCTGTTGCAGATGGATTTTTTTATCTTCATCAGACAGTTGCTACCGATTCCTCACTTCTGCAAAACCCCTTTTGGGTTCATCTGTACATAATCCCCTCTACCCCACTGTGAGGAGTCTATAAAGCATCCCTGGAAGGAGACTGAAGTACGAACCCACATTATCATTCCTGCTCCCCCCTCTGGGGCAAACCTTATTCCACACACCCAGAGTCCACCTCCCCTATATGGGTTTGAAATCCCCTTTGTCACATCTCTCATCCCTGGAAATCACAACAGAGCTCTCAGAGCTCTATTCAAACCCAGGATTTGAGTGTCCCACTATATTTCCAATCTTATATTCCCTGAATATCAGCAGCAACATAGTACCAATTTCAATTCTTTTGAAGGTGCGGTCTCCAGAACTGCACACAGTACTCCGAATCAGGTCTCTCTAGAGACTTATACAAAGGCTGCCAACACCTCTTCCTTTCTGCTAGCTATTCCTCTCCCAATGCATCCAAGCAACCTTCTGGCTTTTGCTGTCACCTTTTCTACCTGTTTGATCACTTTCAGATCATCCGATACAATCACCCCCAGATCCCACTCTTCTTTCATGTACTGAAGTACCTCACCTCCAATACTATACCATTCCCTTGGGTTTTTGCAGTCCAGGTGCATGACCCTGCGTTTTTTAGCTTTAAATTTTAGCTGCCAAATTTTTGACCATTCTTCAGGCTTTGCTAGATCCCTCCTCATATTATCCAAACCTTCTAGAGTGTCCATCTTGTTGTAGATTTTGGTATCATATACTAAAAGACACTTTTCCTGGCAGACTTTCCACAATATCGCTTACAAAAAGTTAAAAAGAACAGGACAAGGTCTGAGCCTTCATAGCACCCCATCTTCAAGTGAATTCCATTTACTAGTATCCTCTGGTGCCTCCCACTCAACCAGTTTTTTACCCAGTCAGTCAATTTAAGGTCCATCCCAAGGGCACTCAGTTTATTTATAAGTCACCAATGAGGAACGCTGTCAAAGGCCTTGTTGAAAAACAAATACACCACATCTAGAGCTCTCCCCTGATCCAATTAACTGGTCACCCAGTCAAAGAAATCAACCAGATCCATCTAGTAAAGTCATGCTGTCTCGAGTTAGAAAATATATTTTAAAAAAAAATAAAAAAAACCCTTACATCCACAGCTACCCTACCATCCCAAAAAGCTCCCCACTCCCAAAACCTAACAACCCACCCCTAATGCCTAACCCTCTGCAAACTGCCCCACTCCCAAAAAAATAGCACCCACAAAGCGCCCTTACACCCAAAAATTAATCCTGCACAACTTCTCCCTCACCCTGTGAAATTCCCCACCCCAAAAATGACCTCCACAATTTCCATTACCACCCTGCTAAGTGTTCCCACAACCAAAAATACCCCCCGAAATTGACTCACCACCTCATAGTATGCCCCTACCCCAAAAACTATCCCATCATCCCGGAAACCCTCCCATCCCTAAACATTAGTGTCTCTTTAATGCCTCATGCCTTGTAAACTTCCTTACCCCCAAAAAATATCCCCCCAACTACCTCACTACCCTACAAAAGTCCCCAATCCCACCTCCAAGAACTATCCCAACACCATACAAACTGCCCACCCACAAAATTACACCCTGCAACTGCCCAACCACCCCATACATCGCCTCCACTCCCAAATATTGCCCCACAATTCCTCCACCCCCAGAAACAACTGCCCTGCAAATGCACCAACTCCTCCAATACCTCCAAACTACTACCATGCAACGGGTTAAAGGAGCACTAAGAGGCGACAAGGCGATAGCGGAGAGACTGAATGAATTCTTTGCTTCAGTCTTTGCTGAGGAAGATGTAGGGATTTACCCATGACTGAAGTGGTATTTAAAGGTGCAGAAGAATTGAAAGAAATATCGATAAATCGGGAATATGTATTACAACTATTAGATAAGCTGAAGAGTAGCAAATCACCTGGGCCGGATGGTATACATCCAAGGGTGTTGAAAGAACTGAAATACGAGATTGCAGACCTGCTATTAGTAATCTGTGAACTATCATTAAAATCATCTCTAATACATTGGCGATCCTCCAATCTTCAGGTAACACCAATTTTTAAAAAGGGTTTCAGGGGTGATCCGGGAAACTACAGACCGGTAAGCCTGACATCAGTACCGGGAAAAATGGTAGAAACCATCATAAAGAATAAAATTACTCAGCATGTAGATAGTCATGACCTAATGGGAGACAGCCAACATGGCTTTAGACAAGGAAGATCTTGTCTTACTAATCTGTTATGTTTTTTTGAAGGAGTGAATAATCAGGTGGACAAAGGTGAGTCGGTTGATATTGTGTATCTGGACTTTCAGAAAGCCTTTGACAAGGTCCCTCATCAGAGACTTTTGGCAAAACTAAAGAGTCATGGGATAGGAGGCAGTGTACTACTGTGGATTAGGAACTCATTAAAAGATAGAAAGCAGAGGGTAGGGCTAAATGGCCAATTTTCCCAATGGAGAAAGGTGAATAGTGGTGTACCCCAGGGATCTGTGCTGGGTCCGCTGCTTTTTGACATATTCATAAATGACCTGGAAAGTGGAATAACGAGTGAGGTTATCAAATTTGCAGATGACACAAAACTATTTAAAGTTGTTAAAACCCGAGAGGATTGTGGAAAATTGCAAGAGGATCTTGATAAATCGGAAGACTGGGCATCAAAATGGCAGATGAAATTTCATGTGGACAAGTGCAAGGTTATGCACCTAGGGAAGAACAACCCAAACTATGGTTACATGATGCAAGGTTCCACATTAGGAACCACCACCCAGGAAAAAGATTTAGGCATCATTGTGGATACCATGTTAAAACCCTCGGCCCAGTGTGCAGCGGCGGCCAAGAGAGCAAATAGAATGCTAGGTATGATAAGGAAAGGAATGGAAAATAAAACAAAAGATATTATAAAGCCTCTATATCGTTCCATGGTGAGACCGCACCTTGAATATTGTGTGCAATTCTGGTCGCCGTATCTTAAAAAGGATATAGCGATTTTAGAAAAGGTTCAGAGAAGAGCCACCAAAATGGTAAAGGGGATGGAAGGATACTCCTATGAAGAAAGGCTAAAAAGGTTAGGGCTCTTTAACCTGGAATAGAGACGGCTGAGGGGAGATATGATAGAAGTCTATAAATTAATGAACGGAGTGGAACGGGTAAACGTAGATCGATTGTTTACCTTATCAGAATATAGAAAGACTAGGGGACATGCAATGAAGCTACAGGGTAAACTATTTAAGACTAATAAAAGAAAATATTTTTTCACTCAATGTGTAATCAAACTCTGGAATTTGTTACCGGAGGATGTAGTAAAGGCTGTTAGTGTAGCTGGGTTTAAAAAAGGTTTGGACAAGTTCCTGGAGGAAAGGTCCATAAACCATTATTAAGAAGGGACCCAGGATATCAATGCTTGAACCAATACAAGCATTGTGGAACCTGTGTCCCTTGGGGAAACTGCTAGGTACATATGACCTAGATTGACCACTGTTGGAAACAGAATACTGGGCTTGATGGACCTTGGTCTGACCCAGTATGGCATATCTTATGTTCAAACTGCCCACCCCCCAAAATGACCCACCAAAGTAACTCACAAACCCCAACTTGCCCCACACAGCACAAGTACACACAGACACTTACATACCATAAGAACATAAGATATGCCGTACTGGGTCAGACCTGGTCCATCAAGCCCAGTATCCTGTTTCCAACAGTGGCTAATCCAGGAAACAAGTACCTAGCAAGGTCCCAAAGAACTACACAGGTTCCACAGGGGTAAGCAATGGATTTCCCGGGTCCTTTTTAATAATGGTTTATGGACCTTTCCTCCAGGAACTTGTCCAAACCTTTTTTAAACCCAGCTATACTAACAGCCTTTACTACATCCTCCGGTAACGAATTCCAGAGTTTGATTACACGTTGAGTGAAAAAATATTTTCTCTTATTTATTTATTTAAACAGTTTTGTATACCACCTTATCCTTCAATCAAAGTGGTCACAACACAATTGGAGGGATACATTTAACAGGAGGGGATATGACTGACATACGCATATACTATGTACTTGTAGGTCTAAATGGGAGTGGGTAGTTAGGGCCACGTGGTGTAGGTAGTTGTTGGGTCAACTGGGTAGTATCTAGTGGTGGGCACTTAGAATGGTTGCTCATAGGCCTCAGTAAAGAGAAGAGTCTTGAGTGCTTTGCGGAAGTCTTTGTTGTCGTTTAGGGTCCTTAAGTCCATAGGGAGGGAGTTCCAGGTCACCAATAGCGAGGGAGCTCTCTTAGATGTTGTTTGCTTAGTCTTGTGATAGCCTGCGGGTGTGCTGATCCTGTTGCCATTGTTGGTTCTTATAGGTCTGTTGCTGACATCTCTGGTTATTATATCCTGGAGTGCATCTGCTGAGCAGTGGTGGAAGATTTTGAAGATGTTCAGGATTGTTTTGAATTTTGCCATTGCCGTTATTGGGAGCCAGTGTAGTTGTTGTAAGACAGGGGTAATGTGTTCAGATCTTGCAGTGCCCGTGATGAACCGTGCTGCAGTGTTCTGCACCATTTGAAGTGAGTGAATAGTCCGCTGGGGGAGGCCTTGGTATAGTGAGTTTCCATAGTCTAGCAGTAGAGTGATGATTGCTTGGCAAACTGTGCGGAGGTGGTCTTGGTTAAGGATTGGTTTGAGTTTTCTGTTGATTCTCAATCGGTGGTAGGCTTTTGCTGCAGTTTTAGTGATGTGAGATTTCAGGTTCAGAGCTCGGTCCAAGGTAATGCCCAGGTACCTCACTTCATCCTTGACTGCTATAGTTTTGTTTAGAGTGCTGATTGTTTGGGGCAGATTGAAAGCAGAGTCTCTAATGATGAACATAGCCTCAGTTTTATCAAAGTTGACCGTCAGTTTGTTAGTGGTGAGCCAGGAGTTCATGTCTTCGAGGCATCTTGTCATTGCTGTCATGTCAGGTGATTGTTTGTTGATTGGGGCTTATATCATGATATCAGCATAAAGGTGGTAATGTAGCTTGTGGCGTTTGATGATGTTGCATATGGGTTGAATGTATATATTAAAGAGTATAGATGAGAGTGTTGAGCATTGTGGTATTCCTTGCATGACAAGGAACTGCAGTGATTTCTTTTGCGCACATTTGACTTTCTGTGTCCGGTCATTCAAGTAGGAAGTAAACCATTTTAGGGTGTTCTTTCTTATTCCGATCTGCTGAAGGCGCTGTAGCACTATGGTATGAGACAATGTGTCAAAAGCCGCTGAGATGTCCGTGAACACTAGCAGGAATACGTTCTTTATGTTATTACTCTTAAATGGGTTACATTGTTCCACCTGTTTTGATGTTAAGAGTTAAATGTTAAAATGTTATACAAGTGTTCTCTGTAAAAATAATAGTCTGCTATTATTAACGTTTTTGTTACCTGTAAACCTCCCCTGATCTCTGGAAGAGGCGGTATAGAAAAATGTATAAATAAATTGTAGCTACATTGCATGTCCCTTAGTCTTTCTATATTCTGATGACGTAAACAATCGATCTACGTTTACCCGTTCCACTCCGTTCATTAATTTATAGACTTCTATCATATCTCCCCTCAGCCGTCTCTTTTCCAGGTTGAAGAGCCCCAACCTTTCTAGCTTCTCATCATAGGAGCATGCTTCCATCCGCTTTATCATTTTGGTGGCTCTTCTCTGAACATTTTCTAAAATTGCTATATCCTTTTTAAGATACGGCGACCAGAATTGCACACAATATTCAAGATGCGGTCTGACCATGGAACGATACAGAGGCATTATAATATCTTTTGTTTTATTCTCCATTCCTTTCCTTATGATACCTAGCATTCTATTTGCTCTCTTGGCCGCCGCTGCACACTGGGCCGAAGGTCTCAACATGTTATCCATGATGACGCCTAAATCTTTTTCTACATACACCACAGATATCCCTGCATGTGTATATGTGTGTGGGTTACAAATAAATTCCCTAGCTATGATCTTCTGCATTTTAAGCTATTCAGATATATATCTCATTTTCTTCGCAGCTAATTCTACTGTGAAAACCAGTGAGTGAATCATACAGTTTTCTTACACATGGCCTGCCGCCGAGCCTAGCTACCCCTGACACCAGAATCAATGGCAGCAGGGGGTGGGGGGGGGGCGCGGCTCAGGTCAGTGTGCAGAGGGGCGGCAGCTGACCTAGTGGATGGGCCGAAACAACTTACACCCCCATCAGGCTTCTACATCTGACACTGCCACTCATATCCAATGCTACCTCTACCACTGCTGTCTGCACTCCCCTCCCCAGCTGCTACCTCTGATGCTGCACCAATGATGGCTCTCACAGTCCAGCCCTCTGACATAGACGTCCAGTTTCTAAGGTGTGGAAGCCATCAGCGGAAGAATGGAGGGAGTGGCCCCAGCCCCACAAGTTCTTTTCATTCTTTGCTGGGCCACCAGAGGTTCCTACAAACAGAGGCAGGGCACAGGGAAGGAACTACAAAAGGGGACTGCTACTTCTGGAGAGAAATCTGCAATTGTAAATATTTACTTCTGGGAATTTTTCTAAATCTTGGGGAAAAAAGAATTCTTTAGATTAAAGCTGATTAATCTGTGAACCCAGTGTGATTGCTAAATCAGTCAGGGCCTAGTAGCAGCGAAGAGTTTTCAGTTTAAATTTAAAACACAGCAGAGAGCTTTCTGATTAAATTTAGAACCCAAGACTCCCTTTATCAAAGCAAGGGCTTTGGAACTCCCCTTGGAGATTGGTCACAGATTACCTTAGAAGCACAAGACAGGATACTGTGTAGCAGCCAGCTTTTAATAAGTCTTCTTTTCCTCCCTCCCTCCCTGACACCCACCCACCCCTGGGATAATCGTAGCTTTATAGGTGCTTAAACCTCTTAAAGGAAAGGAGGTGTCATAGTCACTCTCAGGTGCAGCTGTTTATTCTCATCAGCATACATTAAGGACCTGAGATTAATTAAATTTCAGGTGAACAAAGTACATTAAACATACTAGGTATAGTTTTATTAGTATAAGTATCCCTAGCAAACCTTAGTAATTAAAGAACTTAAATATCTAAACACAACCTTAAAACGAAGATGCAGACAGCAGTCCAGCAGTGAGATGGGGGCTTTCCAGTCTTTTGCATTGAGTGTCACATGTTCACATGTATGATTTTCCCCCAGTTGGTGAGGGGTCTTACGTGTGCACAAGGTGCAAGGAGCTCTTTGCTCTAAGGGAACGAGTCCAATCTCTGGAGGCAAGAGTAGCAGACTTGGAAGACATAAGGAAGACAGAATGGTACATAGACGAGACCTACAGGGATATACTCCTGAAGTCCCACCTCCAGTATGGCAGCATCCCTGCTGCCATGGAGGAGAGAGGTCACATGACAGAGCATCACCCTAGTATGGCAGGAAGTGATCCTGTAGCTAGGACCTCCAGGTGACGTAAAGCCCTCTCGCACCGAGGACGTTTCTCCAGGGCCATGTGCCCATGAGGGAAGGGTTAGGACAGCCATCATAGTGGTGATTCGATCATTAGGTATGTAGATAGCTGGGTGGCTGGTGGAAGTGAGGATCGCCTGGTAACATGCCTGCCTGGTGCGAAGGTAGCAGACCTCACGCGCCACCTAGACAAGGTCTTAGATAGTGCTGGGGAAGAGTTTGCTGTCTTGGTACATGTCAGAACCAATGACATAGGAAAATGTGGTAGGGAGGTTCTGGAGGCTAAATTTAGGCTTTTAGGTAGGAAGTTGAAATCCAGATCTTCCAGGGTAGCATTCTCCAAAATGCTTCCCATTCCACGCGCAGGACCCAAAAGGCAGGCAGAGCACTGGATTCTCTATGCGTGGATGAGACGATGGTGCAAGGATGAAGGTTTTGGATTTGTTAAGAACTTGGGAACATTCTGGGGAAAGGAAGGGCTCTTCCTAAGGGATGGGCTTCACCTTAACCGGGATGGAACAAGGCTGCTGGCATTAACCTTTAAAAGATGCTCTATCTCCTTTTTAAACTAGATAATAGGGGAAAGCCGACAGTCGCCCAGAGCACATGGTTCGGAATAATGTATTCTTGAAGGATACTACCAAAAAAATGAAGTTAGGGCACATTAGCAGAGAGGTTCCAATAAAGACAAAGGTAGCCCAAATGTCCTTGAGTACAGAGCAGACAGAGCTTAAAGATTCCAAATGGCCCTTGCCTATCGATAACCAGATTAATATGAATAAAATACAGTCTCTAAAATGCTTGTATGCAAATGCTAGAAGTCTAAAAAATAAGATAGGAGAGTTAGAATATATAGCACTAAAAGAGAAGTTAGGTATGATTGGAATATCAGAGACATGGTGGAAGGAGGACAACCAGTGGGACACTGTGATACCTAGGTACAAACTATATCGTAATGATAGAGCTGATCAAATTGGTTGAGGGGTTGCGTTCTATGTCAGAGAGGGCATTGAGTCACAAAGGATTAGAGTTTTGCAGGAAACAAAATTATCTGTAGAATCTCTATGGATTGAAATTCCAAGTAAAAAGGGGAAGGCGATGGCAGTGGGGGTGTATTATCGACCGCCTGGCCAGAATGAATAAATGGATTATGAAATGCTCAAAGAAATCAGGGAAGGTAACAAAAGTTACAGAACAGTAATAATAATGGGTGATTTCAATTACCCCGGTATTGACTGGGTCAGTGTCACGGCAGGACATGCTAAGGAGATAAAGTTTCTAGATGAAATAAATGTCTGCTTCTTGGAGCAGTTTGTTCATGGACTGACCAGAGGGGAAGCCATTTTGGACTTAGTCCTTAGTGAAGCACCAGATCTGGTGCAAGAGATAAGGGTGTTGGGGCCACTTGGCAATAGTGATCATAGCATGATTGCGTTTGATTTAATTAATAGAGGAGGGATGGTAAGGAAATCCACAGTACTATCTTTTAACTTTCGAAAGAGAGACTATGATAAAATGAGGAAAATAGTTAAGAAAAAAACAAAAGGAGCAGTTGCAAAGGTCAAAGACTTACATCAAGCTTGGGTGTTGTTTAAAAATTCTATCTTGCAAGCCCAGACCAGCTGTATTCCACGCTTTAAGAAAAGTGGAAGGAAGTCCAAAAAACTGCCAGCATGGTTTAAAGGTGAGGCCAGAGAGGCTGTTGTTGCCAAAAAAGCATCTTTCAGGAAATGGAAAAAAAGAGCCAAATGACGAAAACTGGAAACAACACAAGCACTGGCAAGTTAAATGCAAGGCATTGATAAAGCAAGCAAAGAGAGAATTTGAGAAGAAACTTGCTGTGGAAGCAAAAACGCGTAATAATGACTTTTTCAAGTACATTCATAGCAAAAAACCTGTGAGAGAGTCAGTTGGACCATTAGATGATAGAGGAGTAAAAGGGGCAGTAAGAGGGGACAAGGCTATAGCGGAGAGACTAAATGAATTCTTTGCTTCAGTCTTTACTGAGGAAGATGTAGGGATGTTACCCATGACTGAAGTGGTATTTAAAGGTGATACTGCAGAGATACCTGAAGATTGGAGGATGGCCAATGTAATGCCGATTTTTAAAAAGGGTTCCAGCGGTGATCCGGGAAACTACATACCGGTGAGCCTGACTTTAGTACCAGGAAAAATGGTAGAAACCATTATAAAGAACAAAATTACTGATCATGTAGATAGTCATGGCTTAATGGGAGACAGCCAACATGGCTTTAGACAAGGAAGATCTTGTCTTACTAATCTGTTATGTTTTTTTGAAGGTGTGAATAAACAGGTAGACAAAGGTGAGTCGGTTGATATAGTGTATTTGGACTTTCAGAAAGCCTTTGACAAGGTCCCTCATCAGAGACTTTTGGCAAAACTAAAGAGTCATGGGATAGGAGGCAGTGTACTATTGAGGATCAGGAACTGTTTAAAAGATAGAAAGCAGAGGGTAGGGCTAAATGGCCAATTTTCCCAACGGAAAAAGGTGAATAGTGGAGTACCCCAGGGATCTGTGCTGGGTCCGCTGCTTTTTGACATATTCATAAATGACTTGGAAATGGGAATCATGAGTGAGGTTATCAAATTTGCAGAGGACACAAAACCATTTAAAGTTGTTAAAACCCAAGAGGATTGTGGAAACTTTCAGGAGGATCTTGATAAATTGGAAGACTGGGCATCCAAATGGCAGATGAAATTTAATGTGGACAATTGCAAAGTTATGCACCTATGAAAGAACAACCCAAACTATGGTTACACGATGCAAGGTTCCACATTGGGAACCAGTACCCAGGAAAAAGATTTAGGCGTCATCGTGGATAACATATTTAAACCCTCTGCCCAGTGTGCAGCATCGACCAAGAAAGCAAATTAAATGCTAGGAATGATATGGAGAGTAATGGAGACTAAAACAAAGGATATTATAATGCCTCTGTATCATTCCATGGTGTGACCGCACCTTGAGTATTGTGTACAATTCTGGTCCCATATGTTAAAAAGGATATAGCGTTATTAGAAAAGGTACAGAGAAGAGCCAGCAAAATGGTAAAGGGGATGGAAGGATACCCCTATGAAGAAAGGCTGAAAGGGTTAGGGCTCTTCAACCTGGAAAAGAGATGGCTGAGGGGAGATATGATAGAAGTCTATAAATTAATGAATGGAGTGGAACGGGTAAACGTAGATCGATTGTTTACGTCATCAGAATATAAAAAGACTAGAGGACATGCAATGAAGCTACAGGGTAACCTATTTAAGACTAATAAGAGAAAATATTTTTTCACTCAACGTGTAATCTAACTCTGTAATTTGTTACCGGAGGATGTAGTAAAGGCTGTTAGTAAAGGTTTGGACAAGTTCCTGGAGGAAAGGTCCATAAACCATTATTAAAAAGGGACCTGGGATATCAATGCTTGACCCAGTACAAGCATTGAGGAACCTGTGTCTTTTGGGGAAACTGCTAGGTACATATGACCTAGATTGGCCACTGTTGGAACTGGAGACTGGGCTTGATGGACCTTGGTCTGACCCAGTGTGGCATCTCGTATGTTCTTCTTATGTTCTTATGTAAGTGCTGTACTGGCATTGGCACTTTTTGCCCTAACTGAAAGTCAAACAGGAAG